>CM070691.1:14469206-15203997 GCA_036346265.1 Melocanna baccifera | reverse complement strand
AAAGTTATGGCCGAAACAATGTGACAGCTGTAAAATCTAGTTTCCTTTTTGTGAGAGTTCGTATCTAAAACCATATAGGGTTGAGTTGTACTAGGTTTGTGGACTCTATGGACGTCCCAAGGTCCTATATAAGCCATGTATTGGCAGCCTAAGGGCTCAGACCACCTTTGAGAATAATCAATCTACTAAAGTTTGTTCGAGTTCATCATTGCTGCTGAAATTCCGTGAGGGAATTAGGAGTATTCTTCAATCAAGATCGTTCAACCTTTCCACTGGGAATTGGGTGCACGATAGATCTTCGCTTGGTGGTCGGCGAAATCAACGCGAGTGTGTTTTGGCGGATTAAAGAGTGTTCGTCCCTTGCATTGGCATTGGAGGATCATTGCGATTCATCAAGACTCCCGCGAGTATCCATCCTACGTCGAGAAGATCGGGCGACCCCGTATCATCTGGTATCAGAGCGCGGTTTACTCGGTAGGATCTTATCCCTTTACTTTTAGATTGATTTATTTCTGTCCTATAGTCCATTAAACCAAAAATTGCAACGAAAATCCAAATCCTAGTTTCGCATCTGTTATTTTCGTGAGTTTTATTAAGTTTTGAGCTATTAGAAATTTTGTTTACGTGCTGATCTTAGTGTCCTTTTGCGTTGCTTGTTCGTTGTTTTTTTTTATTCCTTGAAAATCTGCTAGTTGATCTTTCAATTAGCATCCAAAAAAAAAGTAGATTCAATTTACTTTTTGAAACCTTGTTCTTGCTGTCCACATAAGATCTTTGTGAATCTTGTAAGAATATCGCATCCGAATATATCTGGGTTTCCTTTTTCTTGATTCATTTGGCCACAAGAATCTTAGTTGCACATATTCAGATCTTCACTTAAATCCTTTGAACCTTGAGACTAGTCTTTGATAATTGCTTTAGGGCTGTTCTAGAATTATCTACACATTGCTGAACAACTTTGGACTTGCGTAGAATCTACGAACAATTAAACCTAGTTCGGCCTTGAGTATAAAAAAAAGAGCCAAAAAAAGAGAAGGCAACCGATTGAAAAAAAAAGAGGAGCCACGGCTTGAGCAAAAAAAAAAGAGAAAGAAAGAAAGAAAAAGAAAGCAAGAAAAGAAAGTATTGGCCGAATTTGGGTGAGTTAATCTTAGTCCATAAATTCAGATTGTGTATTTAATTTCTTTGGACAATCTTGTGCCCTCAAATTCATATTATTGCAATTGGCTAGCGTCTCTCCTAGTACTTGGTGCAAAACGAGCTAATATTCCCAATTGTTTCCTTTAGCTCATTCCTTTTGTTTGCATTGAGTCACATTGATCATTGCGTGTGCGTTCATATACTTCACTTATATCATTTGGATCGGCACATAGGCAATACTTTCTAGTTTGGATTATTACTTAATTCAACAACATCGTGAAATTCAGATTGTGTAGGATAAACACTTTCATACCAAGCCCCACTAAATATCCTTTGCCGTGCAATTATGGGTCACTTTTAAATCCGCTTGATCATCACTTGCTATTGTAGCCACTACTAAGTGTAAGTTTCTTTTGGGCCTCAATTCACTTCGGAAAGGTAAGAACTTTACTTGGTGAGGAAAAAGTGAGATAGTGTGAACTCCACATATCGAATATATGTTGTGGTATTTGTGCGTTCTTTGTGCCACTAATCATGACAGGTGAAGACGATAATATGGAAGAGAAGCATACCCCGGTGGATCGTTTTCAATTCCACACTTTGAGGGGAACTTTGCGCGATGAGTTCACCACCACTTCTTCCACCTTGAAAGCGCAACTCAAGACCAAGATGAACAATTTCGCACAAGATATGCGCATTGAATTCAATCATCAAATGAAAGTGTTACGCTCGAACATCGTGAATGATGTTATGCGGGCACTTCATCCACAACAAGTCGAAGATAGCTTTAATTCTTTCTATGGCAGTGAAGATCCAGAGGAGTATCTTGAGTGGGAATGGCGAATGGAGAAATTATTTAGATTTCAAAAGCTTCCCAAAGACCAAGAGGTGATGTGTGCCACTAGAGAATTTGAAGATTATGCTTATAGTTGGTGGCATCAACAATCTGGAAACGAATTCATTAAATCTTGGTCCGATTTGAAGGCACTCATGAGGAGAGAATTTGTGCCACCCTATTATGCACAGGGATTGCTTCGCTATTTGGAGAGTATCACACAAGGGAGTAATACAGTGCAAGAATATTATTTTGAGCTACAAGATGCATTACGTCGAGCCGGTGTCATTAACGAACTACAAAAGAAGACATAATTCAAAAGAGGATTGAATTCTAAGATTGCCGCTACACTTCAACATAAATATTTTGGCAGTGTGCAAGATCTTGTGAATTGTGCTATTCAAGAGGAGAAGAGACTTATGGAGAGACGTACACCACAATTTTCTCCCAGTCCCTACTTCAATTCTGCTGCCTCTACTAGTGTGACACATGAGAAGATGACTGAGCATGGGACTTTCCTTCGGTCAAGGAGATATATAGTATTCCAAAACTACATATAGCTCCAAAGACATACCACAACCCATGTGAGGATGAGAGCCACATAGCCAAATTGAGTGAGAGTGATAAAAAGACTGAGTTGTGTGATTCCACCATATGTGAGGTTGAGAGCATCCAAATTGAGAGTGTGAGAGAGACACCAAAAGAAAAGATAGAAGTAGAAGATAGACAAAGTGAGGATGCATTTGAAACTAACAAATTAATATCTACTTCTAGTGTTGTTTCTCACATTGTGCAGGTTGACATCAAAGATGAAGAATTGAACATTCAACAACCGGCACCTTTGAAGCCAAATGAGGATGAGATAACCACGGAAGGGATAAAGTGCTTGCTGCCCCGTGGGTGTATCCTAATAATTTTAAACACCCAGCGCCTACATCATTTGAGGAGGATGACAAAGGTAATACTATTGGTGCTGAATTTAATTGTGCAAAGGTGAGTAATTGTGAGTACTCATATGATCAACCAACAATTCCATGTTCTGAAATTTATTTGCTCAATTTACATAATGTGGAATTGATTACTCATAAGGAAGTTCTTACTAGAATATCTCCTAATGATTCTTTGTGCTATATTATGTTTGATGATCCTAGAGAGCTATCTAGTGTGATTTATAAAGTTGTTGAAATTTCAAGTTCAAAATCACTAGTTAGTACCTATGCCTACACATATAAGTTCAATTTGATTGGAGATTATGGTGTAGATGACAAATTTTATGTCCACAGAATTTGCATTACATGTGATAAGCTTACAGAATTAAAATCGCTTATTATGGATAAACAATCTTTTATGCCATGTTATGATCACAATAAGATTAATTTCAACAATTGCACGTACTGTTTACAAAGATTTCATAAGTCTACTGGTTCGATCTTTAATATACAATCATATAAAAATAATCAGAGTAGCGCAGTTGAAGCATGGAAGCCGCTCAAAATCTTCTTTACCATATCTAAACAACTAAATCTGATTTTGATACTTAATAATCTGTCTATGTTCATAGAAAAGTCGAGGACAACTTTCTTTTATGGGAGGGAGAATGATGTGAAAAAATAATATTGCAATGCATACATCTTTTAGTCGCTGCTATATTCATCGGTTTGTGCGAAGTAGTGAGAATGCCACAACAATTGACTCTTACATATATCATGCATATGTGTTGTTCTTTTTGTTTATTACACCTTCAGATGTTTATGATGTGCTAAGCAGAAGAAGTGTTGATGACAAATATATATACCATGCATACACGTTGTATTCTTTGTTTAGTACAATTTCAGGCTATCAAAAGCCGAGGACGGCTTTTCTTGAAGAAGGGGAGGATGATGCGGATACGCACGTGTCTTGGACTTTTCAGTTAAATATATTATTCAACTGGAAAGAGTTATTGAGCCGCATCAAACATTGCCAGGTGAACTCATTCCAAACTAAATATAATGTTATTATTCATAAGAATAAAATACTACCTCATGTCAGTAAATGGTGCATTCTTAGGTTTGTGGATGGCAAACCAATGGAGACGCAAAAGGAAGAGGAAAACCACATTAGGTGTCAAAGACATGAAGGAAGAAAGCTCATTCAGTGGGAGAGCAAAAGGGAGAAGACCAAGGACTTAAACTACAAGTTTTGGATAAGATTATTCAGCCAAATTCGTACCTCCCACAAGGCCAATTGGATTCAAACTCGGATTCAACTCAGAATTCAATTCGGATTCGGTTCGGAACAGCCTGACAGGCACTTACTAAAAAGGTCATAACTTTCACAAACGGAGTCCGATTTGGGTGTTCTTGTACTCCTTGGAAAGATATTTTCAAGGGCTACGCAATGGATCTAGTCTCAGCATCAAATTCATCACGGATCAAAAGTTATGGCCGAAACAATGTGATGGCTGTAAAATCTAGTTTCCTTTTTGTGAGAGTTCGTATCTAAAACCATATAGGGTTGAGTTGTACTAGGTTTGTGGACTCTATGGACGTCCCAAGGTCCTATATAAGCCATGTATTGGCAGCCTAAGGGCTCAGACCACCTTTGAGAATAATCAATCTACTAAAGTTTGTTCGAGTTCATCATTGCTGCTGAAATTCCGTGAGGGAATTAGGAGTATTCTTCAATCAAGATCGTTCAACCTTTCCACTGGGAATTGGGTGCACGATAGATCTTCGCTTGGTGGTCGGCGAAATCAACGCGAGTGTGTTTTGGCGGATTAAAGAGTGTTCGTCCCTTGCATTGGCATTGGAGGATCATTGCGATTCATCAAGACTCCCGCGAGTATCCATCCTACGTCGAGAAGATCGGGCGACCCCGTATCAAAATTTAACACCGGCTCGGAATTTCACGAAACCTAACTTATGTGTTTGGACGCATATGAGGACCATTGGGGGTGTTTCGGACGCGTTTCGATCCGGAGCCGCGTTTTCGTTCGCACGGAGTTCAGAGCACCCGACGAGCCCATTTTTGTGCAAAATTTAACACCAGCTCGAATTTCACGAAACCCATACCTTATGAGTTTGGACGCATATGAGGACCATTGGGGGTGTTTCGGACGCGTTTCGATCCGGTGCCGCTGCGTTTGTTTTCACGGAGTTTGAGCACCGACGAGCCCGCTTTTTAGGAAAATTTAACACCGCTCGAAGTTCACGAAAACCATACCTTATGAGTTTGGACGCATATGAGGACCATTGGGGTGTTTCGGTACGCGTTTCGATCCGGTGCGCTTTTCGTTCAGACGGAGTTGAGCACCCGACGAGCCCGTTTTTAGGAAAATTTAACACCGCTCGAATTTCACGAAACCCATACCTTATGAGTTTGGACGATATGAGGACCATTGGGGTGTTTCGGACGCGTTTCGATCCGGTGCCGCGTTTTCGTTCGCAAGGAGTTCAGAGCACCCGACGAGCCCGTTTTTGTAGAAAATTTAACACCGGCTCGGAAGTTCACGAAACCCATACCTTATGAGTTTGGACGCATATGAGGACCATTGGGGTGTTTCGGACGCGTTTCGATCCGGTGCCGCGTTTTCGTTCGCACGGAGTTTAGAGCACCCGACGAGCCCGTTTTTCCGGAAAATTTAACACCGGCTCGGAACTTCACGAAACCCATACCTTATGAGTTTGGACGCATATGAGGACCATTGGGGGTGTTTCGGACGCGTTTCGATCTGGTGCCGCGTTTTCATTCGCACGGAGTTCAGAGCACCCGACGAGCCCATTTTTGTGCAAAATTTAACACCAGCTCGGAATTTCACGAAACCCATACCTTATGAGTTTGGACGCATATGAGGACCATTGGGGTGTTTCGACGCGCTTCGATCCGTGCGCGTTTTCGTTCGCAGACGGAGTTCGAGCACCCGACGAGCCCGTTTTGTGGAAAATTTAACACCGCTCGGAACTTCACGAAACCCATACCTTATGAGTTTGGACGATATGAGGACCATTGGGGTGTTTCGACGCGTTTCGATCGGTGCGCGTTTTCAGACGGAGTTCAGAGCACCCGACGAGCCCGTTTTGTGGAAAATTTAACACCGCTCGGAAGTTCACGAAACCCATACCTTATGAGTTTGGACGATATGAGGACCATTGGGGTGTTTCGACGCGTTCGATCCGGTGCGCGTTTTTGTTCAGACGGAGTTGAGCACCGACGAGCCCGTTTTGTGGAAAATTTAACACCGCTCGAAGTTCACGAAACCCATACCTTATGAGTTTGGACGATATGAGGACCATTGGGGTGTTTGGACGCGTTTCGATCGGTGCGCGTTTTCGTTCGCACGGAGTTTGAGCACCCGACGAGCCCGTTTTGTGGAAAATTTAACACCGCTCGAAGTTCACGAAACCCATACCTTATGAGTTTGGACGCATATGAGGACCATTGGGGTGTTTCGACGCGTTTCGATCGGTGCGCGTTTTCGTTCGCACGAGTTTGAGCACCCGACGAGCCCGTTTTTAGGAAAATTTAACACCGCTCGAAGTTCACGAAACCCATACCTTATGAGTTTGGACGCATATGAGGACCATTGGGGTGTTTCGACGCGCTTCGATCGGTGCGCGTTTTCGTTCGCACGGAGTTTGAGCACCGACGAGCCCGCTTTTTGTGGAAAATTTAACACCGCTCGGAAGTTCACGAAACCCATACCTTATGAGTTTGGACGCATATGAGGACCATTGGGGTGTTTCGACGCGCTTCGATCCGTGCGCGTTTTCGTCGACGGAGTTTGAGCACCCGACGAGCCCGTTTTTGTGGAAAATTTAACACCGCTCGAATTTCACGAAACCATACCTTATGAGTTTGGACGCATATGAGGACCATTGGGGTGTTTGGACGCGTTTCGATCGGTGCGCGTTTTCGTTCGACGGAGTTTGAGCACCCGACGAGCCCGTTTTTGTGCAAAATTTAACACCAGCTCGAATTTCACGAAACCCATACCTTATGAGTTTGGACGCATATGAGGACCATTGGGGTGTTTGGACGCGCTTCGATCGGTGCGCGTTTTCAGACGGAGTTGAGCACCCGACGAGCCCGTTTTGTGGAAAATTTAACACCGCTCGGAAGTTCACGAAACCCATACCTTATGAGTTTGGACGCATATGAGGACCATTGGGGTGTTTGGACGCGTTTCGATCCGTGCCGCGTTTTCGTTCGCGACGGAGTTCGTGAGCACCCGACGAGCCCGTTTTGTGGAAAATTTAACACCGCTCGAAGTTCACGAAACCCATACCTTATGAGTTTGGACGCATATGAGGACCATTGGGGTGTTTGGACGCGCTTCGATCGGTGCGCGTTTTCGTTCAGACGGAGTTGAGCACCCGACGAGCCCGTTTTGTGGAAAATTTAACACCGCTCGAAGTTCACGAAACCCATACCTTATGAGTTTGGACGCATATGAGGACCATTGGGGTGTTTCGACGCGCTTCGATCCGTGCGCGTTTTCGTTCGCACGGAGTTGAGCACCCGACGAGCCCGTTTTGTGGAAAATTTAACACCGCTCGAAGTTCACGAAACCCATACCTTATGAGTTTGGACGATATGAGGACCATTGGGGTGTTTCGACGCGTTTCGATCCGTGCCGCTGTTTTCGTTCGCACGGAGTTGAGCACCCGACGAGCCCGCTTTTTGTGGAAAATTTAACACCGCTCGAAGTTCACGAAACCCATACCTTATGAGTTTGGACGATATGAGGACCATTGGGGTGTTTGGACGCGTTTCGATCCGTGCGCGTTTTTTTCGTTCGCACGGAGTTTGAGCACCCGACGAGCCCGTTTTTTGGAAAATTTAACACCGCTCGAAGTTCACGAAACCCATACCTTATGAGTTTGGACGCATATGAGGACCATTGGGGTGTTTGGACGCGTTTCGATCCGGTGCGCGTTTTCGTTCGCGCACGGAGTTTGAGCACCCGACGAGCCCGTTTTGTGGAAAATTTAACACCGGCTCGAAGTTCACGAAACCCATACCTTATGAGTTTGGACGCATATGAGGACCATTGGGGGTGTTTCGGACGCGTTTCGATCCGGTGCCGCGTTTTCGTTCGCACGGAGTTTAGAGCACCCGACGAGCCCGTTTTGTGGAAAATTTAACACCGCTCGAAGTTCACGAAACCCATACCTTATGAGTTTGGACGCATATGAGGACCATTGGGGTGTTTCGACGCGTTTCGATCCGGTGCGCGTTTTGTTCAGACGGAGTTTGAGCACCCGACGAGCCCGTTTTGTGGAAAATTTAACACCGCTCGAAGTTCACGAAACCCATACCTTATGAGTTTGGACGCATATGAGGACCATTGGGGTGTTTGACGCGCTTCGATCCGGTGCGCGTTTCGTTCGCACGGAGTTTGAGCACCCGACGAGCCCGTTTTGTGGAAAATTTAACACCGCTCGAAGTTCACGAAACCCATACCTTATGAGTTTGGACGCATATGAGGACCATTGGGGTGTTTGGACGCGTTTCGATCGGTGCGTTTTCGTTCGACGGAGTTGAGCACCCGACGAGCCCGTTTTGTGGAAAATTTAACACCGCTCGGAAGTTCACGAAACCCATACCTTATGAGTTTGGACGATATGAGGACCATTGGGGTGTTTTGACGCGTTTCGATCCGGTGCGCGTTTTCGTCAGTTCACGGAGTTTGAGCACCCGACGAGCCCGTTTTGTGGAAAATTTAACACCGCTCGAAGTTCACGAAACCCATACCTTATGAGTTTGGACGATATGAGGACCATTGGGGTGTTTGGACGCGTTTCGATCCGTGCGCGTTTTGTTCGCACGGAGTTTGAGCACCCGACGAGCCCGCTTTTTGTGGAAAATTTAACACCGCTCGAAGTTCACGAAACCCATACCTTATGAGTTTGGACGCATATGAGGACCATTGGGGTGTTTGACGCTTCGATCCGGTGCGCGTTTTCGTTCGCGACGGAGTTTGAGCACCCGACGAGCCCGTTTTGTGGAAAATTTAACACCGCTCGAAGTTCACGAAACCCATACCTTATGAGTTTGGACGCATATGAGGACCATTGGGGTGTTTCGACGCGTTTCGATCCGGTGCGCGTTTTCGTTCAGACGGAGTTGAGCACCCGACGAGCCCGTTTTGTGGAAAATTTAACACCGCTCGAAGTTCACGAAACCCATACCTTATGAGTTTGGACGCATATGAGGACCATTGGGGTGTTTGGACGCGTTTCGATCCGTGCGCGTTTTTTTCGTCGACGAGTTGAGCACCCGACGAGCCCGCTTTTTGTGGAAAATTTAACACCGCTCGAAGTTCACGAAACCCATACCTTATGAGTTTGGACGCATATGAGGACCATTGGGGTGTTTTGACGCGTTTCGATCCGTGCGCGTTTTCGTTCGCACGAGTTGAGCACCCGACGAGCCCGTTTTGTGGAAAATTTAACACCGCTCGAAGTTCACGAAACCCATACCTTATGAGTTTGGACGCATATGAGGACCATTGGGGTGTTTGGACGCGCTTCGATCCGGTGCGCGTTTTCGTTCGCACGGAGTTGAGCACCCGACGAGCCCGTTTTGTGGAAAATTTAACACCGCTCGAAGTTCACGAAACCCATACCTTATGAGTTTGGACGCATATGAGGACCATTGGGGGTGTTTCGGACGCGTTTCGATCCGGTGCCGCGTTTTCGTTCGCACGGAGTTCTGAGCACCCGACGAGCCCGTTTTTGTGGAAAATTTAACACCGCTCGAAGTTCACGAAACCCATACCTTATGAGTTTGGACGCATATGAGGACCATTGGGGTGTTTCGGACGCGTTTCGATCCGTGCGCGTTTTCGTCAGACGGAGTTGAGCACCCGACGAGCCCGTTTTGTGGAAAATTTAACACCGCTCGGAAGTTCACGAAACCCATACCTTATGAGTTTGGACGCATATGAGGACCATTGGGGGTGTTTCGGACGCGTTTCGATCCGGTGCCGCGTTTTCGTTCGCACGGAGTTCAGAGCACCCGACGAGCCCGTTTTGTGGAAAATTTAACACCGGCTCGGAAGTTCACGAAACCCATACCTTATGAGTTTGGACGCATATGAGGACCATTGGGGGTGTTTCGGACGCGTTTCGATCCGGTGCGCGTTTTCGTTCGACGGAGTTGAGCACCCGACGAGCCCGCTTTTGTGGAAAATTTAACACCGCTCGAAGTTCACGAAACCCATACCTTATGAGTTTGGACGCATATGAGGACCATTGGGGTGTTTCGACGCGTTTCGATCCGGTGCGCGTTTTCGTTCGACGGAGTTGAGCACCCGACGAGCCCGTTTTTGTGGAAAATTTAACACCGGCTCGGAAGTTCACGAAACCCATACCTTATGAGTTTGGACGCATATGAGGACCATTGGGGGTGTTTCGGACGCGTTTCGATCCGGTGCTGCGTTTTCGTTCGCACGGAGTTCAGAGCACCCGACGAGCCCGTTTTGTGGAAAATTTAACACCGCTCGAAGTTCACGAAACCCATACCTTATGAGTTTGGACGATATGAGGACCATTGGGGTGTTTCGACGCGCTTCGATCCGGTGCGCGTTTTCGTTCGCACGGAGTTTGAGCACCCGACGAGCCCGTTTTGTGGAAAATTTAACACCGCTCGAAGTTCACGAAACCCATACCTTATGAGTTTGGACGCATATGAGGACCATTGGGGTGTTTCGACGCGCTTCGATCCGTGCGCGTTTTCGTTCGACGGAGTTTGAGCACCCGACGAGCCCGTTTTGTGGAAAATTTAACACCGCTCGAAGTTCACGAAACCCATACCTTATGAGTTTGGACGCATATGAGGACCATTGGGGTGTTTTGACGCGCTTCGATCCGTGCGCGTTTTCGTTCAGACGGAGTTGAGCACCCGACGAGCCCGTTTTGTGGAAAATTTAACACCGCTCGAAGTTCACGAAACCCATACCTTATGAGTTTGGACGCATATGAGGACCATTGGGGTGTTTCGACGCGTTTCGATCCGTGCGCGTTTTCGTTCGACGGAGTTTGAGCACCCGACGAGCCCGCTTTTGTGGAAAATTTAACACCGCTCGAAGTTCACGAAACCCATACCTTATGAGTTTGGACGCATATGAGGACCATTGGGGTGTTTCGACGCGTTTCGATCCGGTGCGCGTTTTCGTTCGACGGAGTTTGAGCACCCGACGAGCCCGTTTTGTGGAAAATTTAACACCGCTCGAAGTTCACGAAACCCATACCTTATGAGTTTGGACGCATATGAGGACCATTGGGGTGTTTCGGACGCGTTTCGATCCGGTGCTGCGTTTTCGTTCGCACGGAGTTTGAGCACCCGACGAGCCCGCTTTTTGTGGAAAATTTAACACCGGCTCGGAAGTTCACGAAACCCATACCTTATGAGTTTGGACGCATATGAGGACCATTGGGGTGTTTTTGACGCGTTTCGATCGGTGCGCGTTTTCGTTTTCGACGGAGTTTGAGCACCCGACGAGCCCGTTTTGTGGAAAATTTAACACCGCTCGGAAGTTCACGAAACCCATACCTTATGAGTTTGGACGATATGAGGACCATTGGGGTGTTTGGACGCGTTCGATCGGTGCGCGCTTTGTTCGCACGGAGTTTGAGCACCCGACGAGCCCGTTTTTGTGGAAAATTTAACACCGGCTCGGAAGTTCACGAAACCCATACCTTATGAGTTTGGACGCATATGAGGACCATTGGGGGTGTTTCGACGCGTTTCGATCCGGTGCCGCGTTTTCGTTCGCACGAGTTCAGAGCACCCGACGAGCCCGTTTTTGTGGAAAATTTAACACCGGCTCGGAAGTTCACGAAACCCATACCTTATGAGTTTGGACGCATATGAGGACCATTGGGGTGTTTCGGACGCGCTTCGATCCGTGCGCGTTTTCGTTCGCACGAGTTTAGAGCACCCGACGAGCCCGCTTTTGTGGAAAATTTAACACCGCTCGAAGTTCACGAAACCCATACCTTATGAGTTTGGACGATATGAGGACCATTGGGGTGTTTGGACGCGTTTCGATCCGGTGCCGCGTTTTCGTTCGCACGGAGTTTAGAGCACCCGACGAGCCCGTTTTTGTGGAAAATTTAACACCGGCTCGGAAGTTCACGAAACCCATACCTTATGAGTTTGGACGCATATGAGGACCATTGGGGTGTTTCGGACGCGTTTCGATCCGGTGTCGCGTTTTTCGTTCGCGACGGAGTTGAGCACCCGACGAGCCCGTTTTGTGGAAAATTTAACACCGCTCGAAGTTCACGAAACCCATACCTTATGAGTTTGGACGCATATGAGGACCATTGGGGTGTTTCGACGCGTTTCGATCCGTGCCGCGTTTTCGTTCGCACGAGTTTGAGCACCCGACGAGCCCGTTTTGTGGAAAATTTAACACCGCTCGAAGTTCACGAAACCCATACCTTATGAGTTTGGACGCATATGAGGACCATTGGGGTGTTTCGACGCGTTTCGATCCGTGCGCGTTTTCGTTCGACGAGTTTGAGCACCCGACGAGCCCGTTTTGTGGAAAATTTAACACCGCTCGGAAGTTCACGAAACCCATACCTTATGAGTTTGGACGCATATGAGGACCATTGGGGTGTTTCGACGCGCTTCGATCCGGTGCGCGTTTTCGTTCGCAGACGAGTTGAGCACCCGACGAGCCCGTTTTGTGGAAAATTTAACACCGCTCGAAGTTCACGAAACCCATACCTTATGAGTTTGGACGCATATGAGGACCATTGGGGTGTTTCGACGCGTTTCGATCGGTGCGCGTTTTCGTTCGCACGAGTTTGAGCACCCGACGAGCCCGTTTTGTGGAAAATTTAACACCGCTCGAAGTTCACGAAACCCATACCTTATGAGTTTGGACGCATATGAGGACCATTGGGGTGTTTGGACGCGCTTCGATCCGTGTGCGCGTTTTCGTTCGCGACGGAGTTTGAGCACCGACGAGCCCGTTTTGTGGAAAATTTAACACCGCTCGAAGTTCACGAAACCCATACCTTATGAGTTTGGACGATATGAGGACCATTGGGGTGTTTGACGCGTTTCGATCCGTGCGCGTTTTCGTTCGACGGAGTTCGTGAGCAGCCCGACGAGCCCGTTTTTGTGGAAAATTTAACACCGCTCGAAGTTCACGAAACCCATACCTTATGAGTTTGGACGCATATGAGGACCATTGGGGTGTTTGGACGCGTTTCGATCCGTGCGCGTTTTCGTTCGCACGAGTTCGTGAGCACCCGACGAGCCCGCGTTTTTGTGGAAAATTTAACACCGCTCGGAAGTTCACGAAACCCATACCTTATGAGTTTGGACGATATGAGGACCATTGGGGTGTTTGGACGCGTTTCGATCCGTGCGCGTTTTCGTTCGCACGAGTTTGAGCACCCGACGAGCCCGTTTTGTGGAAAATTTAACACCGCTCGAAGTTCACGAAACCCATACCTTATGAGTTTGGACGCATATGAGGACCATTGGGGTGTTTGGACGCGTTTCGATCGGTGCGCGTTTTCGTTCAGACGGAGTTTGAGCACCCGACGAGCCCGTTTTGTGGAAAATTTAACACCGCTCGAAGTTCACGAAACCCATACCTTATGAGTTTGGACGCATATGAGGACCATTGGGGTGTTTGGACGCTGCTTCGATCCGTGCCGCGCTGTTCGACGGAGTTTGAGCACCCGACGAGCCCGTTTTTGGAAAATTTAACACCGCTCGAAGTTCACGAAACCCATACCTTATGAGTTTGGACGCATATGAGGACCATTGGGGTGTTTGGACGCGTTCGATCCGTGCGCGTTTTCGTTCGCGACGGAGTTTGAGCACCCGACGAGCCCGTTTTTGGAAAATTTAACACCGCTCGAAGTTCACGAAACCCATACCTTATGAGTTTGGACGATATGAGGACCATTGGGGTGTTTGGACGCGCTTCGATCCGTGCGCGTTTTCGTTCAGACGGAGTTTGAGCACCCGACGAGCCCGTTTTGTGGAAAATTTAACACCGCTCGAAGTTCACGAAACCCATACCTTATGAGTTTGGACGATATGAGGACCATTGGGGTGTTTCGACGCGCTTCGATCCGTGCGCGTTTTCGTTCGCACGGAGTTCAGAGCACCCGACGAGCCCGTTTTGTGGAAAATTTAACACCGGCTCGAAGTTCACGAAACCCATACCTTATGAGTTTGGACGCATATGAGGACCATTGGGGTGTTTCGGACGCGTTTCGATCGGTGCGCGTTTTCGTTCGCCGAGAGTTCGAGCACCCGACGAGCCCGTTTTGTGGAAAATTTAACACCGCTCGAAGTTCACGAAACCCATACCTTATGAGTTTGGACGCATATGAGGACCATTGGGGGTGTTTCGGACGCGTTTCGATCCGGTGCCGCGTTTTCGTTCGCACGGAGTTCAGAGCACCCGACGAGCCCGTTTTGTGGAAAATTTAACACCGCTCGAAGTTCACGAAACCCATACCTTATGAGTTTGGACGCATATGAGGACCATTGGGGGTGTTTCGGACGCGTTTCGATCCGGTGCTGCGTTTTCGTTCGCACGGAGTTTAGAGCACCCGACGAGCCCGTTTTTGTGGAAAATTTAACACCGCTCGGAAGTTCACGAAACCCATACCTTATGAGTTTGGACGCATATGAGGACCATTGGGGGTGTTTCGGACGCGTTTCGATCCGTGCCGCGTTTTCGTTCGCACGGAGTTCAGAGCACCCGACGAGCCCGTTTTTGTGGAAAATTTAACACCGGCTCGGAGTTCACGAAACCCATACCTTATGAGTTTGGACGCATATGAGGACCATTGGGGGTGTTTCGGACGCGTTTCGATCCGGTGCCGCGTTTTCGTTCGAACGGAGTTCAGAGCACCCGACGAGCCCGTTTTGTGGAAAATTTAACACCGGCTCGGAAGTTCACGAAACCCATACCTTATGAGTTTGGACGAATATGAGGACCATTGGGTGTGTTTCGGACGCGTTTCGATCCGGTGCCGCGTTTTGTTCGCACGAGTTAGAGCACCCGACGAGCCCGTTTTGTGGAAAATTTAACACCGCTCGAAGTTCACGAAACCCATACCTTATGAGTTTGGACGCATATGAGGACCATTGGGGTGTTTCGACGCGTTTCGATCGGTGCGCGTTTTTCGTTCGCACGGAGTTGAGCACCCGACGAGCCCGTTTTGTGGAAAATTTAACACCGCTCGAAGTTCACGAAACCCATACCTTATGAGTTTGGACGATATGAGGACCATTGGGGTGTTTCGACGCGCTTCGATCCGGTGCGCGTTTTTCGTTCGTCAGACGGAGTTGAGCACCCGACGAGCCCGCTTTTTTGGAAAATTTAACACCGCTCGAAGTTCACGAAACCCATACCTTATGAGTTTGGACGATATGAGGACCATTGGGGTGTTTCGACGCGTTTCGATCGGTGCGCGTTTTCGTTCGCACGAGTTTAGAGCACCCGACGAGCCCGTTTTGTGGAAAATTTAACACCGCTCGGAAGTTCACGAAACCCATACCTTATGAGTTTGGACGATATGAGGACCATTGGGGTGTTTCGACGCGTTTCGATCCGTGCGCGTTTTCGTTCGCACGAGTTGAGCACCCGACGAGCCCGTTTTGTGGAAAATTTAACACCGCTCGAAGTTCACGAAACCCATACCTTATGAGTTTGGACGATATGAGGACCATTGGGGTGTTTCGACGTGTTTCGATCCGTGCGCGAAAATTTTTTTGTTCGCGACGGAGTTGAGCACCGACGAGCCCGTTTTGTGGAAAATTTAACACCGCTCGAACTTCACGAAACCCATACCTTATGAGTTTGGACGATATGAGGACCATTGGGGTGTTTGGACGCTGCTTCGATCCGGTGCGCGTTTTCGTTCGACGGAGTTCAGAGCACCCGACGAGCCCGTTTTGTGGAAAATTTAACACCGCTCGAAGTTCACGAAACCCATACCTTATGAGTTTGGACGCATATGAGGACCATTGGGGTGTTTCGACGCGCTTCGATCCGTGCGCGTTTTCGTTCGCACACGGAGTTTGAGCACCCGACGAGCCCGCTTTTTGTGGAAAATTTAACACCGCTCGAAGTTCACGAAACCCATACCTTATGAGTTTGGACGCATATGAGGACCATTGGGGTGTTTGACGCGCTTCGATCCGTGCGCGTTTTCGTCGCGACGAGTTGAGCACCCGACGAGCCCGTTTTGTGGAAAATTTAACACCGCTCGAAGTTCACGAAACCCATACCTTATGAGTTTGGACGATATGAGGACCATTGGGGTGTTTCGACGCGTTTCGATCCGTGCGCGTTTTCGTTCGCGACGGAGTTTGAGCACCCGACGAGCCCGTTTTGTGGAAAATTTAACACCGCTCGAAGTTCACGAAACCCATACCTTATGAGTTTGGACGATATGAGGACCATTGGGGTGTTTCGACGCGTTTCGATCCGTGCGCGTTTTTGTTCGCACGGAGTTTGAGCACCCGACGAGCCCGTTTTGTGGAAAATTTAACACCGCTCGAAGTTCACGAAACCCATACCTTATGAGTTTGGACGATATGAGGACCATTGGGGTGTTTCGACGCGTTTCGATCCGGTGCGCGTTTTGTTCGCACGAGTTTGAGCACCCGACGAGCCCCGTTTTGTGGAAAATTTAACACCGCTCGGAAGTTCACGAAACCCATACCTTATGAGTTTGGACGCATATGAGGACCATTGGGGTGTTTCGACGCGCTTCGATCCGGTGCGCGTTTTCGTTCGCACGGAGTTGAGCACCCGACGAGCCCGCTTTTTGTGGAAAATTTAACACCGCTCGAAGTTCACGAAACCCATACCTTATGAGTTTGGACGATATGAGGACCATTGGGGTGTTTGGACGCGTTTCGATCCGTGCGCGTTTTCGTTCAGACGAGTTGAGCACCCGACGAGCCCGCTTTTTTGGAAAATTTAACACCGCTTGAAGTTCACGAAACCCATACCTTATGAGTTTGGACGATATGAGGACCATTGGGGTGTTTGGACGCGTTTCGATCCGGTGCGCGTTTTCGTTCGACGGAGTTTGAGCACCCGACGAGCCCGCTTTTGTGGAAAATTTAACACCGCTCGAAGTTCACGAAACCCATACCTTATGAGTTTGGACGATATGAGGACCATTGGGGTGTTTGGACGCGTTTCGATCGGTGCGCGTTTTCGTTCGCGACGGAGTTTGAGCACCCGACGAGCCCGTTTTGTGGAAAATTTAACACCGCTCGAAGTTCACGAAACCCATACCTTATGAGTTTGGACGCATATG
Source organism: Melocanna baccifera (assembly GCA_036346265.1). Classification (NCBI taxonomy): domain Eukaryota; kingdom Viridiplantae; phylum Streptophyta; class Magnoliopsida; order Poales; family Poaceae; genus Melocanna; species Melocanna baccifera. Next base: position 15,186,717 of record CM070691.1, on the reverse strand, counting down.
AGGACCATTGGGGTGTTTGACGCGCTTCGATCCGGTGCGCGCTTTCGTCGCGACGAGTTTAGAGCACCCGACGAGCCCGTTTTGTGGAAAATTTAACACCGCTCGAAGTTCACGAAACCCATACCTTATGAGTTTGGACGCATATGAGGACCATTGGGGTGTTTGGACGCGTTTCGATCCGGTGCGCGTTTTCGTCGCACGAGCGAGTTGAGCACCCGACGAGCCCGCTTTTGTGGAAAATTTAACACCGCTCGGAAGTTCACGAAACCCATACCTTATGAGTTTGGACGCATATGAGGACCATTGGTGGTGTTTGGACGCGTTTCGATCCGTGCGCGTTTTTGTTCGCACGAGTTTAGAGCACCCGACGAGCCCGTTTTGTGGAAAATTTAACACCGGCTCGGAAGTTCACGAAACCCATACCTTATGAGTTTGGACGCATATGAGGACCATTGGGGGTGTTTCGGACGCGTTTCGATCCGCTGCCGCGTTTTCGTTCGCACGGAGTTTAGAGCACCCGACGAGCCCGTTTTTGTGGAAAATTTAACACCGCTCGAAGTTCACGAAACCCATACCTTATGAGTTTGGACGAATATGAGGACCATTGGGGTGTTTGGACGCGTTTCGATCCGTGCCGCGTTTTCGTTCGACGGAGTTTGAGCACCCGACGAGCCCGTTTTTGTGGAAAATTTAACACCAGCTCGAATTTCACGAAACCCATACCTTATGAGTTTGGACGCATATGAGGACCATTGGGGGTGTTTCGGACGCGTTTCGATCCGGTGCCGCGTTTTCGTTCGCACGGAGTTTAGAGCACCCGACGAGCCCGTTTTTGTGGAAAATTTAACACCGGCTCGGAAGTTCACGAAACCCATACCTTATGAGTTTGGACGCATATGAGGACCATTGGGGTGTTTCGGACGCGTTTCGATCCGGTGCCGCGTTTTCGTTCGCGACGAGTTGAGCACCCGACGAGCCCGCTTTTGTGGAAAATTTAACACCGCTCGAAGTTCACGAAACCCATACCTTATGAGTTTGGACGATATGAGGACCATTGGGGTGTTTCGACGCGTTTCGATCCGTGCGCGTTTTGTTCAGACGGAGTTGAGCACCGACGAGCCCGCTTTTTGTGGAAAATTTAACACCGCTCGAACTTCACGAAACCCATACCTTATGAGTTTGGACGATATGAGGACCATTGGGGTGTTTCGACGCGCTTCGATCGGTGACGCGTTTGCGTTCGACGAGTTTAGAGCACCCGACGAGCCCGTTTTGTGGAAAATTTAACACCGCTCGAAGTTCACGAAACCCATACCTTATGAGTTTGGACGCATATGAGGACCATTGGGGTGTTTCGACGCGCTTCGATCCGTGCGCGTTTTCGTTCGCACGAGTTGAGCACCCGACGAGCCCGTTTTGTGGAAAATTTAACACCGCTCGGAAGTTCACGAAACCCATACCTTATGAGTTTGGACGATATGAGGACCATTGGGGTGTTTTGACGCGTTTCGATCCGTGCGCGTTTTCGTTCGCACGAGTTTAGAGCACCCGACGAGCCCGTTTTAGGAAAATTTAACACCGCTCGAAGTTCACGAAACCCATACCTTATGAGTTTGGACGCATATGAGGACCATTGGGGTGTTTCGACGCGCTTCGATCGGTGCCGCGTTTTGTTCGCACGAGTTGAGCACCCGACGAGCCCGTTTTGTGGAAAATTTAACACCGCTCGAAGTTCACGAAACCCATACCTTATGAGTTTGGACGATATGAGGACCATTGGGGTTTTTCGACGAGTTTCGATCCGTGCCGCGTTTTCGTTCGCGACGGAGTTTGAGCACCCGACGAGCCCGTTTTTGTGAAAATTTAACACCGCTCGAAGTTCACGAAACCCATACCTTATGAGTTTGGACGATATGAGGACCATTGGGGTGTTTTGACGCGTTTCGATCCGTGCCGCTTTTCGTTCGCAGACGGAGTTTGAGCACCCGACGAGCCCGTTTTGTGGAAAATTTAACACCGCTCGAAGTTCACGAAACCCATACCTTATGAGTTTGGACGCATATGAGGACCATTGGGGTGTTTCGACGCGCTTCGATCCGTGCGGCGCTTTTCGTTCCCACGAGTTGAGCACCCGACGAGCCTGCTTTTTGTGGAAAATTTAACACCGCTCGGAAGTTCACGAAACCCATACCTTATGAGTTTGGACGCATATGAGGACCATTGGGGGTGTTTCAACGCGTTTCGATCCGGTGCCGCGTTTTCGTTCGCACGGAGTTCAGAGCACCCGACGAGCCCGTTTTAGGAAAATTTAACACCGGCTCGGAAGTTCACGAAACCCATACCTTATGAGTTTGGACGCATATGAGGACCATTGGGGGTGTTTCGGACGCGTTTCGATCCGGTGCCGCGTTTTCGTTCGCACGGAGTTCAGAGCACCCGACGAGCCCGTTTTTGTGGAAAATTTAACACCGACTTGGAATTTCACGAAACCCATACCTTATGAGTTTGGACGCATATGAGGACCATTGGGGTGTTTCGGACGCTGCTTCGATCCGTGCGCGTTTCGCTCGCACGGAGTTAGAGCACCCGACGAGCCCGTTTTTGTGGAAAATTTAACACCGGCTCGGAAGTTCACGAAACCCATACCTTATGAGTTTGGACGCATATGAGGACCATTGGGGGTGTTTTGGACGCGTTTCGATCCGGTGCCGCGTTTTCGTTCTTATGAGGACATCCCTTACATGGATACAACTCATCCACAATAAGGACCACTTACTCGAGCTCGTGCTCGTCAACTTATTACCAGGTGAATTCATTCCTAGGTTCATATATTACTGAGAATAGACCGCTACCTAATGAAAGTGATTTAATCGTGGTTAGGAACCTGGGAAAGGATGAAGAAAAGGGACATGGAGTCATGGACATGTAAGGACGGAATCATGGAGGTCACCACGTCACTTTGAGATCAAGTCAAGCAAGAATCCGAGTTGGACACGTTCTGGAATCGGATTCGGACTGCTGCATTGGTACCACATTCAAAAGGGTATAACTTCTTCATACAGACTCCGTTTGGCGCGTTCTTGTACTTCATGGAAAGCTTATAAAGTCTACTTTCCAATGGATCCAACCTCATCTTCAAATTCCATCCGAGCCGGCCGTAATCATCAAAACAATCCACGTTGGTTTCTGAGTCCGAATCCAAAAAGGGTGCTGCGCCACCACCACTTGGGCCCATGGGCCTTGTAACCCTAGGGCGTCCCCCCTGGTCGTTTCTCTATAAATAGGAGCCGCCGCCCCCTGCTAGGACTTCGATTTCGTTGAGTTTAGGTTTAGCCTTTGCGCAAACTTCGGTTCTTCAGTTGTGTCAGACGACCACCTGTTAAGACTACCTTCGGGATCCCACCTTTGTTTTTGAATACCAACTTTGTTATTCGCAATATCAGATTGCTTTTCGTCTTATTCTTGCTAGTTCTTCGATTGCTTGCAGGATTGAACCGTGTTCAGGTTGATCGTGCTTCCAAAGAAGATCAATAACATCTCGAGTTGGTTCGGCGATTGCTAAGGCCAAGCGACGTCGTACGGTTGTAGTCGGATCGCGAGAGTCACCTCCACCAAATCGATAGTTATCAATCTCATCGAAAGATCGGGCACCCCGTCTCCATCAAGTGGTATCAGAGCTCAAGGTTGCTCGGTGAGAATTTCCAGTTATTCCTAGATTATATTGCTTTTCATTACCTACAGCACACAAAAAGCCAAAAAAAATAGTAGTAGATCACCCGGTCCAAACCAATCTTAGCCTCGCAATTTTTCTTTTCAGTACTTTTCATTGTTGAACTTTCGGTTGCATCGTCGTGTCCTTTGCTGGTCTTAGTGTCTAGTTCCTCTATAGTTTCGAGTTCTGTTCACGTCTTCGTTGCACCGTTGCGGTTGGTTTCGAACTGCCACGTCAAGAGGGGGACTCAGTTTCTAGGGTGGCGTTGCCCTAGTTGGACTCGGAATAGGACTCAGAGTTGGATTCGGAATTGGACTCAGAATTGGACTCGGAATTGGACTCGGAGTCGGACTCAAAATTGGACTCGGAGTGGGAGCAAAGTAGATAGACAAGAAGGAAAAGGCAGCCGCAGATAGAAAGAGCCGCGGCGTAAAAAAAAAGAGAAGAGGAGAGAGAAAATCCTAACTTTTGCATACGACCTCCGATTGGAGATTTGAGATCCGCGTAAGACACCACGCATACGCGCAGCGACTTCGATCCCAAAAAAAGGTCGTTTAGGGCCTCAAAACGGGCCCGCAAAGTCAACAAAAGTCAACTTTCTTGGAATTCACTCAAAATTTACAGGGACATTCTACAAGTGATTCTAAGGTGTCCCGTGAAGACGGCGTCCTTTTCTGAGCTTCTGAACTCCATGGGCAACGTCATCTAGATTCTTTCTGTGCGGTGTACTCCTTTGTGTTCTAGGCTCGCGTTTCTAGTACGGTCTAGCCTAGGACCAGCACCAACCGGCGTTGAGCGATTTTTCAGCTTGCATTTTCTGATTTGATTTTTGCTAATCCTTGCTACCAAACTTGAGCCTTCCCAGCTACACCTCTCCTACACCGTACAGGCTGAGCTTCACCAGGCAATCGCTCCATCCAATCTTCAGAGATACGTTGACATCGCTGGGAGCCGATCACCCCTATTTTGCTTGGTAAGAATTGGTAAGAGTTCGATAAAAAGCCTGAGTGTGAGCGACTTTTTGAACCTCCTCATCCTAGTAGTTGCTGTTAGGGTCATATTCTTGTGTTTTGCTAACAATGGCAGGTCATACAACGGATGAGGATCAATCTCATACTCCTCGTACTAAGGCAATCGTACAACATTTTCTACGCCTTATGAACCTTCGTGCAGAGGGTCTTGAAGAGGATGTCAGAGTGACGAATGAGCGACTTGCTCAACTTGAGGGCGCCCAGATTGAGACCAATGCCACACTCGCTGCGATGGAGAAAGCGCAAGGTACCACTAACAATTCGTTGGCAGATATTATGGCGCGCCTTGAGGAGATTGCCCAAGCTTCGCCTCTGCTGCTGTTCCCCGCCGCAGCGATGCGGAGACACGATGACTCCGACCATCTGGGTGATTCCGAGGCCGATGGCAGGATCAACCACAACAACGATCGAGCTCGTCGACAATTGCGTTTTAACCGACAAGGTATGCGAAGGGAACCCCCACAGCGTGAGGTACGTGACCACGACGATTCTTTTGCTAAGGTTAAATTTATCATGCCTTCTTTCAATGGTAAATATGATCATGATAGCTATCTTTCAATGGTAAATTTGCTATTTTGAATAACAATTCTGGTGTGCTGAGTCTTGTTCATTATGAGAGAAAAATAAAAATTAGTGCCAATTCAAATCTTATGTGTTCATCTTTTATTGAACCATCTAGCATTAATAATCTGAATAATGAAGTTGATGGATGGAGAAAGTTACAAATCTTTTCACCCTTGCTAGAGGAATGTGCTATTGCTCAATTAAAATCTGATTACTCGGAAGAACTTTGTTTGATTCCAAAGGTTGTAGCTTTGCCAATATTTGCTACCGATGCAAGTTTACAACATCAGAAATTTGAATTGCATAAATGCATCACGGATACGAATACAATGAGCTTTTATAATCGCTGCTGTTTTATAACATTAATTATGCAACACCGAAGGATTGTTAAAATGGATGACATATACATATATGTAACATCCCAAAATTTTGTCCCTTTATTGAAAATTTAATCTGGAGTTTATTTGGACTTTCTGGAGTTATGTTAAAATCCTGATTTGAGAAAAATTTAAACTTTAATGTGTAAAAGTCAAAAATAAATTTATTGCATTCCTAAAAGCTAAAACCAATGCATTTCAGCTTCCTTAAGTCAAATATGAGATTATATTATTTTTTTTCTAGATTTTAGAAGGAATTAAAACCTTCCCTACAAAATCAAATTGTACCTTTGCAAATTATACTTGTTAAAATGAGTGGGACATATTTTTATTAAGTCTAGAATAGCTCCAGATAGTTCTCTGAATTTTTCTGGATTTTTCAAAAGTTATTTGGTATTTTTCTGAGTTTTCTAAAGCTTGCTAGCATTTCTGGAAAATCAAAAAGAAAGAAAATCCCAAAAATCCCTCCTGGCCGCCAGGTGTCAACCATCGGCGTCCCCTCCGCCCGCCGGAATCCCCCTCAGCCGTCCGATCTAACTTAAACCCTCTCCCCGCCTTCCCTCCCTCCGCGTGCGACGCGTGTCGCGCATCGGACCGTCCACTCCCGCGCCGGGTTTAATCCTCGCCGCCCGCACCCACTTACCGCTTCACCGCTCCTGCCGCCACGTGGTTTTATCCGAGCCGTCCCCTATTGCCGTACCTCATCGTGGCCACCCCTTCCCACTTAAGCACCGACCGGCCCCGATCTAATCTTCGTTGTCGGATCGAATCTCAGCCGTCCCCCTTCACTTACCCCTTCGCAACGCGCCAGCGGTCCCGATCTCTCCCCCGTGCCACCCGTCAAGCATCCGACCATCGCCCCCGCCCTTTCCGTTTTCTTCTCACGACGTGCGGGCCCCACTGCCGTGCCCGCTGCCCCCGCCCCTTTCCTTTCTTCCTCGCGCGATCTCCGCGCGCCGCCGCCATTATTGCCGCCGCAAACCAAGCTTTTAAAGCTTCGGTTTCTTCCGAATTGATGCCCCGCGCCAACGGCCGATCGCAATTGCACCTCCACCGCGTCCATTGCGGGCATAATCACGCTTAATTATAGCCGTTACCACCGTCGCAATAAACCTTCCCGCCCGTTGCACTCCGGCGAACTCGCGCGCCGTTACCCTCTCCCCACCTATAAAAGAGGTGCCCCGAGGTCCTCTACCCACACCGCCACCCCGAGCCTCCAGAGCGCATAATCCGCCCCGAGGGTCCCCTGCGCCGATTTCCCTCCGCGGCTCAGCGACTCCGGCGAGCAATCGCCGCCGCTCGAGCCCTCGCCCGCCGACACCTCCCGACCTTGCCGGTGCCCAGCGAACACCGGCGACCACCTCCCGGCACGTGCACCACCGAGCTACTCCGCCGCCGTGAAGTCTTCTCCGACCGCCGCCCCTCCGCCGATTTCCCTCTCCGGCCATCTCGGCCTCGCGCAAGGTACCGGCGCACTCGCGCTCTCTCGCTATTTGGTACCCTCGGCGCGCGCCGCCACCGAGCTCCGGCGACCATCGGCCTCGAGCGCCGCCGCCGCCGGCCAGCACGTCGGCCGTCGGGCCGAAGTTGGCGCGGCGTGGCGGCGTGTGGCGGCGACGGCGCCACGCCCGCCACCCGCACGCCGCCACTCGCGCGCGCCGCCACGCCGGCATAAAGCCGTGGCGTGGCGCCACGCGGCGACCACACGGCAGCCCCGTGGCGCCACGCCGCCGCCACCCGCTCCTCGCGCGCCGCCGCCACTCACCTTCCTCGGGTCCATGGACTCGGTCCATGACACTGGCCCCACTGTCACCGCGCCGAATATTTTAATCCTAGGGCTGACGTCATAATCTATAATTTCCTTTAGAAAATAATTTTGCTGACGTCATAAATCCTTTTCGGTTTAAAAATAAATCCAGAAAATACCTTTTTCCTTTTATTTTGAATTCAAACTTTGGAAGGCTATAACTTTTGCATTTTAACTCCAAATTGACCCATTCAAATTTCTAAATTTTTCTAAAATCATGATCTATCCATTTCTGGAATAATTTTGAAATTTTGAAATTTATTTAAATTTGATTTGAATATATTTTGTAATTCCAAGGTTTAAATTTAAATTAAAACTTCCAACTTCTTTTAAAAGCCTCATTTCCTTTTTAAAAATTGTTGACCCACATCCAAAATTCCAAATTCTGTCTCCCAGTGTATTTTATGATTTTTGGAACTTATTTGGATTTTGTTTGAATCTTTGTTTTGAAATTGCTTTGAATTGATTTTTCGTTAGATATTGACGATTCCGGAGAGTTTGAATTCGACGAATCGCAGCAGGACTACGATCAAGGCAAGTTACACCTTTGACCATGTTGAACCTAATATTTTAAATTTATTTATGTTGTTTTACTGTATATGCATGCATACTTCTATCCAAAAATTAATTTAAATTCAGTTTAAATGTTAGATATACCCATGATCCTTTGATTATAGCCCATTTGAAATCCTGAATTCGTATATCTTGTCACCCTAGCTGAAAACTAGTTAGTACCATAGTGTTGACTAGAAAATTTTATAGAAATGCTTAGCCTGGCTTAGTATAATTTTAGGTAGGATCAATCTTTCACATGAAATGACATACTTTGAAAATCAATATCTTGACTTCGGTGAGTCAAGGGTGGTTTTATGGAAATTATTTAAAAATGAAAATAGAAAACATGTTTTGGACTTAGGCTAATGGTTAGGTGGTGGGTACCGGTATGCCTCGTGTTTGGTGACACCTGGTTGATTATCGTGTACGGGGTATGTGGTTGAGCCTAAATCAACTTAAGGACCGTTTTCGTGAATTATTTTACGGTCACTTCAGACTACCACAAGTCCGGTATGGGACGGACTCGCTAAGTAATTTGTGAAGTTCCAACTATAGTCTCGCTATAGGTGAATGTGAGCGCGCGTAGGTGTGGGAAGTCTCACATGGCACGAGAGGGGCTCCAACTCGTGGATTCGAGTTGTGGTGAAACCTTAGTGGCGGCGTGATTATGTTGGCTATGAATCATCGAACGACCTTGTCATGAACTCTCCGCCGCACACCTAAGGCAGTGTGTTGATCGCGTGGCTCAAGTGAGAGGGAATGTCTTGTGGGTAAAGTTGTACACCTCTGCAGAGTAACAAACTATCTGGATAGCCGTGTCCACGGTTATGGACATGCTGAGTAGAGTCTTCACAGATTAGACTTGAACTTTCATAAAACTTGGTTTTGGCAAACAAACGTTGGATTTGGTAATGGTCCGGGTGGATTCCCGTGGATAGGTTAGTGTAGGTTGGAGCCTACACTAACGATATTATTTGTTAAAAACAATGTTTCATATACCGTATTTAAATTCAGCTTTTCGTACTTACGTTATTGTATTTAAATTCAAGTATTGCTTTCCGCACACTACCCTATTAAGCTTCCTTTGAAATCCCTTATGCATGCATCAACTCTGTTATATTTCCTGGTGTAACTTGCGTAAGCATTTACTTGCTTACCTTGGGAGTACTTCAGACTCACCTTGCTAAATCTGTTGCCGACTTCGAGGGCGACTCACGACGGTGAGGACTACTTCAATGAGTAGGATGCGTCTTCTGATCATTCGCTGTGGGAGGTTGGATGGGTGTGTCTTGCCACCTTTACTTTTTTCCGCTGCTTTGTTTACTTTGTTGGCCTGGTCTTTCGATGGACTTGGCCTTAAGGCCGATTTTCGTTTAATAATATCTCGTGGTTATTTTTGCATGATATACATTACTGTTAAACCTGTGTGCACTAGCTTTTCCTGGGATAGTGCGATTTACACAGAGGGGCTCGGAGTTGTTGTTCCGGGTCCCGACAGAAATGGTATCAGAGCAACAATGACTCTAAGACGTGACCTTAGCAAAAGACCAGCTTTGAGGATATATTTTAATAAGAAATGCGCTTTTAAATTATCTCTCCTTTTCTCAAGTCTCTTTACCAAAACCGACACTAACTCCTCTCCCTTCCAAATTTTAGATGGAGCAACCCACCGCGTCTCCCACGGAACCCTTGCCGGACTCTTCACGACGATCCAGCACAACCTCATGCAAGAGCTCAACTTCCGCCCATACCCCTCTACCAGGATACGTTGGCATGTATGGAGACGAGGAACGCTGGAGGGTGGAAGTGAAGATCTTCAAGGATTTCGAGCGCACGGGCCATTTACGTGTTCGACGCACACCCTACCTCGAGCCACCTTCTTCGATGGAGTTCGTGATGCAGCCCGAGAGGCCATTTGCCACCGCGGAACATCTACGCTCGAGACTTGCTGCGCACCGACTTCCGCTACTTCCCCATGAAGACTCCCTTATGGGCTGCCAGCGACTTCTCGTCTACAGAGTATGAGAGCAACCCCCGCCTCATACGACTGGTGGAGTACACCAAGTCCATGGATCACATGTACTGCACCACTCGACGAGCCGCACACCGCATGCCAGAAGCTCGCGCACGCCGAAGAGGAACTTGCCGAGCCCGTGCGTAAGATGCAGGTTCCACTGATTCCGGACCTTTTCCGAGGAGACTCGAGCGCAGCGCTAGTGTGTAGACAACCCCGAGTCTTAGAACGCTATCCGTGAGCTGTAGACCTTTGTAAACAGCCACGAAGACTATTATAATAAAATAAAAAGTTTTATTTGGCTCTTATCTGGGTTTTCCTTGCTCTTGTGTGTTGTTTTGGTGGGATTGTTACTAGAACCTTTCCTTTAGTTCTCTCTCTAAATCTGAAAGTCTCAATAGATGGTGAACACAAGAAGAAACTCCAACATGGACAACGCCAACCCCGGAGCACAAGGAAGCCACCCGCCCGATTCCACCACCTCGCTGTGGCAGCAGACCAGATTGGGCACGCTTGATGGCCAATCAAACCCAGTTGATCCAGCTCTTAGCTCAGACGATCAACAACCCTCAGGCTCATCATCAACCTGCCCAAGTGCCTCCCAATCGTCTCTCTGAGTTCCTGAGGATCAAGCCACCCACCTTCGCCGGCAGTGCTGAACCGATGGACGCCGACGACTGGCTCAGTCGATTGGCAAGAAGTGGACATTTCGCAGTTGCACCGACCGAGCGAGTCTGTTCGCCTCCCATCACCGAATGGGCCCGCATCTCAATGGTGGGACACTTTCACCGCCGCACGCCAACCCGCAGACGGTGACGTGGATCGAGTTCGAGCAAAGCTTTCGCAAGGCTCATATCCCCACCGCACCATGGCATTGAAGAAGGAGTTCGATCTGCGCCAAGGAAGTCGCATCACAATGAGTACGCATGAAGTTTAACCAACCGCCGCTACGCGCCAGAGGATGTGGCTTCCGGCGAAGCCAAGCAAGAAAGGTTCATGGAGGGCTGAATGACAACATATCAAGACAACCGATATCGGTGACTATACCGACTTCCACCGGCTAGTCAAGAAGGCCATCCGCCAGAGGGCAAGCACATGGAAATGGAGACCGGAAGAAAAGGATGGCGGATCAAAGGAACAACTCGAAGTTCTTTCAAGAATCGCAGATTCTCCTCACTCAAACAAGTTCGCACCCTGTGGCAAGAACTTCAAGAACCACCCAGCGAGTTCAAGTCCTCAACCACCGCCGCCGTTTCAGCCAACCGCCGCGATTCCCAAGCAACCGCACCCAAAGAATCGGTGGCCGACGCAGAAGAGCGATCCGCCGTCGACGGATTGACTCGCATTATCAGAAGGAACTGTGGCACTTTGCCAAGGCGTGCCTAAGAAGATTCAAGCGGCAAGAACTTCAGAGCCTCGAAGTCGTAACCAGGCCGCAGGCGCAGACCTTCATCAAAGGGCGAGTGAACCATGTGACAACGGAAGAGGCCCAGCCGCACCGGATGTCGGCCGGGTATGTTCCTTGTCAATTCAGTACCCGCATCAGTTCTTTTCGATTCCGGAGCATCGCATTCCTTTGTGTCAAAAACTTTTATGGAAAAGCATGGGTTGGGCAGGGTAACCCTTAGCAACCCTATGATAGTTCACTCCCCTGGAGCAGAAATGAGAGCAGGGACCTTGTGCCCCAAAGTGGAATTGCTCATAGATGGGACCCGATTCCTCGCCGATCTTTTGGTTTTGGAATCGCAAGGATTAGATGTCATTCTCGGGATGAACTGGCTAGCCAAGAATCGAGGTCGGATCGATTGTGCTACCAGATCCATCGCCCTCACCAATGACCAAGGCGTGGAAGTAGTCTTCTCCCCCCAGATTCCAAAGGCAGAAGAATGTGCCCTCTTCCACCTCCAAGTCTTGGAGGAAGTACCGATCGTACGGGAATACCCAGATGTTTTTCCCGAGGAACTGCCAGGGATGCCACCGGATAGGGAGATCGAATTTGTGATTGACCTAGTCCCAGGCACCGCCCCGATTTCCAAGAGACCATATCGGATGCCTGCTAACGAGTTAGCGGAATTGAAGAATCAACTCAAGGAGCTAGAAGACAAAGGGTACATCCGACCCAGTTCATCGCCTTGGGGAGCACCCGTCCTGTTCGTCAAGAAGAAGGATGAGAGTCTGAGGCTATGTGTGGACTACAGAGCACTCAATGACGTCACCATCAAGAATAAATACCCCTCCCGTGATCGATGACCTGCTCGATCGGTTGAAAGGAGCCGTATCTTCTCCAAGATTGATCTGCGATCGATCGATACCATCACCGAAGATTCGTGAAGAAGACATTCCTAAGACCGCCTTCTCCACCGGATATGGGCATTATGAGTTCACGGTCATGTCATTTGGGTGACCAATGCACCACCTACTTCATGAGCATGATGAACAAAGTGTGTTCATGAAATACTTGGACAAGTTCGTAGTAATCTTCATCGACGACATCCTCATCTACTCCAAGAACGAAGAAGAGCACGAGCAAGACCTCAGATCACTCGAAAAGCTTAGAGAGCATCGACTTTTCGCCAAATTCGATAAGTGTGAATTCGCTAAAAGGTTGCCTTCCTGACATATCGTATGTACCAAGGAATCATTGAGATCCTTCCAAGGTAGAAGCAGAATGGAGTGGAAGCCACCAAAGTCCGTAATGTAAGTCGAGCTTTCTTGGACTTGCGGGTTATTACCGTCGGTTCATAGCAGATTCTCCAGAGACAGCCAAGCCAATGACCCAATTGTCAAGAAGGAAAAGAAGTTCGAATGGACGAAGGCTTGTGAGCAGAGTTTCCAAACCCTTAAGAAGAGACTAGTCTCAAGACCGTGCTTGTCTTGCCGACGTGCATAAAGGCTTCGAGGTTTTCGTGACGCCCTCGCCTAGGCTTAGGCCGTGTTTCGATGCAAGAAGGCAAAGTGGTAGTTTATGCATCGCGTCAACTCAAGCCTCATGAGTGCAATTATCCTACTCATGACTTGGAGTTAGCCGCAGAGTGCACGCCTTAAAAATCGGGCGCCACTATCTTATTGGTAACCGTTGTGAAGTATACACGACCATAAGAGTTTGAAGTATATCTTCACCGTGCAGTAACTCAACCCGAGGCAACAAGATGGTTGGAGTTGATAAGGACTCACGACATCGGTATACATTACCACCCCTAAAAGCGAATGTAGTAGCCGATGCCTTAAGCAGAAGTCTTATGCAAACATGGTGATATCGTAAGAAGACCGGACCGACTTCGGGAGGGAGTCGCCTGCCTAAGTCTAAACCCAACGGGACCAAGCACCTCACCACACCGAAGTGCGACCCGCTTACCCGATCAAATTAAGGAAGCTCAGATTGTGGACGAGGATATTCAAGAAATCAAGAAGAATATGAGAAGGGCAAAGCACCAGATTCAAATAAGATGAAAATGGCACGGTTTGGTTCGAGAACCGCATCTGTGTGCCGAATAATCAGGAAATCAAAAACCTGATTCTGAAAGAGGCTCATGATACCCCATACTCAATCCACCCAGGTCGAACCAAGATGTACCAGGATCTGAGGGAAAGATATTGGTGGGTTAGTATGAAAAGGGAAATCGCAGAGTTCATTGAAGCTCGCGACACTGCCAACGAGTCAAAGCCGAACATCGAGGCGGCGGGACTCTTGCAACCATTGCCGATCCCAGAGTGGAAGTGGGAAGAAATCGGTATGGATTTCATAACCGGACTCCCAAGGACGCAATCGGGTTATGATTCAATTTGGGTAATCATAGACAGATTGACTAAAGTGGCTCACTTCATACCAGCCAAGACCACTTATTCAGAAGCAAGTTGGTCGAGCAGACATGTCTCGAATTGTGTGCCCGTATGGCGCACCCAAGAAGATAGTGTCGATCGAGGTAGTCGATTTACTTTCGATTTTGGCAAAGGTCGCACGAAGAATTGGGTAGTAAGCTCGGGCCGCATCGCTTACCATCCCCGCATGCACGGTCAAACAGAAAGAGTTAATCGATACTCGAGGATATGCTAAGGGCTTGTACGCTGGATTTCGGGAACGCTTGGGACCGCTCACCGCCCTATGCGGAATTCTCGCACAATAATGACTACCAAGCCGATCGCAGATGGCACCCTTCAAGCCTTGTATGGTCGAAGTGCAGAACCCCTTGCTTTGGGATCGCAAGGTGAACCCCAAGAAGCTGGACCAAACCTGCTGCAAGACGCAGAAGATCAAGTGAATAAGATCAGAGACAGACTAAAGATAGCCCAATCTCGACAGAAGAGCTACGCGGATAACCGCCGTCGAGACCTGACCTTTGAGGTCGGGGACTACGTCTATCTCAGGGTATCCCCACTCGAGGTGTGAAAAGGTTTCAAGTTAGAGGGAAGCTAGCACCACGATATGTGGGCCCTTTCAAGATTCTCGACCAAGAGGTGCATCAGATATCGCTTAGACTTGCCGCCAAGCATGTCGTGGTGCACAATGTCTTTCATGTCTCACGCTTAAAGAAGTGCCTCCGAGTACCCACAGAGCAAGCCGCGACCGAAACCTTGGACCTCCGTGATGACCTCACCTATCGGGAGCAACCAATCAAGATTCTCGAGGCAGTAACGCCGCACTGAAGGAAGACCATCGATTCTCGCAAAGTTCGGTGGAGCAACCACACCGAGGACGAAGCCACCGGGAGCGAGAAGAAGACTTAAAGACCAGCCATCCCCATCTCTTTTGTTAGCTGCAAATCTCGAGGCTAGATTTCCTTTAAGGGGGTAGGTTTGTAACATCCCAAAATTTTGTCCCTTTATTGAAAATTTAATCTGGAGTTTATTTGGACTTTCTGGAGTTATGTTAAAATCCTGATTTGAGAAAAATTTTAAACTTTAATGTGTAAAAGTCAAAAATAAATTTATTGCATTCCTAAAAGCTAAAACCAATGCATTTCAGCTTCCTTAAGTCAAATATGAGATTATATTATTTTTTTTTCTAGATTTTAGAAGGAATTAAAACCTTCCCTACAAAATCAAATTGTACCTTTGCAAATTATACTTGTTAAAATGAGTGGGACATATTTTTATTAAGTCTAGAATAGCTCCAGATAGTTCTCTGAATTTTTCTGGATTTTTCAAAAGTTATTTGGTATTTTTCTGGAGTTTTCTAAAGCTGCTAGCAATTCTGGAAAATCAAAAAGAAAGAAAATCCCAAAATCCCTCCCGCCGCTGTGTGTCAACCATCGGCGTCCCCTCCGCCCGCGGAATCCCCTCACCGTCCGATCTAACTTAAACCTCTCCCGCCTTCCTCCTCCGCGTGCGACGCGTGTCGCGCGATCGGACCGCCCACTCCGCGCGGGTTTAATCTCGCCGCCGCACTCCACTTACCGCTTCACCGCTCCTCTCCGCTCTTGCCGCCACGTGGTTTTATCCGAGCCGCCCCTATTGCCGCACCTCATCGTGGCCACCCTTCCCACTTAAGCACCGACCGCCCCGATCTAATCTTCGTTGTCGGATCGAATCTCACCGCCCCCTTCACTTACCCTTCGCAACGCGCCGCCCGTCCCGATCTCTCCCGTGCCACCCGTCAAGCATCCGACCATCGCCCCGCCCTTTCCGTTTTCTTTCTCGACGACGTGCGGGCTCCCACCTGTCGTGCCCGTCGCCCCCGCCCCTTTCCTTTCTTCCTCGCGCGATCTCCGCGCCGCCGCCATTCCGCCGCAAACCAAGCTTTTAAAGCGGTTTCTTCCGACTGATGCCCGCGCCAACGCCGATCGCATTGCACCTCCACGCGCCCATTGCGGGCATAATCACGCTTAATTACAGCCGTACCACCGCCGCAATAAACCTTCCGCCCGCTGCACTCCGGCGAACTTCGCGCGCCGTTACCCTCCTCCCCACCTATAAAAGAGGTGCCCCGAGGTCCTCTACCCACACCGCCACCCCGAGCCTCCAGAGCGCATAATCCAGCCCCCAGGGTCCCCTGCGCCGATTTCCCTCCGCGGCTCAGCGACTCCGGCGAGCAATCGCCGCCGGCCGAGCCCCTCGCGCCGCCGACACCTCCCGACCTTGCCGGTGCCCAGCGAACACCGCGACCACCTCCCGGCACGCACCACCGAGCTACTACGCCGCCGTGAAGTCTTCTCCGACCGCCGCCTCTCCGCCGATTTCCCTCTCCGGCCATCTCGGCCTCGCGCAAGGTACCGATGCACTCCGCGCTCTCTCGCTATTTGGTACCCTCGGCGCGGCGCCGCCACCGGAGCTCGGCGACCATCGGCCTCGAGCGCCGCCGCCGGCAAAGCCACGTCGGCCGTCGGGCGAAGTTGGCGCGGCGTGGCAGCAGTGGCGGCCGACGGCGCCACGCCGGCGCCACCGCGCACCCTCGCCACGCGCGCGCCGCCACGTCGGCATAAAGCCGTGGACGTGGCAGCCACGCGCGACCACACGGCAGCCCCGTGGCGCCACGCGGCGCCACCCGCTCCCGCGCGCCGCCGCCACCTCACCCTTCCTCGGGTCCATGGACTCGGTCCATGACACCTGGGCCCCACCTGTCAGCCTCTGCCCGAATATTTTAATCCTAGGGCTGACGTCATAATCTATAATTTCCTTTAGAAAAATAATTCTTGCTGACGTCATAAATCCTTTTCGGTTTAAAAATAAATCCAGAAAATACCTTTTTCCTTTTATTTTGAATTCAAACTTTGGAAGGCTATAACTTTTGCATTTTAACTCCAAATTGACCCATTCAAATTTCTAAATTTTTCTAAAATCATGATCTATCCATTTCTGGAATAATTTTGAAATTTTGAAATTTATTTAAATTTGATTTGAATATATTTTGTAATTCCAAGGTTTAAATTTAAATTAAAACTTCCAACTTCTTTTAAAAGCCTCATTTCCTTTTTAAAAATTGTTGACCCACATCCAAAATTCAAAATTCTGTCTCCCAGTGTATTTTATGATTTTTGGAAGTTATTTGGATTTTGTTTGAATCTTTGTTTTGAAATTGCTTTGAATTGATTTTTCGTTAGATATTGACGATTCCGGAGAGTTTGAATTCGACGAATCGCAGCAGGACTACGATCAAGGCAAGTTACACCTTTGACCATGTTGAACCTAATATTTTAAATTTATTTATGTTGTTTTACTGTATATGCATGCATACTTCTATCCAAAAATTAATTTAAATTCAGTTTAAATGTTAGATATACCCATGATCCTTTGATTATAGCCCATTTGAAATCCTGAATTCGTATATCTTGTCACCCTAGCTGAAAACTAGTTAGTACCATAGTGTTGACTAGAAAATTTTATAGAAATGCTTAGCCTGGCTTAGTATAATTTTAGGTAGGATCAATCTTTCACATGAAATGACAGACTTTGAAAATCAATATCTTGACTTCGGTGAGTCAAGGGTGGTTTTACGGAAATTATTTAAAAATGAAAATAGAAAACATGTTTTGGACTTAGGCTAATGGTTAGGTGGTGGGTACCGGTATGCCTCGTGTTTGGTGACACCTGGTTGATTATCGTGTACGGGGGTATGTGGTTGAGCCTAAATCAACTTAAGGACCGTTTCGTGAATTATTTTACGGTCACTTCAGACTACCACAAGTCCGGTATGGGACGGACTCGCTAAGTAATTTGTGAAGTTCCAACTATAGTCTCGCTATAGGTTGAATGTGAGCGCGCGTAGGTCGTGGGAAGTCTCACATGGCACCAGAGGGGCTCCAACTCGTGGATTCGAGTTGTGGTGAAACCTTAGTGGCGGCGTGATTATGTTGGCTATGAATCATCGAAATGCCTTGTCATGAACTCTCCGCCGCACACCTAAGGCAGTGTGTTGATCGCGTGGCTCAAGTGAGAGGGAATGTCTTGTGGGTAAAGTTGTACACCTCTGCAGAGTAACAAACTATCTGGATAGCCGTGTCCACGGTCATGGACATGCTGAGTAGAGTCTTCACATATTAGACTTGAACTTTCATAAAACTTGGTTTTGGCAAACAAACGTTGGATTTGGTAATGGTCCGGGTGGATTCCCGTGGATAGGTTAGTGTAGGTTGGAGCCTACACTAACGATATTATTTGTTAAAAACAATGTTTCATATACCGTATTTAAATTCAGCTTTTCGTACTTACGTTATTGTATTTAAATTCAAGTATTGCTTTCCGCACACTACCCTATTAAGCTTCCTTTGAAATCCCTTATGCATGCATCAACTCTGTTATATTTCCTGGTGTAACTTGCGTAAGCATTTACTTGCTTACCTTGGGAGTACTTCTGTACTCACCTTGCTAAATCTGTTGCCAGACTTCGAGGGCGACTACGACGGTGAGGACTACTTCAGCGAGTAGGATGCGTCTTACAGTCATTCGCCTGTGGGAGGCTGGATGGGCTGTGCTGCCACCTTTACTTTTTTTCCGCTGTTTTGTTTACTTTGTTGGCCTGGTGCTGGATGGACTTGGCCTTAAGGCCGTATTTTCGTTTAATAATATCTCGTGGTTATTTTTGCATGATATACATTACTGTTAAACCTTTGTGCACTAGCTTTTCCTGGGATAGTGCGATTTACACAGAGGGGCTCGGAGTTGTTGTTCCGGGTCCCGTACCATGTATACACCTTGGCTCCTTTGTTACTCTATTTTCAGCATATAAAAAGCCGAGGACGGCTTTGTTTTCAAGAAGGGGAGGATGATGAAGACATGGCCCCAGCGGTTACAATCATACGAGCTCGTACTTGGGATCTACAAAGAGGGAAACCAACCAACATGTCAAGACCATGTCGACGTCTCCCCCAACTCTTTCTTATGGTCACCAAGTCACTTTTGGACCAATTCAAGCAAGAGTTCAAGTGGGACACGTTTTGGAATCCAATTCGGCCTCCAAATCAGTTCGGATTCAGCCTGACAGGTCTGACTTCAAACGAGCATAACTTTCATATACGGAATCCGTTTGAGGTCTATGAGTACTTGATGGAAAGCTTTTCTCATCCTCTTTCCAACGGATCCAGCCTTGCCAGCAAATTCCTTCTGTACCGCCCGCAATCGTCAAAAGAAGTTACTATATTACCTATTTGGGCCAAATTGGGCCTTGTAACGCATGGGCCAAAGAGGAAGGTGCTACCCCCACAATTTATGGGCGTGCTACTGTTCACGTGAACAGTAAATTTGTACCACCCCTTGTTTTCTTAGTTTTGTGTGGCTTCCACTCCCCTATTTAAGGAGGCCGCACCCCTCTAGTTTTCTTGGATTTCGTTGAGTTTAGGTTTAGCCTTTGCGCAAACTTCGGTTCTTCAGTTGTGTCAGACGACCACCTGTCAAAACTACCTTCGGGATCCCACCTTTGTTTTTGAATACCAACTTTGTTATTCGCAATATCAGATTGCTTTTCGTCTTATTCTTGCTAGTTCTTCGATTGCTTGCAGGGATTGAACAGATTCAGTTGATCGTGCTTCCAGCAAGATCAATAACATCTCGAAGTTGGTTCAGCGATTGCTAAGGCGCAAGCGACGTCGTACGGTTGTAGTCGGATCGCGAGAGTCACCTCCACCAAATCGATAGTTATCAAACTCATCGAAAGATCGGGCACCCCGTCTCCATCAAGTGGTATCAGAGCTTTGTCTTGTTGCTGGTCATATTCTTGGCCCCATAAAACTCCACCAAAAAAATCCCCACGTCCAAAACCATCAAGAACTCATCAAACCCTAATTCCTATTTTCGGCCAGAAGACTCCCCTTTGTGCAGCCTCCACCAAAAACGCAATAACTTTTAATTCCGAAATCTTTTTTGAGTGAAACCACCGCCATTAGATCCGTAACTGCCATATCTAGCTGCCCCTAAAATTTCGCTTCATTCCATAAAGGCAGTTAAAAGATATCTGCGGTGCAAGTGGACCTAAATTTTCGGATTGAATCTGTAACAGTCTGCACTTGTGATTTTTGTGCGATTTTATCTGTCGGTTTCTAGAACATGGCCACAAAAGAAAAGTTGTAGAAAAAGCCGTCAGGAAACAAAGAAAAAAAGAATCATAAAAAAAAGGCAACTGACAAAAAGTTACGGCCAAAATACCGACGTGTTGTCAAGTGAACAGAAATCTGCCATTTCCAGATTTGGATCAATCCTTGTGCTTTTCAATTGCACATTGCATTCTATTGAATTATCTTGTGTTCATCACTCCTATACATTGCTACACACTTATTTTGGCCTTCTTCTATCCTTGTTTGATTAGCAACATAGGCTAAGTGCTAGATACGAACTATAATTCAATTCTGTGCAATTTCTGAAATTAACTGATTGTTCTCCATTGCTACATATCTAGCCTTCCAAGCTACACCTTTTACTAACCGCACAGATCACGTCGAACCGGCCCTTGCAATCGCTACACACATCACGTGAGTCAAGTTATCACGAACCAGCCACCAGTTACACCACCTGTTTTACATTGGTAAGAACTTGTAAGAGCTTGGTAAGAATTTGAGAGATATGTGAGTTGTCAAGCTCCACCTCCTAGTAGTTTATAGGGACTTACATAATTATCGTGTATTTCCTTGTTTTCTACTAACCATAACAGGTTCAAGATCACATTCTACTCGACGTGCACTATTTTCTCCAAACTTTTCGTCGAACGAGGATGATGATATCGAAGAGAACAACTACATCACCTACACTAAAGTTGATTACTCCGATCGTCGTCAACTCCCGCAAAATCAACGAGGTATGTGTAGGTTACAAAGAGAGGTACGCGATGATGATGCAATAGCAAATGTCAAGTATGTTTTTCCATCATTTGCTGGTAATTTTGATCCTAATGCCTATATTGACTGGGAGATAGCATTAGATAAAGAATTTGAATAGTATGATTGGTCTGATAGGCAAAAGATTAGAGCTGCCACTAGTGTTTTTATTGATGATGCAATACTTTGGTGGAAGTCTCTTGTTAGACATGGGAAGGTACCACAAACTTGGAATGCTTTGAAAAGACTTTTGCGAGATGATTTTGTTCCTAAATATCATGCTGATTATTTGCTAGCTAGATTGCAATGTTTAAAGCAACAAAATAGAACTGTAAGGGAATACTATCATGAATTAAAGAGTCGTTTGTTACGTTGTGGTTTAATGGAACATGCTGAAGCTACAGAGAATAGATTCTTAAGTGGGCTTAATAAAGAAATTCAGGACATTCTTATTCACAAAGAATATAATTCTATCAATCATTTGTTTATACTTGCTTGTAAGGTTGAAAGTCAGATTGAGGAGAAATTGAGAATGCTTAATGACAAGAAACATGAGAACAAACCCTTGTTTGTGCCTTTTTCTGTGACTAATAACTTGCAGGAAGTTGAGAACCATGTTGAAGAGAAGAGAGTTGACATTGAAGAACAGGAGTTGAATGCTCAAATACGAGTGCTGTTGAAAGCAAAAGATGAGAAGATAATCACAGTTAAAGATGAAGTACTTGCTGTCTCCTTGCTTCATCATAAAGATTTGGTACCCACAACACCTACATCAACTGAGGAGATTGATAAAGGTAATAACTATGGTGCTGAATTTAAATATGAAAAGGTGAGTAATTATGAGAATTCATGTGTTCAATTGAAAATTCCATGTTCTGAAATTTCTTTGCTTAATTTACATGATGTGGAATTGATTACTCATAAGGAAGTTCTTACTAGAATATCTCCTGAAGATTCTTTATACTATATCATGTTCGAAAATCCTAGAGAGCTATCTAGTGTGATTAAGAATCTTCCTGAAATGTCATGCTTAAAATCATTAGCAAGTACTCATGCCTACGCATATAAGTTCAATTTGATTGAAGATTATGGTGTAGACAATCAATTTCATGTATATCGAATATGCATAACTTGTGATCACATGGATGAATTGAAGCTTGTTATTTTGAATAACAATTCTGGTGTGCTGAGTCTTGTTCATTATGAGAGAAAAATAAAAATTAGTCCCAATTCAAATCTTATGTGTTCATCTTTTATTGAACCATCTAGCATTGATAATCTGAATAATGAAGTTGATGGATGGAGAAAGTTACAAATCTTTTCACCCTTGCTAGAGGAATGTGCTATTGCTCAATTAAAATCTGATAACTCGGAAGAACTTTGTTTGATTCCAAAGGTTGTAGCTTTGCCAATATTTGCTACCGATGCAAGTTTACAACATCAGAAATTTGAATTGCATAAATGCATCACGGATACGAATACAATGAGCTTTTATAATCGCTGCTGTTTTATAACATTAATTATGCAACACGAAGGATTGTTAAAATGGATGACATATACATATACCATGTATACACCTTGGCTCCTTTGTTACTCTATTTTCAGCATATAAAAAGCCAAGGACGGCTTTGTTTTCAAGAAGGGGAGGATGATGAAGACATGGCCCCAGCGGTTACAATCATACGAGCTCGTACTTGGGATCTACAAAGAGGAAAACCAACCAACATGTCAAGACCATGTCGACGTCTCCCCCAACTCTTTCTTATGGTCACCACGTCACTTTTGGACCAATTCAAGCAAGAGTTCAAGTGGGACACGTTTTGGAATCCAATTCGGCCTCCAAATCAGTTCGGATTCAGCCTGACAGGTCTGACTTCAAACGAGCATAACTTTCACATACGGAGTCCGTTTGAGGTCTATGAGTACTTGATGGAAAGCTTTTCTCATCCTCTTTCCAACGGATCCAGCCTTGCCAGCAAATTCCTTCTGTACCGCCCGCAATCGTCAAAAGAAGTTACTATATTACCTATTTAGGCCAAATTGGGCCTTGTAACGCATGGGCCAAAGAGGAAGGTGCTACCCCCACAATTTATGGGCGTGCTACTGTTCACGTGAACAGTAAATTTGTACCACCCCTTGTTTTCTTAGTTTTGTGTGGCTTCCACTCCCCTATTTAAGGAGGCCGCACCTCTCTAGTTTTCTTGGATTTCGTTGAGTTTAGGTTTAGCCTTTGCGCAAACTTCGGTTCTTCAGTTGTGTCAGACGACCACCTGTCAAGACTACCTTCGGGATCCCACCTTTGTTTTTGAATATCAACTTTGTTATTCGCAATATCAGATTGCTTTTCGTCTTATTCTTGCTAGTTCTTCGATTGCTTGCAAGGATTGAACGTGTTCAGGTTGATCGTGCTTCCAGCAAGATCAATAACATCTCGGAGTTGGTTCAGTGATTGCTAAGGCGCAAACGACGTCGTACGGTTGTAGTCGGATCACGAGAGTCACCTCCACCAAATCGATAGTTATCAATCTCATCGAAAGATCGGACACCCCGTCTCCATCACCTGGGAGGCTTTAAAATTGCTTATGCGCCATCGATTTGTTCCCTCATATTATGCTCGTGATCTGTTAAATAAACTGCAACGTCTACAACAGGGTGCAAAATCTGTGGAAGAATATTATGAGGAATTACAAATTGATATGTTGCGTTGTGGGTTAGTTGAGAATGAGGAGGCATCCATGGCTAGGTTTTTGGGAGGGTTGAGTCGAGAAATTCAAGACATCCTTGATTATAAAGATTACAACTCCATTACTAGATTGTTTCATCTTACTTGCAAAGCTGAACGTGAGTTGCAGGGACGCCAGATGAGAATGCGATCTAATTCTTCTGTAGATCGCACAAATTCATGGACTCCGCGCACCCCTGCTCCCTCGTCCATTGTGGCGCCATCACACTCCAACAACAAGCCGCGCCCTACTACATCAGTTTTGACACCACGAGTTTCTGAAACACACAAATCAGCACCACAACTTCCTGCAAAAACAATCTCTTCAGTTGCTTCGACCGGACGAACGAAGGACGTTCAATGTCATCGTTGCAAAGGCTATGGACACATGATGCGAGACTGTCCAAGCAAGCGTGTATTGATTATACGCGATGATGGTGGGTATTCCTCTGCTAGTGATTTTGATGAAGAAACATATGCTATGCTTGCAACTAACCCTATAGGAGAGAAGAAGAATCTGATCATGAGGAGCATGTTGGCGCCGAAAATGCCGACAAATATTTGAGCATTATAGTGCAACGCGTACTAAGTGCTCAAGTATCTCATGCCGAACAAAACCAGCGCCATAATTTGTTCCAAATCAAGGGCGTTATCAAGGAACGCTCGATTCGCATAATTGTTGATGGTGGGAGTTGCAACAATTTGGCAAGTATGGACATGGTAGAGAAGCTTGCTTTGCCGACTAAACCTCATCCTCACCCATACCATATTCAATGGTTCAACAACAGTGGTAAGTTGAAGGTAACACGGATGGTGAGAGTACATCTTTCTATGGGTTCATACCATGATTATGTTGATTACGACGTTGTACCTATGCAAGCTTGCTCATTATTATTAGGAAGACCTTGGCAATACGATACTAATTGTGTGCATCATGGTAGGAATAATCAATACTATCTCATCTTTAAAGGAAAGAAAATTGTGCTGCATCCTATGACTCCAGAACAGATTGTTAAAGATGAACTTGCTAGAGCTAGTAGAGAGAAGAGTTTAGAGAAATCTAAGAGCGAAAATCAGATTGTAGCAAAAGAGCTAGTGCAACATACGAAGAAAGAACTGAAATCTGCTCATGTGAACAAAAAAGAAATACAATTGAAAGGTGCTAGTTTTCTTGCTACTAAATCTGATATGACTGAATTGGATGCTAGTAAATCTGTTTGCTATGCATTAGTTTGCAAAACCACTTTGTTTTCATTTGAGGAGATACCATCTTCTTTGCCTCCCTTGTCACTAACCTTTGCAGAGTACAAAGATGTCTTTCCAAGGACATACCACCGAATTGCCACCGCTTCGAGGGATTGAGCATCAAATTGATTTAATTCGGTGCATCACTACCCAACCGCGCACCATACAGACAAACCGGAAGAAACTAAAGAAATTGGCGCCAAGTTCAAGAATTGCTTGATAAAGGGTACGTACGTGAATCACTTAGTCCTTGCGCTGTTCCAGTCATTTTAGTATCTAAGAAGGATGGATCATGGCGTATGTGTGTTGATTGTAGAGCTATCAATAATATTACCATTAGATACCGTCATCCTATTCCTAGATTAGACGATATGCTTGATGAATTAAGTGGCTCAACAATGTTTTCTAAAGTTGACTTGCGTAGTGGATACCATCTGATGAGGGGGGTGGCCCGATCTTCCGATGAGAAGGATAAGTTCGATTTGATATGACGTTGACGAAGAGGCTACTTGACCGAGACGACCAAGTCCGTCCTGCAATCGCTACACCACACCCTAGTCGCTATCAACCATGCCAAAACGCGTTGACCTGAACACGAGGTTCAATTCCTGCAAGCAATCGAAGAACAAGCAAGAACAAGATAAAGAGCAATCTGAATATTGCATATATATGAATGAAGAACACAAAGGGGTTGAGGCCTGCAATCGCAGTTGTTGGTCTAGTCGACACAAGAACACACGACGAAATTTCACGGTGGAAAACTAATCAAAATAAGCCTGTGTTACATGGCCAAATGAGCCTCTATTTATAGGGACACGTAGGTCCTTGCATATGGAAAGTTCTCAATACATGGAAAGTATTCAAATCATAGCTGATTCTATCTCTGTTTCCAAAACCGAAGATTGTTTCGTTGATTGCGTTGCACACAAAAGGAATTTTGGGATGGGGCCAGATCCGTTGGAAAGAGGACAAAATAAGCTTTCCATGCTGTACTCACACATTCCATTTGGACTCTTGATCCGAAATTTATGAGCATTTAAAGTTGGTCCTGTCAGGCTGAGTCAGCGTCGGTTTGTTTTGATGATTCCAATGCGCACAAAATGAATTTGGAGGTGGGGCCAAATCCATTAGAAAGTGGACGAGCTCTTCTTTCTTTGCTGTACTTGCACACCTCAAAATGAGTTTTTATGCAAAAGTTATGCACATTTGAAGTCCGACCTGTCAGGCTGACTCCGAATTGATCCGAAGGCCGAATTGAATTCCAAAATGTGTCTCACTTGAACTCTTGCTTAAATTGATCAAAAAGTGACATGGTGACCGTGAACAAGAGTCGGGGAAGGCGTTGACTTGGGCTTGATATATCGATCGGACTCCCTTTAGGTGGACCCCAACCACGAGCGTATAGCGTTGACGCAATCCTCCTTGTACAGCTAGACAAAAATACATTTTCATATTTAGATAGCATCATATTCTCAATTAAAATAAATTGAAACCGAAGAAACGAATTCACCATTTCTTTATTCTTGGGAGCTTTGGTTGTATGAGTATGTGGCGTGGTCACATCACCATCAAATTAGAATGAAACTTGGAGATGAATGGAAGACGGCATTTAAAACTAAGTTCGGATTATATGAGTGGCTAGTGATGCCTTTTGGATTAACTAATGCCCCTGCACTTTCATGAGATTAATTACCGAAGTTTTACGTGCTTTCATTGGTAAATTTGTGATAGTTTACTTTGATGATATATTGATTTACAGCAAGTCACTAGATGAACATTTTAAACACTTACGTGCTGTTTTCATTGCTTTGAGGGATGCACGTTTGTTTGGTAATCTCGAAAAGTGCACCTTTTGCACCGATCGAGTTTGTTTTCTTGGCTATGTTGTTACTCCGTAGGGAATTGAAGTAGATGAAGCCAAGATTGAAGCTATAAAAAGTTGGCCAACACCACAAACGGTCACATAAGTGCGGAGTTTTCATGGACTTGCGGGATTCTATCGCCGCTTTGTGAAAGATTTCAGCACCATCGCTGCACCACTTAATGAATTAACAAAGAAATGTGTTTCATTTAAATGGGGAAAAGCGCAAGAAGAAGCTTTCAACCTTCTCAAAGAAAAGCTCACAAATGCACCATTGCTCCAACTTCCTGACTCCGGTAAGACTTTTGAACTTGAGTGTGATGCTAGCGGAATTGGAATTGGTGGTGTGTTGATACAAGAAGGTAAACCTGTTGCTTATTTTAGTGAGAAATTGAGTGGACCTAGTTTGAACTATTCTACTTATGATAAGGAATTACTTGCCCTTATTCGAACTTTAGAAACATGGCAACATTATTTATGGCCCAAAGAATTTGTTATCCATTCTGATCATGAATCATTGAAACATATTAGAAGTCAAACTAAACTGAACCGTAGACATGCTCGTTGGGTTGAATTCATTGAATCTTTTCCTTATGTCATAAAACACAAGAAAGGGAAGGAAAATGTGATTGCTGATGCTTTGTCTAGACGGTATACAATGTTGTCTCAACTTGATTGTAGAATTTTTGGCTTGGAGACAATAAAGGAACTATACACCTCTGATGATGAGTTTAAAGATGCCCTGTCCAATTGCAAAAATGGTAGATGCTGGAATAAATTTGCTTTCAATAATGGATTTTTGTTTAGAGCTAACAAACTATGCATTCCAAACACTGTTCGTCGTTTGTTATTACAGGAGGCACATGGGGGAGGACTAATGGGTCATTTTGGTGTCAAAAAGACGGAGGACATCCTCGCTGAACACTTCTATTGGCCAAGGATGAGACGCGACGTTTAGCGCTATGTATCTCGCTGCACTACCTACAATAAAGCTAAGTCCCGACTTAATCCATATGGTTTATATATGCCTCTTCCTGTACCTAGCATTTTTTGGGAGGATATTTCAATGGACTTTGTTTTGGGATTACCTCGCACAAAGAAGGGGAGAGATAGTGTTTTTGTAGTGGTCGATAGATTTTCTAAAATAGCACATTTTATACCTTGCTATAAGAGCGATGATCCTACAAATGTTGCTGATTTATTTTTCAGAGAGATTGTTCGAATACATAGAGTGCCCAATACCATTGTTTCAGATCGAGATGCGAAGTTTTTGAGTCACTTTTGGCGCACATTATGGGCTAAATTGGGTACCAAGCTGCTGTTTTCTACTACTTGTCACCCACAAACAGATGGACAAACTGAAGTTGTCAACCGCACGCTATCAACTATGTTGAGGGCTATCTTGAAGAAAAACTTGAAGGCGTGGGAAGAATGTCTACCTCATGTAGAGTTTGCTTACAATAGATCGCTGCACTCTACCACAAAGATGAGCCCTTTTCAGGTAGTATATGGCTTTAATCCTCGTGCTCCTATTGATTTATTGCCTATTCCTATCTCTGAAAAAGTGAATTTAGATGCTAAGAAGCGTGCTGAATTTGTCCTTAAATTGCATGAAACAACTAAAGAAAACATAGAGCGCATGAATGCTAAGTATAAGATTGCTGGTAATCAGGGTAGAAAGAGTTTAACTTTTGAACCTGGTGATTTAGTCGGGTTGCATTTGCGCAAAGATAGATTTCCTGAGTTGCGAAAGTCTAAGTTGATGCCTAGAGCTGATGGTCCATTCAAGGTGTTAGCTAAGATTAATGATAATGCATATAAGCTTGATCTACCTGCAGAATTCGGGGTTAGTCGCACATTTAATATTGCAGATTTGAAGCCATATTTGGGGGAAGAAGATGAACTTGAGTCGAGGACGACTCAAATGCAAGAAATGGAGGATGATGAGGACATCCCTTCCATGGATACAACTCATCTACAACAAGGACCACTTACTCGAGCTCGTGCTCGTCAACTTAATTATCAGGTAAATTCATTCCTAGATTCATATATTACTGAGAATAGACTGCTACATAATGCAAGTGATTTAATCATGGTTAGGAACCTGGGAAAGAATGACGGAAAGGGACATGGAGTCATGGACATGCAAGGACGGAATCATGGAGGTCACCACGTCACTTTGGGATCAAGTCAAGCAAGAATCCGAGTTGGACATGTTCTGGAATCGGATTCGGACTGCTGCATTGGTACCACATTCAAATGGGTATAACTTCTTCATACGGACTCCGTTTGGGGCGTTCTTGTACTTCATGGAAAGCTTATGAAGTCTACTTTCCAACGGTCCAACCTCATCTTCAAATTCCATCCAAGCCGGCCGCAATAATCAAAACAATCCATGTTGGTTTCTGAGTCCGAATCCAAAAAGGGTGCTGCGCCACCACCACTTGGGCCCATGGGCCTTGTAACCCTAGGGCGTCCTCCCTGGTCGTTTCTCTATAAATAGGAGCCGCCGCCCCCTGCTAGGACTTGGATTTTGTTGAGTTTAGGTTTATCCTTTGCGCAAACTTTGGTTCTTCAGTTGTGTCAGACGACCACCTGTCAAGACTACCTTCGGGATCCCACCTTTGTTTTTCAAAAGCAACTTTGTTATTCGCAGGGAATGAACTTCGTGTTCAGGTTGATCATGCTTTCAGCAAGATCAATAACATCTCGGAGTTGGTTCAGCGATTGCTAAGACGCAAGTGACGTCGTACGGTTGTAGTCGGATCGCGAGAGTCACCTCCACTAAATCGATAGTTATCAATCTCATCGAAAGATCGGGCACCCCGTCTCCATCAGCGTATGAGGTCCATTGGGGGTGTTTGGGACACGTTTTGCTCTGGTGTCACGTTTTCATTCGCACGGAGTTCAGGGCACCCGACGAGCCCGTTTTTGTGGAAAGTTTAGCACCGGCTCGGAAGTTCACGAAACGCATGCCGGCACGCGTTGGGGTGCGTCTGAGGTCCATTGGTGGTGTTTCGGACGCGTTTTGCTCCGGTGCCGCGTTTTCGTTCGCACGGAGTTCAGAGCACCCGACGAGCCCGTTTTGGAGGAAAGTTTTCCCCCGGTTCGGAAGTTCACGAACGCATGCCGGCACGCGCTGGGGCGCGTATGAGGTCCATTGGGGGTGTTTGGGACACGATTTGTTCCGGTGCCACGTTGTCGTTCGCACGGAGTGCAGAGCACCCGACAAGCCCGTTTTGGAGGAAATTTGAACGCCGGTTCGGAAGTTCACGAATCGCCTGCCGGCACGCGTTTGGGCGCGTATGAGGTCCATTGGGGGTGTTTGGGACGCGTTTTCGTTCGGACGAAGTTCAGAGCCCCCGACGAGCCCGTTTTGGAGCAAGTTTAACACCGGCTCGGAAGTTCACGAAACGCATGGCGACATGCGTTCTGGCGCATATGAGGTCCATTAGGGGTGTTTGGGATGCGTTTTGCTCCGGTGCCGCGTTTTCGTTCGCACGGAGTTCGGAGCACCCGACGAGCCCGCTTTGGAGAAAGTTTAACACCGGCCCGGAATTTCACGGAACGCATGCCAGCACGAGTTGGGGCGCGTATGAGGTCCATTGGGGGTGTTTGGGACGCGTTTTCTTCCGTTGCCGCGATTTCGTTCGCACGGAGTTCAGAGCACCTAACGAACCCATTTTGGAGGAAAGTTTAACACCAGCTCGGAAGTTCACGAAACGCATGCCGGCACGCGTTGGGGCGCGAATGAGGTCCATTGGGGGTGTTTGTGACGCGTTTTGCTCCGGTGCCACGTTTTCGTTCGCACGGAGTTCAGAGCACCCCACGAGCCCGTCTTGCTGGAAAGTTTAACACCGGCTCGGAAGTTCACGAAACGCATGCCGGCACGCGTTGGGGCGCGTATGAGGTCCATTGGGGGTGTTTGGGACACGTTTTGCTCCGGTGCCACGTTTTCGTTCGCACAAGTTCAGAGCACCCGACGAGCCCGTCTTGGGGGAAAGTTTAACACCGGCTCGGAAGTTTACGAAACGCATGCCGGCACGCGTTGGGGCGCGTATGAGGTCCACTGGGGGTTTGGGACATGTTTTGCTCCGGTGCCACTTTTTCGTTCGCACGGAGTTCAGAGCACCCGACGAGCCCGTTTCGGAGGAAAGTTAACGCCGGCTCGGAAGTTCACGAAACGCATGCCCGCACGCGTTAGGGCGCGTATGAGGTCCATTGGGGGTGTTTCGGACACGTTTTGCTCCGGTGCCACGTCTTCATTCGCACGGAGTTCAGGGCACCCGACGAGCCCGTTTTCGTGGAAAGTTTAGCACCGGCTCAGTAGTTCACGAAACGCATGCCGGCACGCGTTGGGGCGCGTCTGAGGTCCATTGGTGGTGTTTCGGACGCGTTTTGCTCCGGTGCCGCGTTTTCGTTCGCACGGAGTTAAGAGCACCCGACGAGCCCGTTTTGGAGGAAAGTTTTCCCCCGGTTCGGAAGTTCAGGAACGCATGCCGGCACGGGCTGGGGCGCGTATGAGGTCAATTGGGGGTGTTTGGGACGCGTTTTGCTCCGTTGCCGCGTTTTCGTTCGGACGGAGTTCAGAGCACCCGACGAGCCCATTTTGGAGCAAGTTTAACACCGGCTCGGAAGTTCACGAAACGCATGGCGACATGCGTTCTGGCGCGTATGAGGTCCATTGGGGGTGTTTGGGACGCGTTTTGCTCCGGTGCCGCGTTTTCGTTCGCACGGAGTTCGGAGCACCCGACGAGCCCGCTTTGGAGAAAGTTTACCACCGGCTCGGAATTTCATGCAACGCATGCCATCACGCGTTGGGGCGCGTATGAGGTCCATTGGGGGTGTTTGGGACGCGTTTTGCTTCGGTGCCGCGTTTTCGTTCGCACGGATTTCAGAGCACCCGACGAGCCCGTTTTTGTGAAAATTTTAACACCGGCTGGAAAGTTCACGAAACGCATGCCGGCACGCGTTAGGGCGCGTATGAGGTCCACTGGGGTTGTTTGGGACACGTTTTGCTCCGGTGCCACGTTTTCGTTCGCACAAGTTCAGAGCACCCGACGAGCTTGTCTTGGGGGAAAGTTTAACATCGGCTCGGAAGTTCGCGAAACGCATGCCGGTACGCGTTGGGGCGCATATGAGGTCCACTGGGGGTTTTTCGGACGCGTTTTGCTCCGGTGCCGTGTCTTCGTTCGCACGGAATTCAGAGCACCCGACGAGCCCGTTTTGGAGGAAAGTTGAACACCGGCTCGAAAATTTTTTTCAGCTTCTCAAAACGTTTTTTTGACTTTTATTACAGTACTTAACTTTCAAACGGAGTAGTTTTTTAAGACGGAGTTTACAAATTAATTATAGTACACGTTAAAAACCAAAATCTATACCATCCAAATCGCAAGCGAATATCTCTCTCCGTAATCTCTGTTGTAAACAACTAAAATTTAAAAATTTCGACCAAAATCTAAAAGCCGCAGCTAAATAGAACATACCTTATATCTTGCCATCCTAACTGTATTTAGAAATCTAGAATAAACACCCGTGACGTGACATTCCAAATCTATTAAATGTACTTAAAACCACAAGCAACCAGAGACCAACTCGAAGCAGCAGTGCACTTACCAACGGTCAAACGCCACGTAACGTACCTCTCCCTTACCCGTGGGCCCCACGAGCTAGCACTTCCCCTTCCCGAGAGCCCACTCACGCTTCTTTCCTTTTCTTTCCCATCACGCCTCCTCAAGGATCCAGGGCTCTCGATTTCGAATCCGGGCTGAGGCTTTCCTCCCCCCCCCCTTAAACCCTAGACGCCGCCCCATCCATCCATTTAGAAGAGGTGGCGGCGCGGTGGAGATGCGTTGCGGCGGAGGCGGAATACTCGGGTGTGGCGGTGGAGCGGCATTGTGGTCGGAAGCGGAAGCGGAGCCGGTGGCGCAGGGGCACGCTGCACTGCGCCCCGACGCGGATAGGTGGGC
Organism: Melocanna baccifera; assembly: GCA_036346265.1. Lineage (NCBI taxonomy): Eukaryota > Viridiplantae > Streptophyta > Magnoliopsida > Poales > Poaceae > Melocanna > Melocanna baccifera. The sequence continues at coordinate 15,154,121 of CM070691.1, read as the reverse complement.
GTGGCGGCACGCCGGACTCGAGGCAGCGCGCGACGACGCTGGCTGCGGCGCCTCGTCTCCGACGATAGCGAGGCTTCTCCGACGACGACTCGGCACCGCCTCGTCTCCTTCCGCATTGCCCGTTTTTGACGATTCTTCTTTGTCTTAGTCGATGTTTGGAGGGTTAGATGCTGTTGTTTGGGTTGGGTTGTTTCCTTTCTGGTTTGGTTCTCCTCGCATAAGAGATGTTCGCCTGTTTCCTTTCTGGTATGGTTTAGTGCTGGTTTGCTTCGATTCGTTCATGTGCTCGCGCTTGCGCTGGCGGGAGAGCAATTTGGGGGAATTTGGTCGCCTCGTTTAATTCTGTTTAGTTTAGCATTTGATCTTTCGTCTATGTTCGTCGTGGGTTTGTTGTGCCTAGGGCGAGTTGATAGTATTGAACTATTGACTGGGTTACCTTCTGTTTGTTTTTATCGGTTCATCCACTCACGTGTGATTAGTAGCCGAATTTGTAGAGTCGCGTCCTGACTGGTGGATTGGGTTGTTTAGTTTGTTCTGATAGCTTTGCTGTGTCCGATTTGTTCATTGCTTCTTGGGTGTTTGGGACGAAGCGAGCATGTGATAGTTTTGGTAATTTTGTCCTTTCTGCGAGGAGTCTAATGCTTCTCTGATTAAAAGAACAAAGCAGAGGTCATAATATCTAGCGGCCTTAACATTTACGTATTCTGTAGATGTTATCATAGCTGCAAGGAAAATCATTTTCTCAATTTTCTTTCCCATCTTCACTAATTTTTGGTGATTTATTGCAATTCCAAGAAGCACAGTGTTCATTCCAAGAAGTAATACCCAGTGAGTCTTCCTCTCTATATCTGTACCTTTGAACAAAAAACAATTGTGAAGTCTCTGTTTGATGTTTGGTTATCGATCTTTCTCTTCCAGCACCAGTATAGCACTACAGTAGAATAAGTTCCTTTGCAAAAATAGATGACACTTCCTGCATCTTATTCATGTAGTTCAATCACTTCATAGAACTAAACTTTCATTTCTGCCATTCTTGACGATTACTTTAGTTACTCGGAATTGTCGTCTGGTACTGTCATCTTAATCAGATTTCTTGTTCGTTTACCACTTGTATCCTATTTCTTTACTTCCTTGATTTCATTCTCATATCCCAATTTTGTTTTACAGGATGGTGCTGCTGTTACAGGCCTTGCTATTGCAGCAGCATCTTTGGTGGCTGTTCAAATGACAGGAAATGCTATGTATGATCCAATTGGCTCCATCATTGTTGGTAACTTACTGGGAATGGTATGATAACTCTTGTTGGTCCATATTTCTTGTAGTGCTGTTAGCTCATCTTTATTCCGTCGCTACGGATGACTAAACGGTTTAAATGTAAAATGTCACTGATTTGTGGTTTGCGCTTGAATTTTAAGCTACTTTGATATTGGCAATCACATCATCTTGACCAAACTTGCTAAATTCTCCTTACAAAATCTCATGAGAAACTGAAACAAATTGAACGAATAGTTCTCATGTTTTTGTAGTGAAGCAAAGCTACATATTCAACCATTTGGACCATGTCTACTCAATTATTTGCCTTACTGAATTTTCTTTTGTTATCGCATATATGAATGCATCTTGGACCTGTAGAATTTTCTCATCTCTTCTTTAACAAATAATCTATTAGTCTCTTTTCTTTCCAGTTTTTCTCACTTTTTTTAAGGCTCTTCTTTATTTCTAATTATATTTTTTCTGTTGCATTTCATGTTTCTGCATTGTTCGCATCCTGATCTATGTAATACAGTGCATCCCATTATGCCAGAAATTGGCAAATGTTGCCTTTGTTCCTCTTTATGCCAGAAAACATTTTTGTGAATACCCACTCTCTCCTGTTTTTAGAAAACTCAAAATAGAAACTGTAGAAAGACTGAAAACCGGCTTTAACCAATCAATGTTTTGACTGTATGATATCTGAACTGAATAACTTAAATTCTATATAGCCAAAACTTACACTAAAATGTTTTCTGCAAAATCCATCAACAAAACATCTGATCCTAACGGCCGCTAAATGTTTTCATGCTTGGTGAACAAAACCATCAACTTACTATATCTAATTTGATCTGTCCGCTTTTAAGAAATTAGGTGAACAAAACCATTCCAATATTTTAACCTTGTAGTAACAACCAAGATAATGTCATTTGAAGGTGCGGAAGAAGTTGTTGGTACTAACATAGAATGTAAAGTATTTTTTGAGCTTCCTAGTCTATTTCATGACCTGGAATAAAGATTCATATCCAAGGGATAACAGTTTAGCAAACTTCAGGCTCTTCTTTCGTATGGCTTGAGCAGCTTGAGACGTGCTCCAGATGCTCTACACCCGTATGTATAACTCATCAATGTGTAATGCGTGTTTTGTCAGCAAACAAGTGACCTTTTTACTGTACTAATCTTGGTTTGTAAATTTAGTCCCTCTTTTTTATGGAAAATTTCAGTCTTCTCTTTGAGTTAAACAGTCTTTGAATTGAACTATTGAAGAGAAGGAAGAATCCTGCTTTTGATTATAATGCCATTTAATACTTTTCACTAGAGAACCAGTGATACGACTATTTAAGATATGTCATAAACAGAAACAATGCCCTATGTCTTCAGACTCTTAATCCGAGCTTAATCTCTTTTGCAGCTATGGTTATTCAAAAGAAAGATTTGTATGGTCCTTGATATCTGCGTTAGGAATATTTTGCTTGGGTTCAGGTGCTACCATTGTGCATGGAGTTCAGAATTTATGGAATTCTCAAGTATGATGCCAATGCATCATTTGAGTCGCTAGAAGTTTTTACACATGCGTTCCATTTTGTTACCGAGTGTTACAATTTTCATATCTTGATACTTTATTTGACAACCTCTGGAGAACATTCACCATGCTGCATTAGTGATTGGTGGGTCGTTCCTAATTGAAGGTGCTATTCGCTTACTACGTTTTTTCCTTATTTGTTTTGAGTTAGAGTTGGGTAATCCTGTTGTCTCTTAGGTGCTTCACTTCTTGTTGCTATAAAGGCGGTTAAGAAAGGTGCAGCAGTAGAAGGAATGAGTATCTGGGACTACATTTGGCTTGGTCGTGATCCAACTTCCGTTGCTGTTATGACTGAAGTAACATGTTCTAGACTACCATATTTTTCATGTAGTTCAATCACTTCATAGAACTAAACATTCATTTCTGCCATTCTTGATGATCACTTTAGTTACTCAGAATTGTCGTCTGGTATTGTCGTCTTAATCAGATTTCTTGTTCGTTTACCACTTGTATCCTATTTCTTTACTTCCTTGATTTCATTCTCATATCCCAATTTTGATTTACAGGATGGTGCTGCTGTTTCAGGCCTTGCTATTGCAGCAGCATCTTTGGTGGCTGTTGAAAAGACAGGAAATGCTATGTATGATCCAATTGGCTCCATCATTGTTGGTTACTTACTGGGTATGGTATGCTAAGTCTTGTTGGTCCATATTTCTTGCAGTGCTGTTAGCTCATATTTATTCCGTCGCTACGGACGACTAAACGTTTTAAATGAAAAATGTCACTGATTTGTGGTTCGCGCTTGAATTTTAAGCTACTTTGATATTGGCAATCACATCACCTTGACCAAACTTGCTAAATTCTCCTTACAAAATCTCATGAGAAAATGAAACAAATTGAACGAATAGTTGTCATGTTTTCGTAGTGAAGCAAAGCTACATATTCAACCATTTGGACCATGCCTACTCAGTTATTTGCCTTATTGAATTTTCTTTTGTTATCGCATATATGAATGCATCTTGGACCTGTAGAATTTTCTCATCTCTTTAATAAATAATCTATTAGACTCTTTTCTTTCTAGTTTTTCTCACTTTTTTAAGGCTCTTCTTTATTTCTAATTATATTTTTTCTGTTGCATTTCATGTTTCTGCATCGTTCGCATCCTGATCTATGTAATACAGTGCGTCCCATTATGCCAGAAAGTGGCAAATGTTGCCTTTGTTCCCCTTTATGCCAGAAGACATTATCTTGGCTGTTATAACAGATGAGCAACATGTGCTACCTCTTGAAGTGGCATGTTGCATACAGTATTTGGATAACTAGATGTTAGCAGTTGTGAAGCTGCATGACCAAAAGTTTCATCGCTGCTACAGTGGTGGTTTGTTTGTTGATTTATATTTCTTGTTGATTGCATGAAGTCTGAAGTATGTTTTATTTAACTAGTGTCTTGTAAAAGGTGCATACTTCTTTCTTTAGTTGTTGGTTTTATTCATTTTTTTGTTTCACTTGGCTTCACATATCATGCATTCTGTTCATACTAAAATTGTGGATGCTATTCATCCTTTAATTTGTTTCTAATGCTGCAAGGAAATATAACTAACACATTTGTAGGTTAGTGTGTCTTTGGACTGTACATGGTCTATTATGTATCACTTTTGATAGTTGATACTGTCAGGCACCGCTTGCTATTTATTACCTACGACAGTTGTTAGCAGGAATCGATTACAATTTTACTGTACAACACTTTAGTCTCGAAGGGGTTTTGGGATCTTGAGTACTGAACTTCTGATAAACCATATTTGATTAAACTTGTTTGGTTAGATATCCTAACAGTCTAAAACCTTTTTTGATTAGTATGGGATAAAACTAGGATAACAGAATTCAGTTCTGCGAGAACTTCAAATTACATTTTTGTGAATACCCACTCTCTCCTGTTTTTAGAAAACTCAAAATAGAAACTGTAGAATGACTGAAAACCAGCTTTAACCAATCAATTTTTTGACTGTATGATATCTGAACTGAATAACAACTTAAATTCTATATTGCCAAAACATACACTAAAATGTTTTCTGCAAAATCCATCAACAAAACATGTGATCCTAACGGCCGCTAAATGTTTTCATGCTTGGTAATATTCGCACCTTTGATTGTTTGTTGACGTTTTGCTTCTCTATTTTTCTCATTCCCGTCCATGGCTTCTTACAAAGCAAACTGTTCTATAATTGTGCGCTCTGTAGATTGCTATTTTTCTCATTCAGAGGAACAGGCACGCTTTAATTGGCGGGGCCATTGATGATCATGACATGCAGCGAGTTCTTGAATTGCTGAAGTCTGATCCGGTAACTTGCTGATGACATAATTTCGTAAAAAAGCTCAGAAACATTGTAGTGAAGCTGATTTCCTTGCATCTTGCAGGTTGTGGATGCTCTTTATGATTGCAAAAGTGAGTTGATTGGACCAGGATTCTTTAGATTCAAGGCAGAAATTGGTACAACTCTTACCATTTGCCATTCTCCAGCTTGCACTTATTCATTCTTTGTTGTCTCTTTCAGTTAGTAATCATTTCTCAATTTTCTATTTTTCAGATCATGCTATCATGACAGCAAACAAACAGGTATGCAACCAGTCATGTAATCTTATAGTAGCTCAGTTTTTAATGTATCTCCCGAGCATGATTGTTAATGTTTTCTATAAATTTCTTTCGTACCCAATCTACAAATGCCATGTGTGAGTTATGATAAACTATACTCGTACAAGATTACCAAACATGCAGCACATTCTTGCGATGATGATTACAGGAGAGAAGTCCATTAAAGTGCCCCCTTGTGAGTGGCCATTTTGAACCACAGTTTTTCATGCTTGAAATAGCTTTTCTATTGTCCTGTGGGCTGTGGTCATACCTTTTAGAAAGTTATCTTCTTTGTTGCTTAAACATACCAATGTTCTTGCTTATATTAATGAAAAAATCTAAGTTATTTTAAAATCACTGCATTTGATCATATTTTATTGACTGGAGGGAGTATATACATTCTGTCTTCTAGGTTGAAGAGACATGGTTATACTTTCTTTTTCTAGGAATGTGCGTACTGATATTGGAACTGTCATATAAGTTGCGAAGTTCATAGAAATACGAAGTACCAGTATTGAATCTCTTTACCTGTTTACACCAAAACAGAGTCGCAGGCTAGACTTTTAGTTATCCAAGAGGCCAAGACTATGCCATTGTTTTATCATATTGTTACCTTTCCATGTTCAACATTTTCCTTTACATGTTCTATTGGGAATTTTGGATTCATTTGGTTAGAATCTGCAATTGAGACAATGTCTGAAGTCAGAACTACTTTCATTTGATGTTGACAAAGGAGTCACTGCTACTACAAAAAGTAGGTAATTCGAAAAAGGACACTTGTTAATCTTTGTTTATTGATGGAATGAATGCCCACATTAATCTTTTGATGTGCAAACACTCTTATTCTCCTAATTTCTCTATCATGCCGCGTAGCATTTGTCTATGAGTTGATTAAAGATGACCATAGTACAAAAGTGTTAATGACGTGTTAAACTGAATGTCTTGTTTTCTTGCTATCAACGTATTCATCTTCTAAAGGCATCCTTGCTGTGTTGAAAGGATGTATAGTTCACCGAGGATGTTGACCAGGTACGCCTCCATACTAGTTTTTACTGAGTTTCAAGTCATCCTTATTTCTGCATATATAGTTTCTCACTATTTATATCTCTCTGTGACACTCCAAGCTGCTTTATCTTGCTGAAAAAGCCCTGTGAAAATAACATGTTGAAAAGATTGGCGTAGTACAACTCAAATAGGTTGTAATTTGTAAATTATGATTTTGAAACTTGCCCTCAAAACCCTAAAAGATTAAACCTTTCAAGCAAGTTGTACTTCTAGATGTGCCTTGAGTCCATTGGTAGCTGACCGTCTTATCAAAGTACTTCGTTTTCGCTCCACGTTTTGGCTCTGTTGGTGTTTAATAGCTGTACTTAATCAGTCCAATTTAGGTGAACACTTAGTTCAGTTCCTGACCTTAATTTGTACTGAGCAACGAGCTAACGACCATGATATGTTACTCCAATCATTTGAAACTACCAAGACTTTTACACTTCTCACTCCTCGACATCTTTCAATGGTGGGATGCATTATCACATTTACCGTTAGATGTGCGAACACTTTGCTCAACTCAACTTTCTAGTGTGCTCTGTAGCATTTGGTCATGAATTCAATCGAGATGATCATTCTTCATTATTGGTTTGTGGTATGATCTTTGAAGAGAGTTGCCTTCTGTTGTAAATTATGTATTACATGTTTTATTATGTTGTAGTTAATTTGTTATATTAGAAAGGTGTTCACACTGTTATTAATACTGGGTATTTTACAGTTTATACATTTACAAAGGTGCTGTATAGACTCATACTAGTGCACACGCTTCATTGTTAGGTTTCCATTTTGTTATAAACTTTTTCAAGAAGAACATCAGTTGGCCGCTAATCCTGTAAAAGGCTGGAAAACAATACAGAGAAATATCCATCTAAAAAATAGGAATAAAATACTGAAAAATAACATGCCTTAGATTCTCATTCATAATGTGCTAGTGCACACGCTTCATTGTTAGGTTTCTTTTTTTGCTGTAAACTTTTTCACGAATAACATCAGTTGGCCACTAATCCTGTAAAAGGCTGGATTACAATATTGGAATATATCCATCTAAAAACTAGGAATAAAATACTGAAAAATGACAGCCTTAGATCCTTGTTAATGATGTGCTAATGGTGTAGCTGGCAAGTATGTAAGAGACCCTATATTTCAACAACAAAATTATTTACATAATTTGTACATCAGTTTTTACTTGATTTAAAAAAGAGTTCTCTTTACTTCCACTAAAATGCCATACTTCTTGATTTAATTGATTTCAACAAGTGGGGTTAGTTTGGGTGAACTACACTTAAACTTGTTCTTTTATGAAAATATTTCATTTTCGAATTCCTTTTGCCTCTCTTTTTGGATATTACTATCTCTAAATTAATTAGTCTGGTTTCAGGAAATCCAGTGAGCAGCAGGTCCAATCAACAGATATTGATTACTACTACGATGCTTTTCGGGCCACCTTTCATTTCATGCTTAGAGAGGAGTCCTTGCAGCTAGAAAAATAAAGTAGTGTTGCAAGTTGTTGAACTTTCTTGTCCACATTAATATCCTTCGAAGTACAATCTTGCTTCACCTTATCTCTCTTTAAGTTGACTAGAGATGATCATTTGATGCTGTAGACTATACCACAACATTTTTAGGCTCCATCTTTTTTTTTTACTATATCTAATTTGATCAGTCCGCTTTGAAGAAATTAGGTGAGCAGAGCCATTCCAATATTTTAACCTTGTAGTAACAACCAAGATAATGTCATTTGAAGGTGCGAAAGAAGTTGGTGGTACTAACATAGAATGTAAAGGCCTTGTTCTTTTGCGACTTCTAAAAGCTGCTTTTGGCTTTTGCTACAGTATCTAACTTTTAAACGGAGAATTTTTTTAAAATAGGGTCTACAAATTAATTGTAGTACACGTTAAAATACTAATATCTGTACCATCAAAAATCGCAAGCGAGTATCTCTCTTTCCGCAATCTCTGTCGCAAACAGCAAAAAAGCCATCAGCCGCAGCTAAAAAGAACTGGTCCAAAGTATTTTTTGAGCTTCCTAGTCTATTTCATGATCTGGAATAAAGATTCATATCCAAGGGATAGCAGTTTAGCGAACTTCAGGCTCTTCTTTCGTATGGCTTGAGCAGCTCGAGACGTGCTCCAGATGCTCTACACCCGTATGTATCACTCGTCAATGTGTAATGCGTGTTTTGTCAGCAAACAAGTGACCTTTTTACTGTACTAATCTTGGTTTGTAAATTTAGTCCCTCTTTTTTTATGGAAAATTTAAGTCGTCTCTTTGAGTTAAACAGTCGTTGAATTGAACTATTGAAGAGAAGGAAGAATCCTGCTTTTGATTATAATGCCATTTAGCACTATTCACTAGAGAACCAGTGATACGACTATTTAAGATATCTCATAAACTGAAACAATGCCCTATGTCTTCAGACTCTTAATCCGAGCTTAATCTCTTTTGCAGCTATGGTTAATCAAAAGAAAGATTTGTATGGTCCTTGATATCTGTGTTAGGAATATTTTGCTTGGGTTCAGGTGCTACCATTGTGCATGGAGTTCAGAATTTATGGAATTCTCAAGTATGATGCCAATGCATCATTTGAGTCGCTAGAAGTTTTTACACATGCGTTACTTTTTATTACCAAGTGTTACAATTTTCATATCTTGATACTTTGTCAGCCTCTGGAGAACATTCACTATGCTGCATTAGTGATTGGTGGGTCGTTCCTAATTGAAGGTGCTATTCGCTTACTTCGTTTTTTCCTTATTTGTTTTGAGTTAGAGTTGGGTAATCCTGTTGTCTCTTAGGTGCTTCACTTCTTGTTGCTATAAAGGCAGTTAAGAAAGGTGCAACAGCAGAAGGAATGAGTACCTGGGATTACATTTGGCACAGTCGTGATCCAACTTCCGTTGACTGAAGTGAGAGTAACATGTTCTGAAAGGATGTATAGTTCACCGAGGATGTTGACCAGGTACACCTCTATACTAGTTTTTACTTAGTTTCAAGTCATCCTTATTTCTGCATATATAGTTTCTCACTATTTATATCTCTCTGACACTCCAAGCTGCTTTATCTTGCTGAAAAAGCCCTGTGAAAATAACATGTTGAAAAGATTGGCGTAGTACAACTCAAACTGGTTGTAATTTGTAAATTATGATTTTGGAACTTGCCCTCAAAACCCTGAAAGATTAAACCTTTCAAGCTTGTTGTACTTCTAGATGTGCCTTGAGTCCATCGGTAGCTGACCGTCTTACGAAAGTACTTCGTTTTGCTCCACGTTTTGGCTCTGTTGGGGTTTAATAGCTGTATTTAATCAGTCCACTTTAGGTGAATAGTTAGTTCAGTTCCTGACCTTAATTTGTATTGAGCAACGAGCTAAAGACCATGATATGTTACTCCAATCATTTGAAGCTACCAATACTTTTGCAGTTCTCACTCCTAGACATCTTTCAATGGTGGGATGCAGAAAGCAATAGATATGCAAAGGAATAGTAGCTTGATTTAGAGAGAGGCAATACAAGTCATATATATTGGCAAAGATGTCTAGGGTTAGGCTAATAGAATCATGGGCCAACCAGGGAGATCCTTGGCTAATATATAACCAATCAACCATGCTAAGCATGCATGGGCCCAAAGGGCCGGCGGCCAAGGTGCCTGTCTAACATCCCCCCGCAGTCGGAACGTCCGCACCTCGGACGTTTAGACTGGACCTGAATTCACTGAAGACCGAAGACGGAAGGCCCTTGGTGAAGATGTCGGCATACTGTGAAGTGGTAGGAACATGTAGTACATGAATATCGCCAAGGGTCACTTTCTCGCGAACAAAGTGTAGATCAATCTCAATGTGCTTGGTGCGCTAATGCTAGACTGGGTTCGAGGACATATAGACTGAATTGATGTTGTCGCAATACACTAAAGTAGCCTGCTGAAGTGGAGTATGCAGTTCGAATAGGAGGTGGCGTAACCAGGATGCCTCGGCAACAGCATTGGCCACTCCACGATATTCAGCTCAGCACTGGAGCGGGACACCGTGTTTTGACGCTTGGAGGACCAGGAAACTAGGTTATCGCCGAGGAAGACGGCATAGCCTGAGGTGGACTTGCACGTGTCCGGGCAACCGGCCCAATCAGCATCAGAATAAACCACGAGATCAGACACCGAGGATGGCCGAAGAAAGAGTGCCACGAATATACCGAAGAATCCTCTTGAGAGCAACAAGATGGGGCTCGCGAGGGTCATGCATATGAAGACAGACCTGCTGAACTGCATAGGAGATATCTGGCCTGGTGAAGGTGAGATACTGTAGGGCTCCTGCCAAACTCCTGAAGTCGCTGGGATCACTAACAGGAGCACCAATGGAGGTTGACACTTTCGGATTTGTGTCAACAGGGGTGGTGCAGGGCTTGCAATCCGTCATGCCTGCTCAGTCCAGGATGTCCAGTATGTACTGACGCTGTGAGAGGAGGCCACCTCGACACGGCTGCACATGCATACCCAAAAAATGATGAAGCTCACCAAGATCCTTCATAGAGAACTCCCGCTGCAATGCAGTGATGATGCGCCGGAGGAGCTCGGTTGATGAGGCGGTGAGGACAATGTCATCAACATAAAGAAGCAAGTAGACGAGCTCAGTGCCGCGGTGGTACACAAACAGTGATGTGTCGGACTTGGTTTCAGTGAACCCAAGTAATAGCAGATATGTGGCAAACCTACTGTACCATGCCCGTGGAGCCTGCTTGAGACCATAGAGTGATTTGTTCAGGCGGCAGACAAACTCCGGATGAGTGGAATCCTCGAAGCCAGATGGTTGTGAGCAATAGACTGTCTCAGACAAAGTCCTGTGAAGAAAGGCGTTCTTTACATCAAGTTGATGAATTGGCCACTTCCTGGAGAGAGCAAGAGACAGGACTGTCCGCAAGGTTGCTGGATTTACAACTGGACTGAAGGTCTCGGCGAAGTCCACCCCTGGGCGTTGAGTAAAACCCCGCAACACCCAACGTGCTTTATAGCGCTCGAGAGACCCATCTGCCTGGAGCTTGTGCTTGAAAATCCATTTACCAGAGACGACATTCGCCGTGTGCAGGCGAGGAACCAAGTCCCAGGTATTGTTTTGTAAAAGAGCACTGTACTCTTCCATAGCGGCTCGCCAATTTGGATCGGCAAGAGCACTACGGTAGGTCTTCGGTAGCGGAGAAAGCAGAGCGGCGACGAAGAGTGCAGGCATCCGGAAACCACGCTTGGCCCGAGTGGTCATGGCATGGTTGTTTGACCACCGGTGGAACAGATATTGCACCCGGTGGAACTGTTGGAGGTCCAGCAGGCGCAGGGGCACAGGCCGGTGACGTTGCAGTTGCTGGTGCAGGGCGCCTGGAGTAGACAATGCGGAAATCCCTGCCTGCAGGAGGTAGCGGCAGGGATGCAGCCGGCGCGGTGACAGCCGTAGGGGGCGTGGAGGCAGCCAGCGCAGGAGCAGCCACTCCTAACTGTGCGGAGGGGTCGGTGTCTGCTTGGGGAAGAACCGGAGCCGCACGTGGCGGTGCGGGCGTTGGAGCCGCACGTGGCTGTGCGGGTGGTGGATGCTCCGATGTGGCAGTCGGACCTGTAGAAAAAACAGAGGTTTGGCCTATGGGAGTAGGCACATCATCATGTACATCATCCAAAAACGCAAGCTCCGCAGGCGATGGCTGGTGTTGCTTGTTAAGTGGAAAAGCGTTCTCGTCAAAAATGACATGGCGAGAAATAATGAGCTTATTGGAAGAAATGTCAAGACAACGATATCCTTTGTGGTGAGCAGAATACCCAAGGAAAATGCACAACACTGAGCGTGGAGCAAGTTTGTGTGGGGCTGTGGCAGATAAGTTTGGATAGCATGCGCAGCCGAAGACACGGAGATGAGCATAGGATGATGGTTGGCCGTGGAGGGCAAAGTGGGGTGTAGAAGAACCAAGGGTCTTGATCGGAAGAATGTTGAGGAGATAGGTGGCGGTGGAGGGCTTCTACCCAAAAAGGAGGGCAGCTTGCCTGAAACAGTAGGGAGCGCACAACGTTATTAGTTGAGCGAATAATTCGCTCAGCTTTACCATTCTGGGCAGAGGTATAGGGACAAGACATGCGAAGGTGGACACCACAGGTGAGGAAGAATGTGCGTGCGCTGGAATTATCAAATTCGCGGCCATTGTCGCATTGAACAGCTTTAATGGTGGTGCCAAATTGAGTAGTCACGTAAGCAAAGAAGTTAGCAAGGGCGGTGAAAGTGTCGGATTTGAGTTGCAAAGGAAAAGTCCAAAGGTAATGCGAGCAATCATCCAGAATGACCAAATAATATTTATAACCCGATACACTGACAATGGGTGATATCCAAAAGTCACAATGTATGAGGTCAAACTTATGAGTAGTACGCGAGGTGGACACAGGGAAAGGAAGACGGATGTGGCGACCTAATTGACATGCATGACACAGAGGTGCTAACATCTTTATTACATGACGGAATGGAGGAATTATGTATGAGAGTATTGAAGGCCTCCTGACCAGGGTGGCCGAGCCGACGATGCCAAAGGGAGGAAGACTCGGTGAGGAAGGCGCTAGGCAGCGAAACACCGGCAGGTAGGCGAAGAGGGTACAAGGGGCCATTGCTATTGCATCTGACGATCACGTTCCAAGACTGGAGATCCTTCACAGAACAACCAGCGGGATCAAATTCAACAGAACAATTGTTGTCAGTGGTAAACTGGCGAACAGATATAAGGTTCTTAATAAGACTTGGGGAAACAAGAACATTATTAAGACGAAGAGAATTTGAAAGAAGAGTAGCGCCAGTGGTGGTGACGGGGAGTAAAGACCCGTTTCCGACAACAATAGACGAAGGATGGGAATTCTGCTAGAAGGTGTGAGAGAGGGTACCAGCATCGGAGGTTATGTGTGAGGTAGCACCGGAGTCGAAGTACCAGTCGGTTGGCGAGGGCGGTGTGAGGGACATGGTGTTGAAAGATGAAGCCAAAGACTGTTGATCCCAGGAGGGCAGGCCATCGGTGGGGTTGTAGTGGTACGTCGGAGGGAGGGCCCATTGTCCCTGGCCACCGGCGAGCAGGGCTTGCGGCTGCTGAGGCAACGGCGCCTGGTGGTGAGCCAAAAAGGTCTGCTGCGACTGCGACTGACCACCGACGGTGGGCTGCTGCACAGGAGCAGGTAGAGGCGCTAGGGGAGGTCGCTGGCCCGGCCACATGTAGATGGAACCAGTCCAAGGATTGTGGTAGGAGGGCCAGTGTCCGCCGGAGGAGCCCTGACCGCCCGGCCGTGGCTGCTGAGGCGTGCTACCGGCAGAGCCACCAGGACGGCCGCGGTGTTTGCCCCGTTTGCCACGGGCAGCAGGCCTGGAGGCCGCACTGGGGTGGTGCCACCGGTCGGCTGTTGGTAGGCGCCGGGCGAAGGTGAGGAACTGCGAGCAGAGGCGACAATGGCGATGGAGGGCGCCGTTTGTCGATGAGCCAGGTTGAGTTCCTCCAGGAGGAGGTCGCGCAGCCTCGAAAAGTGGGAAAGGGCGGCCACTGGCGAAGGTGTAGGCCGATGGCGGAGAAGTTCTCGTTGAGGCCGCGGATGACATGGAGCACTAGGGTGCGGTCGGAGATGCGTTCGCCGAGGTCGCCGAGGTCGTCGGCCATGTGTTTCAGCTTCTCGCAGTAGTCGGTGATCGACAGAGCACCTTGAACGAAGTTGCGGAAGCTAGCCTCGAGGAAGAGAGCACATGCCTCCTGATTGCCGAGAAATTGAGTCTTGATGGCAAGCCAGGTAGCACGTGCGGTGGAGCCGCGCTCCATGACGATCTTGGCAAGGTCGGCGGACATGGTCCCGAAGATCCAAGAACGAACCACGCAATCCATGTGGAACCAATCCGGGGAGGCTGGGGCAACGACGTCGTGGAGAACGTGATCCTCCAGAGAGTATTTGCCCAAAGCGAGAAGAAAGACTTCTCGCCACTGGGTGAAGTTGCTGGAGTTCACGTAGAGGGCGACGGGAACCATGGATCGGATGTTGTGGACTGCAACGGCCTTGGCATGAAGGTGAAGGGATAAGTCTTGTGCCCATAGTAGTTTACTTTAAATAAGTTTTGCTTTAGTGGTTAGTTTGTTTTGTATGTCAGTTTACTTTAGCATCTTTAGTTTGCTTTAGTATCTTATCTTTTACTTTCAGTTTTGCTCTTAGCTGTAATATGACCTTTTGGTCCATAAGTATGCCTCAACCTTTGAGTTAGAGAGCAAGTAATACAAGGGAAAATATTACCCATACCTGTGATACCTCTAACAATTGGTATCAGAGCCCTGTTCTCTTACCCATTCCCGGTTTTTTCCCCCTTCTCCCCGAGCAGATCGATGTCTCGATCCTCCCGCACATCGGTCAGCTCCCACCGACGCAGAGCCATCGGGCGATCTGCGCAGACGCAGACGCCTTGCGAGCGCGATCGCCGCAATGGAAGCGGCGCGCAAGAAGGCGGCCAAACGGCGAGGCGGCGGCGCGGCGCGCGCGGCCGCTGCTGCCGCCGCCCTGCGCGTGGAGGGGAACGACAGTGGCCGACCCCGCGTCTCGCGGAGCCCTCGCAGGCATCGCCGCGTTTCGCCGTCGCCAGATCGTCGCCGTGGGCGAAGAGGCAGGCGCGGGTCTCCACCCGCCATCTAGACCGTCATCAAGGAGTCCGGCGGAGGCACGCCGTGGCCCATCCTCACCAAAACCAACTACAACGACTGGAGTTTGGTGATGAAGGTGAAGCAGGCGAGGGGGATGTGGGATGCTGTGCGGGACGAAGATGTCGACTTCCAGGACGACCGGCGGGCGTTGGAGGCCATCCTCGCCGCCGTTCCGCCGTAGATGGCGCCCATGCTCGCGGACAAGGAGTCCGCCAAGGACGCCTGGGACGCCATCGCTACGGCGCGCATCGGAAGCGACCGCGTCCGCCGAGCCACACAGCAGAAGCTGCGTCTGGAGTGGGACCAGCTAGCGTTCCGTCCCGGTGAGGACATCGACGACTTCTCCCTCCGCCTCACCAGCCTGATGCAGCAGCTAACTCAGCACGGTGATGAGGACATCGACGAGGAGAAGGCGGTTGAGAAGTTCCTCCGCGTCCTCCCTAAGAAGTACACTCAGGTGGCTCTGGCGATGGAGACGCTCCTGGATCTCTCCGAGCTATCCATCGAGGAGGTGATTGGGCGACTCAGCTGTTGACGGCCGCGACGAGCAACCACCCGCAGAGCCGGTCACCATCGGTGGCAAGCTGCTCTACATAGAGGAGCAGTGGCTTGCCCGCCGCAAGGAGCGGAAGAAGGGGAGGCCTCGTGCTCGGCAAAGCACGCCGCCGAGACCGCGGAACAAGGAGTTTCCGCCCCAAGGACGTGGCGGCGCTGATGCTGGTGCTGCCGGCGACCGAAAGGCCAACCGGGACGACACCTGCTTCATCTGTGGGAAGCCCGTCCATTGGGCCAGGAATTGCCGGCAGGCACGGCGTGGCGGCCGAGCGCATGTCGTGCAAGCAGAGGAGGAGGACGAGCCGGCTCTGTTTCTCGGAAACATTGAGCTCCGGCCCAAAACAGAGGAAGGTCCGATGTCTTCTCCCACACCGTCCGCCGCATCGATTCTTCACCTTGACGAATCGCGAGCACATGTCTTCCTCGGCAACGGGTCCAGCGACGACAGGATCGATGGCTGGTACCTAGACACCGGTGCCACGCACCACATGACTGGCCGGCGGGAATTCTTCTCCGACCTGGACATCGGTGTACGCGGCTCAGTCAAGTTCGGAGATGCTTTAGCCGTGGAGATTAAAGGCGTCGGCTTTGTCGTCTTCACAGCCAAGACCGGAGAACATCGACTCCTCACCGGCGTCTACTACATCCCTGCTCTGAGGAATTCCATCATGAGTCTGGGGCAGTTGGATGAGAATGGTTCACGAGTGGAGATTGACAGCGGGGTGTTGCGCATCTGGGATCGCCGCCACCGCCTCCTCGCCAAAGTGAACAGAGGAAGCAACCGTCTGTATGTCCTCCACATACAGGTGGCGCAACCCCTCTGCCTTGCGGCTCGCCGCAATGACGAAGCCTGGCGATGGCATGAGCGCTTTGGGCACCTCAATTTCGAGGCCCTGAAGCGGCTCAGCGGCGGTGAGATGGTGAGGGGAATGCCACACATTGAACACATGGAGCAGCTCTGCGACACCTGCGTGATGACCAAGCAGAGGCGCCGGCCATTCCCGCATCAAGCCAACTACCGAGCCAAGGAGAGATTGGAGCTCGTACACGGCGATCTCCGTGGTCCAGTCACGCCGGCGACTCCGGGGGGCAGGCGCTTCTTCCTGCTCCTCGTCGACGATCTGTCCCGATTCATGTGGGCCGTGCTGATCGACTCCAAGGCGGCTGCTGCGGACGCCATCCGGCATACTCAGGTTGCAGCAGAGAAAGAATGCGGTTGCCGACTTCGTGTACTTCGCACGGACAATGGCGGCGAGTTCACGGCGGCTGAATTCGCGGCGTACTGCGCTGACGAAGGAATTCAGCGTCACTACTCCTCGCCCTACACCCCGCAGCAAAACGGCGTCGTCGAGCTCCGTAATCAGACGGTGGTGGCCACGGCGCGCGCCCTTCTCAAGCAGCGAGTGATGCCGGCGATCTACTGGGGAGAAGCGGTGATGACCGCCGTGCATCTGCTCAACCGCTCATCCACCAAGAGCCTCGACGGCAAGACGCCCTACGAAGCCTGGCACGGGCGCAAACCGGCAGTCAGCTATCTTCGCACTTTCGGCTGCCTTGCGTTCGTGAAGGAGCTCAACCACATCGGTAAACTCGATGATCGTAGTACACCAGGAGTGTTCATTGGCTATGCCGATGGCGCCAAGGCATACCGCATCCTCGACCCGTCTACGCAGCGTGTGCGCGTGGCCCGTGATGTGGTGTTCGACGAAGGGCGAGGATGGGCATGGACCAAGGCGGCGGACAATGGTTCAGCAGCTGTGTTCAGCGACTTCACCGTCGACTACATCCACATTCAGGGAGCCGGGGGAGCAAGCGAGTCAACTCCATCAGCGAGTTCGCCTGCTTCCACCTCGGGAGCATTGCCTGCTCAAATCAGCGCCTCACCGCCGGCAATGTCGGCCACGCCGAACTCACCCACGCCAGCGGCCGCACCCCAAGCATCGCCAGCTCCTACCCCGACACACAGCGAGCACCGCTCAGTGGAGTTCGCCACGCCACCGACGCAAGATGAGGAACGTGTCGACGCCGCACATGAAGGCGAACCTCTGCGCTACCGCATTGTCGACAACCTCTTGGGCGATCAAGCCGTTCCGGGGTTGGCGCAGCGCGACCTCGAGGCAGAGCTTCATCTGGTGCATGACGGCGAGCCGTGCTCGTTCGCTGAAGCCGAGAGTGATGCAACCTGGCGCAGAGCAATGCAGCAGGAGATGGATGCGATCGAGCGAAATCAGACCTGGGAGCTGACCGATCTCCCTGCCGGCCACCGTGCCATCACCCTCAAATGGGTGTTCAAGCTCAAGAAAGATGAGGCTGGAGAGGTGGTCAAGCACAAGGCGCAGCTGGTGGCACGGGGCTTCGTCCAGCAAGGAGTGGATTTCGACGATGCATTCGCGCCCGTCGCACGAATGGAATCCGTTCGTGTCCTCGCGCTAGCTGCTCAAGAGGGATGGCGCGTCGATCACATGGATGTGAAGTCGGCATTTCTCAATGGTGATTTGAGGGAGGAGGTCTATGTCCGTCAACCGCCTGGATTCATCATTGCCGGCCAGGAGGACAAGGTTTTGCGCCTCCGCAAGGCTCTCTATGGTTTGCGCCAAGCGCCGCGAGCTTGGAACGCCAAGCTGGACGCAACCCTCAAGTCAATGGGATTCCAGCAGAGCACCCATGAGGCATCAGTCTACCGGCGAGGCCGTGGAGGCTCAATTCTCCTTGTTGGCGTCTACGTAGATGTTCTGGTGATCACCGGTGCCAAGGAAGAAGAGATGGAAGCTTTCAAGACAGAGATGAAAGCTACCTTTCAGATGAGCGATTTGGGGCCTCTTTGTTTCTATCTGGGGATTGAAGTTCTTCAGGATGACACCGGCATCTCCCTTCGACAAACCGCCTATGCTCAGCGCGTCGTTGAGCTTGGAGGGCTCACGGGCTGCAACCCAGCTCACACTCCAATGGAGGAGAGGTTGAAATTGAGCAAGGAGAGTACGGCGGAAGAGGTAGACGCCACGTAGTACCGGCAAATTGTCGGAAGTCTGCGCTACCTCGTCCACACACGGCCGGATTTGGCATTCGCCGTCGGCTATGTCAGTCGCTTTATGCAGCAACCGACGACAGAACATCAACAGGCCGTGAAGAGGATCCTACGCTATGTTGCGGGGACTTCTGATTATGGTCTGCACTACCCAAGATGTCCCGACGCGACGCACTTCATCGGCTACAGCGACAGCGACCACGCCGGCGACATCGACTCAAGAAAGAGCACGAGTGGGAATCTGTTCTTTCTCGGCAAATGTCTGATCAGCTGGAAGTCAGTCAAGCAGCAGGTGGTAGCACTCTCTAGCTGTGAGGCTGAATACATCGCCGCCACATCTGCCGCAACTCAAGCTCTCTGGCTAGCTAGGTTGCTGGGCGATCTACTGGACAGGAAGGCTGAGGCAGTAGAGCTACGAGTGGACAGCAAGTCTGCTCTGGCCCTAGCAAAGAACCCTGTCTTCCATGAGCGTAGCAAACATATCCAAGTGAGATATCACTTCATCAGGAGCTGTTTGGACGAAGGAAGCATCAAGGTCAACTACATCAACACTAAGGAACAGCTTGCTGATTTCCTAACCAAGTCACTTGGGCGCATCAAGTACCAAGAGCTGCGCGCCAAGATAGGGATGGTTCAAATCACCCAAAGGACACCACACAAGACTTAGGGGGAGAATTGAAGGGATAAGTCTTGTGCCCATAGTAGTTTACTTTAAATAAGTTTTGCTTTAGTGGTTAGTTTGTTTTGTATGTCAGTTTACTTTAGCATCTTTAGTTTGCTTTAGTATCTTATCTTTTACTTTCAGTTTTGCTCTTAGCTGTAATATGACCTTTTGGTCTATAAGTATGCCTCAACCTTTGAGTTAGAGAGCAAGTAATACAAGGGAAAATATTACCCATACCTGTGATACCTCTAACAGAAGGTTTAGGACAGCGGCGGCCTCATGGAGCAGCATGGCGTCGTGAACGGTAGGAACGGCGGAGACGCTGGAGTTGGTGTCGCTGACGTCTTCCTTGAAGAGATCGGCGGCAGCAGCGGCCCGGGCGCGAGCAGCCTGCTCGAGCGCATCGCGGACACGGGCTATAGCTGCATCGCGCTCTTGGGTAGCCGTAGCGGCCTCGCGTTCGGCCTCGGCGGTGAGCGCGAGGGCTTTCGCCCGCGCGGCTTGGGCAGAGCGGACACGATCGAGCATCGCAGCGGTAGCCGGGTCCACATCCTCCTTCGCAACGCTAGAGGAGGGAGGGGCGGCTGGCGGTGGTCCAGCCATGGGAGGTGGCCAAGGTGCCTGTCTAACAGATGCATTATCACATTTAGCGTTAGTTGTGCAAACACTTTGCTCAACTAAACTTTCTAGTGTGCTCTGTAGCATTTGGTCATGAATTCAATAGATGATCATTCTTCATTATTGGTTTGTGGTATGATCTTTGATGAGAGTTGCCTTCTGTTGTAAATTATGTATTACAAGTTTTATTATGTTGTAGTTAATTTGTTATATTAGAAAGGTATTCACGCTGTAACCAATACTGGGTATTTTACAGTTTATACATTTACAGAGGTGCTTTATAGACTCATACTAGTGCACACGCTTCATTGTTAGGTTTCCTTTTTGTTATAAACTTTTTCAAGAAGAACATCAGTTGGCCGCTAATCCTGTAAAAGGCTGGAATACAATACTGAGAAATATCCATCTAAAAAATAGGAATAAAATACTGAAAAATAACATTCCTTAGATTCTCATTCATAATGTGCTAGTGCACACGCTTCATTGTTAGGTTTCTTTTTTTGCTGTAAACTTTTTCACGAATAACATCAGTTGGCCACTAATCCTGTAAAAGGCTGGATTACAATATTGGAATATATCCATCTAAAAACTAGGAATAAAATACTGAAAAATGACAGCCTTAGATCCTTGTTAATGATGTGCTAATGGTGTAGCTGGCAAGTATGTGAGAGACCCTATATTTCAACAACAAAATTATTTACATAATTTGTACATCAGTTTTTACTTGATTTAAAAAAGAGTTCTCTTTACTTCCACTAAAATGCCATACTTCTTGATTTAATTGATTTCAACAAGTGGGGTTAGTTTGGGTGAACTACACTTAAACTTGTTCTTTTATGAAAATATTTCATTTTCGAATTCCTTTTGCCTCTCTTTTTGGATATTACTATCTCTAAATTAATTAGTCTGGTTTCAGGAAATCCAGTGAGCAGCAGGTCCAATCGACAGATAT
The DNA here is from genome assembly GCA_036346265.1 of Melocanna baccifera. Taxonomy (NCBI): domain Eukaryota; kingdom Viridiplantae; phylum Streptophyta; class Magnoliopsida; order Poales; family Poaceae; genus Melocanna; species Melocanna baccifera. The sequence continues at coordinate 15,133,195 of CM070691.1, read as the reverse complement.
TGATTACTACTACGATGCTTTTCGGGCCACCTTTCATTTCATGCTTAGAGAGGAGTCCTTGCAGCTAGAAAAATAAAGTAGTGTTGCAAGTTGTTGAACTTTCTTGTCCACATTAATATCCTTCGAAGTACAATCTTGCTTCACCTTATCTCTCTTTAAGTTGACTAGAGATGATCATTTGATGCTGTAGACTATACCACAACATTTTTAGGCTCCATCTTTTTTTTTTACTATATCTAATTTGATCAGTCCGCTTTGAAGAAATTAGGTGAGCAGAGCCATTCCAATATTTTAACCTTGTAGTAACAACCAAGATAATGTCATTTGAAGGTGCGAAAGAAGTTGGTGGTACTAACATAGAATGTAAAGGCCTTGTTCTTTTGCGACTTCTAAAAGTGCTTTTGGCTTTTGCTCTGATATCTAACTTTTAAACGGAGAATTTTTTAAAATAGGGTCTACAAATTAATTGTAGTACACGTTAAAATACTAATATCTGTACCATCAAAATCGCAAGCAGTATCTCTCTTTCCGCAATCTCTGCGCAAAAGCAAAAAAGCCATCACCATGACTAAAAAGAACTGGTCCAAAGTATTTTTGAGCTTCCTAGTCTATTTCATGATCTGGAATAAAGATTCATATCCAAGGGATAGCAGTTTAGCGAACTTCGTGCTCTTCTTTCGTATGGCTTGAGCAGCTCGAGACGTGCTCCGGATGCTCTACACCCGTATGTATCACTCGTCAATGTGTAATGCGTGTTTTGTCAGCAAACAAGTGACCTTTTTACTGTACTAATCTTGGTTTGTAAATTTAGTCCCTCTTTTTTTATGGAAAATTTAAGTCGTCTCTTTGAGTTAAACAGTCGTTGAATTGAACTATTGAAGAGAAGGAAGAATCCTGCTTTTGATTATAATGCCATTTAGCACTATTCACTAGAGAACCAGTGATACGACTATTTAAGATATCTCATAAACTGAAACAATGCCCTATGTCTTCAGACTCTTAATCCGAGCTTAATCTCTTTTGCAGCTATGGTTAATCAAAAGAAAGATTTGTATGGTCCTTGATATCTGTGTTAGGAATATTTTGCTTGGGTTCAGGTGCTACCATTGTGCATGGAGTTCAGAATTTATGGAATTCTCAAGTATGATGCCAATGCATCATTTGAGTCGCTAGAAGTTTTTACACATGCGTTACTTTTTATTACCAAGTGTTACAATTTTCATATCTTGATACTTTGTCAGCCTCTGGAGAACATTCACTATGCTGCATTAGTGATTGGTGGGTCGTTCCTAATTGAAGGTGCTATTCGCTTACTTCGTTTTTTCCTTATTTGTTTTGAGTTAGAGTTGGGTAATCCTGTTGTCTCTTAGGTGCTTCACTTCTTGTTGCTATAAAGGCAGTTAAGAAAGGTGCAACAGCAGAAGGAATGAGTACCTGGGACTACATTTGGCACAGTCGTGATCCAACTTCCGTTGACTGAAGTGAGAGTAACATGTTCTAGATGACCATATTTTTCTGGTAGTTCAATCACTTCATAGAACTAAACATTCATTTCTGCCATTCTTGACGATTACTTTAGTTACTCGGAATTGTCGTCTGGTACTGTCATCTTAATCAGATTTCTTGTTCGTTTACCACTTGTATCCTATATCTTTACTTCCTTGATTTCATTCTCATATCCCAATTTTGTTTTACAGGATGGTGCTGCTGTTTCAGGCCTTGCTATTGCAGCAGCATCTTTGGTGGCTGTTCAAATGAGAGGAAATGCTATGTATGATCCAATTGGCTCCATCATTGTTAGTTACTTACTGGGAATGGTATGCTAAGTCTTGTTGGTCCATATTTCTTGCAGTGCTGTTAGCTCATATTTATTCCGTCGCTACGGATGACTAAACGATTTAAATGAAAAATGTCACTGATTTGTGGTTTGTACTTGAATTTTAAGGTACTTTGATATTGGCAATCACATCACCTTGACCAAACTTGCCAAATTCGCCATACAAAATCGCATGAGAAAATGAAATAAATTGAACGAATAGTTCTCTTGTTTTTGTAGTGAAGCAAAGCTACATATTCAACCATTTGGACCATGTCTACTCAGTTATTTGCCTTATTGAATTTTCTTTAGTTATCGCATATTTGAATGCATCTTGGACCTGTAGAATTTTCTCATCTCTTCTTTAATAAAAAATCTGTTAGACTCTTTTCTTTCTAGTTTTTCTCACTTTTTTAAGGTTCTTCTTTATTTCTAACTATGTTTTTTCTATTGCATTTCGTGTTTCTGCATCGTTCGCATCCTGATCTATGTAATACAGTGCGTCCCATTATGCCAGAAATTGGCAAATGTTGCCTTTGTTCCCCTTTATGCCAGAAGACATTATCTTGGCTGTTATAACAGATGAGCAACATGTGCTACCTCTTGAAGTGGCATGTTGCATACAGTATTTGGATAACTAGATGTTAGCAGTTGTGAAGCTGCATGACCAAAAGTTTCATCGCTGCTACAGTGGTGGTTTGTTTGTTGATTTATATTTCTTGTTGATTGCATGAAGTCTGAAGTATGTTTTATTTAACTAGTGTCTTGTAAAAGGTGCATACTTCTTTCTTTAGTTGTTGGTTTTATTCATTTTTTTTGTTTCACTTGGCTTCACATATCATGCATTCTGTTCATACTAAAATTGTGGATGCTATTCATCCTTTAATTTGTTTCTAACGCTGGAAGGAAATATGTCATGATCCCGGGTAGATGGGAGAGAGAGAGACTAGATGAGGGAGACTATAATATTTCTCTTCATTGATTCATTGATGCCAATAGCATGCGGTAGCCTCTTTATATAGATGGCCCCCCTAACAGATAGATTCTAATCCCAATTATATCTCTAACAAATATAGCAACTCATATCATATCTCTAATTATATCTGTAACTCAAATAGAAATCAATATCTAATTATCACCCGACTAGGCCTTGGGCCCAAGGCCCACTCCCCTAACACTACACCCCTCTCCGACAGGCAGCTCGTCCTCGAGCTGCTAGGCGGCAATCGTGACTTTGGACGCTGGTGTAGGAGACGAAGACGAACGATGGCGGAGTTCTGCAGTGGATGGAGACGGCCGACTCAATCCAAGCGGAACATGGTAAACGATACCTGCAAAATTTTGTTTTCATCTTTTGTTTTTATCTTTCTTTTTTTTGTTTCTTCTTTTTTTTTCCCTTTTTTTTGCTCTGTTTTCTCTTTTTTCTCTTTTTTTTCTTTTTTTTCTTTTTTTTAAGCTTCTGAAGGAAGTTACTTTACTTAGCTTCTAAAGGAAGCTAATCTATACCAACTCACATAGCACCCCACATGCTCAGGGGCGGCGGCGCCCGCAGGAACCGAGTGGCGGTGGGCCGGCGAAGGCCGGGTGGCGGCGGTGGTCTGCAGCCGGGCGGTGGACCGTAGGGGCCAGGTGGCAGCGGCTGATGGATAAGTCTGTCCTGTGTCTGCTGTTTTTTTTTGCTTTTGCTCTAGCATCTCTTTTGCTTTTGCTTTAGCATCTTAGACTAGCTTTTGCTTTAGCATCTTAGACTAGCATCTTTGTTTTTTGCTTTTGCTTTAGTGCTTTTGCTTTAGCATCTTAGACTAGCATCTTTGCTTTAGCATCTAGCATATGCTTGGCCCATCTTAGCCTATAAATATGTATCCCCAACCCCTCAGGTTGGTATGGCTTTGTGAGAGAAGTAACAAGAAATTTGCCCCATCTCCAAGTGTCATCCTCTCGATGAGAGTAAGGATCTTGCTAACACCAAGAGCAAGATTCGACCGCCTAACAGCGGCGGCCGGATGGCGTCGGGCCCGAAGCGGCGGGGTGCGGGCGGGCGGCGGCGGACCCGCAGGGCCGGGTGGCGGCGACGCCGGGCGGTGGCAGAGCCGGCGGCGGAGGTCGGCGCCACGCAGGGCCGGAGAAGGTGGCGCGAGGAGCAATGCACCCAGAGAGCGCGGCGGCCGGCGCACGGATCTGTGGCGGAGGAGCGCCGAGGCGGCGGCTGGCTGGGTCAGCAGCACCGACGCCGTGGTTTGGCCGAGGCGAGAGGTGGCCGGCCGTGGCGTCCGGCGTGAGGCTCGGGCGGCGAGGCGCGGCGGCGGCGGGGGAGGCGGCTCGCGGCGCCCCGCGTGAGGAGGCGGCTTTGTCGACGAGAAGCGACCCGAGGCAAGGCGGCGGGTCGACACTGGGGCGGATCCGAACGGATCCGGAGCGGCGGCTTGAGGAGCGTCGGCCGGTGCGGTCGGCGGCGGTTGAAGGGCGTCGGCCTGTGCGAGCCGGCGGAGGCGGCGGCTCCGGACGGCCAGCGTAGGTCGGTCGTCTTCCAGCATGGAATCGGCGGCGGCTGAGCGGGCGAAGATGGCACAGGCCCAGTCGACGGCGGCTGCGCGAGAGATGGCCACAGGGACGGCGGCGGCACGGGTGTGGACCAACCGGACGACTGAAGGTTGCCGGCGGTGGTGGTGTACCGCTGGGCGGAGATGCCGGAGAGGATGCTGTGATGTGGTCGATGGCATCTGGCGGTGGCTGTTTTTCTTGATTTTGTTGCTGTTGGGGATCTGGTGTTGGATGATGACGAGCTTTCTCTCTCTTGTATCTTCTTCATGAATTTATCAAGAGATTCATTTAATTCTTTGATTCGCTTGCTCCTATCGTCCATCATGGCTGCCAGCTGATGGTAGAGTGTTTGATCGTAAACCATGGTAGCAGAAGTCGTGGGGAGGGATCGACTGCTCTGATACCAAGTTGTCATGATCCCGGGTAGAAGGGAGAGAGAGAGACTAGATGAGGGAGACTATAATATTTCTCATCATTGATTCATTGATGCCAATAGCATGCGGTAGCCTCTTTATATAGATGGCTCCCCCTAACAGATAGATTCTAAACCCAATTATATCTCTAACAAATATAGCAACTCATATCATATATCTAATTATATCTGTAACTCAAATAGAAATCAATCTCTAATTATCACCCAACTGGGCCTTGGGCCCAAGGCCCACTCCCCTAACAAAATATAACTAACACGTTTGTAGGTTATTGTGTATTTGGACTGTACATGGTCTATTATATATCACTTTTGATAGTTGATACTTTCGGGCACCGCTCGCTATTTATTACCTGCGACAGTTGTTAGCGGGAATTGATTACAATTTTACTGTACAACACTTTAGTCTCGATGGGGTTTTGGGATCTTGAGTACTGAACTTCTGATAAACCATATTTGATTAAACTTGTTTGGTTAGATATCCTAACAGTCTAAAACCTTGTTTGGTTAGTATGGGATAAAACTTGGATAACAGAATTCGGTTTTGCGAGAACTGAAAATTACATTTTTGTGAATATCCACTCTTTCCTGTTTTTAGAAAAGTCAAAATAGAAACAATAGAATGACTGAAAACCAGCTTTAACCAATGAATATTTTGACTGTATGATATCTGAACTGAATAACAACTTAAAATCTATATTGCCAAAACTTACAATAAAATGTTTTTTGCAAAATCCGTCAACAAAACATGTGATCCTAACGGCCGCTAAATGTTTTCATTCTTGGTAATATTTGCACCTTTAATTGTTTGTTGACGTTTTGCTTCTCTATTTTGCTCATTCCCATCCACGGCTTGTTCCAAAGCAAACTGTTCTATAATTGTGCTCTCTGTAGGTTGCTATTTTTCTCAATCAGAGGAACGTGCACGCTTTAATTGGCAGGGGCATTGATGATCGTGTCATGCAGTGAGATCGTGTCATAAAAATGCTCAGAAGCTTTGTAGTGAAGCTGATTTCCTTCCATCTTGCAGGTTGTGGATGCTCTTTATGATTGCAAAAATGAGCTGATTGGACCAGGATTCTTTAGATTCAAGGCTGAAATTGCTATAACTCTTACCATTGGCCATTCTCCAGCTTGCACTTATTCATTCTTTGTTGTCTCTTTTAGTTGGTAATCATTTCTCAATTTTCTATTTTTCAGATCATGCTATCATGTGAACAAACAAATAGGTATGCAACCAGTCAAGTAATCTTATAATAGCTCAGTTTTTAATGTATCTCCTGAGCATGATTGTTAATGTTTTCTATAAATTTCTTTCCTACCCAATCTACAAATGCCATGAGTGAGTTGTGATGAACCATACTCATACAAGATTACCAAACATGCAGCACATTCTTGCGATGATGATTACAGGAGAGAAGTCCATTAAAGCGCCCCCTGGTGAGTGGCCATTTTGAACCACATTTTTTCATGCTTGAAATAGCATTAGAAAGTTATCTTCTTTGTTGCTTAAACTTACCAATGTTTTTGCTTATATTTGTGAAAAAATCTAAGTTATTTTAAAATCACTGCATTTGATCATATTTTATTGACTAGAGGGAGTATATACATTCTGTTCTTCCAGGTTGAAGAGGCATGGTTATACTTTCTTTTTCTAGGAATGTGCGTACTGATATTGGAACTGTCATATAAGTTGCGAAGTTGTTAGAAATACGAAGTACCTTTATTGAATCTCTTTACTTGTTTACACCAACACAAAGTTGCAGGCTAGACTTTTAGTTATCCTAGAGGCCAAGACTATGCCATTATTTTATCATGTTGTTTCCTTTCCATGTTGAACATTTTCCTTCACATGTTCTATTGGGAATTTTGGATTCATTTGGTTATAATCAGCAACGCTCAGTTGCCAGTTTTGTTTCACATGTGCCTGGTAATTGATTTTTTGATAGAAATGAGAAGATCAAGTATTTTATCCATCAAAATAGCATTCGAGCTATTGGTAAGAGTTGTGCCAGCTCAACAAGTAGATCTATGGTCTATCTATATCATTCTCTATTACATGGTTCTATTAGTCTCTCTGTTTTTCTTCCAATGAAATTTACTTCTCTGATTAAAAGAAGAAAGCAGAGGTCATAATATCTAGCGGCCTTGACATTTACGATTCTGTAGATGTTATCATAGCTGCAAGGAAAATCATTTTCTCAATTTTCTTTCCCATCTTCACTAATTTTTGGTGATTTATTGCAATTCCAAGAAGCACAGTGTTCATTCCAAGAAGTAATACCCAGTGAGTCTTCCTCTCTCTGTCTGTACCTTTGAACAGAAAACAATTGTGAGGTCCCTGTCTGATGTTTGGTTATAGATCTTTCTCTTCCAGTACCAGTATAGCACTACAGTAGAATAAGTTCCTTTGCAAAAATAGAAGACAGTTCCTGCATCTTTTTTCTCTTCTTATGTTGGAGTTTTTTTTTCACAAGATAGGTGCTATTGTACCATGCCGATGGACGAGGCAAACTCTGGTCTTGAGTAAACTCATGTAAAACACCTGATTTGGGTGACTTACAGCTTGAAACCCCCATAGGATTCCACACAGCCTCGGTAAAATACCATATAATGTATGCACGTTACCAATCTGTTTCTCAGACAATATTATTGCGCTAATTGCATTTATATCTGTGAACAAATGTATTATAAGATTTTCCACGTTCCCACGCATTGTGTTGCTGACTGGTGACTAGTTTTTTCTAGCAATGCTTCCTTGAATTTCAATTCACAGGCTGCTGACCGTGATGATGTAGTTGCCGAGATTATAACTCTAATGACCAAACCACTTCGTTGGACATAGAAGGTAAGTATTTATTTACTGTTGATTCTTATCTAGTGATTTTACATGTAAGTTCTGAAGACAGCAAGACGCACTGGTTTTGAGCTGCTTAACTTTGCTCTTTCTTCTCCTTTTTATTTATAGCTTGAAGCTTACAGAGAGATAAGGCTAGATAAGGCCTTAATAACTGCATATGCAGAATACTTAAGGATACAATAGAAAACTAAGAGGCATGCACAGCATGCATGCAGAGTACTAAATGGTTACATGCAGAATAGCAATAACTGCAATACAGTATATTAAGAGGCATGCGCAACATACGTGCAGAATTTAAGGGACTGACTACATGCACACAGGATTAATACTAACAATACTCCCCCCTAATCCTTGTGCAATAACTCTGAATTGATTTTGACCATTCCAATTCTTGCACGTAGCTCCTCAAATCTGACTCGCCCAAGTGCCTTTGTTAAAATGTCAGCAAGTTGGTCCTTAGTCCCAATGAAATCAGTGCTGACGCTTCCATCCTCTATGCATTCTCTGATGAAATGGTAGCAAAGGTTGATGTGTTTACTACGTTCATGGAAGACTGGGTTCTTGCTCAGCGCCAAGGCGGATTTGCTATCCACCTATAACTCAACTTTCTCAGCTTTTTTCCCATGGAGTTCACCAAATAACCGAGCTAGCCAAAGACCTTGTGTTGCGGTAGTAGTGGTAGCTACATATTCTGCCTCACAAGATGACAAAGCCACCACTCTTTGCTTGAGCGATTGCCAACTCACCAAGCAATTGCCCAAAAAGAACGTGCTGCTCGTGCTCTTTCTTGTGTCGATATCACCAGTTTGGTCGCTGTCACTGTAACCAAGCAGCTGTGTCTCTCCATTCTCCCGCCCATAAAATAGTCCATAGTGGATTATTCCGGCAACGTAACGGAGGATGCCCTTGTTCCGCGGCGCTCGCGACCACCGACGGCTTCTGCTTCCGCCGAACTTGGCGGAGTCCTCCCTCGGCAGGCGATTCTTCGTCCGCTCCATCCACTGTTCCTCGATGAGGTACAGCTTCCCGGGCTCTCACGGCGGCTCGAGGCGGTCCTCCGCAACCTTTAGCCGCCCGGTGACTTCTTCCAGCGACAGCTCGGAGATGTCGAGGAGGGTCTCAATTGACAACGCGATCTGAGAGAACTTGGGCGGCACAACTCGTAAGAAATTCCCAACTACCTTCGATTTTTCGATTGGTTCTCCGAGGGTGGCAAGGCTGGTGAGGCGCAGCGCAAAATCGTCGACATTCTCCCCGTCGCGGAACGAGATGTCCTCGAACTCCATCAACTGCTGCGCCTTGCCCCTTCGCACGCGGTCACTACCGACGCGCATGACGCGGATCGCCTCCCACGCCTCCTGTGCTGTCCGCTTGACGGCAAGGCCCGCCATCATCTCCAGGGGCACGGCGTGGAGAATGGCCTCCAGTGCCATGCCGTCCTCCTGGAAATCCACGGCACCTTCATGAGCCTCCTGGAAATCGATCGAGTCCCAGAGCCCACGAGCTTGCAGCATCACCTTCATGAGCAAGCTCCACTCGGCGTAGTTCGTCTTCGTGAGCGTTGGGTACTTTCCACCTCCAACCTCCTTGACCACTCGCTCGACGACAACATCACGTCCACCCTGATCATGGTGTCGTGGAAGTCTCGGCGGTGGTGTAGGCGAACGGCGCCGGTTCTGACGATGCGAGCTACGGGACTCGCCGTGAACTGGCGCGGACATCTCCCACGTATGCTCTGATACCACTTGAAGATAGCAAGACGCACTGGTTTTGAGCTGCTTAACTTTACTCTTTCTTTTTATTTATAGCTTGAAGCTTACAGATAGATAACTAGGCCCAGATAGATAACGCTAGATAAGGCCTTAATAACTGCATATGTAGAATACTAAAGGATACATTAGAAAACTAAGAGACATGCGCAGCATGCATGCAGAGTACTAAATGGTTACATGCAGAATAGCAATAACTGCAATACAGTATACTAAGAGACATGCGCAGCATGCATGCAGGATACTAAATCCTACATGCAGAGGATACTAAGAGGCATGCGCAGCATGCATGCAGAATTTAAGGGACTGACTACATGCACACAGGATTAAATGCTACAGAAGGACCTCATTCTATGTCAAAATGTTATTCTAGTAGACTAATAAGGAAATGCTTTTGTACAATCAAATTGTGTATAAAGTTGTGAAAGCAAACTTTACACCCTTCACCTCGGTCATTTTTACATGTATGCAAATGCAAGTGAATACTGTGGAGAAACACAGCCACCATTTAAATTTGTTTTTGGCTTTTGGTAAGGCCTCCAATGGAGAAAGATAGGCAGCAGATAAGGCCTTCTACAAGTGAGATATAGCAAGGCAATGCTTGGCATTCAAATAGCAAGTAGGTGTTAGATATGTGTATAGTCTAGCGGCTTCTTTGCTTACTCTACATAGTTATATATTGGCCTATTGGGCCTCTTTGGAATCTAAGCCTCATTCAAACATGGTATCAAAGTAAGGATAGGGTTAGGGTTTGCCCCCCCGCCATCGGTTGCCGCGGCCCTCTCCCTCTCCTCCCTCTCCCGAGTTGCCGGCTGTTTCTGCCCATCTTCACCTCCTCGAGTCGCCGGCTGTTTCGCCCGCCGCCGCCTTGGATCCGGCCGAATTTGGTCGGTGCCGCCCTCCTCCCATCGCCGCCCGAGCGGACCTCGGCTATGCCGCTCCTCGGCGTCGGCGCCTCCCACGCTGGCACACGTCCGCCGTTGACCACCGCCTTCGTCGGCCGTTGTCAGAAAAAAGGAAAGAAAAAAGAAAAAAGTGTCCAATCTGCTCCGGATGGCGACCATCAGTGGCTCCATCGCACTGCCCGCTGTTCATTTTGACAGTACGAACTTTCATGAACCACAATTACCTTTATCTTAAGCATGGGATCCATCTGTTCTACCTCCGTAGGCGTGCTCATAATTTCCTACAAATGTGGTAGCAACTTTACCTACTCATGGTTAGACATCGCTACTAAATCTCACTAGAACTGTGTCAACTTCATCCCTTAGAATTTAAGTCTCACACGACTCTATGACAATTCTTCTCCATTCAACTTAGCTGGGGAACTTTCCAACATCAAGATTCCCATTCTAGTCCTCCCAACTAATTCCAATGAAGTTCTAAAATTACGACTATTAGAACCTTCCATGCCACAGGTCGTGATTATCACAATCAATCATTCAATGTTGTTCAACAATCTAAGCCGCTTTAATAACCTACTGATTCACCAATATTTCAAATCCAACTATTAAGCAGAAATGGATCCGCCTTACACCGCTACTTCTCATGTAAATAATGAATCCCCATTGAATTCAAATCAACTTCAGTCCCATGGCATAACTAAAATTAATTACTCTCGTGGGTTCTCACATTCTAAAATTACATGCCCTATCAGCCCGTTACTTTAATCATAACCTCTCGCATAAGCCTAACCCAACATTACCGCAACTATTGAATATTGTCCTCAGGACAAAACATTAGGCCTCAAAATGCAAGTTACTCCAGACGTCCATATAATCAAAATTCCCACCGAATACTAGACTTGCAAAGAGGTCTTCCCAGTATCAGCTATAATTCAGTAACATAGGGAGTCACTAACCCAAGGATTCTCACTACCCAAAATTAGAGCAAAATATCTCATAAACAACATGTCGCTACCTCTATACTTCGAATGGCAGCATGACCTGGCCACTTCAGTGGCCACGATGTCTGCCTCTTTTGCATCGCGAAGCGATAAAATCACAACGAAGTCCACTTGGACATACAAGCGACAAATCCAACCGCTTGCCAATCACTCACAAGAATTTATCTCACAACATTACAAATCAACAACATAACTAGCAGAAACGTAAATGCAATGCTTGACCCAATCCCATCCTATTGTTCACCAGAGTGTGTCAGGTTTTAATTTAATCATTAGGTCTAAATCAAGTTTCAATACTTAACCAACCTATCTTACCAAATTATCCATCACGGACCTAATGCCCGCTCTGCTACCAACTGCATCACCCTGGCCCCTTCTCTAAGCCCAAGGTGCTACCACCTACTCTTTGATGCTACCAATTCCAACTTTTACCATTGGTCTTGCGCAGCGACTCCTTTATTTAAATATCAACCAAACGGCAAAAGACAAACTTGACACTAGGCCCAGGAGCAGAGGTATAAATTTGCTTACTACCAAAAGGAACTCATGTGCTATACAAGGTTAAATAATTCTTGTTATGACATGCTTTTAACACTACCTGTTATGCCATCAAAGTTTAAACTTGTGGACTAAAGGTGTTGTGTAAATTATTGTTGCACATGGAATAACTGTGCTAATCCCGCCCGTACATATCACCTTCAATAGTCACCTAAAAACAACAAAGAGTGAGTCCGATAACTCAGCAAGCACTTAATAAAATAGTGGCGTCAACAAAACAATTCAATAATCTTTGTAAAACACAATCCTTGTAACTTTCAGTAAATCACATACCTTACAAAACTACAACAAAAACTCTACAACTGTTCCATTGTCACCAGTTTCTTTCATACAATGTAATATAATGCAATGCAATGCCATGTCCACATGCATCCGCTGAGCTCATACTGGTAAAATTGAGTGTTCACCCATCGATGAACCACTCGTGCTCCGCCCTCTTTGTTCACACCTCTCCTCAGGGTCGGACGCTCCTCCTATATGTCGATGATACGATTATTACTGGTGATGACTCTCACTACGTTGCCTTTGTGAAAGGAGCGTCTTCGTGACCAGTTCTTGATGTCTGATTTAGGCCCCCTTCATTATTTTCTTGAAATTAAGATTACTTCTACGCCTGAGGGCTACTCTCAGGAGCGTTACATTCTGGGCATCCTTACTTGCTCGTCTCACTGATCAGCGTGTGGTGGATAGTCCTATGGAGCTTGGTGCTCACCTTCGGCCTATCGATGGCGAGCCTCTTGAGGATCCCACTCGCTACCACCATCGGCCTATCGATGGCGAGCCTCTTGAGGATCCCACTCGCTACCACCATCTTGTTGGGAGCCTTATCTATCTTGGCATCACTCATCCTGATATTTCTCATTTAGTTCACATTTTGAGTCAGTTTGTCTCTGCTCCTACTCAGCTCCACTACAATCACCTTCTTCGTATTCTGTGATATCTTCATGGGACCCTCAAGCGTTGCCATTTCTTTTTGTGCTTTAGTTCTTTGCAGCTTCAGGCGTACTCTAATGCGACCTAGGTAATGATCCTTCTGATCGCCGGTCTCGTTCTGCCTATTATGTTTTCCTTGGTTTCTCCTTGATTTCCCGGAAGACCAAGTAGCCTGCCATTTCCCGTTCGAGCACTGAGGCTGAGTTGAGAGCCATAGCATCGTTGACAGCTGAAATCACCTGGCTTCGATTGCTACTTGAGGATTTCGGTGTTTGCACTGCTGCACCGACTCCTCTCTTATCAGATAGTACTAGTGCGATCACCATTGCTTGAGATCATGTGAAGCACATTGGAGTGGATGCTTCATACATGTAGTCGCAAGTGTAAGACAAAGTTATTGCTCTTTAGTATGTGCTCTCAGATTTTCAGTTGGTAGATTTTTTCACCAAGGCATAGACTAGAGCTCAGCATCAGTTTTACCTCTCGAAACATAGTATTGTTGACCCACCATGAGTTTGAGGGGTGATGTTAGATATGTGTATAGTCTAGGGGCTTTTTTGTGTTGAAGTATAAGTGAATTATCCGTCTTTCCTCATCAGCTTAAGCTTTTAGGTGAATTGGTTGGTGTATGCAACTTAATATGGTATCAGAGCCAAGAGGTCTTAAGTTCAAGACCTGGTTAGCGCAATTAAAAATAATAATTGCAGCTCACTTCTATTCCATGTCTTAAGCCTGAGAGAGCCTACACGTAAGGGGGAGTGTTGAAGTATAAGTGAATTGTCTGTCTTTCTTCATCAGCTTAAGCTTTTAGGTGAATTGGTTGGTGTATGTAACTCAACATTTTGCTTATTGTACATAGTTATATATAGACGTGTTGGGCCTCTTTGGAATCTAATCCTCATTCAAACAGTATGTATATTTTTTCATTTTTAGTGAGGGTTGCATTCTAATACCAATTACCAGATATTGGATAAAGCACTTTCTACATGGAATACACATCAATTCTTTGCTTGCCATTCGAATGCTTGCACTTATATGGTAATTTGTGTCATGAATTTGTGAAATTTAATTAATGCAAAAATAACTAATGTGAATCCCGTATGTGAAACTAGTGAAATACTAAAATTGGAATGTAATTATTGAATGTTCAACTAATACCAATTGCCAGATATTTGATAAAGCACTTTCTACATGGAATACATCAATTCTTTGCTTGCCATTCGAATGCTTGCACTTCCAGTGAATGGGCTGATTTGATTGATAGATTTAAGGGAGGTGCTTCTGTGCATCACTATTCCAAAGCTGTACAAATATTAAAGGATGAATGAAGGGTGGATGACGATTACTTACCCCTTCCCCTGCTTTAAAAGTTGTGCAACTTGTATTGGGGAGGTGATGCATTCGATTTCCTATGGTTTTGGATCACTTGGAGTAGGCATTGCTTGGTACGGTTTAGGTCATCCACATCTGGTGATAGTTTGATATTACTGTTTGGGTTTGGTTGGGTGGGTTTTGATTGGTATATGTGCTTAGGCTTGTGGTGACGTGACATCATTTGTTGTGTGCATACTATGTTTGATTTCCTTTGGATTAGTTAGGTTTAGTGCTAGTTTATTTCAATTTGGTTAGGAGAGCATTTTAAATGGAACAAGTGGGAGTTGGTTCATGTTGTTTGTTTCCAATTAGTTTTGCATTTGTTTCGGTTCTATTTATTGTGGCTTTGTGCCATGGGTGAGATACCTGTATTGGTTTAGCTTTTGTTTTTCTTAGTTTGTCCATGCACATGTGGTTAGCGGGTTGAATCAAATGGAGGCATTTGAAATGCAGAGTTTGGCTGGTTTGATATTTCTTCTGTTTAAGCTCAATTTTTTTGTGCAGTTGTGCGTTGGGATTTAGGATGACGTGTGCATATGATTATATCCCGTTTTTGGTTCTGCTTGTTTTGTCTGTGCACTGAGGAGTGCAATTATAATTGTCGATTTGATTTTCTTTTGGTTTGGTTTGATTGGTCTATCTGTATAGTTATTTGTACAGTGAGGTACAGAGTTGAGTGACATTAGTAGTTAATTTAATTTGCGTTGAGTGCAATTGGGTTGGTGTGCGGAATGTGCCTGTGCTCTACTTATTGTTGTGACTGTGTTCTGATTTTGTTTTCATTTGCTTAGTTGATCGATTAACTCTTTAGTGCTTAAAGTGAGGATGGTGATCTGTGATCGATTAACTCTTTAGTGCTTAAATCCATTTTTAGCTAATATTCCTTCGTTCATGTACAATGGTGAGTTCGAATGTGTTTATGCTGATGACAATGTAGTAAGATTGATGGATTTCCTTTTAGCTTTGGTTTTGGTTACGCCTAGTGTTGGCTTGCTATGATTTGTGTGTTTGCCCGTTCTTTGGCAGTGACATGAGCAGCTTAAGTTGCGAGGTTGGTTGGTCTGTTTGTTCCTGTATTTGTTCCTCTTTCCTAGTGTATTTGTTCCTATTTACTCTATCATTTACTTTGATTCGTGTGTGCTTCTTTCATTTTTGCATGTGTACTTGTTTTTCGTTGAATTGTGGGGAGTCTTGTAAGCACGGGATACATTGGCATATTGGTTCCATTTGTTGTGCACGTGTGCCTCAGTATGTAAGATCATTGTTTGGTTATTCTGGTTCTACTCACTGGCGTCCTCCTGTTTGTGGGGAATAAGACAATTTAAATTTTGGCTACGGGTTGATTTGCTTTTGGATTGGATGGCTTGGAATGTTAGAGGACAACAAAGTGAGCAACCTTTTTATTTACATTTAATTTAACTAGTGTGATGTGTGATGCATGTTTGAGCTTACTTATGACAATTAGTGCAATGCACTTTGATTTATACATTGTGTTCTAGCTGTGCAATTTTGTTGGCTTCAGTTTTGTGTCCGTGCTTAGGAAGGGAGAATTTTAAGCGATGAGATTCTGTTGTGTGTTTAGTTATGTTTAGTTCATCTTTTACATGATGTATGTCTTGTTTGCTTGTGCCTAGGGCGAGGTCACTAGTAGTGTGTGTTGTGATCTAGCTTTCAAAATTTTGTTTTACTCGACGCATGTATTTTAGCTCAATGGTGGAATTGGGAGGGGTGCATTCGAGGTTTTGGATAAGTTGATAGATTTGGTTCTACTTGTCATGCATTTGTGCTTTATAAGTTAGCGCAAGTCATCATTTTGATTTGGTTACGATTCTCTTTGCAGTGGCATTCTCCTCCATGCGGGCATTCTGCAGTTTTTACCTACAATCTATGAAACTGGATGGTTGTTCTCATTGTACGCACAATTGCTAGTGGGTCCTGTGATCTGATTGCCTAGGAGTAGCGTTGTCAGAGCCAGATTTTGCAATCCAGAATCATCTGTGATTCCACCGCACTATTCCTTGGATCAGTAGATAATGATCACAGATACATTATTGAACATCAAAGTACATATTATGCGGAAGCGTAAATATTGTAGTAGACTTATGAGCCGATCAGGCCGAAATCAATAAAATGCAGTGACAGAAACAGATACTTCATATGTGTGAGACCCTCAAGATATGCCCATAGGCAGCCAACTGGGTTCGCAACCTAGTTCTTGGCCTCTTCTCTTTCGTCATCATGACTTGGTGCATTGCTGGATCGCAGCGATTTGACTCCTGATTCTGGATTATTTGAGTAAGCGAGGGTAAGCATAAACCACCGTGCTCCACGAGAAAATACACAGTATGCAAATAATTAACATGCATGGCTTGCCAAGGGAAGGCTCAGGTTGTTTTATTTGCCATAAAATTGGTTTTAAAGAAACAGTACATAGAAATTGCTTGAGACCTAGCAGATTTAACATAAAACATACTTTATAAATGTGAGGGAGAATGCAATAATAATAATGATCTAGATTCCATTCACATGATCTTTGCACCCTTGCTAATCTTTCGGTGTCATATCCGCCTAACTTTACTACTGGGGCGACACCTAGGGCAACACAAATCAGGGCTTTTCTCGGCCCACCACTTTTCCAATCTCACCCACAAAGTTTTTGTAATAAAACAATCTCAAGTTAAGTTCCCATACCGCCCATGACCGTGGGCACAACTATTAGAATAGTTTTTACTCTGCAAAGTTTGTACACTTCACCCCACAAGAGGTAACCATCCCGGTTTACCCGCACGATTCCTTGGTCATGCAGATGAGGTCGTCACAATAACCTTTCAAAATACCTTGCATGTTCCGTCATCTCACCCAACGACTAGCCGCAGCGGGACTACAACTTCCCCAACGACTAGCGCAGCTGATAGACCTCACCCTTCCTTTGGTGTCCCAACAAGCTGAAACACATACCTGGGTTGGGCCAAACCCAGCTTGAACTAGCTTGACCCATATCGTGCCCCATTTAAGGGGGTGCCGGGAGGCAAAGGAAGCAAAAATTGGCTTTTGCTTCTCTCCCCCGTGCACTCACTATTGCTGTTGCTCGCTGCTGCTCACCCCCATGCCCTTGTTGCTACTTCGGCTTGCTGTCGCCCTCCGACCACCACCGTTAGTTTGCCGAGCGCCGCTGTCCCCAGGCAGCCTCGCCACCCCTGTTCCTACTGCTGTTGCCGAGTCATCGCCCCTCTACAGCGTGCGTCGCCGCGGTTAGCCGCCATTGCCAGCCACCAACGCCACCGCTCTAGCTAGGCCTCATCTCCCTTGTCGCCCGGCTGCCGGCGTCGCTTCGTGCTCCCGTGCTACCACTTTCCGGTTCTCAGCAGCGCCTCCCCGCTGCTGCCAAATGCCGTCCCCCAACTCTCGCGCGCCACTACCGCCGCCTGCTCCCTTGCCGACGTCGCTACCCAGCTGCTGCGCCGCTCTTCACTATTGGCCACCTGCGTCGTCCTCCCTCCGGCCAAGAGAAGTGTGCTGCCAAAGCCGAGCTGCAGCGTCGCGCTGGAAGAAGGTGAGGGGGAGTCCCATCCGGGAGTGGGACTGAGGATGGAGGAAAGAATAAAAAAGAAAAATGGAAACGAAAAAGAAGATAAAAAGAGAAAAAGGAAGAGGGAAAGAAAAAAAGAAAAGAAATAAAGGGGAGGCCTTATCCATCGTCGGATTCGTCAGATCCAGCGAAGGAACGACAGGCAGTGCCCCCATCCAGTCATTCGTGGTTAGGGCAATGCCTCGGAAACCCTCTTCCTACTTATCAAATCTTGCATGAGTATGTCGATTGAGCACCAGTCAACGGGAAGGTGTCTGGTGAGAGAGATCGGCTATGTTGAGTTTATGCGTAAGAACGATGTTGTTTACTTGAATATGTATGTATCGCGTTAGCAATAAATTGAAATGGCTAATGCTTGTTCAAGTGGAGGTTCGGGATCTGTGCCATCCACATATTACCCACAGGATTGATTAGGCAAATGCATGGTAAAAGGTAAATTCGAGTAGTGATTGCTATGAAATGGTTATTGATGCACCATCTACCATGCTGTTGTGAGTTGCCTATTTTCGTTTACATACTAGCATAACGATGAATGATGAGCGATGGTACAGGTGATACACTATTGAAGTTGGTATGTTACCAAATTGTAGTTAATGGAACATGACATGTTGGTCTGTTTATTTAGAGAAGCTGCATTGCATGCATTCATGTCATGAAAATAGACGGTCTCTGTGGCGTCTATAGTCTACTCTGTGTTGGATACCGAATGTTATGTATATCTATTGTTACTGTTTTACTTTGTACTTGTTCAGTGTTCGGACTCACCCTTGCTTTGTTGTTTGATAGCATACGTGGAATGAGAGTAGTCCTATTGCATTGCACATATGTAATAGCCGCTTAATCAAGCATTGAGCATTTACGTTTAATCTCTTGTTTAGTCCTTTTGTGGCTCGTTGTTTGGCATAGTTTACTTGCGAACCTGTGGTGGTGGATCTCCATGGTTATGGATCTCTTAGTCTGTTTTTGGTTATGGTTATTTACAATATGAAGTAGTTGGTTTTATCGGAATTATCCTTTGTTCGTATGTTGACTGCTTCTTGTTGGTAGTTCTAAGAACAGAGGAGGTGCTGCTAAAAGCCTTTTAGCAGCATTAATTTGAGATGACCAGAGTGGTGGTAGCATCCTGGGCCCTGTGAAGGGTCAGGGTGTTACACCCCCACCGATGAGATGACTTCTAGGGTCCGATAAGTTTACTAAGCCAAGTTGTACTTTACAGACTTGCAGGTGCACTTGTTTTGCATAGGAGGTTATGGCAAGAATGAGATTGCTCATTTACCCAATTAATAATTAATTTTTTGTTAAATTATTATTTAATAACGATAGGTGACTATTGAGCCTTTCTAGGGTTTACATGCATTTTAGGGTAAAATATTCCTCTTAGTTAAAGTCTGAGTATGACTAGAATTTTGGTCTAATTAATTCGTCTTGTTAAGGTGTAGGTTAGCTAGATTATTTTTAACGATCTGTGACCCATGAATCATTATATTTTAATTGATGCATGAAATTATATATCCTTTTAACATGATCTATCTACTGAAAGATGCCCTTTTGATTAAAGGTCACTGTTATTTTATGTATACTATAGTTACCACTTGATAGAGTTTATCTTTGATTAAGACTTACTAATGGGGGCCTGACTTTATGCCCCTACACCATTGCTTTTCAATATCATTTGTATGAAAACTATATGTTTACAGGAATCTTAGTGGATATGTAGATTTCTAAATTAATATTTGGTGGCGTCACGAATATCCTCCATAATCTTTTTAGAAAAATCCCTAATTAGAATGGGCACTCCAATTCAAATATTTTTAATTAATTTAAATAAGCTCCAAAAGTCATGGTTTTGGTTCCAACGAACAGATCTTGAATTTAGAAATTTGTTTCATCAAATTTGTAGTTAAGATGAATAAATTATGCTTATTTAAAGTTCTCTATTTGAATTAATCCGAAAATTATAAAGGGACAGAGGTACCTCTCACTGACAGGAGGGGCCTTGTCAAGTTTTGGACCAGTTCGAGCGGTCGAGACATGCGAGCTGTCCAATCAGCGAGGGACCTCTCAGATTGTCGGAAAAATTTAGACTGTTCGTTCAGCGAAGGAGTGCTTAAATCGACGGGAGGGTTTGGACCGTCCGAACAGCTACAACGCGTGAGCCATCTGATCATGATGGATCGCTCAGATTGTCGGGAGGATTCGAATTGTCCGAACAGCTTCAACACGTGAGCCGTCCGATTAGCGAAGGAATGCTTGGTTTGATCGGGAAGGTTCCGTCCAAGCGTTACCTTCATCGGCGACGATCGGAGGGGGCGCATGGTGCCGGCGAGGTACGGGTGATGATGTGTCTGGCCGAGGGTGGGGATGGTGTTGCCTTCCTCTAAGGGTGTTCCTGCTCGGTGGAATTTGCTTGGCGAAGCTCCAATCGGTGGATTGCCCGATGACCGGAGTTGGAGAAGAGAGTGTCGCCGATGCTTCTATGGGCGATGTCAGTGCAATTCCTCACTATGGGAGGAAGAGAGC
This sequence comes from Melocanna baccifera, assembly GCA_036346265.1. Classification (NCBI taxonomy): domain Eukaryota; kingdom Viridiplantae; phylum Streptophyta; class Magnoliopsida; order Poales; family Poaceae; genus Melocanna; species Melocanna baccifera. The sequence goes on along the minus strand of CM070691.1, from coordinate 15,112,899 downwards.
AGTGGTGCGATGTGGGTGGAAGCTCGGGCGAGGCTTTATAGCGGCGGAAAGGGCTGGCCACGTGAAAGGGGTGGTTATCGGTCACGATGATGGACGCAATGCCGGCAAGGCTACAGGGGTTGAAGATTCAAGCTTGGCGTCACGATGATGTTCTGCAGGGCATGGTGGAGACTGACATACTAAATGGCAAGGTTCTTGTGCCAAGAAGCATGGGCATCGTTTCGGCCGACACAAGAGATGAGTAATGGTAACGCGACAGGGCAGGGCCAGCGGCACTGTTGCCGACGAAAGCGATGTGCGCCGAGCAAACACTTGACGGGGGTGGTTGCGGTGTCAGGCTGCGATGGCGACTACATATACTGTGGCTAATATTAGCTATCAGATCATGGCAGACTGTGCGGCGCTTCACCGTTCTTTTGTGCGACGGTCAAACGAGGCAAAATTAGATGCGACAACGTCGATGTGGCAATGTGAAAGCAAAGCTTCGACTGCGCGGAAGGGCAGCAGTAGCATGGGCGAAAGGGGGCATGTTGACGACCACCGATCACTGTTAACTTCGTTGGAACGTCTATGTAGAGAGATTGGCACAAATACTACACATTTAAAGGCTGGGTGGCTTTGTATATATATGGCCTGGTGCAAGTATACAAGGAAAGCATATGCAAGGAAGGGTATATAAGCAAAGCATATACAAGGAAACTACTGATAGCTATACAATAATTCTAATACCTGCCTGTAGTTGCAGTGGGAGTCCGAACGCAAAGACTGGATCGAAACTCCTGAAAGAGCTGGGTCGGGAGACCTTTTGTCATAATGTTCGCGAACTGATGAGAGGATGGCACGTTCAAAGCACGAATCTCACCAAGCAAAACCTTCTCGCGGATGAAGTGAATGTCAATCTCGATGTGCTTCGTGTGCCGGTGCCGGATTGGATTAGTCGACTTGTAGATAGCGCTGACATTGTCGCAGTAGACAACGGTCGCCGAAGCAACATGGGCGTGAAATTCTTGGAGTAGTTGTCGCAGCCAGCAGCACTCTGCTACAGCATGGGCAACCGCGCGATATTTGGTTGTTCACTTGATCGAGACATGGTTGTCTGACGATTGGAGGACCAAGAGACATGGTTGTCATAGAGGTAAATGCAGTAGACGGCAATGGAGCGCCGTGAGTCTGGGCAGTCGGCCCAGTCGGCGTCGGAGTAGGTGGTGATGGAGGTCATCGGGGAGAGGCCGATGTGGAGACCGGCGTTGAGAGTACCCTTGACCGTACCGCAGTATGCGTTTAATCAACGCGAGGTGGGTTCCCATGGATCATGCATGAAAATGCACACCTGCTGGATGGGGTACGCCAAGTCAGGGCGCGTGTCAGGTACTGCAGAGCCCCCGCAAAACTGCGATTCTCAGACGGATCGGCCACTAGAGCTCCATCGTGGTCAGATAGCTTGACTTGAGTATCTACTGGTGTGGCTGTTGGGTGACACTCTGATGAGGACATGGCCCCGGTGGATACAACCATATTAGTAATGGTTGTTCTAATAACAAGAATTCGTACGCATCACTTAAATTATCAGATATACAAGGAGGATTGCATCAACACTACGAGCTCGTAATTGGGATCTACCAAAAAGTCTTCCACAACTCTTCCTTATGGTCACCACGTCACTTTTGGACCGATTCAAGCAAGAGTTCAAGTGGGACACGTTTTGGAATCCAATTCGGCCTTCAGATCAGTTCGGATTCAGCCTGACAAGGCCAACTTCAAACGAGCATAACTTTTACATACGGAGTCCGTTTGAGCTCTATGAGTACTTGATGGAAAGGTTTTCTCGTCCTCTTTCCAACGGATCCAACCTTGCCAGCAAATTCCTTCTGTACCGTCCACAATCATCAAAAGAAGTCACCACATCACCTATTTGGGCCAAATCGGGCCTTGCAATGCATGGGCCAAAGAGGAGGGTGCTACCCTCACTATTCATGGCGTGCTACTGTTGACGTGAACAGTAACAATAGTACCACCCCCTTGTTTCTTAGTTTTGTGTGGGTTCCACTCCTCTATTTAAGGTCACACCCCTCTAGTTTTTTTGGATTTCGTTTATGTTTAGTTTTCCTGTGTTGCAACTTGTATTTTCAGTTGTCGGTCGACCACCTGTTAAGATCCTTATTCGGAATCCCACCATATTGAGTATTTCAATCCTATTTGCAATTTGAGATTGCTTGTTATCTTGTTCTTGCGTGTTCTTAGGTTGCATGCAGGAATAGGCCTTCGTGGTCAGGTCAACCGTGTTCTTGGCACGGTTGATAACGACTTAGAGTGTGGTTTAGCGATTGCTTGGCGTTCTGGTCGTGACCGGTTAGTAGCCGCATCGTCAAAGTCGTTCTCCAAATCGAAGTTGTCATCCTATCGGACGATCGGGACCCGTCGCCTCGTCACACTCAGCCATGCCAGCGCGTTGTAGGAGATTAACGGCATACTGTCGCTGAGACAGGCAGATGCCGTCGGAGGAGCGTGCAACGGAGATGCCGAGGAAGAAATGCAGGTCGCTAAGGTCCGTCATGGCAAACTCCGAGTGGACCAAGCCTGTGAGATGCTGTAGAAGACCTTGGGTGGAAGCCGTGAGGACGATGTCGTCGACGTAGAGCAGTAGATACGCCATGTCAGTCCCCAGACGGAGGACAAACAGGGACATGTTGGAGGCGGCGGCGACAAAACCGATGCTGCGGATGTAGGAGGCAAAACGTTGGTACCACGTTCGGGGAGCCTGTTTCAAGCCCATAGAGGGATTTCTGGAGAAGACACATGGGTGCTAGCAGTAGACGGTCTCATTCAGAGTGCCATGGAGGAAGGTATTCTTGACATTAAGCTGATGAATCGGCCAGGAGCGGGATGCGGCGATGGAGAACAATTCGGATGGTTGCCGGTTTGACCACCGGACTGAACGTCTCGTCGTAGTCGACATCATGCTGCTGAGAGAAGCCACAAACAACCCAGCGCGCTTTATAGCGGGCCTGACTGCCATCAGAGTGGAATTTGTGCTTCAAGATCCACTTCCGGAGACAACATTAGCACCTGACAGGTGCGGTACAAGGCATCAGGTGTCATTGTCCATGAGGGCCTTGTACTCCTCGGCCATTGCAGTGCGCCAATTGGGATCGGCGAGGCGCTATGATAGTTTGCCGGAACGGCCGATGCCGGGAGTGTTCGGCCGCTAGGGAGAACTCCACAGAGGATCGCGGCAGTCCGAGCCCGTGTCACCATCGGATGAACCGAGGGAGCAGTCGATCGGGGAGGTGCGTGCGCGGAAGGAGTTGTGATAGCTGGAGCCGCGCGTAGTAGTGTTGGTGCAGCTGGGTCGAAAGGATCCGCACATGGCCATCTGGAGTAAACCAGATGCACCGTGACGTGGTGGCGGAGTGACGGATGGCACCATGGACGAAGTAGATCACTCGACACCATGCATTGGTGGAGCAGTCATCTAGGGTAACTGGAGGGGTGCCATTGCAGCAGTGCGAAACATCGGCATGGCAGCATCGATGTCCAAGAAATTGAAGTCGGTGCTATGTGCTGGGGAACGTTTGATTTCTTTTTAAGAGGAAAACTCCAACAATAATGAGAAATCATCAAGTAACACTAAATAGTATAAGAGAACCAGATGTGTTAGGAACTGGAGATGTCCACACATCACAATGAATTAGCTCGGATGGCGCAGAAGAGCGCGAAGAAGTAACAAAAAGGATATGCGTATGTTTGCCAAGTTGACAGGACTGGCAAAGGGACCGGTCTACTTTATTGCATGAGATGAGCGAGTTTTTATTGAGAGCGTCGAGACAGGCGACGCCGGGATGATAGATGCTGATGCCATAGTTGGGAGATGGCGAGGTGGGTGCTGGGTATAGTTGAGGTGGCAAGTGGAGGGATAGTGTAGAGGTCGCTCGCACTATTGTAGCGCAGCATCACACGCTGTGTCTGGGAATCCTTAATAAAAAAACCAAAAACGTCAAACTCGATGGAACAATGGTTGTCATGAGTGAACTGTCTAACAGAAAGAAAGTTATGAACTAGGTTAGGAACAACTAGAGTGTTGTGAAGAAGAATACGAGTGGACGGTGTATGGAGGAACATGTGACCACGAGAAACAACAGGGAGGCGGGAACCGTTGCCAACAGTGACGACCGAATGAGATGGGGGGTGGGAAGAGAAGAATACTGTCGTCTGTCATGTGGGAGGTGGCGCCACTATCCATGACCCAACCGCCGTGTTCTTGGAGAGCGTTGCCCATGATCCAACCACCGTGTCCTTGTACAGCCAGTTGGTTCAACGCGGTGATGAGGCCCTGTTGATCCCAGGTCTGCGGGGTGCAAGGCTGGGATGGCGTGAAAATGGTATGAGCCTGAGGTGGGGCGCCGACGACGTGAGTGTGCGAGGGGTGTCACTGACGGCTAGTATGGGCAGTCCATGGGTTGAAGCAAAACCAAGGATTGGTCAGTGGAGATGGTTGTACGCGGCCACCATGGAAGCCGACACGGGCGCCACGATCTGTCCCACCTGCTTGCCGTGGCGGTTGCGACCACCGCGACGCCTGTCACGAGCATTGGCGACCTGAGTGGTGGTCGATGCCATCGCGGTGGGGCTGGGGCCGGAGTAGCTGCAGGAGGAGCCGTCGGAGGCGATCAGGGCTGTTGCAGTGGTGATCTTTGCCTCGTTACCGAGGCGAGTCTCCTTGAGAGTAAGCATGGATTTACTTGTTTAATTATTGTTTTGGTTCAATTGGACACATGGTTGTGCTTGTAAGGTGATATTTGATTAGCTTAACCCACTTTTGATGCTAATATTTTTTTCGTTTATTTTACTAGTTGATTTGATGCTCCTGGTATGGTTTTGGTTCTAATGAACTAGATGGTTATGCCTCTATGGTGATATCATCTCAATACATGGAATTGATTTTGACTCGTAGAAGTGCCATTTTACATGAAGCTATGGAATGTGGTTTGGCCTGGTATGAATTCCATTGCCCTTTTATGATATTGGTTTGATTGAACTACATGATTCTGTTTGTATGGTTTGACATGGATTTGATTTTGTTACACGATGAACAAAAAACATTGATCACTTTAAAGCTATGGTGTTGATTTCTTTTTTGTTTGGATAGCTCACCATATTAGGATAGTTCTACTTATAGTGCGGAAAGTGATCATAGTAGTTGGTTTCACGTTCTTTTAGTTTAATAATTGTGCTGTCTATGATGTGTCTCTTATCTTGTGGTCATTTGTGTGGCTTGATTTTGATTGTGTTCTGGTTGTTGTACTTCATTCAACCTGTTGGGGGACGATCCCCGTGCTAACTCGGGCCCATGACTATCTCGGAGCAACACCCGTTAGATGGTCCACCCAAAGCTTGATCGAACCAACCTGGGCGAGATACGCAAGTGAAAGGTTAGTTATGGTGAACAGAGGGGGTGAATAGGCGCAAATTAAATTATCCTTTCTAAAGTATTTCTTCTCTTCAACTCTAGTGCTACTAGGAAGACACTAGGTTCAAAAACACTAAAAGTACACTAAGAACAGAGTGAGCTGAACAAGAATTTCAGCAACTTGACCGCCAAGAAATCAGCAACTTAACCGCCAAGAAATATCAAGAACTCAAAATATACTCAACCAAAATTGATGAAAATTTAACCATGGCAAGATGAGGTCCTCAGAGTTATGATTCCAAAAGTAATTGCAAAATAAATCCCATGAGATAGGCATTTCTTGCTCAACATCCATGTTCCATCAAAGCTGAAATTTTAGCAACTTGACCGCCATGAAATATAAAGAACTCAAAATATACTAAACCAAAATTGATGAAAATTTAACCATAGCAAGATGAGTTTCTCAGGGTCGTGATTTCAAATGGAATTGCAAAATAAAGCCCAAGAGAGAGACCTATCTTGCTCAAGATCCGCGTATCAAATTTGAAATTTCAGCAACTTAGCCGTCAAGAAACCTTAAGAACTCAAAATCTACTCATTCAAAATTGATGAAACTTGAACCATAGCTAGGAAATAATATTAAGGCTATGATGCCAAAAGTAATTACAAAGATACGCCCAAAATGTCAACCTATCATGCAAATAGTTCAAGCTCCACCAAAAACAGCAATTTCAGCTCTAGAACTTGGTAAATGCAAGCACAACTTGAGCAAGAATGAGCTCTAATGAATCTTGTTGAGTTAGGATATGTTCTTGATGAATTCCTCAATCTCTTACACGTGCTAGATCCAAGAGAACTACAACAAGTAGAAGGAGGGGAGGACAAACTCAAGTTGCATCAAAGAAAAGCTAGAAATTGCAAGAAATAAAATAAATAAATTTCAGAACATGTATGAACTTAAAACTTTTATTGCTTTGAGAGGAAAGGTTTCAAAGCCACACATCCTGGTGGGCAAAGCTCAAAGGATCATAAAGATTTGGTGGTGGAGGCATACCCCCATCCCTCTATTTATAGTCCTTTGGAAGCAACATCAACCCTTGGATCATCTCAAGGGCTAAGATTAACTCTCTCCACTCATATATGCTTAGGGTTTAGCCAACTATTTTTCTTACCTAGAATTCCCCTATAGACTAGCTACAATTACAACACATTACATAGCACACATCACAAAGCGACTAAGATAGTGCTGTTCACCTAGCCACCTTGTGGGCTAATCATGTCATCTTCGCCTGGGGGCCCAAAGACCTCCCTGGTGTCCCAAGAGAAGTCATCGAACACTGGCTTTTTGTGAAGCCTGAGGCCAAGCCTATCAAGCAGAAGCTCCTAAAAATATCAAGTGAGCGCCAAGCCACTTCAAGGCAAGAGGTGCAGAATCTTTGCAATGCCGGTGTGATCTGAGAGGTGGTGCACCCCGAATGGCTAGCCAATCCGATCCTCATCGAAAAATCCAACGGGAGATGGCGCATGTGTGTCGATTACACCAAATTGAACTGTGCATACCCGAAGGATGACATCCCGCTCCCCAAGATTGACTAACTAGTGGACGCTACTTCAGAGTGCGAGCTCATAATCTTCCTCGATGCCTAAGACTACTCCTTTAAACTTCTTGCTTGGGATGGTTGTACTATGTGAGGTCATGTTTCATATTGTGATGAACAATTATAAGATTTATGGAGTGGTTATTCATTTTTGCTAAGATTGCATTTTGTTTGAACTATTTTCTGAGTTTTTCAGGGAAAACGGTAGCACTGCTTCTAGCAGAAATTCGTGGTTTTCAGGAAATTTTTGAGTTGTATTGACCTAGGTCTGTATATTAATATCTCATGAAGCATGTTACTGCTAATGTGGGGTTAAGTTGTGAAGAACTTGTGCCCAAAAATAATTTCTGTCTTTAAATGTACAGGGTAGCTTTGTGTCAACCATGGTCAACGGTAAGGATCGAGACTATAATCATGGAGGAGTTGAGACTTAGAACGATCAAGAATACCAAGTGAGATAGTGAATTCAAGCATGGCACGTCCAGGAGTTGAGACTTAGAACGATCAAGAATACCAAGTGAGATAGTGAATTCAAGCATGGCACGACAAAGATGAGAAATGTTGAAGGTGAGTTCAAATGGTGGGATTGCACTACATGGTTTAGTCGGTCAAGTGAGGTGTAATCCAGTGGAATTGAAGTGGGATAGAATTGCCGACGCATGGTAGGCCAGTGGTGCACCTACACGTGGCAAGCATTCCGATTGCTTGCAATGGAAGATGAAGACCGGATCAAGAAATGATATTTTGGTAGTTTGGCCAAAATACTGGAAATGGCTTTGGAACAAAACCACAACACATGAGCTGCGCTTGGGAAGGTGGATCAAAGCTTGGACTTAATGGATTCGGGCTTATGCACTTTGAAAAGTGTGCATAAGGCTAAGTTAAAACCTGTGTGTGGAGGGTTATCGGATTTTTTCCATTGTGTTAAATGAATAATATCTATTAGGGTTAGATGTGGCTGGCTAACCCATCTATATAAAGGGGTTGGGATGGAGATTTATGGCTAACCATCTAACCTACCTCTCGTGCTCTCTTATTTAGGATTTGAGAGTTGAGTGTTTGGTGTGCTCTCTGTCCTCTAAAGTAGAGTGTCTGTAAAACCTTCCTCCTCAAGCAGCAAAGAATCAATCTTTGATCATCTTCATGATAGCATGTTGATTTGTTCTTGTTTTGATTGATTTGCTCATGTTTTGGTTGATTTTGATTTCTTCTATTTCTTCTTGATCTTGTTGTCCCAAGAACGTATAAGAGATAAAGATATTTTGTGGAAATCAATTTTCATCCTTCTAGTCACTTTGATAGCATGTTCATAAAGAAACCCGATTTTGTTTGTTTTAGAGCTCGAACTGTGATTTCTTGATTCAATGGTTTTTGACTTGATTTCTTCAGTGTTTTAGCCTGTTGTGACATGTGGGAATACATTTTGAGCCATCTTGGCCATCATCTATCCACGAGCAAGTCAGTTCATCGTTATGGTTTTTGACCCGTTTTTGGTGCAATCTGCCTTCAAACGGAAAAGCGTCAGAACTTTGGTAACGATTTTCTCGATTGTTGATTCTAAACTTCTAGTGAAGGTGCATACTAAATTTCGAATAATTTAGAGCTTTTGTTTGAAAGTTTGTTTAATTTTAGGTTTTGGTTCAGTTCTGATGCAGCAGAAGAAACAAACTAAAATATCATAATTCTCTTATGTTCTTTCATGTTTTTGGTTACGATGGCTCCCTAAGGTCATGAGCTAGTTGTGGTTCAAGTTTCATGTTTTTTGGATCAACAGATCAAAAGTTACATGATTTTTCGAATTTAAAATAGTGTTGATTTCACTATTTTTGAATTTTTTGGCTTCTTGATCTTCATAGATTAGGGGAAAATTTGAAGGCATCATTCACTCCACCCCTCTGTTGCCATACCTGTCCTACAGGGAAAGTAGATGACTCTTGACACTGGCGACTCTTTGGATGTTTCCCTTCATGATGGTCTGGCCTCCTACCTTCCCCGCACTGGCTGATGGGCATGGTCGACATGAATGATACTGCAAGGTTTCTCTTTGATGCTCTGCCTGATTTCTGACTTTCTATGCTGATTGTGAATTTGCAATTTACTTCTATTTCTGAAGTAAGGTAATGGAGATGGATGTGAAGCTGTAGGTTATTTACTTTTCTCCATCCAAGTAAGTGGTCTGAAGATTAATAGCCGAATGGAAATCCATTCTTCTTCATCTTTATGTTTCAGAACAAGCTTTAATATATATGATTGGGGTGTACCATTCAGGTTTTAGCGAATCGTGATTCTATCGTTTAGTTTGATTGTCCGGTGGTCTGTTAACTCGATCATATATCCAACAGAGTCAATGAGCAGAAGGTGGAGAGATCTTTGTTGGAGATTACTCCGGAGAATGGCTTTCTTGTTTTGGATCTTAACCTTCATCATGATCTGGCGGCCCCCCACCTTCTCTGTATTGAACGATGGGCATGATCAAGAAGAATGATCCCACAGTGTTTGTCTCTGCGTAATTTATGAAGATAATGGAGATGAATGTGAAATGAGTCAGAACTTGTCCTCAAAGAAAGAGTGCAAGAGAATTGCCTTTTCTTGCGATACCAAAAAAATTACCTTTGGTCTTGTTTCAAAGTCCCCATGCTAATTCTATATAGTAGCTGCTAATTCCATATCCATGACTATTTGGATAATTCCGTATGACTGCTTTTACCAAAGAACTAGCAGAATTGCCCAGCTAAATATTGCAAGATATGGTTTTTGTTATATAGTTCTAATGCCTTTGGAAAATACAGTTGTGTTTGCTATACAACTGTAGCAATTGTAATTTCTATATATGATTAATCTGCACGAGTTTCAAGACTGGCTTTTGACTATGGACTTGGAAGGCATGGAGAATGTTGTGACAAGTTATTGGATTAAGAAGGTGGAGAAGGGTTTGGTGGCATGAGTTTGAAGTGGTGAGGAAAATTGGCAGCCATAGTAACAGTTGAAACAAGGTGACTTTTTCGATTTTTTTAGACCGCAGGGCAAGACATGCACCACAAGTACCTTTTTATTAGAAAAGAAACTGAAATAATTGCCAGATGTAGGTTTGTGCCCCAGGTTGCCAAACCAACATTTTGGCAACGCCAAAACCCAGGCGATACCAAACCTGGGGGCAAATTTGGTTTTGGACTGTACCCATATCAATTCGTGGGCAATGCTAAAATTGGGGACAAAGGGGCTGTTTGGATTGCAACAACTCCAAAATTTGCCAAATAAATAGCTATAGTTTCTATTCGTGACTATTGACATGTCGGATCATATGTCATCTACTATGTCATAATGTCAAAACATAGCCAAACATGCGCCTTGTTTTGTTGATCTCATAACAAGGAACACGATGGTTTAAATGGATTGCAAATCGGATACCAAGTTTAGGAGATAGAATCATTTGAAGTTTCGTTAATCAAACAAAAACCATGTTTAATACATCCAACCAACTTTTGCCACATCAGGCTGCATGAGGCGTGCGACCGAGCCAAAATTCGGGCGACTCGCCCCATTCGCCAAATTTTGGCATCAGACCAAGTGATAGCCAAATTTCGTAGGTATTATCATTTTTTTGTTTGGTTCATTTGGGCTACAAACCAAAACGCTCTATATGTCCTAGATATTGTCAGGGTTAGGGGTGAAAACGGAGACAAATTCGATCGGACAATCAGGCTACTGAATTCAGATTTTTGAATTCGGATGGTCAGGGTTTGGATCATTTGCCCACCTTGTTTTGCTAGGCGAGAACAAGCTCAAGGAAGCAAGCCTAAGAGTTAGGTTCTTTTGCCTTGAAAGCATAACATGAATGTGGGTTTTTTCTTTAGAAAAGTTGCTCAAACTGTTGTATATTATTCATCTAGAACTATTTACCAGACCACCTGACAAAACGAACATCAAGCAAACTCTCAGCACATGGGCTGTCCTCAATGGGCGGGAACATGCCCATCGTCTGGAATCCCACAAGGAAAGAAGTCGAGGTCAAACTGTGAAAGACCACCACCGAAATCCTCCTCGCCGTAAAGACAAGGAAGCTCTGGCTCCGGACCACAACCCGCAGCTCCACACAACAATGGCAGCAAAGCAAAGACAGCCCATTTCCGCCGTCGGGCGCCACAAGGCCGGTCGTGCGGTAGTGCATAGTACATATTGATATTTTCCCTGCAGGTATCTGGCCAAAATCAACGAGTTTTGATGATGACGGCAATGCCCCCTCCTCGAAAATGGAAGGCGATTTGCCAAGCAGGGCCTCAACCCGCACCTCGCCGTAAAGACAAGGAAGCTCTAGCTCTCTGGACCTCAACCCGTAGCTCCACACAACAATGGCAGCAAAGCAAAGACAGCCCATTTCCGCCGTCAGGCGCCACAAGGCCGGCCGTGCGGTAGTGCATGGTACATATTGACATTTTCCCTGCAGGTATCTGGCCAAAATCAACGAGTTTTGATGATGACGGCAATGCCCCCTCCTCAAAAATGGAAGGCGATTTGCCAAGCAGGCAACAGGAATATCATTGGATTACAGTGGTGCGCTATAACATCCTAATTTTTCACCCTCTTTTAAAAATGAATAATTTTCATGAGCACCAAAACTTCTACTGCATTTCCGGAGTTATCGAAAATCTCCATTTACATTTTAAACTTAAGACATGTTTAACTCAAAGGTGCTTGAAATCAATTAAGACACCTTTGAATATTCAACTCTAAACTATTTTTGATCAAGCAATAAATTGCCAAACCTTATTTTTAAATGGAAAAAGTCCATATAACATCATAAACTTTGTTCGAAAGTCCATCTAGCACCCTGAATTATGAAACCGAACATTTAACCCCTTGAACTTTGTAGTCCAGTTCAAATAACACACTAATCTAGTTTCACATGGTGATATTACCAGCGGGGCACGATGAGTGGACAGTTTTACCATATAGAATGTCGTGCTGGATACGCGAAACTAGGTCATGGTCTTATTTGAACCGGATTACAAAGTTCGGGAGGTCAAATATTCGATTACAAAGTTTAAGTTGTTATATGAACTTATTTCTTTTTAAGTTGCCCTTGTTTGGATCAGAATCTAACAAGAAGCCCATTCTTCCCTTCTCCGTTCTCCCCTCCCCTCTTTCCTTCAGTCCAGCCTTAACCAGCAGCGACAACTGTAGCCCATCTCTTTCTTCCCTCCTCTTCCTTCCCCGTTGGCCCGACAAGGCCGAACCGATTGCATCTTAGCCCAGATGCCTTTTTCCCATCTTCTTTCTGCTTCCTCACATGAAAACGTCTTCTGCGTTACACGCCATCTCTCTGCTTTCCCTGCTACTACCACTAACGAGTGGCCCCAGTCCCACCTATTAGGCTAAGAAGAGAGGCATTGTTTTCCTTCTGTCTCATCCCATCTCTATCTACTCTAGCTCACTGTCTCGCCGGTACACACGTGCGTTGCTTGCTCATAGGGATGACATGGCGTCATCATCACCCTGCAGGCCCAATAGACCTCGAGCCTTGTGCCACCGCAAGGTAGTCACATCCAAGCGCCAAAGACCTGTTGCACAGCACACCACTCAAGCGACGGTGTTGTTCCAATGCTCCCTGCCCAAGCACCGATGGCACCACTAGATTCATCTCATCGCATAGACGTTTAAGCCTGATTAATTTGAGTAATGCACCATCATTTAGCCACCATCGTAGCCAGTAGCGGACCCAAAAAATCTAGAATGGGTATTTGAAGTTATAAAAATATTATTTAATAGAAAACATAAAAGGTCTATAATAGTAAAAATTAAAGTACAATTATTCATACTAGAGAAAATATCTCAGATAATATAAAGAAATTATAAAAAAATTAAAATTAATGCAGCATAAGATTCTAAACAACATGTATTGAATTGTAGCCTATTTCACACAAGGAACCAAACCTTTAGAACTACTACATGAACATGACCTAAACTATCATACAGATGAGCATACAAAAGGAAGCAACTTCATTAATTAGTGAAGAACAGAACTCAAAGGCTAATAGTTTTAACCATGATGCTGGAATTAAAGATGAACTATTTCCCTAGAACTACTCATTTGGGTCAAAGTTCAAATCTGAATAATTCTACATTAGAGTCTTACAATCACAACAAGATGCTTTAATCAAGTAAAAAGATAATTTTCTTTGTCATATTTTTTGTGTTCAGCAAGTAGAAGTTCAAAAGTGCTTTTATCATGAACATACTTTGTTAACGTTTCTAGCTAAACAACTTAAATAGTGTTATCTAAACTGTTAAACAAAACATGGATCGGAGAACTAGACACCAAAGGGATTAAATCATCCAAGTGTCCAACACATTAAACTACAAGAAAGACTTGACAATACTTGTATAGTTTCTACATAATTAATGCACCAGTTGATGCGGATACGTACGTGTCTTGTACTTTTCAGTTAAATATATTATTCAACTGGAAAGAGTTATTGAGCCGCATCAAACATTGCCAGGTGAACTCATTCCGAACTAAATATAATGTTATTATTCATAAAAATATAATACTACCTCATGTCATTAAATGGTGCATTCTTAGGTTTATCGATGGCAAAGCAATGGAGACGCAAAAGGAAGAGGATAACCACATTAGGTGTCAAAGACATGAAGGAAGAAACGCCATTCAGTGGGAGAGCAAAAGGGAGGAGCCCAAGGACATAAACTACAAGTTTTGGATAAGATTATTCAGCCAAATTCGTACCTCCCACAAGCCCAATTGGATTCAAACTCGGATTCAACTCAGAATTCAATTCGGATTCGGTTCGGGACAGCCTGACAGGCACTTACTAAAAAGGTCATAACTTTCACAAACGGAGTCCGATTTGGGTGTTCTTGTACTCCTTGGAAAGATATTTTCAAGGGCTACGCAATGGATCTGGCCCCAACATCAAATTCGTCACGGATCAAAAGTTATGGCCGAAACAATGTGACGGCTGTAAAATCTAGTTTCCTTTTGTGAGAGTTCGTATCTAAAACCATATAGGGTTGAGTTGTACTAGGTTTGTGGACTCTATGGACGTCCCAAGGTCCTATATAAGCCATGTATTGGCAGCCTAAGGGCTCAGACCACCTTTGAGAATAATCAATCTACTAGAGTTTGTTGAGTTTATCATTCTTCTTTGAAATTCCGTGAGGGAATTAGGAGTGTTCTTCAATAAAGATCGTTCACCTTTCCGTTGGGAATTGGGTGCACGATAGATCTTCGCTGGTGGTCGTGAAATCGACGCGAGTGTGTTTTGGCGGATTAAAGAGTGTTCGTCCCTTGCATTGGCATTGGAGGATAGCTACGATTCATCAAGACTCCCGCGAGTATCCATCCTACGTCGAGAAGATCGGGCGACCCCGTATCATCTGGTATCAGAGCGCGGTTTACTCGGTAGGATCTTATCCCTTTACTTTAGATTGATTTATTTCTGTCCTATAGTCCAATAAACCGAAAATTGAAACAAAAAATCCAAACCCTAGTTTCGCATCTGTTATTTTCGTGAGTTTTATTAAGTTTTGATCCATTAGAAATTTTGTTTACGTGCTGATCTTAGTGTCCTTTTGCGTTGCTTCATCGTTGTTATTTTGAACCCTTGAAAAATCCGCTAGTTGATCTTTCAATTAGCATCCAAAAAAAAGAAGATTCAATTTACTTTTTGAAATCTTGTTCTTGCTGTCCACATAAGATCTTTGTGCATCTTGAAAGAATATCACATCCGAATATATCTGGGTTTCCTTTTCTTGATTGATTTGGCCACAAGAATCTTAGTTGCACATATTCAGATCTTCACTTAAATCCTTTGAACCTTGAGACTAGTCTTTGATAATTGCTTTAGAGCTGTTCTAGAATTATCTACACATTGCTGAACAATTTTGGACTTACGAACAATTAAACCTAGTTCGGCCTTGAGTATAAAAAAAAGAAAGCAAAAAAAAAAAAAGAAGACAGCCAATTGAAAAAAAAAGAGAGCCACGTCTTGAGCAAAAAAGAAAGAAAGAAAGAAAGCATTGGCCGAATTTGGGTGAGTTAATCTTAGTCCATAAATTCAGATTGTGTATTTAATTTCTTTGGACAATCTTGTGCCCTCAAATTCATATTATTGCAATTGGCTAGCGTCTCTCCTAGTACTTGGTGCAAAACGAGCTAATATTAACGGTTGTTTCCTTTAGCTCATTCCTTTTGTTTGCATTGAGTCACATTGATCATTGCGTGTGCGTTCATATACTTCACTTATATCATTTGGATCGGCACATAGGCAATACTTTCTAGCTTGGATTATTACTTAATTTTACAATATCGTGAAATTCAGATTGTGTAGGATAAATACTTTCAAACCAAACTTCACAAAATATCCTTTGTCGTGCAATTGTGAGTCACTTTTAAATCCGCTTGATCATCACTTGCTATTGTAGCCACCACCAAGTGTAAGTTTCTTTTTGACCTCAATTCACTTCGGAAAGGTAAGAACTTTACTTGGTGAGGAAAAAGTGAGATAGAGTGAACTCCACATATCGTGTATATGTTGTGGTATTTGTGCGTTCTTTGTAAAACTAACCATGACAGGTGGAGACAATAATATGGGAGAGGAGTATGCCCCGGCGAGTCGTTTTCAATTCCAACCTTTGAGAGGGACATTGCGCAATGAGTTCGCCGCCACTTCTTCCACCTTGAAAGAGCAACTGAAGACGGAGATGAATAATTCCGTGCAAGATATGCGCATTGAATTCAATCATCAAATGAAAGTGTTGCGCTCGAACATCGTGAATGATATTGTGCGGGCACTTTATCCACAACAAGAAGAAGATAACTATAATCCTTTCTATGGCAGTGAAGATCCAGAGGAGTATCTTGAGTGGGAATGGCGAATGGAGAAAGTGTTTAGATTTCAAAATCTACCTAAAGCCAAAGAGGTGATGCGTGCCACTAGAGAATTTCAAGATTATGCTTATAGTTGGTGGCAACAACAATTTGAAAGAGAGTTTATTAAATCTTGGTCGATTTGAAGGCACCGATGAGGAGAGAATTTGTGCCATCCGATTATGCACGGGATTGCTTCGCCATCCGGAGAGTATCACACAAGAGAGTAACACTGTGCAACAATATTATTTTGAGCTACAAGATGCATTACGTCGGGCGGTGTCTCCAAAGTGAACGCAAAAGAAGACATACTTCAAAGAGGATTGAATTCTAAGATCGCGCTACACTTCAACATAAATATTTTGGTAGTGTGCAAGATCTTATGAATTATGCTATTGAAGAGGAGAAGAGACTTATAGAGAGACGTATACCACAATTCTCTCCATGTTCATACTTCAGTTCTTCTGCCCCTAATAGTGTGGTACATGAGAAAATGACCGAGCATGGGACTTTCCCTTCGATCAAGAAGATATATAGTGATATAGCTCCTGAGATACACCACAACCCATGCGAGGATGAGAGACACAGAGCCAAATTGAGTGAGAGTGATAAAAAGAGTGAGCTGTGTGATTCCACCATATGTGAGGTTGAGAGCATCCAAATTGAGAGTGTGAGAGAGACACCAAAAGAAAAGAGAGAAGTAGAAGAAAGACAAAGTGAGGATGCATCCGAAACTAACACATTAATATCTACATCTAGTGTTGTTTCTCACATTGTGCAGGTTGACATTAAAGTTGAAGAATTGAACATTCAACAACCGGCACCTTTGAAGCCAAATGAGGAGATAACCACGGGAAGGGATGAAGTGTTTGCTGCCCCGAGGGTACATCCTAATAATGTTAAACCCTCAGCGCCTACATCATCTGAGGAGGACAACAAAGGTAACACTATTGATGCTGAATTTAATTGTGCAAAGGTGAGTAATTGTGAGTACTCATATGATCAACCAACAATTCCATGTTCTGAAATTTCTTTGCTCAATTTACATAATGTGGAATTGATTACTCATAAGGAAGTTCTTACTAGAATATCTCCTAACGATTCTTTGTGCTATATTATGTTTGATGATCCTAGAGAGCTATCTAGTGTAATTTATAATGTTGCTGAAATTTCAAGTTCAAAATCACTAGTTAGTACCTATGCCTACACATATAAGTTCAATTTGATTGGAGATTATGGTGTAGATGACAAATTTTATGTTCTCTAATTTGCATTACATGTGATAAGCTTGCTGAACTGAAATCGCATATTATGGATAAACAATCTTTATGCCATGTTGTGATCACAATAAGATGAATTTCAACAATAGCACGTACAGTTTAGAAAGATTTCATAAGTCTACTTGTTCGATCTTTAATGTACAATCATGTAAAAATAATCGAGTAAGCGCAGATTGAAGCATGGAAGCCGCTCAAAATTTTCTTTCCTATGTATGAACAAATAAATCTGATTTTCCCCATTAATGATTTGTCTATAGAAAAGTCGAGACGACTTTCTTTTATGGGAGGGAGAATGATATGAAAAACAATATTGCAATGCATGCATATTTTGGTTGCTACTATATTCATCGGTTTATGCAAAATAATGAAAATGGCACAACAATTGACTCTTACATATACCATGCGTATGTGTTGTTCTTTTCGTTTATTACACCTTCAGATGATCATGATGTGCTAACCAGAAGAAGTGTTGATGACAAATATATATACCATGCATACACATTGTATTCTTTGTTTAGTACAATTTCAGGCTATCAAAAGCCGAGGACGGCTTTTTTTGAAGAAGGGGAGGATGATGCGGATACGTACGTGTCTTGTACTTTTCAGTTAAATATATTATTCAACTGGAAAGAGTTATTGAGCCGCATCAAACATTGCCAGGTGAACTCATTCCGAACTAAATATAATGTTATTATTCATAAAAATATAATACTACCTCATGTCATTAAATGGTGCATTCTTAGGTTTATCGATGGCAAAGCAATGGAGACGCAAAAGGAAGAGGATAACCACATTAGGTGTCAAAGACATGAAGGAAGAAACGCCATTCAGTGGGAGAGCAAAAGGGAGGAGCCCAAGGACATAAACTACAAGTTTTGGATAAGATTATTCAGCCAAATTCGTACCTCCCACAAGCCCAATTGGATTCAAACTCGGATTCAACTCAGAATTCAATTCGGATTCGGTTCGGGACAGCCTGACAGGCACTTACTAAAAAGGTCATAACTTTCACAAACGGAGTCCGATTTGGGTGTTCTTGTACTCCTTGGAAAGATATTTTCAAGGGCTACGCAATGGATCTGGCCCCAACATCAAATTCGTCACGGATCAAAAGTTATGGCCGAAACAATATGACGGCTGTAAAATCTAGTTTCCTTTTTGTGAGAGTTCGTATCTGAAACCATATAGGGTTGAGTTGTACTAGGTTTGTGGACTCTATGGACGTCCCAAGGTCCTATATAAGCCATGTATTGGCAGCCTAAGGGCTCAGACCACCTTTGAGAATAATCAATCTACTAGAGTTTGTTCGAGTTTATCATTGCTGCTGAAATTCCGTGAGGGAATTAGGAGTGTTCTTCAATAAAGATCGTTCAGCCTTTCCGTTGGGAATTGGGTGCACGATAGATCTTCGCTTGGTGGTCGGCGAAATCGACGCGAGTGTGTTTTGGCGGATTAAAGAGTGTTCGTCCCTTGCATTGGCATTGGAGGATAGCTACGATTCATCAAGACTCCCGCGAGTATCCATCCTACGTCGAGAAGATCGGGCGACCCCGTATCATCAGTCATCAGAATATAATCAACTACTATGCAAAAAACTTTAGAATTACTATAGGTGCCTTACTTCTTTAAGCAAAATACAACTCACGTTTTTATTTACATACATAATTTTGCTTCAAACCGGAGATCGCTAGGGGAGGAGAAGGAGATGAAGAGATTACCAGATTAGGAATATGGGGCCATGCGGCCATGGGGGTCATTGGGTCGGGGATGGCGAACCAGTGCAGCTGCGTCACGCCGACGAGCAATGATGGCGAGATGACTTGCGACTTGGGAGACGACCACTCTAGTGCTCCTACATAGCCTCTTGAGTCCTACCTCTAGATGTCCAGAAGACCAGAAGCCTTTTGCACCGCCAGACGGAGAGAGCCAGAAAGGAGAGACTTGGGTGTGAGGAGAGACTGAGTGAGACCTAGAATTTCTATCATGTGTTGGGCCTAGACCAGTGTCCGACGCCAATTTGGGCTTGGGAGAGGGAGATGGGCCAAAAGAATCCAGCGTCAATTTAGGTTGACTGGGTATGAACAGAACGAATTTGGCCAAACTACTAATATATATGTATTATATCTTGTATATAATAGATTTTTTACCAAAAATTTTGGGTATTCAGCTGAATACCCTTGAATTATACTAGAATCACCACTGCAGTTAGCCGCCATGGACAAAAGGGCTCCTGTGGTATGCCACAAATCCATGGGGACTGGGTTATTGCCCTAGTTACCGACATCTTTATCTCCAAACCCTACGGCATAGAAATAACTGACAAATGGGTCTTCTTATTCTTACTTTGGTAGGTGTTTAACAAGCAATGGTGAGTACAAATGTACTCTTCAAGACATTGAGCAAAGGTGGTATTCGTTCAAGCTTGTTAGGGGAATGGCTAACCTAGTAGGTTTGTTTTGCATAAAGCAAGATTTAATTTGCAATAGACATAATTAATTTGCAAGAGCGATTTGTAAAAGCACTAGAATGCTTCTCAAAGTAATAATAGCATCCAAAAGTATATGGCAGTCCTTTGCCATAATTTTTTTATCTTCGCGACAATCTCTTGTCAAAACATTTTCAATAGGATTTCACAATGAGTACATGGAAACATGTGGCAGTCCATCGCCACTGAATTTATCGTTTGACAGTGTCAAAGCAGTTTCTACTATGGTTCTCCACCACTCAAAACTTGTGCCAAAAACGTAGGATTGGATGGCAACAGAAGGGGGGTGAATGGTGCCTTCAAAATTTTTCCTCAAATATTCACCAATCCATGGCTCCAATAATTACTGAGCTATGATGATTAGGAATGGAAGCCAAAGCCAAAGAAAACAGCTCAAAAACCTGAGAGACGGAGAAATCATCTCCTCACTGATCTAACACCATTGTAGCACTACCGGTTTTCCGTTGGTCGGTCTGACCGGTAGGACCAAGGTGGTCTACCGGTGGCCGATTGGACCAGGGTTAGGGTGGTTTAACTGCTCTACTATTTTTAGAATAGTAAATCAGCTCGAATCTAAATCACTTTTAGTGCAACTCCAAAAATCCATGGCCAAATGAGATAAAATTTTGCATACACCTTGATTATGGTCTCAGAAACCTATTTTTATCTAAAAATAGCTTAAATCCATACCAAAGTTCATACCTTTTTCAAGAGTAAGTAAGATTACACCAAAATTAGGCAAAAACCAAAAAATTAGGGTATGACTTACTCGTGGGTAGAGATAGTTAAGATGGCTCTAGATGCATTTTTACATGTTGTAGCAAATAAGAACTCACAAAGATTTAAGGAAAAAACGCTTAGATCAAGAAATCTCACGTTGAGGCCAAATCTAAGCACAATTAGGCAACTTCAAGAACTTGCAAGACTTGATGCCTAAATGGATGGGATATGATCTACAAAAGTCTTCTCCATCACTTACACATCCTTGGCATCTAGCAAGAATAAGAAAGGCAGAGAGAAGAGAAAAATCAATAAGATCAAGAATAAATCAACCAAAACAAAACTCCATGAGAGCTTAACAAAGTTGATGTATTGTTACATAAGAACAAAGATTTTATAGCCACTCTAGCTAAATTTTATAGCACACCACAACACTCACACTTCTCAAACTCTAATCTTAGAACACTTAGTTAGAATGAGAAATGGTGTAATGCCCTGAACGTCTTTACGACGTCCCGGGGAATGTTTAGCAGAATCGCGGAGTTTCTTAGTTTTTCGGTGAATCGCGGAAGACGGGAATAAAATTGCAGAATTATCCAAAATAAAAAATAAATTAAATATTTAAAAATAGAGAGAGTGGGCTGCTTGGAGGGGTAGGTTTGTCACTTTGGGCCAGCCAGCCCAAAGGGCAGCCGCACCCCCCAAACCCTAGCCGCCACCCTAAACCCCCTGGCCAAATTCCCCCCACCCCTCCCTCTTGGTCGCCACCCCCTCACCCCCCTTGCACCTCCACCTCCCCCATTGCCTGCTGCTCTGCTGCTTGCTGCAAAGGAGAGATCAAAGTAGAGAAGGGGAGAAGAGGAGGAAGAGAAGGGAGAAGGACGGAAGAAAAGAGGAAGAAGGAAGAGGGGTGATCTTGAAGGATCACCTAGGTAATCTTTCTCACCTCAATTCTCCTCTGTTTTAGGTGTAATTAGGGTTTATGGCTCGAGTGTAACACCCAAGGACCCACATTACCCTAGATGACACTAAACCATTCTACATCTAGCCAATTTACAAGATAAAAGGAACAAGTAACACCTCCTAAAACATGATAAGCTAAGCGAAAACATAACAAAACTAAAGGTAACGATAATTATTAATTAAGGAACAACCACTAACAAATTTAACCAAATATAACAGTCCACAACCTAGCATTAATAATTTGAAACGAACATCAATGAGGGAAATAAAACCATGACTAAGACTCCACATAATTATTACAGCATTAATCATGAGATGGTGTGTAATTGTGTTGTGCTGCTTTACCCTTCCTATGCATGCTCAAGGATCACCTGGAAGGGGAGAAACAAGAGTGAGATAAAAATATCAGCAAGCAAACTATTTAACAAGCTAATTAAACTACAATAGTTTAGGCATCAACATGTATTCTCGTAAACAACATTTATTTTTCACATTGACCACAATTAAAGACTTAGCCACCATTACTACCAACAACCACAAAACATTAGCATTTAGGTCTCGACTACCTACATCATAACCGCAACCACTACAACTACCACCACCACAAAACAATACATACATTCCTCGCTAACCTTATTATTTCCCACAATCACAACTGTTACAACAGTTACCATAAGAGGAAAATACCTCATGCCACAACCACATCCCCTATTATATCATAAGGGGGTGAACCACACTTCACGACCACAGCCACATTCTTCATACTATATAAACAGCTAAGAAGTTGCATATGTAAGCATATAATTCATCCATAATACATTTTGCATAATTATGCAAATGCTCTATCCTCAATGTAAATGCATATAAATGTATATGATCCACTGCACCCTTACCAACAAGGTAAGGGTGTATATCGTACTACGGCAATGTACAATGCTGTATCGGTATGGTCGCGGCTATATGCGGCGACATCCACGATGCAAATGATATGTCATGATGTGCATGATAATCAATCAATGATTTATAAGAATTTAACCACAAAGAATACCCATCAAGAATACTACCTCATCATACACATATGATTCAATAAAGACAATATCACATAATCCTTATTTGTTTCACCAAGATCATAATCAATCAATTCATGGGGAAACTACCACATAAACCACCATATATTCATTAAGAATACCACCACTAAGACCACAATATATTCACTAAGAATACTACCACTTAAACTATAATATGTTCATTAAGAATACTATCACTTAGACCACAATATGTTCATTAAGAATACTACCACTTAGACCACAATATATTCATAAAGAATACTATCACTTAGACCATATCGGACCCCTGAGCAACGACTCCTAGATCCTCTGTGTAAATCACACTAGTCCAGAATCAAGCTAGTGCACACAGT
The DNA here is from genome assembly GCA_036346265.1 of Melocanna baccifera. NCBI lineage: Eukaryota > Viridiplantae > Streptophyta > Magnoliopsida > Poales > Poaceae > Melocanna > Melocanna baccifera. The sequence continues at coordinate 15,090,142 of CM070691.1, read as the reverse complement.
GGATAACAAAAATTCATATCATGCATAATGACATTTATTCATTAACTAAATATGGGCCTGATGTCTAAAGTTTACATGAATGGTTTATAAACCAAAAATAAATATAAGTAGCGCAAGAAGAACAATAAAGCAATAGCCCATCCTGCCTGCCCACAGGCGAATGACTGTAAGACATAGCCTACTCATCATTATTCTCACCGAAGTTCTGTAAGATGTAGCCTACTCATCATTATTCTCACCGAAGTTGATGAAGTCCTTATATGAAAATAGTGAATAAAGCAACATGAGTACATAAAGTACTCCACAAATTACACTAGGAGGTGTAACAGAGTTCATGCATGTATAAGGATTGATAATGGAAGGCATAATAGATTATTTGTGCGAAAAAGCAAAATTAAAGTAAATACAGTAAGTAGATTCAAAAGCTGAATTTGATACAATAGGGAGAAATAGCTATTTAACAAAATAATATCGTTAGTGCAGGCTCTGACCAAATACTAACCATCCATAGGTACCCTACCTAGTCCATTTTTTTCAAAAAGATCTCACATGGATTCCATTCATCCACAAGCTTTTTAAAATCTTCTATAGATTTCATCCATCTATAAGCCTTTTTCAGAAATCATTTTCAAAACCAAAATTTAATCTATGAAAAACTTTACTCAGCTGGCCCATGACCGTGGGCACGGCTATCTAGATAGATTATACACTCTGCAGAGGTTGTACATCTTTACCCATAAGACATGATCATCCCATATTACCACCGGATAAAAACACTTCTTTTGGTGTGCGGTGAGGATATCATGATAAGGCCTTTACAACGCTAAGCCTTCAACCTGGTCACACTGCCACTAAGATTTCACCACAACTTGAATCCATAAGTTGGAGTCCCCTCTTGTACCATGTGAGACTTCTCGCGGCCTACGCCGCTCACATTCAACCTATAGCAAAACCAAAGTTGGGACTTCACAAATTAGTCATTCAGTTCTATCCCATACTAGTCTTATGATAGTATGATATAGCTTTGCAACAGTAGCTCACAGACCGATCCTTAACTTGACTTAGGCTCAATTCACATATCCCTCGTGCCTGACAATCAACATTATGTCACCGAACAACAATGCATGCCAACATCCACCACCTAACCATTAGCCTAGGTCAAAACTAAGTTTTATATTTTCCTTTGAAACATTCATATACCTTCTTGACTTGCTTCGAAGTTTGCTGAGGTTCGCTGAAGTTATATTCTCCGGAATAGACGTAGTCTACACACAAAAAGATAGAATAAACTAAACTCAAATAAATTCAAAAAAATTATAAAATATATACTAGGAGATAGAATATGAATTTAGTTATTTGAATGGGTCTAAATGGAGTTAGGGCGAAGGAGAACAACTTCTGGTAGTTTGGATTCCAAAGAAATGAATAAAAGGAATTCTTGGAATTCTTTTCTTTGTGAAGGAAAAGTGGTTGGAAGGTACAATGTTTGTGTGTGGTCGAAGCTATGATGAAGACGTAGTCGAAGCCATAGTCGAAACTATGGTCGAATCAATGGTTGAAGTTGCGGAGGTCGAAATTGAAGATGGAGACTCCAAGCATGGGTGAAGTCGAAGTCAAAGATTCAGATAAAGACCCAGTTGAAACTGTACAGTAATCGAAGAACATTATAGGAGTCGTGAACAAAGGGTAGTCGGAGTCGAGTGGTCAGAGAAGGAGTTCTGTGTGATCGGGACGACAATGAATGATAGTGGTTGAAATGCGACTATGGTGGAAAGCGAAGGTGGTTGGAGGCTTAGAGTGACAACGGTTGAAAGCGATTGTGGTCGAAGGCAGATGGAGACGGCAGTGGTTGGGACGGTGATAATGCACGGAGAAGTTTAGACCATCTAAAAGTTTAGAGGAGTTTGGCTTAGTCTGATCGGTCCTACGGGACGTTCAGACCATCCAAATGGCAACGGGCAGGGACGGGGGAATTGTCACGAAGCCCGTAGGCTCGCTGGCGGTGCGGGGAACGGTAATGGTCGGCGAGGTGTCAAATATGGAGAGAAGAGCAAGGGGATTGTGAGGAGTGCGTTAGTGCTCTTGTGCATTACCGGAAGTGGCTCGAAGATGGTCAGCGATGAGGTGAAGTGGTGGCGCAACTCGGGCGGCGGTGGCAACGGTGTTCCGGCGATGAGGAGACTCAGCCAAAGGTCAGTCGAGAAAATCCAAAAATTATAAAATATATACTGAAAGGTAGATTATGAATTTAGATGAATTTAGAAACTTGAATCACTTGATTCGGAGATCGGACGGAGGAGAACGAGCGATTGGAAAATTAGTAGATCAGAAAATTCTGGAAAAAAATCAGGAATATTCCTTCAGAATATTCCTGCGCAAAACTAACATAAAATAGTTATTGGCCGTGGCACCGGTGAAAAAAGATACGATAGGTGAAGTCAACTAGTAAAATGGGTTGCTAAGGACTTGAGGCACATGTAGAAAGTGATAGCACGTCAAACGGAGCACGATAACGACGTATACGGTGACAATGGCATAGGGTTGGAGAAAAGAATAATTTTCGGGAATAGGACGTGGAGAAGTAGGGTGAGCACGGCCTAGAACATGGTGAGGCTAAGCTAGAAAAATTATCAGCTAAGCCGAAAACTCACCAGAGGCGACGCCATCGTCGTTTGAACGACGATGGTCTCGAAAAACGAAAAACTCAATATCTTGGTGCTCGTTGGAGCGAATCCAAAACCGTCTAAAAGGTAGTCATCTGGGAGGGTTTGGCACGTTTTAATGTGAACGGATTGTTGAAAGCATCCCCGGACAAATGGGGACGCGAAGTGCTAATTGCGGCCAATGCTAGGAGTCGGACGCAAAAATATGTGGAAGATTTTTGGATAAACGAAGGGGAGCACGGCGTAGAACGTGTCAAGATGAACTCAATGGCGTAGATGGCTCAGTCAACGGACTAGTGAAACACGGTGGAGAAGCCTTTAGGTAGCCCACGGGCTGACATCGGCGTTCTGGGCAAACGGAGAGGAGTTAACATGCGGGAGTTGTGGCGAAACGAAGAGGAGAGTGTGGGTAACATGATGCCCACCTTGGTTGTTGTCGGACACGCACGGTCGGCCGGTGGCGATGCGAAAAATGATGACCCGATTTGGCCCGTGGTGGCGATGATACTCTGGTGAAGTTCCAGTGAAGACAAGGGAAGCACCACGTAGAACACGTCAAGACGAAGCCGGGGATATGCTCAAAAGTGGTGGGGCTCCACTGGACAAGGTGCAATAAACCAAAGAATGTCGCTTGGAACACAAAAGAAAACCTTCAGTTGCAGCCAAGAAGAAGGGAGTGGGGACTTGAGATTTTCGGGGTTGAGTGAGGATGAGGAGGGGCTCGCAGTGCTCCCTTTTACAGGGGCTGAGGATGTCCGAGGAGGAAGATCAAGCAACCATGTCCATTCATGGCATGGGTTAATTTCTTGCGAAACTGCTCATGAATGAGGGGAAAATGGTGGGGAATGGAAGAGTCACGACGAGAGGAAGTGAACGTAATTTATTTCACGAAAAACCGTTGAGAAAATTAAGAGTTATAAAGGTTTGAAGAAAAGCTTCAAAACGTGCGTTCGTGGCGTTTGGTCTGCACGAAACGTTTGCTGGTTGAAGAAAGGATGGAGAAGAAAAGGAGGAGAGAGAAAAGAGAGAGAAGAAAAAAAGAAAAAGAAAACGAAATTTTTTTAAAAAAAATTTGAAGAAACTTTTATAAAAATCCTTGGAACATGAAAAGATTAAATAAAATAATTTAGAATTAACTGAAGTATATTTTAATTTTTGAAAATGTTACAAATTACCCCTTTTAAAGAGAATCTCGTCCCCGAGATTCGCACAAGCTAGCAAAGACATGGGTTTAGATCTTAATTTGCATGGCTTGTACTTTAATCTAGTTCAGACATATTTTTGTAAACTTCTATGGCCTTCTGCTTGTTGCCTGAAGGATATTGGCGGTCGGTGTTCTAGCTTGATGCTTCCAAGAACTAAGGAAGAAGAGATTTTAAGACAAAGGAGGAATATGGGTCGTTTTGCACAATCCAACAAAATACCAACTACCAAAAACCTTCATTAAGATAATATCAGGTAACAATTACGCCTATCAAGAAAAGAGAAAACATGATAGCTCGTAACATCGTCTAATAGCTACCTAACACTTATCCTAAAGCGGCAAAGGTTGCTTTGGTGTGATCCTTCGTGGCTCTTTGGGTACAAAGCGTGATCCTTCGATGCGAAGATTGAAATGATGATAGAGGCGAAGAACTGCTTTACGAGCGGCTTCTTGCTGGGCCCTTTCAAACGAGTAACTGCTTCCTTTAAAGCGGTAGCTAATACTTTCTTATCTAGTTTGCTTGGTGATGAGTAAAGAAAAGCGGTGTCCCATCGTCTGATTTCCAAGGCTATCTCTTTGGTGTATGTAGACAGCTCGATGTTGGAATCCCAAATGACAGAGTAGTCGATGAAGGCACTCCATCCATCATTCGGTGCATCTTGATAAACGTTTATCTATAGTAGTTTGAACAAGATGAGAGATAGAAATATGTTTCCATGTAATGACATAAAGATGAGAGAGATTCCAGATATAAGAGTAAGCATAAATTGAGATGTAAGGATAAGCAAAGATTGAGAGGTATAAGTAAGCAAAGCTTTTTTATTACTAGTTATTAAAAATAAGTTCTTAAGGTTTAACCATTCTATTCTACCTACGATCACGTTTTAGGGTCATTATAGAGCTGATACCATCTCTATCGGACCCCGAAGCAATGACTCATAGATCCTCTGTGTAAATTACACTAGTCTAGGATCAAGCTAGTGCACACAGTGGATAACAAAGATTCATATCATGCACAATAACATTTATTCATTAACTAAATATGGGCCTAATGTCCAAAATTCACATGAATGATTCATAAACCAAAAATAAATATAAGTAGCTCAAGAAGAACAAAAAAGCAACAGCCCATCTTGCCTACCCACAGGTAAGACGTGGCCTACTCATCGTTATTCTCACCGAAGTTGATGAAGTCCTTCTCTGAAAATAGTGAATGAAGCAACATGAGTACATAAAGTACTCCACAAGTTACATCAGGAGGTTTATGTAATATCCTGAACGTCGTTTCGGTGTCAGTTTTTAAATTAATCGCGGAGTCTTCCGGATTTTCAGTAAATTACGGGAGGTGAAAATAAATTCTTCAGAATAGTCAAAAATAATAAAAAGAGAATTAAAATAATTAATTAAGAGGTTTTGGGTTATCCGGAGGGGTGGGCCAGCCACTTTGGGCCCGCTAGCCCAAACGGGGGCCCGTACCCCCTCCCAAACCCTAGCACCCCCTTTATAAACCCCTTGGGGAGCCCTCCCTCCCCTTTTTTCCACCCCAAGCCGCCACCCCCCTGCCTCCTTGCACCTCCCGTCTGCCCAAGTGCTGCTGCAAGGAGATGAAGGAGAAGAAGGAAAAAGGGAAGAGGAAGGAGAGGAAGAGAGGGAAGGAGAAGAAGGGAAGGAAAAGGAGAGGAAGAAGAGGGTGATCCCAATCCCTTAGGTAATTCTTCCTCATCTCAATCTCTCTGTTTTATGCAGAATTTAGGGTTCTTAGCCCCAGTTTTGAAGGGATTAGCAATTTAGAGAACCCCGATTAGAGAATCATGATTGGCTGTCTGTAGATTAAATCGCGCGATGTTACTGTTCATGCAGTTTCGACCCCTAAAAAGATTTTTCCCGAGGGTCTCCCCAAAAGGAAAAACGTAGAAGACGACGATATGCATCTACTGTATTTTTTTCAGATTTTGTGGCCGCGTAATTTAGGCGTACCAGGGTCTGGAATCGCGCTGTCCGTCAGGGGTGCAGTCAGGGACAGACTGCTGTTCAGATGGGAATTACGGGTAGTAGATGAATTTTGTATTTTTGGTCACCATTGAGAAAGTTTTAGAGAATTTGATAAGCTAGCTGCTGTATAAAAATCAGAATTTTTATAGCCATACTCTGTTTTTGGGAGGCGTTTGAATCTGACTATCCTAACTGTCAGAACAGAGGATGATCTCTGTTTAGGGCAATGAGATACACCATGCTAAGAACAAAATAAAAATATATGATCTACTTGAAAAGTGTGGGTAATTAAGTGAGGAATCCAGATATATATCTTTTGCTGTGATTAGTTTTATATTTTTAAAGATAGAAAAATGTTAAGCAGCGCCGCTGCAGTGGGAATATTGTAGAACCGTTACGCGGGGAAGGATGTTGTGGGGTTTAGGGTTTTGGTGACACTTTTCTTTGAGAGTCGTGATTGTATTGCTGTGTATTGTTGATACGGGGTCGCCCGATCTTCTCGACGTAGGATGGATACTCGCGGGAGTCTTGATGAATCGTAGCTATCCTCCAATGCCAGTGCAAGGGACGAACACTTTTTAATCCGCCAAAACACACTCGCGTCGATTTCGCCGACCACCAAGCGAAGATCTATCGTGCACCCAATTCTCAACGGAAAGGCTGAACGATCTTGATTGAAGAACACTCCTAATTCACGGAATTTCAGCAGCAATGATAAACTCGAACAAACTTTAGTAGATTGATTATTCTCAAAGGTGGTCTGAGCCCTTTGGCTGCCAATACATAGCTTATATAGGACCTTGGGACATCCATAGAGTCCACAAACCTAGTACAACTCAACCCTATATGGTTTTAGATACGAACCCTCACAAAAGGAAACTAGATTTTACAGCCGTCATATTGTTTCGGCCATAACTTTTGATCCGTGATGAATTTGATGTTGGGACCAGATCCATTGCGTAGCCCTTGAAAATATCTTTCCAAGGAGTACAAGAACACCCAAATCGGACTCCGTTTGTGAAAGTTATGACCTTTTTAGTAAGTACCTGTCAGGCTGTCCCGAACCGAATCCGAATTGAATTCTGAGTTGAATCCGAGTTTGAATCCAATTGGCATTGTGGGAGGTACGAATTGAGCTTGAAAATCTTATCCAAAACTTGTAGTTTAAGTCCTTGGGCTTCTCCCTTTTGCTCTCCCACTGAATGGACTTTTTTCCTTCATGTCTTTGACACCTAATGTGGTCATCCTCTTCCTTTTGCGTCTCCATTGCTTTGCCATCGACAAACCTAAGAATGCACCATTTAATGACATGAGGTAGTATTCTATTCTTATGAATAACAACATTATATTTAGTGTGGAATGAGTTCACCTGGCAATGTTTGATGCGGCTCAATAACTCTTTCCAGTTGAATAATATATTTAACTGAAAAGTACAATACACGTGCGTATCCGCATCATCCTCCCCTTCTTCAAGAAAAGCTGTTCTCGGCTTTTGATAGCCTGAAATTGTACTAAACAAAGAATACAACGTGTATGCATGGTATATATATTTGTCATCAACACTTCTTCTGGTTAGCACATCATGAACATCTGAAGATGTAATAAACGAAAAGAACAACACATACGCATGGTATATGTAAGAGTCAATTGTTGTACAATTTTCATTATTTTGCATAAATCGATGAATATAGTAGCAACCAAAATATGCATGCATTGCAATATTGTTTTTCATATCATTCTCCCTCCCATAAAAGAAAGTCGTCATTGACTTTTCTAAGAACATAGACAGATTATTAGCGATCAAAATCAGATTTAGTTGTTTAGATATGGGAAAGAAGATTTTGAGCGGCTTCCATGCTTCAACTGCGCTACTCTGATTATTTTTATATGATTGTATATTAAAGATCGAACCAGTAGACTTATGAAATCTTTGTAAACAGTACGTGCAATTGTTGAAATTAATCTCATTGTGATCATAACATGGCATAAAAGATTGTTTATCCATAATACGTTATTTTAATTCTGTAAGCTTATCGCATGTAATGCAAATTCTGTGAACATAAAATTTGTCATCTACACCATAATCTCCAATCAAATTGAACTTATATGTGTAGGCATAGGTACTAACTAGTGATTTTGAATTTGAAATTTCAGCAACTTTATAAATCACACTAGATAGCTCTCTAGGATCATCAAACATAATATAGCACAAAGAATCGTTAGGAGATATTCTAGTAAGAACTTCCTTATGAGTAATCAATTCCACATTATGTAAATTGAGCAAAGAAATTTCAGAACATGGAATTGTTGGTTGATCATATGAGTACTCACAATTACTCACCTTTGCACAATTAAATTCAGCATCAATAGTGTTACCTTTATCGTCCTCCTCAAATGATGTAGGCGCTGGGTGTTTAAAATTATTAGGATGTACCCACGGGGCAGCAAGCACTTTATCCCTTCCCGTGGTTATCTCCTCCTCATTTGGCTTCAAAAGTGCTGGTTGTTGAATGTTCAATTCTTCATCTTTAATGTCAACCTGCACAATGTGAGAAACAACACTAGAAGTAGATATTAATGTGTTAGTTTCAGTTGCATCCTCACTTTGTCTATCTTCTACTTCTCTCTTTTCTTTTGATGTCTCTCTCACACTCTCAATTTGGATGCTCTCAACCTCATATATGGTGGAATCACACAGCTTAGTCTTTTTATCACTCTCACTCAATTTGGCTATGTGGCTATCATCCTCACATAGGTTGTGGTGTATCTTAGGAGGTATATGTAGTTTTGGAATACTATATATCTCCTTGACCGAAGGGAAAGTTCCATGCTCAGTCATCTTCTCATGGGTCACACTAGTAGAGGCAGCAGAATTGAAGTATGAACTGGGAGAAAACTGTGGTGTACGTCTCTCCATAAGTCTCTTCTCCTCTTGAATAGCACAATTCACAAGATCTTGCACACTACCAAAATATTTATGTTGAAGTGTAGCGGCAATCTTAGAATTTAATCCTCTTTTGAAGTATGTCTTCTTTTGTAGTTCACTAGTGACACCGGCTCGACGTAATGCATCTTGTAGCTCAAAATAATATTCTTGCACTGTATTACTCCCTTGTGTGATACTCTCCAAATAGCGAAGTAATCCCTGTGTATAATAGGGTGGCACAAATTCTCTCCTCATTAGTGCCTTCAAATCTGACCAAGATTTAATGAATCCGTTTCCAGATTGTTGATGCCACCAATTATAAGCATAATCTTCAAATTCTCTAGTGGCACACGTCACCTCTTGGTCTTTAGAAAGCTTTTGAAAACTAAATATTTTCTCCATTCACCATTCCCACTCAAGATACTCCTCTGGATCTTCACTGCCATAGAAAGAATTAACGTTATCTTCGACTTGTTGTGGACGAAGTGCCCGCATAACATCATTCACAATGTTTGAGCATAATACTTTCATTTGATGATTGAATTCAATGCGGTGATCTTGCATATCTGTCTTGAGCTGTCCATCCATTGTAGCTGTACTAGCTACAAATTCTTGTTTCATAGCACTTCTCATTGCCAAATGTTAGAAACCTCATCAACGTTATTTTCTTCGCCTGTCATGGTTAGATTGTGCAAAGCAACACGAAACAACACCAAGATATGTATGATATGTGGAATTCACTCAATCTCACTCTTTCCTCTCCCAAGTAAAATTCTTACCTTTCCGAAGTGAATTTAGGTCAAAAAGAAACTTACACTTGGTGGTGGCTATAATAGCAAGTGATGATCAAGCGGATTTAAAAGTGACCCACAATTGCATGGCAAAATATATTTAGTGGAGCTTGGTATGAAAGTATTTATCCTACACAATCTGAATTTCACGATGTTGTTGAATTAAGTAATAATACAAGCTAGAAAGTATTGCCTATGTGCTGATCCAAATGATATAAGTGGAGTATATGAACGCATACGCAATGATCAATGTAACTCAATGCAAACAAAAGGAATAAGATAAAGGAAACAATCGGGAATATTAGCTCGTTTTGCACCAAGTACTAGGAGAGACGCTAGCCAATTGCAATAATATGAATTTGAGGGCACAAGATTGTCCAAAGAAATTAAATACACAATCTGAATTTATGGATTAAGATTAACTCACCCAAATTCGGCCAATAGTTTCTTTTCTTGCTTTCTTTTTCTTTCTTTCTTTCTTTTTTTTTGCTCAAGCCGTGGCTCTTTTTTTTTCAATTGGCTGCCTTTTTTTTTGCTCTCTTCTTTTTATACTTAAGGCCGAACTAGATTTAATTGTTCGTAAGTCCAAAGTTGTTCAGCAATGTGTAGATAATTCTAGAACAGCCCTAAAGCAATTATCAAAGACTAGTCTCAAGGTTCAAAGGATTTAAGTGAAGATCTGAATATGTGCAACTAAGATTCTTATGGCCAAATCAATCAAGAAAAAGGAAACCCAGATATATTCAGATGTGATATTGTTTCAAGATGCACAAAGATTTTATGTGGACAGCAAGAACAAGGTTTCAAAAAATAAATTGAATCTACTTTTTTTTATGCTAATTGAAAGATCAACTAGCGGATTTTCAAGGTTTCAAAATAACAACGATTAAGCAACGCAAAAGGACACTAAGATCAGCACGTAAACAAAATTTCTAATGGATCAAAACTTAATAAAACTCACGAAAAAAACAGATGCGAAACTAGGGTTTGGATTTTTTTGTTGCAATTTTCGGTTTATTGGACTATAGGACAGAAATAAATCAATCTAAAAGTAAAGGGATAAGATCTTACCGAGTAAACCGCACGTCTTGAGCATAATTCATAAGATCTTGCACACTACCAAAATATTTATGTTGAAGTGTAGCGGCGATCTTAGAATTCAATCCTCTTTTGAAGTATGTCTTCTTTTGCAGTTCACTGGAGACACCGGCCCGACGTAATGCATCTTGTAGCTCAAAATAATATTGTTGCACAGTGTTACTCTCTTGTGTGATACTCTCCAGATGGCGAAGCAATCCCCGTGCATAATCGGATGGCACAAATTCTCTCCTCATCGGTGCCTTCAAATCGACCAAGATTTAATAAACTCTCTTCCAAATTGTTGTTGCCACCAACTATAAGCATAATCTTGAAATTCTCTAGTGGCACGCATCACCTCTTTGGCTTTAGGTAGATTTTGAAATCTAAACACTTTCTCCATTCGCCATTCCCACTCAAGATACTCCTCTGGATCTTCACTGCCATAGAAAGGATTATAGTTATCTTCTTCTTGTTGTGGATAAAGTGCCCGCACAATATCATTCACGATGTTCGAGCGCAACACTTTCATTTGATGATTGAATTCAATGCGCATATCTTGCACGGAATTATTCATCTCCGTCTTCAGTTGCTCTTTCAAGGTGGAAGAAGTGGCGGCGAACTCATTGCGCAATGTCCTCTCAAAGGTTGGAATTGAAAACGACTCGCCGGGGCATACTCCTCTCCCATATTATTGTCTCCACCTGTCATGGTTAGTTTTACAAAGAACGCACAAATACCACAACATATACACGATATGTGGAGTTCACTCTATCTCACTTTTTCCTCACCAAGTAAAGTTCTTACCTTTCCGAAGTGAATTGAGGCCAAAAAGAAACTTACACTTGGTGGTGGCTACAATAGCAAGTGATGATCAAGCGGATTTAAAAGTGACTCACAATTGCACGACAAAGGATATTTTGTGAAGTTTGGTTTGAAAGTATTTATCCTACACAATCTGAATTTCACGATATTGTAAAATTAAGTAATAATCCAAGCTAGAAAGTATTGCCTATGTGCCGATCCAAATGATATAAGTGAAGTATATGAACGCACACGCAATGATCAATGTGACTCAATGCAAACAAAAGGAATGAGCTAAAGGAAACAACCGTTAATATTAGCTCGTTTTGCACCAAGTACTAGGAGAGACGCTAGCCAATTGCAATAATATGAATTTGAGGGCACAAGATTGTCCAAAGAAATTAAATACACAATCTAAATTTATGGACTAAGATTAACTCACCCAAATTCGGCCAATGCTTTCTTTCTTTCTTTCTTTTTTGCTCAAGACGTGGCTCTCTTTTTTTTTCAATTGGCTGTCTTCTTTTTTTTTTTTTGCTTTCTTTTTTTTATACTCAAGGCCGAACTAGGTTTAATTGTTCGTAAGTCCAAAATTGTTCAGCAATGTGTAGATAATTCTAGAACAGCTCTAAAGCAATTATCAAAGACTAGTCTCAAGGTTCAAAGGATTTAAGTGAAGATCTGAATATGTGCAACTAAGATTCTTGTGGCCAAATCAATCAAGAAAAGGAAACCCAGATATATTCGGATGTGATATTCTTTCAAGATGCACAAAGATCTTATGTGGACAGCAAGAACAAGATTTCAAAAAGTAAATTGAATCTTCTTTTTTTTGGATGCTAATTGAAAGATCAACTAGCGGATTTTTCAAGGGTTCAAAATAACAACGATGAAGCAACGCAAAAGGACACTAAGATCAGCACGTAAACAAAATTTCTAATGGATCAAAACTTAATAAAACTCACGAAAATAACAGATGCGAAACTAGGGTTTGGATTTTTTTTGTTGCAATTTTCGGTTTATTGGACTATAGGACAGAAATAAATCAATCTAAAGTAAAGGGATAAGATCCTACCGAGTAAACCGCGCTCTGATACCAGATGATACGGGGTCGCCCGATATTCTCGACGTAGGATGGATACTCGCGGGAGTCTTGATGAATCGCAATGATCCTCCAGTGCCAATGCACTCTTTAATCCGCCAAAATACACTCGCGTCGATTTCGCCGACCACCAAGCAAAGATCTATCGTGCACCCAATTCCCAGCGGAAAGGCTGAACGATCTTGATTGAAGAACACTCCTAATTCCCTCATGTAATTTCAGCAGCAATGATAAACTCGAACAAACTTTAGTAGATTGATTATTCTCAAAGGTGGTCTGAGCCCTTAGGCTGCCAATACATAGCTTATATAGGACCTTGGGACGTCCATAGAGTCCACAAACCTAGTACAACTCAACCCTATATGGTTTTAGATACGAACTCTCACAAAAAGGAAACTAGATTTTACAGCCATCATATTGTTTCGGCCATAACTTTTGATCCGTGATAAATTTGATGTGTAAATTATCGCGCAAAACAGATGACAGACTCTGTTTCGGCAATCTGGCCAGAAGTCTTCTAACAACCCCACCTACTGTACAAAGCTCTAAAATTCATGATTGTTATACAGTAGCTAGATTACAAGATTTTCTATAATTTTCATAATTGTGATAAAAATTATAAAAATCATCTACCCTCCGAAACTACACCCAAACAGCAACCTGTTTTAGACTACTCTCTGCTACATAGCGAAGTTCTTGACTTTGCTGCGCCCAAACCCCGTGGCCAAAAAGTCTAAAAAATTATAAATGCTAGGTCTCGTTGTCCCCTACAACTTTCATTTTTGCCAGATCCGCAGGAAAATTCGTTTTGCGAATCAGCCTACGCGCAGATAGCAGAAAATAGGGAGAATTGAGGTGGAAAAAATTACCTAGGTGATCCCTCAAAATCACCCCTCTTCTTTCTTCTTCTTCCTCTTTTCGTCCCTCCTTCTCCCATCTCTTTCTCTCTTTCTTCTCTTCTTCCTTTTCTTCCTTTCTTTTCAGCCATGGGGAGAGAGAAGGCAGGGAGGGACGTTCAAGAGGGGGTGGGGGTGGCCAAGGGGTTGGGAGGGGGCTTGGCTAGGGTTTGGGGAAAGAAAAGGGGGTGGCTTGGGTCAGCTATTCCCGAGCGTGTTCGTGAGGCTCAACTGCACGATCGTGTTCGTGAGGCTCAATTGCACGATCGTGTTCGTGAGGCTTAGCTGCACGATCGGCTTCTTTTGGAGACGCGGAAGAGGATCTCAGAGGGTCGTTCCCGAGACTTTAGTGTGGATGAGAGTGGTGTGGTTCGTTTCAGAGGCCGGCTGTGTGTACCCCAGAAATCAGAGGTAAAGGATGATATTCTTCATGAGGCTCACCGAACTCCGTATTCTGTATATCCGAGTGAGACCAAGATGTATCGTGACCTGAAACAGGTCTTCTGGTTGAAATAGATGAGGGTGACATTGCTAAATATGTCATGTCCTGTGGTGTATGTCAGCAGGTGAAGGCCGAGCATAAGGGGCTTACTGGTTTGTTGCAGCCTTTGGAGGTACCTGAGTGGAAGTGGGAGCATATTACTATGGACTTTGTGGTTGGTTTACTGTGCTCGCCTCGAAGGCGGGATGTAGTTTGGGTTGTGGTGGACAGGCTTACCAAGTCCGCACACTTCCTTCTGATGAAGTCGACCAACACAGCGCAGGATCTGGCCCCGTTGTATATCCGAGAGGTGGTGAGATTGCATGGTGTGCCTAAGTCGATTGTTTCTGACCAGGACGTCAAGTTCATCTCCAAGTTCTGGCAGAGTCTTTAGACTGTATTGGGCACAACAGCTTCCCTCAGTACGACTTTTCACCCTCAGATGGATGGTCAGTCAGAACGGACCATTCAGACTTTGGAGGATATGTTTCGTGCTTGTGTTCTGTCCTAGAAGGGTAGTTGGAAGGACCATCTAGCTTTGACAGAGTTCGCATACAACAATAGTTATCATGCGAATATCAAGATGGCTCCTTTTGAGGCTCTGTATGGTCGTAGGTGTGTTCCCCTCTTTGTTGGGATACGGTGGGTGAGAGATCTTTGCTTGTCCCCAACTTTGTTTAGCAGACTGCGGAGAAGGTGCGGAAGGTTTGGCAGAACCTGTTGGCCGCTCAGAGCCAACAGAAAAGTTATGCGGACGTTCAGCGTCAAGAGTTGGAGTTTGCGGTTGGTGACCTTGTGCTCCTCAAGTTATCGCCGACCAAGGGCATTGTTCAGTTTGATACCACCGGGAAGCTTAGTCCGCAGTACATCGGCCCGTTTCGAGTGGTTGCCCGCGTAGGCAGCCTAGCTTACCGGTTGGAGTTGCCAAGCTCGTTGAGTGGAGTGCACAATGTTTTTCATGTGTCTATGCTGAGGAAGTATCTATGGGACCCTGAGCACAAGATTGACCTAGAGCAGGTCACGGTGGATCAAAACCTCGCTGTGGAGAGTCGGCTGGTGCGTATCGTGGACACATCAGAGCGGGTCTTAAGGAGGAAGACCATCAAGTATGTGAAGGTCATCTGCACGAATCAGTCTGAGAGAGAGGCAAGTGGGAGCTTCAGGATCAAATGCGAAAGAAGTACCCCGAGCTCTTCGAGGCTGGTGAGTACTCGTAGTTATGGTTTCCTTTGTTTACTCTTTCCTTTGTTTTTCTCTTATTTTGTGGTTTGAGGAGTTAAATTTGAGGACGAATCCTTTTTAGGAGGGGAGAATGTAATGTCCTGAATGTTTTTACGTTTAACCACAAAGATCAGCAATATATTCAACAAGAATACTACCTCATACCCCACATATGTTTCATTAAAAACAATGCCACATAACCACAATTAATCCATCAAGAGCATGAATAATTGATTCTTAAAATGCTACTACATAGACGACATTAAAGAAAAGCATGTAGCAATGGAAAAGCATTTTGGATTAAAAACATTATCTAATGTGAATGTAGTAAAATTAACAAGTTAAATTGTAGCACAAACGCTACGTTTACTTGTCTCTATCGAAGAAGCGAAGCACTCAAGCACGGTCATGCTGTAGCAAGGCATCCACATCTTAAGAAAATAAAATGCCGCTAAGCCCTAAAATCGATAATACCTTTTCAGCTCATCGATCTTACACCCAGCCCACTGCAGCAGTGCTACTTGTTTTTTTGAATCTTTTAATCTACTAGGCCAAGCACAGTAAACAATAATATTTCTGAAAACTACAGAACAAATAGTACAACTTTCAAGTAGACACCCTCTTTTTATTCTGCTGCTACAGGGGTGTAAAACATCATGGAAAACAGAGGACAGATTCTGCTTCGACGATCTGGCCAGCAAGCTTCTGCCGAATTCCACCTTCTGTATAATGATCTAAAAGTCTTGAGTTTTTTTACAAAAGATAGTTTACTTGATTTCCTACAACTTTCATTATTGCAAGAAAAAATCATAAAATTCATTTAACCTTCTGAACTACACCTGAATAGAAAGCAGATTCTGACTACTCGTCTGCTACACAACAGAGTTCCAATCTCTACTACGCCCAAACCCCATGGCCACAAAATCTACAAAAAAAAAATACATCAGCTAGTTTTCGACATCCTTTACAACTTTCATGTTGACCAGTTCTACAGAAAATATTGTCTTGATGCTCTAATCTAGACAAACAGATGATCCGCTGAATCAGTCTATGCGTAGATAGCAATTTAATGCTAATCGGTTGATTACACCGCCAGATCACTTCTAATCTCGAGCCATAAACCCTAATTACATCTAAAACAGAGGAGATTTGAGGTGAGAAAAATTATCTAGGTAATCCCTCAAGATCACCCTTCTTCTTCCTCTTTTCTTCTCTCCTTCTCCCTTCTCTTCCTCTTCTCCCCTTTTCTTGGGTTTGGGGGTGCGGCTGCCCTTTGGGCTGGCTGGCCCAAAGTGGCTAGCCCACCCTCCAGACAGCCCACTCTCTCTATTTTTAATTATTTAATTTTTTTATTTTTGATAATTCTATAATTTTATTCCCGCCTCCCGCAATTCACTGAAAAACTGGAAAACTCTGCGATTCTGCCCAATATTCCTAGGGACACATGAATCATGTATATCATATTATTCATATCATGACATATCATTTGCATCGTGGATGTCACTCTTACATTGTTGTACAGCATCGTACATTGCTGTAATACGATGCACACTCTTACCTTGTTGGGTAAGGGTGCAGTGGATCATATGTATACATATGCATTTGCTAGTGGATGGAATAATTGCATACATATGTTATTTGCTTAAATCTTATGAGGTTTGACTCGTGGGAGTCATCAGTGGTATAATGATTGTGGTTGAGATTATAATTGTGGTCATGATGGAAAATAAATGTGAATGCTTAAACTATTATAGTTTAATTAGCTTGTTAAACAGTTTATATGCTAAGATTTTTATCTCTCTTGTTTTTCCCCCTTCCAAGTGATCCTTGAGTAGCATGGAAATGGTAGAGCGGCACAACACAAATGCACACCATCTTATGATTTATGCTGTAATAAATATGATAAGTCTCGAGCTATTTATCCATTTTCCTCATTGATGTTCACTTCAATTAATAATGCTAGATTGTGGTTCGCTTTATTTGGTTAAAATTATTAATGGTTGTTTCTTAATTAATATTTTTCATTACTTTTTGTTTTGTTATTCTTCCGCTTAGCTTATCATATTTTAGAAGATGTTGCCAGTTTATCTTATCTTGTAATTTGGCTAATTGTGGAGTGATTTCGTGGCATCCCGAGAGTAATGTGAGTTCTGGGGTGTTACAAATGGTTGGCCTTTGATCCAACTTGATCTTCTCGGCTTCTCCTTGACCTATACCACTTTCTCAAGCACCGTTCAAGCATTGCGGTTTTAATCCAATATAGTTTTTAGTATTTGGCCATCTTAACAAAATACTCTTTCTTGATCCGGTCTTCAACTTCCTTATAAGCAATCATCATGCTTGCTATATATAGGTGCACCACTGGTTTGCCACGTGTCAACAAGTCTCTCCTGTTCCACTTCCACCGGTGTAGGATCAAGGATGACAGACCAGAGGAGGGTGAATAAGACGTAATAAAATTTTTGCAAGATAATAATAATCTAACAAATTTGAAGCAAAATTTAAACGTATACAATTCTAATAACCCTAAGGCACCTTAGAAATAATAACTTCACGAGGCTCTAAAATAGAATAAGTAGAGACAAGTAGAATCACACAAATAGTAATAAAGTGACACATGATCTTTTACCGTGGTAATCGGAAACTTACCGATTTCCCTTAGTTCACGTTCAGGTTAGCCCAAAAAAAATTGGAACGATTCCACAAATAAAGCCTTCCACCTCGAATCAACTAGTAGTTGCCCTTTCTCCACTACGGAGATGGTGGACACCGAACCACTCACAAATCCGCATCGGGTCCTTTTACAAGCTTCTTGAAGAGATCACCACGCAAATCTCCGCCAAGCCGTCTAGATGCCGGCAAGCACCTAAAGTAATGAACGTAGCTTCGCATGACGGTAATTAAGTGCTAAGGATCAATCTAAAATGAGTGTGCACTTTAGTTTGGCTAAAACACCTCTAAATGAATGCACACAAAGAGAGGAGGTGAAAAATGAATGCTCAAGGCTCCAGGATGTTCAATGCAAGTTCAGCAGCATATCCTTGAGCTGGTGGAGGGGTATTTATACTCTTACCAACCAAAACTAGTCGTTACAAAAATAATTCTGAAAAAATCAGGAATATCAGAACTACCGGTGTACAATTTGCAGTACTATAGCAATGTACTATAGCTAATGAGGCGACGGGGTCCCGATCTTTCGATAGGATAATAAGTTCGATTTGGAGGAGAACGACTTTGACGATGCGACTTCTAACCGATCACGACCAGAACACCAAGCAATCGCTAAACCACACTCCGAGTCGTTGTCAATCGTGCCAAGAACGCAGTTGACCTGACCACGAAGTTCTATTCCTGCACGCAACCGAAGAACACGCAAGAACAAGATAACAAGCAATCTCAAATTACAAATAGGATTGAAATACTCAATATAGTGGGATTCCGAATAAGGATCTTGACAGGTGGTCGTCCGACACAACTGAAGATACAAGTTGAACTAAACATAAACGAAACTAAACATAAACAAAGGCACAACGGGGTTTGGACAGTGGAAATAAACTCTTTTTGTAGGGCAATTTTTCTGGACTATAGGATATAAAGTTATGCTCGTTTGAAGTTGGACCTGTCAGGCTGAATCCAAATTGATCTGGAGGCCGAATTGAATTCCAAAACGTGTCCCACTTGAACTCTTGCTTGAATTAGTTCAAAAGTGACATGGTGACCATAAGGAAGAGTTGGAGGAGACATCAATATGGTCTTGATATGTTGATTAGTTTCCCTTTTAGTAGACCATAACTACGAGCTCATAGTGTTAATGCAATCCTCCTTGTATAGCTGCGTAAATATGCATTTTCATCATTAGGTAGCATCATATAGTTCATATGATATAAAGGCACTTCTAAAAATAAACTCATCTGATAATTTAAGTGATGCGTAGGAACTCTTGTAATTAGAACAACAAGCATTTTTAATATGGTTGTATCCACCGGGACCATGTCCTCATTATCCTCCCCTTCTTGAAAACAAAGCCGTCTTCGGCTTTTAATACGCTGAAAATAGGGTAACAAAGAAGCCAAGGTGTATACATGATATATGTATATGTAACCCGTTTTAACAATTCTTCGTTGTTGCATAATTAATGTTATAAAACAACTGCGATTATAAAAGCTCATTGTATTAGTAACCCAGAAGCTAATGAACAAATCAAAATTTCTCACACAGTAATTATTGCAACTTATTTTGCAAATGTAAGTGATGCATTTATGCAATTCAAATCTCTGAGGTTGTAAACTTGCATTGGTAGCACATATAGGCAAGGCTACAATTTTTGGAATCAAACAAAGTTCATCCAAGTAATCAGATTTCAACCGAGCAATAACACATTCATATAGCAAGGGTGAAAAGATCTGTAAGTTTTTCTTTCTATCAACTTCATTATTCAGATTGTCAATGCTAGATGATTCAATAATAGATGAACACATAAGATTTGAATTGTCACTATTTATTATTTTTCTCTCATAATGAACAAGATTCAACACACCAGAATTGTTATTCAAAATAACAAGCTTCAATTCATCCATGTGATCACATGTTATGCATATTCGATATATATGAAATTGATTGTCTACACCGAAATCTCTAATCAAATTGAACTTATATGTGTAGGCACGAGTAGTTGCTAATGGTTTTAAATATGAAATTTCAGTAAGATTATTAATCACACTAGATAGCTCTTTAGGATTATCGAACATGACACAGTACAAAGAATCTTCAGGAGATATTAGTAAGAACTTTCTTATGAGTAATCAATTCTACATTATGTAAATTGAGTAAAGAAATTTCAGAACATAGAATTTTCAATTGAACACATGAATTCTCACAATTACTCATCTTAACATAATTAAATTTAGTACCATAGTTATCACCTTTATCGATCCCCTCAGTTGATGTAGGTGTTGTAGTTATCACCTTTCATACTCATCTTCAACCGTGATTATCTCCACATCTTTTGCTTTCAATGGCACCTGTTGTTCAACATTCAACTCCTTGTCTTCAATGTCAACTCTCTTCTCTTTAGCATGGTTCTTAACTTCCTACAAGTTGTTAGTCATACAAAAAGACACAAACAAATGTTCGTTCTCATGTTTCTTGTCATTAAGCATTCTCAATTTCTCCTCAATCTGACTTTCAACCTTACATGCAAGTATAAACAAATGAGTGAGAAAATTATATTCTTTGTGAATAAGAATGTCCTGAATTTCTTTATTAAACCCACTTAAGAATCTATTCTCTATAGCTTCAGCATGTTCCTTTAAACCGCAACGCAACAAACGAGTCTTTAATTCATGATAGTATTGCTTTACAGTTCTACTTCATTGCTTCAAACGTTGCAATCTAGCTAACAAATAATTAGCATGATATTTAGGAACAAAATCAACTCGCAAAAGTATTTTGAATGCATTCCAAGTTCGTGGTACTTTCCCATGTCTACCAAGATTCTTTCACCAAAGTATTGCATCATCAATAAAAACACTAGTAGCAGCTCTAATCTTTTGCCTATCAGACCAATCATAATATTCAAATTCTTTGTCTAATGCTATCTCCCAGTCAATATATGCATCAGGATCAAATTTACCAGCAAATGATGGAAAAGCATACTTGACATTAGTTACTGCATCATCATCGTGTACCTCTCTTTGTAACCCACACATACCTCGCTGATTTTGCGGGAGTCAACGACGATCAGAGTAATCAACTTTAGTGTGGCTGATGTAGTTGTCCTCTTCGGTATCATCATCCTCGTTCGACGAAGAGTTTGAAGGAAGTAGTGCACGTCGAGTAGCTGGAGGTGAATATTTATCCAGGATCTCAACTCTGTTGTTGATGGTGGTGAGGGTCGTATTAAGCCGATCCAACACGTTGTTGGTCTCACAAAAAAATTCTACAATGTGATCTTGAACCTGTCATGGTTAGTAGAAAATAAGAAAATACACGATAATTATATAAGTCCCTACAAACTATTAGGAGGTGGAGCTTAACAAGTCACATATCTCTTAAACTCTTACCAAGCTCTTACAATTTCTTACCAATATAAAACAGATGGTGTAACCGGTGGTTGGTTCGTGATAACTTGACTCAAGTGATGTGTATAGCGATTGCAAGGGTCGGTTCAACGTGATCTGCTCGGTTAGTAAAGGTATAGCTTGGAAGGCTATATATATGTAGCAATGGAGAACAATCAGTTAATTTCAGAAATAACACAGAATTGAATTATAGTTCGTATCTAGCACTTAATCTATGTTGCTGATCAAATAAGGATAGCAGAAGGCCAAAACAAGTGTGTAAAAATGTATAGGAGTGATGAGCATAAGATAACTCAATAGAATGTAATCTGGAATTGAAAAGCACAAGGATTGACCCAAATCTGAGAATGACAAATTTGTGTCCACTGGACCAGACGTCGGTATTTTGGTCGTAACTTTTTGTCAGTTACCTCTTTTTTGATGATTCTTTTTTTTGTTGTTTCCTGACAGCTTTGTCTACAACTTGTCTTTTGGGGCCATGTTCTAGAAACCGACAGATAAAATCGCAAAAAAATCACAAGTGCGGACTGTTATATATTCAATTTGGAAATTTGGGTCAACTTTCAATGCAGATATCTTTTAACTGCCTCTTTAGAGTGAAGCGAAATTTTAGGGGCAGTTAGATAAGGAAGTTATGGATCTAATGGCGATAGTTTCACTCAAAAAAGAGTCGGAAACAAAAGTTATGGTATTTTTGGTGGCGACTGCACATGAGGGAGTCTTTTGGCCGAAAATAGGAATAAGGGTTTGATGTATTCTTGATGGTATGGATGTGGGGATTTTTTTGGGAGTTTTATGGGACCAAGAATATGGCCAGCAACAAGACAAAGCTAAAATAGACACAAATTCAATTTAGTAAACCGAAACTAACAAATTGAAAGGCACAACGGGGTTTAGACAGCGGAAATAAACTCTTTTTGTATGGCGATTTTTTTGGACTATAGGACATAAAGTTATGCTCGTTGGAAGTTGGACCTGTCAGGCTGAGTTCGAATTGATCTGGAGACCGAATTGGATTCCAAAACGTGTCCCCACTTGAACTCTTGCTTGAATTGATCCAAAAGTGACGTGGTGACCATAAGGAAGAGTTGAGGGAGACATCGATATGGTCTTGATATGTTGATTGGCTTCTCTTTTGGTAGACCCCAACTATGAGCTCGTAGTGTTGATGCAATCCTTTTTGTATAGCTGCGTAAATATAAATTTTTATCATTAGATAGCATCATATAGTTCATATAATATAAAGGCACTTCTAGAAACAAGTTCACCTGATAATTTAAGTGATCCGTAGGAACTTACGTAATTAGAATAACAAGCATTGCTAATATGGTTGTGTCCACCAGGACCATGCCCTCATCAGTAACACACAGTAACGACTTTGTCAGAGTGTCAGAACTAACCATTGAAAGGCGGTGCGGTACTACCGCCATTGTAAATGTAGTAGTTCCGATCATCGGTTGTAACACCCCAAGACCCACATTACCCTGAGATACTACTAAATCACTCCACAACTAGCCAGATTATAAATAAACTAGCAACATCTCCTAAAACATGATAAGTTAAGCGAAAGCATAACAAAACAAAATTAATGAAAAATATTAATTAAGGAACAACCACTAATAATTTTAATCAAATAAAACGAACCACAGTCTAGCATTATTAATTTGAAGCGATCAACAATGAGAAAAAAAGATAAATAACTAGAGACTCCTCATAATCATTATAGCATAAATCATGAAATGGTTTGTGATAGTGTTGTGCTGTTCTACCCTTCCCATGCCTGCTCAAGGATCACCTGGAAGAGGGAAAAACAAGAGTGGGATATAAATCTCAGCAAGCAAACTGTTTAACAAGCTAATCAAATTATAATAGTTTAAGCATAAGTATTTATTTTCCACATTGACCACAATTATAGCCTTAACCACCATTACTACCAACAACCACAAAATATTAGCAATTAGGTCTCGATTGCCTACTTCATAACCGCAACCACCAACACTAATATAGCATCAACATATTTTCCTTTCTAACCTTATTCTTTCCCACAACCACAACCGCTAACAACAATTACCACAAGAGAAATACCTCATGCCACAACCACATCCCCTACCATACCACAAGAGGATGAACTCCACTCCACGACCACAGCCACATTCCTCATACCACAAGGGACTCTTATGAGCCAATTCCACATAAAAAGGCAAGAAATTATATTTGTTTGCAAATGATTCATCCACAACATATTGCATAAGTATGTAAATGATTCATCTACAATGAAAATGCATATGATCCACTGCACCCTAACCCAACAAGGTAAGAGTGTGCATCGTACTACGGCAATGTACGATGTTGTACCGGTATGGTCGCGGCTATGTGCGGCAACATCCACGATGCAAATGACATGTCATATTATGCATGATATGATACCAATAATTCATAAGAATTTAACCACAAAGATCAGCAATATATTCATCAAGAGTACTACCTCGTAATCCACATTTGATTCGATAAGAATAATACCACATAATCCACATTCGATTCACAAAGATCATAATCAATCGATTCATTGGGAATACTACCATATAAACCACAATATATTCGTTAAGAATACTATCACTAAGACCACAATGTATTCACTAAGAATACTGCCACTTAGATCATAATATCCTCGTAAAGAATACAACCCCACAACCGTAATTGCTTCTTTAAGAACAATACCATATAACTACAATTAATCCATTAAGAGCATAATCAATTGATTCTTAAAATGCTACCACATAGACCACGTTAAAGAAAGCATGTAACAACGGCATAGCATATCAAATTAAGAGAATTACCTAACATGAATGTAGTATGATTAACGAGTTAAACAGTATCACATCCGCTACGTTTACTTGCTTCTACCGACGAAGCGAAGCGCTCACGCACGGTTAGGAGCGAAGCCACCTGTCCAAAATTATCTCTCAGCACAAGACTACAACAAGGTATCCACATCTTAAGAAAATAAAAATGCCGCTATACTCCAAACCTGACAATACCCTCTCCGCTCGACGATCCTACGCCCAGCCCACCGCAGCAGCGCTGTTTGTTTTTATTGTATCTTTAAAACTACTATGCCAGGCACAACAAATGATGATATTTCTGGAACCTACAGAGAAAAACCTACAACTTTCATGTAGACACCCTATTTTTAATCTGCTGCTAAAAGGGTGTAAAATATTGCAGAAAATAGAGGACAGACTCTGCTTTGGCGATCTGGCCAGCAATCTTCTAACGATTTCCACCTTTCGTATAATAATCTAAAAATCATGATTTTTTTAAAGAAGCTAGTTTACATGATTTCCTACAACTTTCGTTATTGCCAGCAAAATCATAAAATCCATCTACCCCTCTAAAACTACACCTGAACAACAACCAGTTTCAGACTACTCTGCTACACAGCGAAGTTCCCGACTCTGCTGCGCCCAAACCCCACGGCCAAAAAATCTAAACAAATTGCAGAAGGTAGGTTTCGACGTCCTCTACAACTTTCATGTTGTCCAGATCCACAGAAAAAATCGTCTTGATGGTCTAATCTAGACGAACAGTCGCGTTGCACGAATCAACCTACGCTCAGATAGCAGAATAACGCTAATCGGCTAATTACCTTGCTAGAACCCTACTAATCCCATGCCATGAACCCTAATTACATCTAAAATAGGGAGAATTGAGGAGGGGAAAATTACCTAGGTGATCTCTCAAGATCATCCCTCTTCTCTCTTCTTTCTCTTTTCTCCCATCCTTCTTCTCCCTTCTCTTCGCCCTTCTCTTGTTTGATCTGTCCTTTGCAGCAAACAGCAGGGCAGCAGGTTGTGGAGGGAGGTGGAGGCGCAAGGAGGTGAGGGGGTGGCAGCCAAGAGGGAAAAGGGGGGAGGGTGTGGCCAAGGGGTATTTAGGAGGGGCGGTAAGGGTTTTGGTGGTGGGAAGGGGGTGATGCTGCTGGCTATTGGGCTGGTGGCCCAACGTGGCTAGCCCACCCCTCCAGGCAACCCAAAACCTGATTTTTTTATTGATTAATTTATTTTTTTACTCTAGATAATTCCGTATTTTCTTTTCCCACCTCCCGCGATTCACCGAAAAACTAAGAATCTCGGCGATTCCGTTAAACATTCTCAGGGACGCCGTAAAGATGTTCAGAGCATTACACGGTAGTTCTGTTTTATCGGCGCAGTACTACCGATTTCCTCAGGTCCAAAAACGACCCTCGGGTTCAGGGCATTATACCGCTGGAATTTTTTGGTACTTTCGAAGTTCAATAGTTTCGATTTCTGGTGCGGTACTACCGCACTGCGGTAGTTTCACCATGTCTTTTTCGGTACTACCAATTTCGGCAAGCCTAAGTCTCAAAGTGGCTGCTCTTTGTAAAAAACGTACCGCTGGATTTTTCTAGTACTACTAAGTTCCGGTAGTTCCGCATATTTCACGCTGGTACTTCCGATTTTTCTGACAGAGCACAGTTGATTTTCAAACTTAATTTTAAGTGTATGCATGATCCTAGATTGATCCAAATGGCATAAGAACTTGCATGATCCTAGAGACACGAGCCAAGAACACAAACGAGTACACCGCACAGAAAGAATCTAGATGACGTTGCCCACAGAGTTCAGAGGCTCAGAAAAGGACGCCGTCTTCGCGGGACACCTTAGAATCAATTGTAGAAGGTCCCTGTAAATTTTGAGCGAATTCTGAGAAAGTTAACTTTTGTTGACTTTGCGGGCCTGTTTTGAGGCCCTAAACGACCTTTTTTTGGGTCGAAGTCGCTGCGCGTATGCGTGGTGGCTTACGCGGATCTAAAATCTCTAGATTTTTCAGACTTCATTTTTCAGGCCCTATTTTCCCGTTTCCTTTCCAACGGATCAAGAAACGCCTCAATCGGAGGTCGTATGCAAAAGTTAGGGGTTTCTCTCTCCTCTTTTTTTTCTTTTTTTCTTTTTTGGTCGCGGCTCTTTCTATCTGCGGCTGCCTTTTCCTTCTCGTCTATCTACTTTGCTCCCCGTGGAGGACTCCATATATGATGTTGATTCGGATTCTAATCCCACTAACCGAGTCCTATTCCGAATCCAATTCTGAGTCCTATTCCGAGTCCAACTAGGGCAAAGCCTCCCTAGAAACCGAGTCCCCCTCTTTTCTTTCTCTCGACGTAACAGTTCGAAACCAACCGCAACGGTGAAACCAAGACGTGAACAGAACTCGAAACTCTAAAGGAACTAGGCACTAAGACCAGCAAAGGACACGACGATGCAACCGAAAGTTCAACAATGCAAAGTACTGATAAGAAAAATTGCGAGGCTAAGATTGGTTTAGATCGGGTGATCTACGACTATTTTTTTTGACTTTTGTGTACTGTAGGTAATGAAAAGCAATCTAATTTATGAATAACTGGAAATTCTCACCGAGCAACCTTGAGCTCTGATATCACTTGATGGAGACGGGGTGCCCGATCTTTCGATGAGATTGATAACTATCGATTTGGTGGAGGTGACTCTCGCGATCCGACTACAACCGTACGACGTCGCTTGCGCCTTAGCAATCGCTAAACCAACTCCGAGATGTTATTAATCTTGCTGGAAGCACGATCAACCTGAACACAAAGTTCAATCCCTACAAGCAATCGAAGAACTAGCAAGAATAAGACGAAAGAAAATCTGATATTGCGAATAACAAAGTTGGTATTGAAAAACAAAGGTGGGATTCCGAAGGTAGTCTTGACAGGTGGTCGTCTGACACAACTGAAGAACCAAAGTTTGCGCAATGGCTAAACCTAAACTCAACGAAATCCAACTCCTAGCAGGGGGCGACGGTTCCTATTTATAGAGAAACGACCAGGGGGCGGCGCCCTAGGGTTACAAGGCCCATGGGCCCAAGTGGTGGTGGCGCAGCACCCTTTTTGACTCGGACTCAGAAACTAATGTGGATTATTTTAATGATTGCGGTCGGCTCGGGTGGAATTTGAATATGAGGTCAGATCTATTGGAATGTAGACTTCATAAGCTTTCCATGAAGTACAAGAACCCCCCAAACGGAGTCCGTATGAAGAAGTTATGCCCATTTGAATGTGGTACCAACGCAGCAGTCCGAATCCGATTCCAGAACGTGTCCAACTCGGATTCTTGCTTGACTTGATCTCAAAGTGACGTGGTGACCTCCCTGATTCCGTCCTTGCATGTCCATGACTCCATGTCCCTTTCCTTCATCCTTTCATAGGTTACTAACCACGATTAAATCACTTGCATTAGGTAGCGGTCTATTCTCAGTAATATATGAACTTAGGAATGAATTCACCTAGTAATTAAGTTGACGAGCACGAGCTCGAGTAAGTGGTCCTTGTTGTGGATGAGTTGTATCCATGGAAGGGATGTCCTCATCAATCTTTCTCTCCTTTGGCATGGAACCATCAAGATTTATGGAGGAAAATAGAGCATAAATGAAATGAAGTGATTGCATTTTATTTATTTTTACCTTAAGAAGCCATAAAAATTATTCAAAGTGACTCTACAAGTATTACACTAAATCATATTATGTGAAATAGCTATTTAGATCATGGCAAACTATACATAGCAAACCTAAACAAATTAAGCAAGAATGTAAAATTTTTTGGATTTTTAGCATATCATGTTGCTCAAAATTATAGTTTAGCTGAAAGTATCCACAAATGAGCCAAGACATGTCAATAAATTAAATAGAACAAAGAAGCTACAATTGAGTCAATTTAGTGTGCTACAAGTTCAAAATTGAATCATTTTATTCAAGCATTTGGATTTGAACACAATTAGCACAAAAGCCAATTTTGAAATGCATTTTTTGTCTTATCTTAATCAAACAAGTTCTAGACTATGAGTCATCCACAACTACCTCCTAAATTCAACCATTTTTCACAATTTTGTTATCTTCACTTGAATTTGTCATCTGTTAGATCTCAAACTTTACTCTGACTATTCCAAACAAGAAGCTTAAGAGAGTGGTCATGGTTATCCAAAATCCCCCCTAAATTCATGCCTAATTCAATGGCAAATCATCTCATGAGAAAGAATTGGTGATATCAATTTTTCGCACATAAAAGAGATTATTTTTTTATTTTAATTGCTTAGTTCAAGAACAATGAGCTACTCCTTAGTCTGTAAACTATAACTGACCTAAGACATAAAAGTCTAGGAGAAGTAAACTCATGCTTCAACAAAGAATTAGTATAGCTTAATCTAAAACTCAAATTTAGTTCAAGACTTAATTTAGCCTATTTGACATAGCATGAATTATAAAAAGACCACTAGAGCAAAACTAGTCAAAAGATCCAACATTGACAAGATTTAGTTTAACTTTTTTTTATATTTAAGTAAGCTAGCATAGCAAAGCTAAGCTATACATATAAAAACATAAAAAATCTTGCAACCTAGCATAAGACATGGCAAGTATAAAGCAAGATATCATGTCACACAAGAATAATAGTCAAAGCTTCATGTAATATTTTACAATGTAAGTTGCTAAAATTATATAAACATTATGATACAGTGGATACCAAATAGTCAAACTTTACCTTAAAACAGGCCAAAGGACTCATAACTCCCAACTCCCCCTACAAAGAAACAAAACAAGAAGACTAGCAACCTAGCACAAGACATGGCAAGATATAAAGCAAAATATCATGTCACACAGGAATAATAGTTAAAACTCCATGTAACATTTTACAATGCAAGCTGCTGAAATTATATAAACATTATGATACAGTGGATGCCAAAGAATCAAACTTTCCCTCAAAACAGGCCAAAGGACTCATAACTCCTAACTCCCCCTACAAAGAAACAAAATGAGAAGAATTGAGAGACTTAGTGAAAATGTCTATAATTTGGTGCTCTGACTCTATAAAGTGAAGTACAACATCACCCTTCTCTATATGATCTCTAAGGAAATATTATCTAATGTCAATATGCTTGGTTCTAGAGTATTGCACTAGGTTTTTGGTAATAGTTATGGTACCAATGTTGTCATAGATAAGAGGAATACTATCTAAGACCAACCTTGATGAGGACATCCTTAGCTATGTTGTTTTATATATTGTGTTCAATCTTTGCTGTGCTTCAAAACATCATGAACTTATAAAGGGCTAAAACTTTTGCAATGAAGCTTAAAATTGAGATGAACTTATTTATGTATATTCCTAATGATATTATTTATGAGAATGGAATACTATCTCATGTCATTACTTTGTGCATTCTTAGGTTTGACAAATGCAAGACTTTGGAGGAGGCTGGGGCCAAAGGAATGAAGAAGCACAAGAAGGAGGGCAACAACAATGGCTGCCAAACCCATGGAGAAAAGAGAGAAAGGTTCATGTGGTTGGGAGCTTCAAGACCATGTGGCCAAGAGAGCTTTAAGCCCATATGGCCAAGATACATGCATCCCATGCGGTGGGAGAACAACCCATGCGGATGGAAGGGGGAAACCCAAGCCCATGCAGTTGTACAAGGAGAAAAGCCCAAGTTTTTTATATGATTTCCAAAGCCCAATTTGGACCTCTCACAAGTCCAATCGAATTCAAACTTGGAATCAACTTAAAATTTAATTCGGATTCGGTTTAAGATAGCCCACAGAGCCTGTAATAAAAAGACCATAACTTTTACAAACATAGTCTGATTCTTGTGTTCTTGTGCTTGTTAAAAAGTTTATTCCAAGGCTCACACAATGGATAAGACCACAGCTTCAGAAACATCATGGATCAATCACTATGACCAAAACAATGTGACAACTATAAATTTGGATCTTCTTTTTATGTGAGTTTGAGTCTAATACTTGTAGAGATGAGTTGGAGTTGCTCATAGGCCCCATGTTGCATGTGTGAAGGAGGTTGGGAGTCCTTAAATACACTAGCACCCCTCGCTCTATCCCTTAGATCATGATTTAATAGATTGATTTCAGAGTAGCCAATAGCACTTGTTCTTCTCCTAGCATTGTGTAGCAACTAGAGAGGGGAATTGGATATTGTCTACATTTTGTTCTTGTTGTCCCCATCGTTAATTACAGGCATGCTTTCCACTTTCTCATGGTCGGATTGAAGAACCTTCAAGAGTGTGGTTGCATGAGTTCATACGTCGTAGGTCATTGCACAGGCAGCGGTTGGCCACACCAGACTACCAATTGAAATCAGAAAAAATATATAGGATAGAAAACTATCTCGCATTGGATTCGTATCCCTTGACATTACACGGAAATGTCACCACGTACCATTCTCTACATCCAACCCATCCATTCTAAGATCAAGGGCTGCCAATTTAGGCCCCACAACCCCTCAGAACTTCTCAACAGGTGGTGTAGTTTAATTGGTTCGTAATGCTGTTGGCTATTTTGATATGATATAACTTGCACGTTTCCTAGTTCCCGGCGGGAAAAACATTTCTTGCACTTCTCCATCGGCGCCAAAGCTTTTTTATTCTTCGTCTGAAAGCTTGTTGACAAACTAGAAGTGGCACCTGAAAAGAAAAAGAAATCGATCGGAAGTGTGTTGGTTTACATCTTTGGAAGATTTCAGCAGTCATCGAGACTAGCAAGAGTATTTATTTTGTACCAGGTACGGAACACACCTAGCATACATCAATCAGAGAGAACACATCCACAAAAGTGTTGACTTAACCAGAAGCGTTGGCTTCTAACACTCAAACCACAAGAAACATGCAGAGCGTTGTCATCTGCTCACAACCACCATCTTCAGGGCACCAATTTCACAAGCAGCGGAGCACGGAGGAGACGGAGCGACTCGGCGATGCAGTTGTCATGGTGGCTTGGCGGTGACGAGAGGAACTTTGAATTAGGCGCGATGGCAACGAGGAAGATGGCGGCGAGAGCGAGATGGGATAGCCAGAATGGTTGCGATGAGAGGGGCGACGGGTGGACCACTGGGAGCGCTCTAACGGTGACGTGATCATAGCAGACAAGCCATGGTTTGCACGAATGGGGAGTTTTCAGGTTTGGTCATCGGTGGATGGTGGGGCCTAAATTTGTAGCCCTTGATTTTGGAATGGATGGGCTAGATGTAGAGAATGATACTTGGTGACACTTCCGTGTAATGTCATGGTTTACGAATCCACCATGCGTTACTTGTTTGAGCATGGGTATATTCTTTTTGGTTACGGCTTTTAATTTTTGGTTGAAAATTTTGAATTTTAGCTGTTTACGGCAGAAATTACGGAGAGAGATTTGCTTGCGATTTTAGATGGGATAGATATTAGGTTTTTAACGTGTACTATAATTAACTTGTAGACTCCGTCTTAAAAAAATATTTTATTTAAAAGTTAAGTACTATAGTAAAAACTAAAAACCATTTTGAAAAATTGAAAAGAACAAATCCAAACAACTTAGAGAGCCGTCAATTGCATTTTTTTTCATTAAATAGCACATCGTGTATCTTCTTTTAAAAAAACTTAATAGCACATCATGTATGATTGCATGGGGCCCACCCCACCACTCAAAGCGTGCGGGCTGTCTGCACTGAGCGGACGTCCGTCGGCTAGCAAATCCGTATGATTTAGTGCCTATTTTTTTTACTACAGTTTATGTCTTTTAACTAAAATATTTGAATTTTAGCTGTTTACGACAGAAATTACGGAGAGAGATACTCGCTTGGGATTTTGAATGGTACAGATATTAGGCTTTTAACGTGTACTATAATTAACTTATAAACTTTATCTTACAAAATACTTCGTTTAAAAGTTAGATACTGTAATAAAAGCTAAAAATTATTTTGAGAAACTGAAAACATCATGCCTTACTTACCGACGAGTAACAACACTAGGGCGCACCACGTTTGGAAATCAAAATGTAGGAACAATGAAAAGAGGCAATACTAATAGCAGGAGAAGGGGGAAAAATAGTACTTTGGTCAGGAAAACCACCCTCTCCCGACTTCAGAACAATGGGCATGACAACCATGGCGACGGCACGGCGCACAGCCGCACGGCCTTGGGCGCTGTGAGCCCGAACACGTCGTCCATGTCAAGCTCGTGCGGCTCCATCCCGCCGGGCAGCGACCAGTCACAGCAATGCAGCATCTGCGCGAGTCCGAGCTCCACCGCATACATCCCCAGCTGCATCCCCGGGCACGATCGCCGCCCGGTCCCAAACGGTAGGTACTGGAAGTCTCCCCCCTTGAAGTCCACGTCGGCGCTCTCGCCCGCGAACCGCGACAGCCGGAATGCCCCGACGTCCGGCCAGTGCTTCTCGTCGCGCGCCATGGCCCAGGCGTTGATCCAGACGCGGGACTTGCGCGGGATGACGTAGCCCCCGATGGGGTAGTCCTGGAGGCACTCGCGGAGGAGGAGTGATGCGGATACACACGTGTCTTATACTTTTCAGTTAAATATATTATTCAACTGGAAAGAGTTATTGAGCCGCATCAAACATTGCCAGGTGAACTCATTCCAAACTAAATATAATGTTGTTATTCATAAGAATAGAATACTACCTCATGTCATTAAATGGTGCATTCTTAGGTTTGTCGATGGCAAAACAATGGAGACGCAAAAGGAAGAGAATAACCACATTATGTGTCAAAGACATTAAGGAAGAAAGCCCATTCAGTCGAAGAGCAACAGGGAGAAGCTCAAGGACTTAAACTACAAGTTTTGGATAAGATTTTCAAGCCCAATTCGTACCTCCTACAAGGCTAATTGGATTCAAACTCGGATTCAACTCAGAATTCAATTCGGATTCGGTTTGGGACAGCCTGACAAGCACTTACTAAAAAGGTAATAACTTTCACAAACGGAGTCCGATTTGGGTGTTCTTGTACTCCTTGGAAAGATATTTTCAAGGGCTACGCAATGGATCTGCTCCCAGCATCAAATTTATCATGGATCAAAAGTTATGGCCAAAACAATATGATGGCTGTAAAATCTAGTTTCCTTTTTGTGAGAGTTCGTATCTAAAACCATATAGGGTTGAGTTGTACTAGGTTTGTGGACTCTATGGACGTCCCAAGGTCCTATATAAGCCATGTATTGGCAGCCTAAGGGCTCAGACCACCTTTGAGAATAATCAATCTACTAAAGTTTGTTCGAGTTTATCATTGCTGCTGAAATTACATGAGGGAATTAGGAGTTTCTTCAATCAAGATCGTTCAGCCTTTCCGCTGGGAATTGGGTGCACGATAGATCTTTGCTTGGTGGTCGGCGAAATCGACGCGAGTGTATTTTGGCGGATTAAAGAGTGCATTGGCACTGGAGGATCATTGCGATTCATCAAGACTCCCGCGAGTATCCATCCTACGTCGAGAAGATCGGGCGACCCCGTATCATCTGGTATCAAAGCGCGGTTTACTCGGTAGGATCTTATCCCTTTACTTTTAGATTGATTTATTTCTGTCCTATAGTCCAATAAACCGAAAATTGCAACAAAAAAATCCAAACCCTAGTTTCACATCTGTTTTTTTCGAGAGTTTTATTAAGTTTTGATCCATTAGAAATTTTGTTTACGTGCTGATCTTAGTGTCCTTTTGCGTTGCTTAATCGTTGTTATTTTGAAACCTTGAAAATTCGCTAGTTGATCTTTCAATTAGCATAAAAAAAAGTAGATTCAATTTATTTTTTGAAACCTTGTTCTTGCTGTCCACATAAAATCTTTGTGCATCTTGAAACAATATCACATCTGAATATATCTGGGTTTCCTTTTTCTTGATTGATTTGGCCATAAGAATCTTAGTTGCACATATTCAGATCTTCACTTAAATCCTTTGAACCTTGAGACTAGTCTTTGATAATTGCTTTAGGGCTGTTCTAAAATTATCTACACATTGCTGAACAACTTTGGACTTACGAACAATTAAATCTAGTTCGGCCTTAAGTATTAAAAAAAGAGAGCAAAAAAAAAGGCAGCCAATTGAAAAAAAAGAGCCACGGCTTGAGCAAAAAAAAAGAAAGAAAGAAAGAAAAAGAAAGCAAGAAAAGAAAGTATTGGCCGAATTTGGGTGAGTTAATCTTAATCCATAAATTCAGATTGTGTATTTAATTTCTTTGGACAATCTTGTGCCCTCAAATTCATATTATTGCAATTGGCTAGCGTCTCTCCTAGTACTTGGTGCAAAACGAGCTAATATTCCCGATTGTTTCCTTTATCTTATTCCTTTTGTTTGCATTGAGTCACATTGATCATTGCGTGTGCGTTCATATACTCCACTTATATCATTTGGATCAGCACATAGGCAATACTTTCTAGCTTGTATTATTACTTAATTCAACAACATCGTGAAATTCAGATTGTGTAGGATAAATACTTTCATACCAAGCTCCCGTAAATATCCTTTGCCGTGCAATTGTGGGTCACTTTTAAATCCGCTTGATCATCACTTGCTATTGTAGCCACCACCAAGTGTAAGTTTCTTTTTGGCTTCAATTCACTTCGGAAAGGTAAGGACTTTACTTGGTGAGGAAAAAGTGAGATAGAGTGAACTCCACATATCGAATATATATTGTGGTATTTGTGCGTTCTTTGTGCCACTAATCATGACAGGTGGAGACGATAATATGGAAGAGAAGCATACCCCGGTGGATCGTTTTCAATTCCACACTTTGAGAGGAACTTTGCGCAATGAGTTCACCACCACTTCTTCCACCTTGAAAGCGCAACTCAAGACAAAGATGAACAATTTCGCACAAGATATGCGCATTGAATTCAATCATCAAATGAAAGTGTTACGCTCGAACATCGTGAATGATGTTATGCGGGCACTTCATCCACAACAAGTCGAAGATAGCTTTAATTCTTTCTATAGCAGTGAAGATCCAGAGGAGTATCTTGAGTGGGAATGGCGAATGGAGAAAGTATTTAGATTTCAAAAGCTTACCAAAGACCAAGAGGTGATGTATGCCACTAGAGAATTTGAAGATTATGCTTATAGTTGGTGGCATCAACAATCTGGAAACGAATTCATTAAATCTTGGTCAGATTTGAAGGCACTCATGAGGAGAGAATTTGTGCCACCCTATTATGCACAGAGATTGCTTCGCTACTTGGAGAGTATCACACAATGGAGTAATACAGTGCAAGAATATTATGTTGAGCTACAAGATGCATTACGTCGAGCCGGTGTCATTAGTGAACTACAAAAGAAGACATACTTCAAAAGAGGATTGAATTCTAAGATTGCCGCTACACTTCAACATAAATATTTTGGTAGTGTGCAAGATCTTGTGAATTTTGCTATTCAAGAGGAGAAAAGACTTATGGAGAGACGTACACCACAGTTTTCTTTCAGTCCATACTTCAATTCTGCTGCCTCTACTAGTGTGACACATGAGAAGATGACCGAGCATGAGACTTTCCCTTCGGTCAAGGAGATATATAGTATTCCAAAACTACATATAGCTCCTAAGATACACCACAACCTATGTGAGGATGAGGGCCACATAGCCAAATTGAGTGAGAGTGATAAAAAGACTGAGCTGTGTGATTCCACCATATGTGAGGTTAAGAGCATCCAAATTGAGAATGTGAGAGAGACATCAAAAGAAAAGAGAGAAGTAGAAGATAGACAAAGTAAGGATGCATCTGAAACTAACACATTAATATCTACTTCTAATGTTGTTTCTCACATTGTACAGGTTGACATTAAAGATGAAGAATTGAACATTTAACAATCGGCACCTTTGAAGCCAAATGAGGAGAAGATAACCACGGGAAGGGATAAAGTGCTTGCTGCCCCGTGGGTGCATCCTAATAATTTTAAACACCCAGCGCCTACATCATCTGAGGAGGACGACAAAGGTAACACTATTGGTGCTGAATTTAATTGTGCAAAGGTGAGTAATTGTGAGAACTCGTATGATCAATCAACAATTCCATGTTCTGAAATTTCTTTGATTAATTTACATAATGTGGAATTGATTACTCATAAGGAAGTTCTTACTAGAATATCTCCTAATGATTCTTTGTGCTATATCATGTTTGATGATCCTAGAGAGCTATCTAGTGTGATTAATAATGTTGCTAAAATTTCATGTTCAAAATCACTAGTTAGTACCTATGCCTACACATATAAGTTTAATTTGATTAGAGATTATGGTGTAGATGACAACTTTTATATTCACAGAATTTGCATTACATGTGACAAGCTTGCTGAATTGAAACCGCATATTATAGATAAACAATCTTTTATGCCATATTATGATCACAATGAGATGGATTTCAACAATAGCACGTACTGTTTAGAAAGATTTCATAAGTCTGCTTGTTCAATCATTAATGTACAATCATGTAAAAATAATCAGAGTAGCGCAGTTGAAGCATGGAAGCCGATAAAAATTTTCTTTCCCATATCTAAACAACTAAATCTGATTTTGCCTCTTAATGATTTGTCTATGCTCTTAGAAAAGTCGTGGACGACTTTCTTTTATGGGAGTGAGAATGATGTGACAAATAATATTACGATACATACACCTTTTGCCGCATCAAATATTGCCAGGTGAACTCATTCCAAACTAAATATAATGTTGTTATTCATAAGAATAGAATACTACCTCATGTCATTAAATGGTGCATTCTTAGGTTTGTCGATGGCAAAGCAATTGAGACACAAAAGGAAGAGAATAACCACATTATGTGTCAAAGACATGAAGGAAGAAAGCTCATTCAGTCGAAGAGCAACAGGGAGAAGCTCAAGGACTTAAACTACAAGTTTTGGATAAGATTTTCAAGCCCAATTCGTACCTCCCACAATGCTAATTGGATTCAAACTCAGATTCAACTCAGAATTCAATTCGGATTCGGTTTAGGACAGCCTGATAGACACTTACTAAAAAGGTAATAACTTTCACAAATGGAGTCCGATTTGGGTGTTCTTGTACTCCTTAGAAAGATATTTTCAAGGGCTACGCAATGGATCTACTCCCAACATCACATTTATCACGGATCAAAAGTTATGGCCAAAACAATATGATGGCTGTAAAATCTAGTTTCCTTTTTGTGAGAGTTCGTATCTAAAACCATATAGGGTTGAGTTGTACTAGGTTTGTGGACTCTATGGACGTCTCAAGGTCCTATATAAGCCATGTATTGGCAGCCTAAGGGCTCAGACCACCTTTGAGAATAATCAATCTACTAAAGTTTGTTCGAGTTTATCATTGCTGCTGAAATTCCATGAGGGAATTAGGAGTTTCTTCAATCAAGATCGTTCAACCTTTCCGCTGGGAATTGGGTGCACGATAGATCTTCGCTTGGTGGTCGGCGAAATCGACGCGAGTGTATTTTGGCGGATTAAAGAGTGTTCGTCCCTTGCATTGGCACTAGAGGATGATTGCGATTCATCAAGACTCCCACGAGTATCCATCCTACGTCGAGAAGATCGGGCGACCCCGTATCAAGGAGCGGGGGTGGCGGGTGGAGGCGGAGCACCTCCTTGGTGACGCACCGGAGGTGGGGAAGATTGTCGAGGTCGCTCTCGTGGACCTTGCGGTTGAGGCCTACCACGCCAGCGAGCTCGTCCTGGGCAAGCTTCAGCTCGCCGGGACTACGGAGCAGCTCCGACAGCGCCCACTCCATGGTGGAGGCCATTGTCTTCGTACCGCCGAACATGATGTCCTGCATGGAGTGATGTACCAAATTACCAATACATACGGCACAGTCAATGATTAGCTCATAAGTCGTAGGTGCAAAATGTGTCACTACAAGATAGCTATTGGTAACTGGTACGTCCCATGATTAACCCTTGTCGGTTTCAAGCCTGGATCAAAGAACTAATCGAGAGCAATCAGCTATTGCCTGAAGATGAACAGTACATCAAATACTCAACGCAGAACACAGTATGTTTTGGTGCTGCCGAAACTTCACAGCATTTCCAGGTTTTCTTCTTCTCTACTTATAGAAAATATCAAGGACTACAATTGGAAAGTAAAGACTACAATTGGAAAGCAACAAATTCTAATTTGGGTACCATGATCGGTTTCTGATTTCTGGCCATGTACAGTTTGCCCGACACCTTGATTTGTAAAGGAAACAGAAAACGGAAAGCAACTACTAAAGAAGGAAAACAACTGCTAAACAGATATGCAAAGTTTAAACTAACAACCCTTTGATGTTGTCCCTGGTGAGTTGGAGGTCTCCCAGCTCGACTCCGTCAGCTCTCGTATCAGTTCTTGGGGTGTCGACGTGGTAAGCAATCATGTCGTCCACCATGTCAGGCAAGGATAGATCGCCGTCCCTCCATTTGGCCAGGTGTTCGTCAATGATCCGGTCGATAAACATATCGAGCGCGCTCCTCGCCGCCTTCATCCTCCTGTTGACGCCGTTGAGGTCGAGCCAGCCGAGGCATGGGATGTAGTCGGCGATGTTGAATGCTAGGAATATCTCCGAGAGCTCCAGGATGATCTCGACGAAGTCCTTCTCGTCTTCCTGGCTCTGCGCGCCGAACGCCGCACGGAAGGTCACCTTCGTGGCGAACTTGAACACCAGATCGCCGACGTTGGTATGGCTAGCATTTCAGATGGTATGGCTAGTATTTTCTGAGATCAGCTGAAAAACAATAAAATTTTTAGGTATGCTAGCTAGTTTTTTAGGTGTAAAAAGAACTATCACATAAGGTTCTTATTCTGAATAATCTGTAATTAGAACCGTTTATGATAGTATACCTTCACAGACGGTTCTAGTTCTAAACCGTCTATGATAGTATACTTTCATAGACGGTTCTAATTTTGAACCGTCTGTGATATAGTTTTCACATACGATTCAAAACCCGTCTATGATGATATCATGTTATTATTGACCTATAAACTCAGACGGCTCACAAAATCATCTGTGATGACATTTTAAAACTGTCTGTGATGACCTTTTTTGTAGTAGTGGGAGGTGCTCTCTGGTGGGCTTCGTTGGCGTCGGGAGCGGCGCCGGTGAGACAGTGGGGTGGCGGTGCATCGCGGGTTGAGGCGGGTTGGGTGGTAGGCAATGCGGCTGGGAGAGAGGGGGAGGGGGTGGAAGTTAGAGTTAGAGATGGGTTTTCATAAGATTTAGGTACATGGATCTAGAATATTCGATCTACATCCGACAGTCCAAAAATCTGATTGATTTTTTGTTGAAAAATAGTTAAATAATGTATAGACAGACTGTTGGGAAATAGGAAAAATTCAGAATCCTGCTGACAACTTGACATGTGCGCGTGAGTCGCGTGCTTCGAATTCGATCATTGCACCAGCACCAGCTCATAATAGAATAGGGGAGAATCGAGACTGCTGTCACCACATGCTGACTGACATGCATCTGTTCACAATTAATCCCGGTAACTTATATATTGACAGAAGAAAATCCAAAAGAGGCAGACAAGATAATTAATCTGAATGAATAATGTGTCGTGGTCGACTCCGCCAAAGGCTTTCGTGTTGCAAGCTGCCAGCTGATCTTAGCTACATCTCACTTAACCAGCACATCAACGGTGGTGTTGACGGTGGGCCGTGAGGTAGCGGCAACAAGAGATGATGTGCAATGGTGGCAGCGGAAACAAGAGATGAGGCCCACGCCCACCGTTGTCCACAACAAGGGGCAGAAGTATGCATAAGCTAGCTAAACGGCAGAATTGGGAGGTGGTGGGTGTTGCCTATTAGCTTAGGATCGCACGCCCAGAAACTGCAGAGCAGCTACTGTAGTGAATACGGCAAAGAACAGATAATGTGTTTCAGAGATCAAAAACTATTTCCTCTGATTGAATTTTAATGTCTCAAATGAAACTTACAACTGAATGGTACTTATAACAGCAACTACGGATCACAACACCTACGATCCACAAAAACAGAAACTAACTTCATGCACGACGCACGTTATTGACTCTCGCATGAATGCATGCCCAACGCACATTCAGGTAACCTCCTGCATGAACTTCTGACGACGAGTTCTTCTGCTAACCTTGACACCAGACAGCACACCAACGAGCCGCACCTAGGATTAAGTCCAACAGTGGGACACGTCAGGCCGGGGCACCGAGGGCGGCTATGCCATTGTCCCACCGCAGCTAGTGCTGGAGGCTCGAGAAATGGAACTGTTTATGGACCTGTTCTTTTTGGCTGCAACTTATGGTTTTTGGTTAAATTTTTTGAATTTTAGCTATTTGCAACAGAGATTACGGAGAGAGAGATACTTGCTTGTAATTTTGGATAGTACAGATGTTGGGCTTTTAATGTGTACTATAATTAACTTATAGACTCCATCTTAAAAAAAATACTCTGTTTGAAAGTTAGGTACTGTAGCAAAAGCCAAAAGCCGTTTTGAGAAGCTGAAAAGAACATGCCCTATGTATTGTAGCTGCCTTTTTTATGTATTGTAGCTACTTTTGTTGTCAATTTTATTCTCCGAACACCTGTTTTTATCAAAATAGCCGCTTCCCCAAGTTCAGAAAGTGTGGTAGACGACACGTGTCACCTGACACGCCTAGGGAGCTCGGTAGGGACTGGGGCTGTGGCAAGCAGAGCGTGAGCGGCAACAGGAGGGTCCATGTGCCAGGCTGCCCCTGCTCGGTAAGGCGCTGTTGATCTACTGCGGGTTAGCAAGTGGCCGGGTAGGTATGCGGGCAAGTGCAGGTTGGGGTGTGAGCATGGGCAGGTGCTGGATTTGCTAGGCATTTTAGCTGTTGGCACGCGGAGGGAATCATGTTGCGTGCATGACGACGTGGAGACGTGACGTTAGATTCTCGTTTTATTTGCCCGTTAATTGCACTACCGTTGATGCCCATGTGCACTCATGCGGGACTGTCATCGCGAATGCATTCCAGCGCATAAAATGGGAGGCTTCAGCCTACCCTCTCAACCAAACCATGCTCAGTTTGTTTCCTGTCGAGTGAGAGAGTAACGAGGGATGGAAAGGAAAAAGAGACTAAAGCACGAGTTTGTAATATAATTTTGAGGTGGTTTAGCTGTGATTTACGATCTTTCGCGGTTCGAAGCATTGTAGAGTGGATGAAGGCCTTCAGAAAAATGTATGGCTCATTCATATGTGAGCAACACATTTAATATATCATTAGCATTTTATTAGCGTAATTATGGTTTTTTTAATGTGGAATGTGTTAAGCAGTCATGTTTAGTTGACGGATGTGTTTATGTAATTAGCCATGTTTAGAACATAGTAGTGGTGAGAATAATTATTTATTGCAAATAGCTGCAAAACTATGGGCCAAAAAATAGCTAAAATATTTTTATGTATATCTGCACGTATATATTTATTGCTCTTGTGCGATTACAGAAAGTTATAGAAAATGATGGTTTGGAACGCACTGTGTATACATAATTAGCATTTTAATTAGCGCTAATCATATTTAAGTAGTACTAATAGCAATTAATTAGTACTAATTGCAAGAAATTAGTACTAGTTGCATTTAATTAGTGCTAATGAAAGCAATAGATATATCATATTTTATTTAATTACTGCACATTTAATCATAGCAGACTTTTTCCATTAGGTGTAGAGACAATGTCATTCTCTTGCATTAGGAGAGGGAGAAAGAAAATGAAACCCTATTTTGTCCATCAGTCTAAGAAAAAGAAACTCTTTTGTCCTTTGGACTGAGAAACGTTTATCCATCGGTCAAAGAAAGGAAACTCTTTTGTCCTTTAGTCCAAAAAAGGAAAACTCTTTTGTCCTTTAGTCCAAAAAGGCAGTTAGTTCTTTCGTCCCTTGGTCCATCACAAGTGAAGAAAAATGCGATTATTATTAATTAAATGCAATTTGCAAAAATGGCATTCAAGGGCCAAATTTGGGAAATATGTATGAAGGTATTTCTAGTGTTCTCGGTGAGTGCACAATTTAGTATATATGTATGTAGGTATGTAGCGTGATTATTCTCGGTTATGGTTAATGGTATTTAGCACTATTTGATATCGACACATTTTTTTCTATACTTTAGGGAATGGCTGCTGGTGGCGATCACGGGCGTGGTACGTTGCTGCACCCATCTTCGGATGAGCAGTATAGTTGTCAGGCGTTGTTGAGCGATGATGGACCGCCTCTCTTTGTTCTCTAGGGAGTCAGGAGGATTGGCCTCTCAACGATCGGCATGTTTCAGTTTTGCGGCAGGCCGGATTGTTACCTATAGTGAGGATGATGCACATTGGATGGTCGTTCACACTGGACTTGCTGCTTCTATCGGCACTTGTTGACTGGTGGAGACCGAAGATTCTCATGTTTCACTTTCGATGAGGGAGATGACCATCACCCTGCAGGATGTTGCTACCTCATTGGTCTGCCAATATGGAGTCGTCCTGTGATTCCAACCCAGACAACTGACTAAAAGACACATCTACTGCACTAGTTTGGTCATCCCATTTCGGATTGCACCCATGGAGTGCCACATTTCTAGCTGCGGCGGTACAGGCAATGCCCAACAAACGCGCCTAAACATGTTGTGAGGTCCCATCTAGTCGCTTACTTATTCTTCATATTCAGGTTGATCATGTTTCCTATGACTCAGGGAGACTAGGTGTATCCCACCTACATCTATATCGCTGAGTCCTTGGTCAACGTAGAGCCTAATGAGGACCCACTTATAGCTGGGGCTTGACTATTCTATGCGCGACCTATAGAGGTTTGTGTTATGGCTCATAGCATGCCACTAGCGTGCCAAAGCTTGCCATCTGCTATATCATATGGTAGCTATGGTCGTGGGTGCACTTTCCTATCGGTCGA
The DNA here is from genome assembly GCA_036346265.1 of Melocanna baccifera. Taxonomy (NCBI): domain Eukaryota; kingdom Viridiplantae; phylum Streptophyta; class Magnoliopsida; order Poales; family Poaceae; genus Melocanna; species Melocanna baccifera. Next base: position 15,047,230 of record CM070691.1, on the reverse strand, counting down.
CCATACTTTTAGGTGTATGTGCATCCGTACCAGTTGGAGGCGTGGTTCTACTGTGACGGCGATGGCGACAACCCGGTGGACGGGCTCACCATGGGTACTCATTAGACTACTAGTGAGCTAGGATGGTCTAGGGAATGGCCACAACGAGTGTACCCAGATTTTCACAACGCGTTCGAGACCTTGGATGAGGGTAACGTCATGTGGATAGTGTGGACCACAGAGTTCATCTCTGAGACCATGCCTTTCGGACTTGCTAGAGCAATGTGAGCAGGACAGGGACTACTAGCTCATGACCTCCCACCTTGTCTTCTCTCATATTGTTTATCTGTATGCTCCCCAACAAGTCATGAGATAGTTCAGACTTCACCAGCAGGTGCCACCAGCACCATGTCGACTACTACTCGGCCATGCCCACCTATAAGTAAATTTATTTGTTACCTAGTTTTGTACGGTTCATTGAATACCTTGTTTTATATGGTTCGTTGCATACCATTCTTGTCTCCATTATTTCCCCACTAAAGTAACAGATTCGTACCCCCACTTTTTTTAGAGGCAAAAGAAGAAGGGACGGAAGAGCGACGAGTGGAGGGAGACATAGATGCCATGGATGCATGCCTGGGACCAATCGCACGAGGAGTGGTACTTGCCACGAACACTTTGTAGACTGATGTGTCTCACTATGTAGCCCCCCACACAGGCCACGCACGCCGACAAGCTGTCACTCAGCCCAACTGACATCATGCGACATGACATGATGAAGTGGTAAAATATTTAAAGTTCATATTTTGTATTTTATTGTTCGATCATACATGCCTAACATGTTTCGTCTATCATTGCAAATCGATCGGCTGCACCACATTGTTTCTGAGGGTGGAACCACACTGCGCTATGAATAGCCGAGCATGATCGAATGACTCCTGGGGTCCGTCCACAACATGTAGGAGGACACCAAACATGCATTAGGGGCCATCAGCTGTGCTGTGCTAGCGACGTGTTTACCCTGGTGGGCGACAAGCCACATCCTCATCCGTCAGTAGCTTTGTCTGTATGTCCTAGCTCATCGACGTACCGCCCTAGCCTCAGTTGTTCCTAGTCTGTGCAGTGTGCTGCTCAGGTTTGAGAATTTTATAATTTGGTTCAGTTCGTATGATACCTTTTCTTTGTTATTCTTTATATGTGTCATCTTCATGCAGGATGTTCACGCCGACAATACTCTACGTCCATCTTCGTCACGGAGGCAGCTTGACCCTAGACCTCCCTCGTAGGAGGGAGGGGCGAGGGACCACCCTACTTCTGTCATTATTATGGAGACAACATGACACACATGACCCCCAGGTAGTGACGTCGACTCCCCTGTCTGAGACTACGAGGTGTAATACTGCACATATGCACCTGTGGACCACTCGCATCTCCAGCAGCGTGATGAGTAATATGACTGGACATACAACAGCTACACGGTCTACCAGTATGACATGGGCTATGCGGCATCGGGCTTTGCTATAGTGGGCTACCGTGAACCGAAGTACCTAGGAGGTTCATTGTCCACACAACTTGTGACACTGGTGCTTACATTTACAAGTTTCATTACAGTCCTACCTTCCGTTGGCCTAACGAAACATGTTTCCCTTTGGAGGACACCGGCAATTATGTGGAGGACTAGGTGTAGTGGATGTTTAGCACTCAAGAGATTAGGCCCATTCAATTGTCTGATACACTGGTTTCCACTCGGCCACTATCGCAATACAACTTGTGCAACGTACGATGCTCCTCGGATGGGCTAGCTTTGCTACCAAAGGAAGCGGGCAACAGCAACCCTTGACCTGGTAGTGTGTTTGGTGCCAGCTCTTCAGTTCGCACATGTTGAGGTTGACGGTTTGAGCATGTTGCCACTTGTATCATACGAGTAGGGAGGCAAACATATGAACCTAACCAAACTTTACACGCCATGTAATTTGCACATTCATTGCACCATGTATTAAAGCACGAAGTTTTAACTAGTTTACACGTGTATTCAACTAGTTACATGTGCTGCAACCGAGCAACCCAGCCGTCTAGCCTCTTCCCGACCCCCTACCCGCGCTTGCCCGCTCACTTGCCCGGCCACCTGCCAAGGCGCTGCAGCTCGGCAAACGCTGTGGGCCACCCTGTTGCCACGCCTGTCACACCCACTCCTACCTTGTGCCCCAGCCCCTGCCAAGCTCTCTATGTGTGGCAGGTGACACGTGTCGCCTATCGTGCTTTCCAAGCTCAGAGAGGGAGCCATTTTTTTTTTTGCAAAAATAGGTGTTTAAGGGCTAAAAATGAATAAAAATATAGCTACAGTGCTACATATGTGAATAATTATGAGAAATGGTAGACAGTAGTAGGGAGCATAAGGACTGATTTTAAGGGCCTCTACAGTTTATATTGCAGTCTGACATAACAAGTACTAGGGTGCTGCTATTTCATGAAGGCATGTCAATTCTTCAGCTAGCGCACACGGCATGTTATCTGGAGACGACGATAGGGAAGAAAGCACTACAGTACATGGCAGGATGCAGATCTTCAATAGCAACTGAAAAACGATGTTAGAAAGCTTGAACTTCAAATAAAGAATGAACTTTCAATATAGATTTCATGTTCTCAACTCAAACTTGAAATGTTGAACATTTTCAATTAAAAAATTCAAAATTTCAACTCATAGTTTTAAACTTTTCACTTTGAATTTTGAATTTTCGCTCAAAATTTTCAAACTTTTAACTCACAATTTTGAACTTTCAACTCGAGATTTCAATCTTTTTAAAGTTGAATTTAAACTTTCAACTTAGTAATTTCAAACCTTTTTATTTTGAATTTTGAATTTTCTACTAAAATTGAAACTTTGAATTCAAATATTTGAAATTGCAACTAGAGATTTCAATTTTTTTAACTTAGAATTTCTGAGTTTCAACTCGAGATTTCAAACTTTTTAAATTGGATCTAAGCCATATAAAAAATAAAAGCATATGAACAGACCACTTAAAAATCAAGCCGTATAAGATCCAACGGATGTTTTGCACCTGGGATATTCTGCACCTGCAACGTGCTATTTGTTTTCAATGCCTTCACAAAAGATCATCAGGGGACCAGTTTTTACCACACGGCTTGTTCAAAAAATCTACTTCATCGTACAGTTCCGAAATGTCAAAAATCTACTTTGAAGTCCCGTAACCTGTTTGAGGCCCCGATCAATTTGACTTCTCGACGCTGACGTTGAACGATTAAAACACTGTAGTAGATACTGTAGCTACAGTATCTACTACAGTAAAAAAAATTTCAATTTTTTTCCTGTTTTTTTTAAAATTTACTTACACTTTTTTCCTGTTTTTTGTTTTCAGTTTTTTTTTAATTTTTTTACATTTAATTATACTTAATAAACCAACTCAGCTACAGTGTTTTTTCAGTCAGCTACAGTGTTTTCAGCAAAAGCCAAAAGCTATCGCTATTCGGATCACCCCTTGAATCACTTTTCCATCTAATAAGAAAAGAAACAATTAATCAATTTTGTATGTATACATCAGTATTTTAACGATGCAATCGAATTATTAAGTTCTCTATCATTGTGGGTTGAAATTACAAATTCGATTATAGTCAGACCACCAAACCTTACTGTCCTCACGAGTCACGAGAACCTCGAGCTGTGTATGGCTGAACTAGCGATAAGATGTGTCCAAGTAATACATGTTATGCACGTGGAACCCTGTCGGGGGAGATGACAGGAAACATGGATAGATACTGATTTCTATAAGAAAAAAAATGTTTGCACTATAACATTAACTTCCCTTTAGCAATACATATATGTGTTACAGAAACTTCGAATAAGAGTTGCTATGGACTATACCAACGTATTTACAATGTGTTGTTATTGAGGGCGTTGCAAGGATCTATTACTACACATATATACATGCGTTAGTAATCAGTTAGAAAAAGAATTGCAAGGTAGCACCAGATATATTAGCTAGCACCAACGGTTTTATGCGGTGGTATTCGCCTATTTGGAATAAGCAAGATGCTTACAGAATCTGATATAACACACGTTACACACGTATGCGTTGCAGAATACTTATCCTCTTTAGGTCATGATGAACTTAACCAATTACGGCCCATAAGGCTAAATATATCTTTTCAGTCATGAACCAAAGACGCAACAGAAGAACTGAAAGACACAAGTGAATACATTGATTAAACAAGGATTCCGTACATTGCGAATAACATGGCACAATGTGTGAGTGTACATAATGAATCCAACAAAGTACAACATTCTAAACCAAAATAAAATGTACAAAAATATGGAACAGTTTACTTTTCTTGCATGAAGATATCCTTTTCTTCATCCTTTGATCAACCAAACTTGCAGAGCATTACTTTCATGAAAAATATAGGATGGCCTAGTAAGTAAAAAATTTTAGAGGAAATGCTATTTTGTTTTCCATGATTAAAAAGTGATAGATCAAACGGTTCTAGAATTTGACTGATCAACCTGCAATAAAATTAAGAACTTTGTTACATAAATAACTTGCAGCACACATCTGAGTGATTCGAACACTACATTACAAAGCTAACAGACCTCCAAGTAATGGTTGTGCACCATGCCAGCGGTACCCAAAGGGAATTGAGATGGTGGTGCTATGCTGCAATAAACCACACTGGTTAGACCAATCCTGCGTCAAATCGGTAACAGCAAATAGTCAGGTTAGCAATTCACCAGTCAAGTTATACAACAAATAATTCTCTTACCACTCTAATTCTAAACACACTTTTCCAAACTATAGTGAAAACCTTCAATTGCAAACAAAAAAATCTAAAGTAAATTGTCCATGTCAACCCGCACAAAAATAGAATCTGTGTCTCGCTTCAAATATCTCAAAAATCACATGAGTATTGCTCCCAACCATCGATATTGACCTGATCAAGTAGGATTTCCCATGATTGCACAACAATCATAGTAGCTAATAGAGCAATACTGTTGGGCAATGGGCTTACGTGTTAGTCATATGTCCTAGAGGCAATTATGGATATAATTATATCACTTCTATGTTTATAATTATTTGAATAATATGTTATTTTATTCATTGAACAAATATCTTTTGTATTGATCAATAAGTATGTGACTTATTCATGAAATTCTTTATTCACGTTTTGATTATATCATTGTGTAGGATAATCATGATTTATAGATCAGCATATATATTGATTGATAATTATGTTTCACGAATCATGGATATGGAGATATCAAATCAATAATATGAGCACATATTAGAGAACATGGTGTTGGATTGACTTACCATGAGACATTGCGGGAATTGTTATATTCTTAAGTGTCATCAGTTGGTCTTATATACATTGTATGTATGATCCTTAGATCTGAGATCATCGTAGTTTCATACATGTCTAATATTTTACTTAGGGGTTACTAATCACTACTCTATAACTAGGTGGTCATAAAGGTACATTTCGAGTTTTCTATGAAAATACAGAGGAATATGAGCGATCAAGATGGAATTTGCTCCTCCTATATAATGGGAGAGATATCTCTGGAATCATCAGTATGGTTGGATTAAGAAAGTACATGACCATGCCGACAGTGGTTGATATCCCTGATCTTAAATCATTACGTGTGACACTTATGATTTATGGATCCACATATTTATTGATTGATGGTCATGTTTTACGAATCATATATATGGTATATCAAATTAGTTATATGGATATATATTGGAGAACATGATATTGAATTGATCCACCTTGAGACACTAAAGAATTGTTATATTCTTAACTGTTATCAGTTGGTCTCATACATAGTGTATGTGGGATCCTCAGACCTAAGAACCTCATGAATTGTTACATGTGAAATAGTTTTCCAAGGGGTTTCTAAATGCTACTCTATAACTGAGTAGTTATAAAGGTAACTTTCAAGTCACTATGAAACATGTGGAAGAATATGAGTGATTTAAATGGAATTTACCTATCCTCTTCAATGGGAGAGATATCTCTGGGACTCTCAGTGTGGCTGGATTAGAGTTGTGCATGACCATGCTGAATATGGTTGAAGAGCTAGCTACAACTGAGTATTCCACTACAATATTGAGTGAAGGATCGAATTACCATAGGATAGCATGCCTCATGTCTTGAGTTCGATATGGTTTTGTGAGGCAAAGTGATGAACACATGAGTACTATATAGGATCGTCTGGTAGGATCTGTGTGTGTATTCAGAGGTCGTTATGTCCTACCAGGGACTACTATCGACTTGTGGATCAAAAAGTGTTTTCCGAGTCATGGCCGAATATACATGAATCTACAGGGTAACACACTTAATTGGCAGGAACATACTAGTTCATATACAATCCATTTGTGTGGGCTTTGCACCATAATAGGCCTCTAGCATAGGGTTCCACTAGGGGGCTCTATATAAGGAGAGGCATGTCGCTTTTGGGAGTACATCTAAAAACAACCACCGAAACCCTAGCTGTCACCTCCCCAAAGGTCTTGTAGTGCACGCTGATACTAGCACACTAGGACACAACGTTCCACCCTTTTGACATGTGGTTATAGTACATGCATGGCTGTGGTTGCTACTACGCTAGACGATGCACGACGCTTATGGGGAATGCGAGGAGCTGTTGGAGGAGATGATTGGTAACCATGTACGTTGGACAATTGTTAGGACCTAAATATGCAAATCCAGAACCTCTGTGTGTACTGCACTTGTCCTGGATCACGCTAGTGTATACAACGGTAACATCGATGCAATATCATTCATACAAAATGATAATTAACTAAATAACATGTGTTGATAATAAATAAGGGTTTTGAGTTTATGGTGGAGTCTACAATTATTCAGCCATGTAGGGCTTAAGCACTAAATAAAGAAAACTATAGCGAAAAGTGAAAGAAACTCCTAGCGGTGACCTATCTCATGTCACAGGCAATCGACTAGGTATGAGACCTAGAGATCAACTTCTTCCACTACTATAGAACATGTCTTTTGTAACACATTCTTGTAACACATTGAGAAATATGTTACAAGAAAATATTACAGTAACACATATTATGTGTTACACAAACAGGCTGTTACAGAGAAGTACTACAGAATACAACGGTTGTGTTACAAAGGCACGTTATAACATACTTTTATACAATGTGAAATATTTTACAAAGAAAGATTGCAAACACATCCTTTCTGGTTTTGCTCTCAAATCCCTAATGTAACCACATTTGAGGCATAGGAGAAAAAATATTGGCACAATGTATGAGTAAATTGTTTATTGGTACAATGTATAGATATGAGGACTCAAACTTAGACATCTTACTTGAAAGGTGAGTATATAGTCTAAGAATCAACTAACCTCAATACATCTTTTTGTTCAAATGGGTACTAGATATATTTGAAAGCATTACATAATGCTTGGAGGTATCCATAAGAAATTTGACCAATGTAAAGTTTATCTTATGTTAAAATTTATATATAAAAACTCCCTATCTAAATTCGTACAAAGCTAAGTGCCAATGCGATGCTATGGGACCTAAATAAATAGCATGATCAAATACATGTATGCATGTTCTGTAAACATCCATTGCACAAACACATTATTCTCATAAGGACCATCTATATGAAACCATCAATCCAGCATTCATCAATGGATAATATAGGACTTTTGTGTATCCAATTCCATTGTCGCAAATACATAAGCAGTCTACTTTAAGAGGATAGCAACATACAACATATGTCTATCAAAATATATACAAAATATTTCTGTTCATCAACAAATAAGTTCATGTCACATTTGAGCACATTACAAAAGGATTGCACAAACATAATTGTGGTTAGCAAAGATGTCTTAGCAATGTTTGCTAACAACTGAATCTAAAGTAGCCAGCTGAAAGCAACATGCTACGTGTTGCCAAATGCACATAATGTTACCACATACATCAAATTCTATATGTTCTCACAAAATTCTTTGGTTTTTGATCCATTTCATCAATTGTTCACAATATTCTTGTGTCTGGATCAATCCATGGGGATCACCCAAATGTAAAATTTCACATATCTTAATCTTTCAACCTGCATTGACAAATAAAGTTGGATGTAAAATTGCCATTGTCTCAAAGAGTGTAGAGAAAATTTAGCAAGACTGAAAGATGAGAAGATGAAAGTACTAGTGTATAGCAATATGCATTCAAAGTAAGCAGGAAAATAGATTAATAGTTTGGTACATTCAGCCTTGCATTAGCTTTATTGCCATGCATTTACTTCCTACAGAAAGAACAATGACAAACCATTTACATATACATACTTATAAGACAACTATATTCATCAAGTAACACTAACTACAGTACTAATGTAAGTCAGCATAAATAGATCCATATGCAAATTGATAATTGGCATAAAAAAGGGCTTCGTATATCATAAATTTTCACTAGACCATCTGCATATTGGATCTTCAAAGATGATACTAGTTCATACTACATAGCAATGCTACTGGTTCATGACCCACAAAGTTGATAGCAGCCATTCACATATATATTTCTTCGTGGTACCAATGTAGTAGCTTACAAGTAAACAATATATACTGAAAATCACATTCAACATTTGTGTTACAAAAATATTCTCTAATGAATTACTGAGTAAAATGCTCGCACTCAACACTGAACTTCAAATGAGACAGCTCATTTAACAGAATGACCTGATTAGTCAGAATATGAATATGGACTACGGAGATACTATCATACAAAATCAGAGAATAATACATTTATGCTTTCTACCATCATAGAGAGATTATGAAGGGGTTCTTCAATAAAAGAAAGAGCACTATCAACTGAGCGTGTCGATTGATCCATCTGCACAGCTATTCCTTGAGTCTCCATCAATACACTATTGATGAATTCATAGGCTAGTTCCTGGAGTTACATCCAAATGTTTTATCCAAGTACCCAATCATGTCAATAAATCAAACTACTAGACCAAAATGGTTGCAAGAAGATTAGAAAGCAGATTAACATCCTAATTGTGGACCGTATTAGAAAAACAGAAACCCTAGAACTAGAAAACGGTAAGAAAAATACTTGTTTGGATTTTCCAATAGTAGACAGTGCTGAGATCTTCTCATTGGCAATTTTTGCTTGTTCTTGTGCTGCCAGAGTATTCCGTTGAAGCTGCAAATAGGCATAGAATACGTATAGAACTAATAGAGAAATAGAGTAGCACAATTTCAAAAGGATACAATCTATTTTAAAGAGTTATCATATGATGTGAGGAGCATGGCAACACAATAAAGCTAATGCAAGGCTGAAGAGTATAGCATAGATAAATTAAGGACTATAACAACTCAACATATACAACTGGATTGAAGGAATTGTCTTCCAATGCAACAAAAAATCTGTGCTGTTTACTGAGTTAATAAAAATCTTTAGCAGCAAAAAAATCTTTATTCCAGAAAATCAAAGAGAAACATGTAGTCCTATATCCCACTATGCTCCTAGCTCTCTGAATTATTAAACCATAACCATAGCTCATTGAAAGATCACGGTAATGTTAACAAAATTGAGGGAAACAAAGGAATAATTCTATGAACAGAACACATTACTATGCTAAACTAAACAGAGTCAATAGAATCGACTAAAAGTTAAGATCAAAGGGCTGCCATGGATCATTATTTCCAAAATATAGTGTAAAGGTGCATTTTTACTAAAAGAATCATTGCTTGAACTGACAAGTAACATTACCATCTGTGAAGCAACACAGCAGAATCCCTCAGCATGTACAAATTAAGCATAGAGCATGAGGTAATATTACACAAAATTATGTGTTGACTGCTTTCTCACACTTCAGATCATGTTTATGTCATCTTATTTCATTCTATCGCAAAATGTTGTAACACCTTTGCGCTTCTGTCACCAGAGTAACATTTATACTTCTATCAATATCTTAAAAATGTTGTGTGCTACTGTTGACATTATATTGTTATAAAACAACCATATAACAGAATCTGATTGGCATTAATAAAGATGAACAAATTAAATATGAGTAAAAATGAATATCAAGGTTGGCATAACTGGTAAGACATACATTTATAACATATTCTCTTGTTTCTGCTACCAAAGCAGCAAGCACAAGAGATTCCTTGGCAAGTTGAAACATACGTTGCCCATCTACAGGAATTGAAACTAATACTTTGCACTAATATAGCACACACTAGACAAACAATTGCATAGGTGCCAGATATCAACAGACTTAGCTTCTAATTGGCATCTATACCATGAACACATGAACAAGTGCTGGATATCATGAGATTCAACTTCTAGTCGGGATTTTCTCAAAAAGAGTTGCAGGCTAGGAAACAATGTAGAGTATACAATTGAAAAAACACGCATAAGGTTGAGAAAAGCCCCCACCAGATCTCCATGTTCATTCCTGTTGGATCGTAAGAGCCTTCTCACCCCAAAAGCTAGCCAATGAGATGAGAGACTCTCCCACTTTTAAACTAGGTCCTTTGCCATTCCACAACTAATATGGAACTATTCCAACAATCTCCCCCTTCACACATTGGTGTCTCTCAGCCATTTACTGCCCCTTCACCGTACACCGACGATCCCTCAGGGTACCCCTTCACCGTACATCGACGGTCCCTCAAGGTCATAGTCCATCAGACGTTCACACACTTAGTGTTCATTGGGTCAGAGATATTAGAACCGGGATCTGATACCACTTGTTGAATCATAAGGGCCTTCTCACCCCAAAAGCTAGCTAATGAGATGAGGGACTCCCCCACTTTTAAACTAGGTCACTTACCCTTCTATAACCAATGTGGGACTATTTCAACAATTCCCCTCTAAAGTATCTCGAGTTTCCCTTTATCCTCCTCAGTCCTCACAGTTAAGTCTATTCCATTATTGCCAAAAAATAAAGACAAAGATCAAGATTATTTTATACAGTGGACATGATCTTTGAGAAAAGGGTTTCAGATGAAACTTTGCATTAAAGGGCAACTTTACTAACCAAAAATAACTCCAGAAAAAGGTTTGAGATAAACGAGGAATTTTTCTTGTACTGTTGTAGTGAAAAAAATACATATGCCTTGAAGTAACCAAAAAATCATGAAAGTATTGCTCTCCACTGTGATTCATAGTTCAATCAATTAGCATCCACTGTTGTTCCCTCAATGTTTATTCTAACCCAATGTTGAGCAAATTATTTTACAATTGATTGCATGTTACAATGAGTTGCATGTTATGATGAGCTTTTTCGTGCCCGCTGATGGGATCAACTAGAACAATCTTGTCTAGAGGCTCAACCCCGACGAGTTGCATGTTACGACGAGCTTTTTCGTGCCCGCTGATGGGATCAACTAGAACAATCTTGTCTAGAGGCTCAACCCCGACGAGTTGTAGGACAGTGGATCTATGGATGGGCAGATTGAGTGTGTCCGTCTACCCACGGTGGTGAGCATACAACAGTTGGGCCTAGCAGAAGCGAGCATGATAAATCGAGTTATTGTCATACCTGGGCTGGATGCAGCCTAGCCCAGCCCACGCCATACCCTATAAGAGGGCGAGCCAGCTGAGGAGAGGAAGCAAAATCGGCATTTGCTTCCCTCCCCCGAACTCTCCCGAGCTCCCATGCTCCTGTTGCTTGCGCGCGTTGCAGTCGCCCAACATTGTCTCTGTTCGCTCGCCTCCGTTGGGCGTTGCCGCTTGTTGCCCTCCACCCGTCGCTGTCGCCCCGCACACCGGTGTGCATCCACCACGGCCACTCCCTGCTGTGCGCGCGCGTCACACCTAGCTGCTGCGCCGCTGCCGGCTGTGAGGAAGAGGGAGTGAGGGCCGGCCGTGGAGGAAGAGGAAGGAGCTGGTCGGGAGAGGGGCCGAGGCGGGAGAGGAGGAAGAGGAGAGAGGAAAGGAGGGCAGGGGAGCCGGCTAACAGAGGAGGAAGGGAGGAAGAAGAGAAAGAGGAGGGAGGCGGTCGTGAGGGAGGAAGAAAAGAGGGAGCCGTCGGCGTGAGAAACCAGAAGAGAAGAGAAGGAAGAGAGAAGGGGGATGGAAAAAAGAAAGAAAAGGAGGTGTTGGCCAGGCGTGGAAAAAGATAGAAAGGGGGAAGGAAAAAATAGAAGAAAAGGAAAGAAAAGAAAGGGAAGGAAAAGAAGAGAAAGAGGGAAAAAAAGAGAAAAGGGGGAAATCTGATCCAGAGTCAGATCTGCCAGATCCGGCCGGAGAGCGATAGATGGTGCCCTAATCTAGTCGTCGGGGGTTAGGGTAATAGTCGAAACCCCTTTTCCATTTAAATTACCAAATTTCGCATAAAATAGTATGCCGATTAAAAACCGGGACAGTGGGACGATGTCCGGTGAGCGGGAGGTCGGCTATACTAGGTTTGTGCGTAAGAGCTGCGTTATTTGCTTGCATGTGTATGTATTGCATTAGCAATGAATTGAAATGATTACTACTTGTTCAGGTGGCGGTTTGATTTTGGTGCTGTCCACGTATTATCCGTCAGGTTAACAGGCAAGTGCATGGTAGAACAGTATAGTATAGTTAATGATTGCTATTCGTGTTTTCGTGTCGTGATTTATAGTATGATATGTATGATTATGTGCTAATCATACTGTGATGAGTGCCGCTTATAATTTAAATGCCAACAGTGAAAACATGTTGCATCACGCATTACACTCATTCACAGAGAAACAGGGCCTACTACGGTAGGAACTCTACGGGAGTGGAGGTTAGATTCCCATATAAAAGAGGACAGGGATTGAGTGATCCATCGACGGGTGGACACTCCGCTATACCGGTATTAGCTACAGTATTGATCATCGCATTGCATGAAAGTGAAACAGATGCGACAGATAGTGATACTGTTACAAAAATTTGACGTACAGCTTATAGTTTACCGTAGATTGGCTTTACAGATTACAATAGATTGGCTTTACCGTTTACAGCAGATTTATTTATAATTTACAATAGATTTGATTTACAGCTTACAACTATAGTAGACATGATTTACAACTTACAGTCGATTGGCTTTACAGTTCTCAGTAGTTGTGTTTTACAGCTTACAGTCATAAAATTGGTTTACAGTTTACATATATATATTGATATACTGTTTTATCATGTACTTGCTGAGTTTTCGGACTCATCCTTACTTTGTTGCTTTTTTAGGGTGATTTGGAATGACGGCATGCATGGAATGAGTGTAGTTCCTTTTGGACTGCACATGTGAGATAACTGCTTAGTCACGTACTGAGCGTTATGATTAATCCTATGTTAAGAAGTTTATGCAAATTTTCTAGTTACAGTATGTTTCGGGAGAACGAGTTCTGTTAGAACAGTTCTCGGGCGTTAACTTTGTTTTTGGCGCCCTTATGTGAGATAGTAACAGCGTGATAGTAGCATCTTGGACTCTGTAGAGGGTCGAGGTGTTATAGTTATAGTAGTCCTAGGGAATTCGTTCGGTGTCTCGGAGTTGTCATATTCCTATTAATGATTATGACAGCTTTTATAGAATACACCATCAAGTTATTGAGCCACTTATTAGCTACCAAGGTGCTTTAGCAAAAGAAAACTTTGTAAATTATCTGGTGCAATATTCTTACTCAAATGCTGATGCCACATTTGACGATATTGACACTTTGATCTTATCGTATCGAAAATCTTGAATGTTAGGAACAACACTGACCTGCATATGTGTAAAATATTTTCTTGAGGGGACCTGAATTGAACCAAGCCAACAGGAGAAAAGTCAGCAACTACTAAAGTGACAGCTCCAGTGCACAAATTCCGCTGAAGGCTAAGAAACTGTATTTGCATCTGAGAATGATTAAGCTCTTAAAGGACCAACAAAATTGAACCATTGGTACGAAAAGTCCAGAAAGAAAAACTAGAAATGCATGTAACTTTCTTTTTCTAATATACTTCCTGCTCCTCAGGATGTTCCCCATATACTGCTTCAAGCACCCGATTCACCATTTTTCTCTTCACAAAAGCAGCTGTTTCAGGTATGTCAAAAGAAACACTGGATTCATGTTTCACCTCATACACCTGAAAAGGTATCGAGTGCATGCTCTATCAACAAAACAAACAACTACACTAAAAAAACTCCATGCAGATACTCATAGTCATAGTGACTTAAAAGGCAGGTAAATTAAGCTGGCAGTTGAAGTGGATGGATATTCTAAAGTTGGTCTGAAACTGTTAGTGGACATGCTAACATTTATGTTCAGGAAATTTAAGTTAAATTCTCAGGGTCGGTGCATCAAGCAAATTATGTCAGCAATGAGCACTGGCATGGCACTATTCGTTGCCTCAAATTCAGAACATTGGATAAGTTGGAACAAAGTAAATTAGCTCTGAAGTATCCATCTTAATTCCTAAGCATCTTGCTGAATCTAACTAACCAAATAAAAGGTATCAACTGAAACCAAGGGAATTTCCACAGGGGTGTGGGGCGAGGAACAGTGAAGGCGTGAACCTACCAGCAGACTGCGGAGGTAGGAACGGAATGTCACCTAGTAGGCGTCATGCCGACGGTCGGGCAACATCTTGTGAAGGAAACTTTAGCACAGGTCCCCCCACTTCCTTCCCCCTCCTCCCCCTTCATCTCTACCGTTGTGCCGGTGTATCTATGAGTCTTGTGTTAAATTTTTAAGTCATTTGGAATACCAATATTTGCTTGAATAGGCTGATAGAACCGAACGGCGCCTGACTTTCATAATTATTCCTTTGGGCCATATAACAAATTCCAATGGAGAATTTTTATGTCGTGTTATCATGACAACTGCGAATCTTGTGTTAAGTTTTCATGTTATTTAGAGTACAAATGCTCGCTTGCATAGGGTTATACCGCCGCATGGTGTATATGTCGGCTCCCATAATTTTTCCTACGGCCACCTAATGAATTTAAGTGACGAATTTGTATGGCATATTAACGTTGTAAGTAGATATTCTATGTGAAATTTTCACTTATTTCAGATAAAAATGCTCACTTTAATAGTATGTAATTTATACTGTAAAAACTGTATGTTCCAATACCTTACTACATATTTTAGCAAAATATATCCTCATCCTGAACATAAAAAGAAGCGATATGGTTTAGAAAAAAAGCGGGATGGCAAATTTTTATTTGCGCAAACTGTACTTCAAATTGAGTGCTTATCTAATCACCAGGTTCCTTCGTAACAAACAGAACCGATATATTTTTCCTCTCCTCCCCAAAACGCCTGTTTTCCCCAGGCACCAATCCCAGCCGCACGCCCTCCTCCTTGTCGCCCCTGTGCTCCGACGCACCAGCCGGCCCTGTTGCCCTTCCTAGCTGGTAACATGTTGCATTGTGTTCGTCTATTGTTTGCTTGCCGGTGTGTGCAATTGATTGCTTTGGGGAACTAGGGTTCACGGAGAGTATACATTGGAAAATGGGGATTTTTGGGATCTATCTGCATGGAGAAGAACTCTTTGCCTGGGTTCAGCGATGGATCTTTCCCACGCCTAGGTCTTTAAATTCTGTAACTCTTACTCTCCATGAACAACCCAGTTCAAGATTCTCTGTTACTGGTTATGAAGGAGACGGTCTCGCCGATGACATGAAGGAGACGGTCTCGCCGATGACGGGCCAGCCTATTGTCCCTGGGATGTCCACTGCAACTGCTAGAAGCACAGGAACTCCAAAGATAGCCATAGGAGATAGATTTGTGTTCAGTTAGAGCACTACAGCGCTCATCACTATGTCAGGTTCTTATATATGACCGTGTTATGTCTTGTTCAAAATTTATTGTTGTATCTCTGATTCATTGGGGGCATCTTTATCTTTGTCCACAGATTCCTCTTGTTTTGTCGTCGTTACATCCGAGGAAACCATTTGGTGCTATGCCAAGGATCACTCAAGTTCCTCTGCAATCTGCTTAGTTTTCCCTTTGTCTTGTTACTTCAGTTGTCGTGTTTCTGAGGAAGTACAGTACAATACTCGATTTCTGCTCGTGTTCTCCTTCGAACTATTATAGAAGTAGTTGTAGACTTGTAGTATGGTATAGAGGGGTGCCATTTGCAGACCTCAGTTTTGTGTTGTTCCACAAACCCACAATGCAGGCTCTGATAAGGACTTTTAATTTGCTATCAAACAAATTTTTTTAATCAAACATATGTAACAAGAACTAAGTTAACTAGCTAATTCTCACTGGGAATAAACGTTGTTATGTGTTCTACTGTGCTTGTTCAGCAGAATAAGCTGTTATGTGTTAGCCACTTGTGGCAAGCAGGCGCATTGTCGAGTTCTTTTATGTAATTTGTCAAAGTCTTCACCCACTAAGATCTTAGTGGCATCATCATTCTGTTACTGGATATAATTAATCCTCATCGTTGTTTCTTAGATGAGTTAATGCGAGGTTATTTAAGTTCAAGGAAAAAACCTGATGTTGCAAATATCATTTCATGAGAAACTGTTGTGTACATGGTAAGTGGTTCAGTGGCTGCTCAAAGTGCAACGTGTGACACATCTTTGTTGCCTACAATGAGAGTTGGCTGCACGAATCAGTTCTGTGAGATGGCATGGTTGAATGAACTCAATTCACCATGTTGCCTTATCTAAATATGGTCCTCTGTCTACTTCGACTGGATATTTGGATTGTACAATAGATGAATTTCCTTGTCATGCTTAACTTCACATGCTAGTTTGTCAAGTATACAATCATGCCACTTAAACAACAAGCTGTGTCTATCTTTCAAGTCTCAAAATGGTCATATATAGTCGATTGTTGGCTGCTACTGGACATGTCCACAATATTAGAGTTGCATTGCTGCTATCGCTTACCTGATTGCCACTGTATCGTGTTTGTCATGTGCAGCAGTGCTTCTGCTATATATGCGACATTGCTGCTCCATGCGTGACTTTGATAAAATTGCATGTTTAAGATAAAAAGCCAGGACGAAGACCTTTCTTAGTTTAACAAGAATTTATAATATTTACTGATGCTCCTAATACTGCTTCACTTTCATCCTTGGCAGGGTCTATCTAGGAAGGTTTATGAGCAAAAAAAGGAGCTTGTAGCAAATGAGATTATAAGAAGGCTTGAAAAGAAGCTATTTCCTGGTCTTCAAGATTCAATAGTACTCAAGGAGGTATCTATTCATGAATAAATTACAACATTGAGATTGGTTGTCTTCTTTAACAAATATGGATAAACATGGAGTAACAACCAAAGCAAATTCACCTTTACCAGTACATTGATCATCCGAATAAGATTCATTCTTAGTGTTATTATCATCCAAATTAGAAGCAGAATCATAACTAGTTTCAGTGACACTCATAAACTTAGCATTAAGGCATTCATGAGAATAATGATCATGCCTTTGACAACGTCAATATTAAATTGCACTTGTTTTAGTGTTAGAATCAGCAGAAGATTGTAATGATTTAGATGAATTAGTAGGTTTAACACTAGGTAATGGAGTAGATTTCATATTCGAAGCACTAAACCAGCATGTGATTGTATATTGGAATTCGAAGGTTTGCTAAACATACCTTTGTTGATGTCTATCTTGGGTATATCCCTGGGCGCGCACGATGAGGTAAATGGATGGCTCGTCTTGGGTGTGAAAGTACTGCACCTGGATTGCAATAGCGCATCTTCCTGAAGTTGCTTTTCTACTTTGATTGCTAAGTGCTGCAGTTTAGTCTTCGTGCTAGTGTTGACAAAGCAAGACGAGCATCTTCTTCGCGCTTGCAGACTCCTTCCTCTTGATGAACTCGGACACCATCTCTGTGTCGGTCTCATCGAATTCGCGCTCCACCATTGTGTTTTCACCTATAACAAGGTTAGTTATAGAATCGTTACGCCATTCTTTTAGTTTTTGCAAATCAGCATGAATCTCCTTAAGCACTTCATTAAACCTCACCACAATTCGCTTGACGTCATCCATGTAAGCAAAGCAATCCCCTGATGGATGCTCCTCAGCTGAATTGTCCCCTGACATGGTTAGCCCAACAAGAAACAATACAAACGATGTATACTATACGAAGGAACACCTAATGCCACCATCGGCCAACTATCTTGTCAATTCATATGAGTAGCAATATCACGTACCTAGGCGGTGAGAGACAAGCCAGATGTGTCACTAGTTAAAAACTAATCACAGGAGCTGCACTTACCAAGTTTATGTAGAGCTAGGATAGGGTTACTATATAATCCTACCACAATTCAAATGCTCAAGATGTTGTAAAGCTAGTAAACAATCCACAAAGTAATCAAAAGCCTAGTTGCAATGTCCAAAATATAAGTGATGCATACACACGTAACGATTAGCATGATTTGATGTAAACAAAGGAAGTTTTCATACCAAGTGCTAGGTAGATGCTAGCCCACTACTCAAACTTCCATATAGGGTACAAAATTGTTCACATGATGTAGAGCACAAAGACAATAAAACGTGCAATATAAAGAGCCATTTGTTTAAGTAGTAAACAACAGTTAGTCTCAAAAGATAAAATAGCAAAGATTTATATGGCTTCTATATGCTCGTTTGAAAGGTTTCAATGAGATCTACAACTTTGCAATTGAGGTGAACCCCCCAAATTCCAAAGGGAATACCCAAATATTGGCAAAAACAGAAACTGAAAACTTGCGACGCAAATTCAGAGCTGAAAAAGGCTGCTTTTTGGGGTCTTAGATCAAAACATAAAGATCGTCCTCATTGTTAGCTTTCCAATGAGTACAAGAATATAAAAAATGGACACCGTATGTAAAAGTTATGCCTGTCTTTCTGAAAGTGTCTCAATCAGAATCCTACTCGGAATCGAAACCGACTCGGACTTAACTTAAAATTACTATATCTTTCAATTCTGTGGGCAAAACGTGCTAAAACATTTGGTGGAAGTTTTTGGCTCTATGTAGAAGTTCTCCACCAATTTTCACTGGATTTGGTGTTGGTTTGTCATGCTTTTCAATTTTTGGAAAATTGAGCACTTTTTGAAAAGTTCTACATGATTTCCTTGTGGGATTCGGAAATGAACTTAATGGGAGACTATGTAAATATGTTGTACACATCTGGGATACTTTCAAATGTAAGCCCTAACACTAAAACAAGTGATGAGGGGGGGTGGCCCGATCTTCCGATGAGAAGGATAAATTCGATTTGATATGACGTTGACGAAGAGGCTACTTGACCGAGACGACCAAGTCCGTCCTGCAATCGCTACACCACACCCTAGTCGCTATCAACCGTGCCAAGAACGCGGTTGACCTGAACACGAGGTTCAATTCTTGCAAGCAATCGAAGAACAAGCAAGAACAAGATAAAAAGCAATCTGAATATTGCATATATGAATGAAGAACACAAAGGGGTTGAGGTCTGCAATCGCAGTTGTTGGTCTAGTCGACACAAGAACACACGACGAAGTTTCACGGTGGAAAACTAATCTAAACAAGCCTGAGTTACATGGCCAAATGAGCCTCTATTTATAGGGACACGCAGGTCCTTGCATATGGAAAGTATTCAAATCATAGATGATTCTATCTCTGTTTCCAAAACCGAAGATTGTTTTGTTGATTGCGTCGCGCACAAAAGGAATTTTTGGATGGGGTCAGATCCGTTGGAAAGAGGACGGAATAAGCTTTCCATGCTGTACTCACACATTCCAATTGGACTTTTGATGCGAAATCTATGAGCATTTAAAGTGGGACCTATCAGGCTGAGTCAGCGTCGCCTTGTTTTGGTGATTCCAATGCGCACAGAATGAATTTGGAGGTGGGGACAAATCCATTGGAAAGTGGACGAGCTCTTCTTTCTTTGCTGTACTTGCACACCTCAAACGGAATTTTTATGCAAAAGTTATACACATTTGAAGTCCGACCTATCAGGCTGACTCCGAATTGATCCGGAGGCCGAATTGAATTCTAAAATGTGTCCCACTTGAACTCTTGCTTAAATTGATCCAAAAGTAACGTGGTCACCTTGAGCAAGAGTTGGGGAAGGTGTTGACTTGATCTTGTTATATTGGTCGGCTTCCCTTTTGGTGGACCCCAACCACGAGCGCATAGCGTTGATGCAATCCTCCTTATACAGCTAGACAAAAATACATTCTCATCTTTAGATAGCATCATATTCTCAATTAAAATAAATTGAAACCGAAGAAATGAATTCACCATTTGTTTATTCTTGGGAGCTTTGGTTGTATGAGTATGTGGCATGGTCACATCATCCTCCCCTTCTTGACAGAAAACCGTCCTCGGTTTTAATAGATGTGTGGTCTCACGTATTGTATGATCTTGATCATAAATCTCGGTACATGACAAAGAACGCAAAAAATTCGTATTATGTAATATCATAAGTTCTTTATCAAACAAAGTAAACTCTCTTAGAAACGATTGTACTTGATTGGTAGTATTATCACTAGATGGCGTATGTTCTTCATCTTGCTCCCATTCTTTAGAAAAGGTTGTATTGGACTGTGACTTGATATTGATGATCTCAATGAGAGGCAAATTCTTTTTCGACGCAAATAGGGAAATGGTTGTGGTGTATGGAAGCAGCCCACAACACTCCCCTTCTTGAAAGGTTTCCTGTAGCTTACAAACAGCAATAGATAAACTAGAAATAATAAGGTTAGTGCCATTAGTTTTCTCTACATGATTATGTTCCTCCTCCAAAGTTGAACCTTTCAGTTCTGAATTTATCCAAATTCGATGAACCATATAATTTCTCTTTTCATCATACTCGCCTATTAAGTAAAATTTATAACAAAATAATGAAAGCGAATTGGGAATCTCAAATAACTTCTTTGTTAGACAACTCAGTTCACAAGGATGATCAATCTCAATATAACCGAAAGTGTGCGAAGAAGAAATCTCATTCAGCTTATCTATAGCATGGATCAATTGCATATTGACAAAATCAAAACCATTTATTTCAGCATATGGATTTAAAATTAAAATAGAAGAATCAGGTTTAACTTCTGGTTGTGGCAAAGATATATGCAAGAAATTAGCACACAACTCATTATCAATACTTAAATCAATGCAGTTGGAATTTTGTGCTTGAAACATGTGTATATCAGAATTACTTTTCACAATGTTTTGCTCTAATGTAGCATGAACAGTGGACAATAGTTGTTCTTCACAGGCATACTCACCATGAGTGATGATAGCACCATTATATTTACCTTTCTGTCTCTCCTCACATGATGTAGGGGCATCCTTCATCTCATCTTCCTTCTCAAGTAATGGAGTCGGTAGCTCAAGTAACTCATTCTTCTCTTCCGCATTGTTCTCAACTTGCTGCAAGTTGTTAGTCACAGAAGAAGGCACAACCACATGTTTGCTCTCATGTGTCCTATTATCAAGTATTCTCAATTCTTTCTCAATCTGACTCTCAATCTTACAAGCAAGTATAAACAAATGAGAGAGAAAATTATATTCTTTGTGAACAAGAATTTCCTGATTAAGCCCACTTAAGAATCTATTCTCCGTAGTTTCAGCATGTTCTTCAAAACCACAGCGTAATAAACAAGTTTTCAATTCATGATAGTATTCTTTTACAGTTCTACTACCTTGTCTTAAATGTTGCAATCTAGCTAGCAAATAATCGGCATGATTTTTAGGAACAAATTCATCTCTCAAAAGTTTCTTCAATGCATTCCAAGTTTGGGGTGCTCTACCATGTCTACCAAGATAGTTCCACCAAATTATTGCATTATCACTGAAAACACTAGTGGCAGCTCTAATCTTTTGCCTATCCGACCAATCATAATATTCAAATTCTTTATCTAATACAATCTCCCAGTCAATATAGGCATCAGGATCAAATTTACCAGCAAAGTATGGAAAAGTATACTTGACTTTAGTTAATGCATCATCATCGTCATTTGGAGATGAACGGTTCAGAGGAAACAGCGCACGACGAGTAGCTGGGGATGAACGTTTATCAAGGTTCTCAACTCTGTTGTTGATGGTGGTGAGGGTCTTATTAAGCCGATCCAACACGTTGTTGGTCTCACGAAAATTCATACTATGTGATCTTGAACCTGTCATGGTTAGTAGAAAAACAAGGAAATACACGAGAATTATGTAAGTCCCTATAAACTACTAGGAAGTGGAGCTTGACAAGTCACACATATCTCAAACTCTTACTAAGCTCTTACAAATTCTTACCAAAGCAAACAGGTGGTGCAACCGGTGGCTGGTTCGTGATAGTCTTGACTTGAGTGATGAGTATAGCGATTACCAGTACAGCAAGCCCTGTAACGGTTAGTAGTAGGTGTAGCTTGGAAGGCTCTAGATATGTAGCAATGGAGAACAATCGGTTAATTTCGGAAATTGCATGGAATTGAATTATAGTTCGTATATAGCACTTAGCCTTATGTTGCTGATTAAAGAAGGATAAATGAAGGCTAAAACAAGTGGATATCAAAGTATAGGAGTGGTAGACACAAGATAATTCAATTGAATGCAATTAGAAGTGGAAAGCACAACTATTGACCCAAAATATTAGAAAGTCAGATTTCTGTCTACTGGACCAGTTGTCGGTATTTTGGCCGTAACTTTTTGTCAGTTGTCTCTTTTTTGATGATTCTTTTTTTCCTGGTTTACTGACGGCTTTTTCTACAACTTTTCTTTTGGGGCCAACTTCTGAAAACTGACAGAAAAATTCTCACAAAAATCACAAGTGCAAACTGTTGCAGATTCGAAACAGAAATTTGGGTCAACTTTCACCGCATGTATCTTTTACTTGCAGTATTGGAATGAAGTTAGGAGTCTAATGGAAGTGGTTGCACTCAAAAAGGATCAACGAATCAAAAGTTATGCTGTTTTTGGTGGCGGCTGCACAAGAGGGAGTCTTCTGGCCGAAAATCGGAGATGTGTTCTCGATGGATTTGGAAGTGGGGAATTTTGTTTTTGGACTTTTATGGGACCAAGAATATGATCAGCAACAAGACAAAGCTAAAACGGACACAAATTCAATTTAGCAAACCGAAACTAACAAATTGAATGGCACAACGGGGTTTGGACAGCGGAAATAACTCTTTTTGTAGGGCCATTTTCTGGTTATAGGTATGAAAAACAAATCTAAATGGATAATCTCACTGAGCAAACTGTGCTCTGATACCAACTGATGAGGGGGGGTGGCCCGATCTTCCGATGAGAAGGATAAATTCGATTTGATATGACGTTGACGAAGAGGCTACTTGACCGAGACGACCAAGTCCGTCCTGCAATCGCTACACCACACCCTAGTCGCTATCAACCGTGCAAGAACGCGTTGACTGAACACGAGGTTCAATTCCTGCAAGCAATCGAAGAACAAGCAAGAACAAGATAAAGAGCAATCTGAATATTGCATATATGAATGAAGAACACAAAAGGGTTGAGGCCTGCAATCGCAGTTGTTAGTCTAGTCGACACAAGAACACACGACGAAGTTTCACGGTGGAAAACTAATCTAAACAAGCCTGAGTTACATGGCCAAATGAGCCTCTATTTATAGGGACACGCAGGTCCTTGCATATGAAAAGTTCTCAACATATGGAAAGTATTCAAATCATAGATAATTCTATCTCTGTTTCCAAAACCGAAGATTGTTTTGTTGATTGCGTCGCGCACAAAAGGAATTTTTGGATGGGGTCAGATCCGTTGGAAAGAGGACGGAATAAGCTTTCCATGCTGTACTCACACATTCCAATTGGACTTTTGATGCGAAATCTATGAGCATTTAAAGTGGGACCTGTCAGGCTGAGTCAGCGTCGCCTTGTTTTGGTGATTCCAATGCGCACAGAATGAATTTGGAGGTGGGGACAAATCCATTGGAAAGTGGACAAGCTCTTCTTTCTTTACTGTACTTGCACACCTCAAACGGAATTTTTATGCAAAAGTTATACACATTTGAAGTCCGACCTATCAGGCTGACTCCGAATTGATCCGGAGGCCGAATTGAATTCTAAAATGTGTCCCACTTGAACTCTTGCTTAAATTGATCCAAAAGTAACGTGGTGACCTTGAGCAAGAGTTGGGGAAGGTGTTGACTTGATCTTGTTATATTGGTCGGCTTCCCTTTTGGTGGACCCCAACCACGAGCGCATAGCGTTGATGCAATCCTCCTTATACAGCTAGACAAAAATACATTTTCATCTTTAGATAGCATCATATTCTCAATTAAAATAAATTGAAACCGAAGAAACGAATTCACCATTTGTTTATTCTTGGGAGCTTTGGTTGTATGAGTATGTGGCATGGTCACATCTTCTCCACCAATTTTCACTGGATTTGGTGTTGGTTTGTCATGCTTTTCAATTTTTGGAAAATTGGGCACTTTTTGAAAAGTTCTACATGATTTCCTTGTGGGATTCGGAAATGAAGTTAATGGGAGACTATGTAAATATGTTGTACACATCTGAGATACTTTCAAATGTAAGCCCTAACACTAAAACAAGTTATAGATGCAAAGTTGTGAGATCAAACGTACTGAATTTTGGACTTTAGGAGATCAAATAACTCAAGCAAGGTAAAGAGATATTTTTGGTTGTGACTGAGTCAGTCTAAACTACAATTTCATATTATAATTTTTTTGGTGTAAATTAGAGGAGTTATAACCCATGAAGTTTTTGTTGTAGATGCAAAAATTAAGAACCCTAAAAGAACGATCAAGCAATGCGAAGGAAACACGAGATGCTATGGACAACAACTATGCAATTAAAACTAACAGATTGAAAATTAACAAAACTCACAAGATGCAGACGAATTGAAAACTAATGCTATGATTTTTTGGCTTTGTATATAGGACAAAAAAAATAAAAACTATGAATAAAAGATTGATCCTACTGTGCCAATCCGGCACTCTAATGCCAAGATGATATGGGGGTGCCCGATCTTCATGACATAGGATCTCACATGAAGTGATGAGGACATGGCCCCGGTGGTTACAATTATATTAGCAATGCTACCCGCACTATTTATGGCCGACTACTGTTTACATGAACAGTAAAATAGTACCACCACCTTGTTTTTAGTTTTGTGTGGTTTTCACTCCCCTATTTAAGGAGGTCGCATCTCTATAGTTTTCTGAGATTTCGTTTATATTTAGTTTGCCTATGTTGTAACTTGTATCGTCTGCGTGTGTCGACTAGACCACCCAGTCAAGATCCTTATTCTGAATCCTACCATATTGAGTATTTTAATCCTATTTGTAATTTGAGATTGCTTATTATCTTGTTTTTGCGTGTTCTTCGGTTGCATGCAGGAATAGACCTTCGTGGTCAGGTCAATCGCGTTCTTGGCACAGTTGATAACAACTTGGAGTGTGGTTTAGCGATTACTTGGTATTCTGGTCGTGACCGGTTAGTAGCCGCATCGTCAAAGTCGTTCTCCTCCAAATCGAAGTTATCATCCTATCGGAAGATCGGGACCCCATCACCTCATCCTTTTCAATTTGTTAGTTTCGTTTTGCTAAATTAAATTTGTGTACATTTTAGCTTTGTCTTATTTGGTCATATTCTTGATCCCATAAAACTCCAAACAAAAAAATCCCCACATCCAAAACTTGAGAAGACTCCCTCTTGCGCAGCCGTCACCAAAAACACCATAACTTTTGAGTGAAACCACTGCCATTAGATCCGTAACTTCTTTCTCTAACTGCCCCTAAAATTTTGCTTCATTCTAAAAAGGCAGTTAAAAGATATCTGCATTGAAAGTTGACCCAAATTTTCGAATTGAATCTGTAACAGTCTACATTTGTGATGTTCGTGCGATTTTATCTGTCAGTGTCTAGAACATAGTCCCAAAAGAAAAGTTGTAGAAAAAGCCGTCAGGAAACAAGAAAAAAAGAATCACCAAAAAAGAGGTAACTGACAAAAAGTTATGGCCAAAATACGACGTCTTGTCCAATGGATAGAAATCAGCCATTCTTAGATTCGGGTCAATCCTTGTGCTTTTCAATTCCAGATTGCATTTTATTGAATTATTTTGTGTTCATCACTCCTATACATTGTTACACACTTGTTTTGGCCTTCTCCTATCATTGTTTGATCAGCAATTGTCGAGACCCGAATATACAAATTCAGACTCTCTGTGTAAACTGCACTAGTTCAGGATCACGCTAGTGCACACAGTCAAACATAGATGTAATCACAACTATACACATGATATAATAAAGAAAAAACTCAAATATTGATAAATCTCGAAGGTACGACTTTATGCTCAAGCTTACAATATCTCTAGCCGGAAGGGCTTTAAACTAGCAGCGGAAATTCAAATAAAGCGTAGCGACCAATCGACAAGCCCACAGGTTATCGAGTGGAGAACGAAGCCTAATCTGCGAAGTCGTTGAAGTACTCTCCTTCTGGAACCTCCTGCTGATAATACTTCTCGTCCTCAACTGAGCAACATAGGCGTAAAGCCGTGAGTACATTGGTACTCATAAGTCGTTTGTAACAAATGAATGCAATATAGTATCCAAGGCTTACCAATGGAAGGCTGAAAGGAAAAGATGTTTCACAGTAAATATGAGAAATAGATTGAAAGCGAACTTTAAATGAAAACAATAATAATAAATAATCAAAGGAATAAACATAAACCACTTGTGAACAATTTATTCACAAGCTAAACCAACAGTGAACTACCTATCCACATCCAACACAAACCACCAAGTATAAAAGACAACACTAACCTTCGTGTGAAATCACCGAGCATTGTCCATGACCGAGGACGCGGCTATTCGAATAGTTTTACACTCTGCAGAGGTTGCACAATTGTACCCACACGATGTGATTAGCCACGATATCAGGAAATCACAACAAGGCCTTTACAAAGTTCAATCTCAACCTAATCCTGCCCGCTAGGGTTTCGCATCACACCCCCCTTGCGCCACATGGAAATCAGCAACCATGTTCATCTCATTGGTAAGATTAAGTTGAAATCTCCTAAATTAGTCAGCCAAGTCTATCCCATACTAGACATGTGGTTTGCACGATAAAACTCAGATCAATGGCGCACAAAGTTAAATCCTTAAGTCTACCTAGACGAGGCTACCACATCTCCCGAAGTGAACCTGCACTTCCCCCTTTACTGCACGATCACTCGCCCGAGTGTAAAATCAAGTTTGTATAACCAAACCAATGACACACCAATATCATGGCACAAATTTTAGTAAACATGGCACCAACCACAGTTCCATATATCATTAAGTTAAATTAATAATTCACATGCGATGATGAGACCATTTGTAAAATTACGCAGGGCTAAGCAGTTCTATCGTACCAATCCATGTGACAATTAGCATAGCATCACTATTATATTTCCCAACCTAAGGTGACAATGGCATAAGGGTGTTCCAAAGTATCAAGGAGAGATAATCAATTTGGGACAATAACTACCAAATACAAGGTTTGGATAAAAGTAGCGATGTAGTGTAATTTAAAACAAAATAATTAAATAATAGATTGCAAATCGGGTTCAACATGATCAAAGGACACAACTTGCCTTGGTTATGCTCAGCGAGGTACTCCTGGTCTTCGGGCGTAAAACCTGCTCCTCCGGAATCCGAATCTAACGAGAGAGAAAACGATCGAAACAAGAAAAACACATAAAATGATAAGCAAATGAACTCCAAAAATCATGAAACCAGAACCAAAAGCTAGAGCTCAATTTTAGATGAATTTAGAAAAAACAATGGGGTCAATCGGAGCTAGGACGGAGGAGAACGGGCTCTCGAAAAATAAACCCTAAAGATAAATCGGGAAAATTAGAAAATGCACTGTGCTGTGAACCTGGCGCACGGAATAACCGGTCCACGGTGAACCCGGTCCACAGAACAGTTCATGCGGGCGGCGGCGCTGACGCGGCAAGCTAGAGCTGACGTGGCACGCGCTGGTGCTGCCATGTGTCACCGGCTGACGTGGTATCTGGGGGTCGTTTCCCGGTTGACGTGGCGCTGACGTGGCGGACACATGGCATGCCACGTGGACCTAGGGCTAACGTGGTGTGCCACGTGGATAGGGCTGATGCGGCACGGCTTGGGCGCGGGCAGTGGTGGCGGGATCCGACAGTTGCGGGCGAGACGCGCGGCGCGATCTGGATCGTCGATCTAGATCTGAGGCGACGGCGGGGATCACGCAGCCGGGAGGCGGGATGGTGGCCGATGGTCGACGCGTGGCTCGGGGCGCGTGGGGGTGCGCGGGGGGTGGCGCGTGGAACGAGGCACGCGCGCGGGCGCGAGCACGGGCGCAGCGGCGATGGGGAAGGCGACGCGGGTGGCGGGGCGAAGAGAGGTAGCGGTGGCTCACCGGTGGGGAGGCGAAGGACGACGAGGTCTCCGGCGGCTTCGGGGACGCGGAGGTGGCGACGGAGGCGACACAGAACGGCAGCGGAGCGGTTTCGGCGACAACGCGGGCGCGAGGATGGAGGCGGCAAGGGTTCGGACGACGAGCACGCGAACCGAGGGATGAACAGCAGTTTTAACATGCGAATCGAGGCCTTCGATTCGAAGACGGTGCGAAGCGGATGCGGACGCGGTCGGTGCGCACGGATGGCCGAGATCGGGACGCGTGGGCGCATCCGATGGCGGGGACGCGAGAAGCGGGCGGGCACAAGCGGGGCGACGCGTGGCACGAGCGCGATCCAACGGCAGGGGCGAGGGCTGGGTGTGGGGAGCGGGGCGTGGCGCGGACGCGGGGGATGGCGCCGCGTGGCGGTGGGCCGGATTGGGCGGCTGAGGAGGCGGGCGGGAAAGGGTACGGCGGCGGCGCGGGAACGGCTGGATGGCCGACGCGTGGAGCGGGGAGGATCGGGCGACTGAGGGAGCTCGGGGTTTAATTCTTTTTTCAGAAAATCAAATAAACTTCGAAAAACTCTAGAAAAATAGCAAATAAATCCCAAAAATTCACCAAAAATACCAGAAAATTCCTTGAGACCTGAGGAATCCAAATAAAATATTTTCAACTTATGTTAATGTTTATTTTACTCAGATTAAATCATTTTAAATTTTAAAAATTCATTTAAAGCTTGATTTAATTTCAGAAAAATGCAGAAAGTTTATTTTTGAAATTTGGACTTTATAAAATGCAGAAAAACATGATGTTACAGCAATATAGGCTAAGTGCTAGATACAAACTATAATTCAATTTTATGCAATTTTTGAAATTAACTGGTTGTTCTCTATTGCTACATATCTAGCCTTTCAAGCTATACTTTTTATTAACCGAGGAGAACACGTCGAACGGACCCTTGCAATCGCTATACACATCACTTGAGTCAAGTAATCACAAACCAGCCACCGGTTACATAACCTATTTTGCATTGGTAAGAACTTGTAAGAGCTTGGTAAGAGTTTGAGAGATATGTGACTTGTCAAACTCCACTTCCTAACAGTTTATAGGGACTTACATAGTTATTATGTATTTCCTTATTTTCTACTAACCATGCCAGGTTCAAGATCCCATAGTAGGAATTTTTGTAAGAGCAACAACGTATTGGATCGGCTTAATAAGACCCTCACCACCATCAACAACAGAGTTGAAATCTTGGATAAATGTTTATCCCCAACTACTCGACGTGCACTATTTTCTCTAAACTCTTCGTCAAACGAGGATGATGATATTGAAGAGAACAACTATATCAGCCACACTAAAGTTGATTACTCTGATAGTCGTCGACTCCCGCAAAATCAACGAGGTATGTGTAGGTTATAAAGAGAGGTACGCGATGATGATGTAGTAACTAATGTCAAATATGCTTTTCCATCATTTGCTGGTAAATTTGTTCCTGATGCCTATATTGACTGGGAGATGGCATTAGACAAAGAATTTGAATATTATAATTGGTCCGATAGACAAAAGATTAGAACTGCTACTAGTGTTTTTATTGATGATGTAATACTTTGATGGAAGTCTCTTGGTAGACATGGGAAAGTACCACGAACTTAGAATGCATTGAAAAGAATTTTGCGAGATGATTTTATTCCTAAATATCATGCTGATTATTTGGTAGCTAGATTGCAACGTTTAAAGCAACGAAGTAGAACTGTAAGGGAATACTATCATGAATTAAAGACTTATTTATTGCGTTGCGATTTAAAGGAACATATTGAAGCTACAGAGAATATATTCTTAAGTGAGTTTAATAAAAAAATTCAGGACATCCTTATTCAGAAAGAATATAATTCTTTTATTCATTTGTTTATACTTGTTTGTAAGATTGAAAGTCAGATTGAAGAGAAATTGTGAATGCTTAATGACAAGAAACATGAGAACGAATCCTTGTTTGTGCCATTTTCTATGACTAACAACTTGCAAGAAGTTGAGAACCATGCTGAAGAGAAGAGAGTTGACATTGAAGACAAAGAGTTGAATGTTCAACAATGGGTGCTATTGAAAGCAAAAGATGAGGAGATAATCACGGTTGAAGATAAAGTACTTGCTGTTTCCTTGCTTCATCATAAAGATTTGATACCTACAACACCTACATTAACTGAGGAGATCGATTAAGGTGATAACTATGGTACTGAATTTAATTATGAAAAGGTGAGTAATTGTGAGTATTTATGTGTTCAATTGAAAATTTCATATTCTGAAATTTCTTTACTTAATTTACATAATTTGGAATTGATTACTCATAAGAAAATTCTTACTAGAATATCTCCCGAAGATTCTTTATATTATATCATGTTCAATAATCCTAGAGAGTTATTTAGTGTGATTAAGAATCTTGCTGAAATTTCATATTTAAAACCATTAGCAAGTACTCATGTCTACACATATAAGTTCAATTTGATTGGAGATTTCGGTGTAGACAATCAATTTTATATATATCGAATATGCATAACATGTGATCACATGGATGAATTGAAGCTTATTATTTTGAATAACAATTCTGGTGTGTTGAATCTTGTTCATTATAAGAGAAAAATAAAAATTAGTAACAATTCAAACCTTATGTGTTCATTTCTTATTGAACCATCTAGCATTGATAATCTGAATAATGAAGTTAATGAATAGAAAAACTTACAAATCATTTCACCCTTACTAGACGAATGTGCTAAATCCGATTACTTGGATGAATTTTGTTTGATTCCAAAAGTTGTAACTTTTCCCATATATGCTACCGATGCAAGTTCATAACCTCAGAGATTTGAATTGCATAAATGCACCACTTACATTTGCAAAACAAGTTGCAATAATTACTGTGTCAGTAATTTTGATTTTTTCATTAACTCCCGGGTTACGAATACAATGAGCTTTTATAATTGCTGTTGTTTTACAACATTAATTATGTAACAACGAAGAATTGTTAAAATGGATGACATATATATATATATACTATGCATACACCTTAGCTTCTTTGTTACCATTCACCGTATCAAAAGCCGAGGATGGCTTTGTTTTCAAGAAGGGGAGGATGATGAGGACATGGCCCCGGTGGTTACAACCATATTAGCAATACTTGTTGTTCGAATTACAAGAGTTCCTACGCATCACTTAAATTATCAGCTATACAAGGAGGATTACATCAGCACTACGAGCTCGTAGTTGGGGTCTACCAAAAAGGAAGCCAACCAACATATCAAGACCATGGCAACGTCTTCCCCAACTCTTCCTTATGGTCACCACGTCACTTTTGGACCAATTCAAGCAAGAGTTCAAGTGGGACACGTTTTGGAATCCAATTCGGTCTCTAGATAAGTTCGGATTCAGCCTAACAAGGCCAACTTTAAACGAGCATAACTTTCACATATGGAGTTCGTTTGAGGTCTATGAGTACTTGATGGAAATCTTTTCTCGTCCTCTTTCCAACGGATCCAGCCTTGTCTACAAATTCCTTCTGTACAGTTCGCAATCGTCAAAAGAAGTTGCTACACCACCTGTTTGGGCCAAATCGGGCCTTGTAATGCATGGGTCTAAGAGAAATGTGCTACCCCCACTATTTATGGTCGACTACTGTTCACATGAATAGTAAAATAGTACCACCCTCTTGTTTTTAGTTTTGTGTGGTTTTCACTCCCCTATTTAAGGAGGCTGCACCCCTCTAGTTTTCTGGGATTTTGTTTATGTTTAGTTTGCCTGTGTTGCAATTTGTATCTTCTGCGTGTGTCGGCTAGACCACCCAGTCAAGATCCTTATTTGGAATCCCACCATATTGAGTATTTTATTCCTATTTGCATGCAGGAATAGACCTTCGTGGTCAGGTCAACTGCGTTCTTGGCACGGTTGATAACGACTCGGAGTGTGGTTTAGCGATTGCTTGGTGTTCTAGTCGTAATCGGTTTGTAGCCGCATCGTCAAAGTCGTTCTCCTCCAAATCGATGTTATCATCCTATCGGAAAATCGATACCCCATCGCCTCATCATAAAGGGTAAATATGTGACTAACCTGAAATTCCATGAATTCTGATGAACGAAGCACAAATCGTCTGTCTCGATTACAAACTCTCATGTACCAGAATTCAACTAGCAACATGCTCTGGATCTCCGTCTTCTCACCACACCAAGATAGACGACGTTGCTGGTCAATAAGGAACAACAAGAACATTAGTAACTGGTAATTTGGTGTAATTCTAACTAGTCGGCTTTCTAACTCCCATGGCAGTGCATGATATAAACGAAAGAGTAAGAAATTTCTTTGACTAAAAATTAACATTTGAAGGTAACAGGGGGCAGTGGCTAAGGCTTTATACCAATGCATATGCCTAGACAGACTCAAAGTGGGAAAACAACTCGAATCTGATTCTAATTCCTAATTTAAACTGAAAGCAATAAGAAATGGTTGGTTGGTTACCTTGTTTTGTGTGCCCATGAGGTGGGCCCCATATGGTGCCTGGCCCATAAGAGTGGTACACAACTCTCTTGACAACAACCCAACTTCCCTTATGGTCTAATTATTCGTTTTTAGCACGTTTGAAGCTTTGGTGTCGGCATCGCCATCACCTCAAAACTAAATCAAAACAAATACTAAAGTCCAAAAGACCCTTAATATGTTTTATTATAGATACAAACTAGCCCACATCACATGGAGCTTGGCGTAGTCTTTTCCAATATTCAATTCAGAGCTTGAAAATTTAATTCTAATATTTTGGTAGCTTTTCCCACTAATATAAGTGAAGTGTCATCGTCTCCTTTTAGACCTCCTCTTGGTATGCTGGCCTCCGTCATCTCTCACTTGGTAGCACCAAGTTTTTGCTCACTTAATAACCTAAGAATACATAAAGTGGAAGCATTAGGCAGCAAACTATATCCTTAGCAGTAAAATAAAGGAACTTAGGATCAGATTCACCTGTTTAGTTGGTTCCCTTGCTTTAGCTCGAGTGATTGGTCTCTTATACAATTATTGCAAAGCTTCAGTCGTTAGACCAACACTAGCTTTATCATTGTCATTGTTACTTGAATCTAATGATAGAGGTGATGATTGTATATATGAAGCCTTCATAATAGTGATGTACTCATCACAAACTATATGTGTGTCGATTATCGTGAAGAGTTCTATTTAAAAGGAAATAGTCAAGTGTAATGATCCCACACGGCAAACAACTATTTGGAAATTATTCCAATATAATTATAAAAAAACTCAGCATATAATTAAGGAATTATTCTATTATAATTAATTTAGTAATTTAGAAATAATTATATCTGTGATTGCATATGCTTACTTTTTTCATAGGATATGGCTAACATACCCTATCACAGGTGGTATGGCTAACATACCCTTTCTGTGAAAACAGGATTTGTTGTAGATAAAAAAAACTATCACAGGCGGTTTAGTGGAACAAACCGTCTATGATATAGCTATCATCGATGGTTCCATAATAGAACTGTCTGTGATAT
Source organism: Melocanna baccifera (assembly GCA_036346265.1). Classification (NCBI taxonomy): domain Eukaryota; kingdom Viridiplantae; phylum Streptophyta; class Magnoliopsida; order Poales; family Poaceae; genus Melocanna; species Melocanna baccifera. Next base: position 15,013,433 of record CM070691.1, on the reverse strand, counting down.
ATACGTATTACAGACGATTCCATAATAAAATCGTTTAATAGAACCGTCTGTGATAGTTTTTCTATAAATAAAACCCTTGCTAGGTTTTGCATTCTTACTCCTCACTCACGCACCCCTCGGTCTCCTCGTCTCCACCTCCAACACCACCCCCACCGTAGAACCCAACGTCTCCGTCCTCTCTTTCCTTGCCGCCTCTCCTTCCTATCACCTTTCCTTTTGAAGTAATGGATCCGGAATCCCACTTCTTTACCTCATGTGTGATAGATCTGTCCATATCTATTAATGTGTGTTGGAACCAAAGTTCAATGTGTTCATGTGTTCTCTCCTCCCCGTCGCCTCTCATCTCAAAGGTATGGATCACAAATCCCACTTTCTTTTGCCTCATGTGTGTTAGATCTATCTATATTTGTTAATGTCTTGTTGATGTGCAACCCAAAAAGGAATGTGGAAATGGATGTGAGAGGGAAGGTGGGCCAACTTATGTCGGGCTGAAAGTGGTAAGGCTGTTGGAGGTGGTCTTGGTGTGATCCTGATGCAGATGAAGCCATGGATGTTTGTCCCTTATCGTTGCCAAAGATGTCGCCTTTTCTCCTCACAATTGGTCTTCTGGGTCCCCGGTGGTCCACACTCTCCTTCAACTTTCACTAGTTCTTTTCTCCCCTCCTCCGACTCTCCTCTCCTCTCCACTCCTTAGTCAAGTAAAAAAAGGGCATGAAACACTGTGAGTCAGAGTAATAGTTGTACAAGAGAAACATTACAACACTTTACACTTGGGCTTCAAAACGCATAAAACAAATTAATTTGATTCACGTCTTTTTAAGCCCAAGTGTATAGTGCTTTAATATTCGTCTTGTAGTTGTTAAGAAATACATGTTGTGGTGAAAATATTAAAAAATAGCTAGCGAATGAATTTAGAGATAAATTATTGGAACTATTATTTCTAAGTGAATTGGAGTTCTTAGAAACAACATTAAGGGAGGGTCGTGTTATTGCTACAAGATCTATTAGAAATAGCATGTTAGTGTTCCAAAGAGACCTTATAGCAATAATATATACCAAAGAGACCTTCAAAGGGTTTGAAGCAAATCACACACTCTAGTGTGTTAGGTTATATGAAGTAAGTTATTACTGCTATCACTTTCTTCTTATCATGTTGCGTGTTAGACTTGGTTGCTATCTTATGTGTAAAAGAACCTTTGGGTTGCCAACAGCCCAAAAGTTATTTTATGCATAAGACAACAAACAAGTCTAGCACGCAGAATAATAAGGAGGAAGAGACTGCGGCCATAATCAACTTTGAATTTGAGACACTAGTATGAACATTTGCTGGGACACACTAGACTGATTAAAATATCACTATTCTAAATTTTCTAGATTAAAAAGGGATGAAAAGTCATGTTGGCCCTTAGAAGCTATCCGAGTCCACATGTCATTGCATAGCCCTCTATCTTCTCTTCTCTCCATGTCCTCACTTCTCCCTCTCCAAGGGCATATATAGGTGGGTTTTTTTAGCTATGGCTTTAGCTTATGATTTTTGAATTCTAACTGTTTGCAAGAGACAATACGCAGAAGGAATCAATCGCATGCAATTTTGGCCGATATAGTTAAACTCGGCACATTGTCTACTAAAATATATCTATAGACTCTATCTTAAAAAAATACATCATATAAAGAGTAGTTACTATAGCATCTAAAGCTAAAGCCAAAGCATGAGCCCTTTCATATTGGTACAAATTTTCGAACCACTTTCTCTGTCCTAAATTTCCGAACAATAATATTTTAATTGGTCTGATATGTTTTGACAAACACCACTATTTTTCATTGTCCATCATCAAAGTATCAATTTTATAGCGTGTCTTAATAAATATGAGCCAAGTGCAGTATCTAATAGCCAATTTTGCGTTTTTTGGAGTGAAGGATTCATATTCGTACAAATCTATTCTTTTTTAAAAATACGAGTCATGGTTCAAAACTTGCTGCAGTCGTCATGTTTTTTCTGTCCTATCGTAGCCTGAATTAGAAATTGAATTTCATGTTCAAAACACCTCATATTCTAACCTGCTTCTTTCGTCAAATTTTGATTTCAATCTCTTTCACGTTTAAGAGAGATTCATTTCAAACAAAGCTTTTTTTAATGATTTAAGCCCCTCATGCACCTTTATGTTCCGATAGGTGTAATTTGTGGAATGAATGTCCATTAACCAACCCATTGGAAAATTAAATTTGTTATGAGATGTTCTCGATTCTCAAGTTGGTTATATGCTCTGATACCAATTATTCGATAAGACTTTTTATTAGATATGATAGGTAAGTCTGGTGCTAGTAGGCCTGGCCCAGCGGCTATCCTATCAATGGTTATTAGTCATATTGCCACCTCAGACTCCTACAGGCCTATTTTTTGAGTTACGGTTGATAGCTTTTGGTTGTTATTGATGGCTTATAGATATGGTTAATGAATAGTACCGGTTGAAGTAGAAGACGTAATGTTGTTTTCAGCTAGGATTTTTGGCTTTTGTTGATTATGTTGATTTAAGAATCACGTTAAGTTGCATTACGAATACCCTAGAGTATGTCTTGCATTCAAACTGACATGCATACATACGTTGGTTACATGCATATATGAGATAGTATAGTATGAATGGCATCACCCGACTAGACAGTCCGCGATGGCATCACGTACATGATTCATGTATGCATCGCTTGATAGAATGTGTGCACCGTTAGAACTAAGGTCTGCTTCCTCACGTATTCCCCGGCCAACACTGGATTGTCATCATCCATTACCGAAGCCTTTCCTCTATAAGCCTTGGATGTATGGTACTTTAAGTAGGATCTCTAGGTTTGACGTTATCCTCTGACATGTGGCACACGCAATCGTATGGTCGGCATGTGACATTGGTTCTCTACGTATGTGAAGGTGAAGCAAGAAGTCAATACATTTGTATGTATCATGCAATAACTAGGTTGCACAAGATATTGAGACGATGAATCTGGCAACAACAAATGACATGTGTCCATTCGCCCCAGGATCAGAACAGTACTTAATGTAGAACCAATGACAAGCAAATAACAAAGGTTTCAACAATACGACCAAATGGAACACAAATTAGTACAAAGCACACAGCAGTACAAATGAATCACAAATACAAGCTCGACCAACCAAATCAAATAGTGAAGTAATTAAACCACTATGATAGGACATAAACACGAGAAGTAACTCAATTGCTACTACTGGAACACACTCAAAATCTTCCCTGCATGTGTGCCCAAACCCCGCAAAGCCATCCAATGTGGCCCTCCCATGTAGACAATGTGATGAATAGGGCAAAGGAGAAGTGCTTGTCACTACACTTGTCACAGCAAACAACCTTGACCAAGTCAAGTAGGTTGCGTACCTCTTGCCAAGCTTGATCAGGCTGGGTAATAGAAGGGGTCATGACTGATGGACAGCTTGCTTGTGACCTTTCATATAGATTGATGAGGGGCTTAATTACATCATCCATCCAGTTGCTCTTTGATTTCTTCCCGTCAGGCGTGTCAAGTAGTGATGTGCGGCTCCTTCCCTTGGAGGGCTTCTTGTGCGACGTGCTGGTCGAGCCAACATCCTTCTCAAGAATGTCATCGTCCGAGCTCATGTCAAGGTTTTGCCAACTGTCTCCAGGAATGAAAGCTTATTCATTCGTGCATGTTGCACTACCAAAGATGAAGTCCAACAACTCCACATTAAGCAAGAGAGCATTCTTGAACTTACCATGACCACGCATTGCTTGCAATGAAAGCACACACAAACCTTTACAAACAGAAGGTGTAGGCACATTTTGCAAAGAAACAATGTGAATGTCTACTTACCACATTCTACCCACCAGTTGTCACTTGTGGCTATCGACCCTGTGTTAGGATTTATTCCTAAACCAGAGGCATTCAGTTTCAAAGTTTTCTATTGTGTGTAGTCACGTTTCAATGCAATCCAATGGTTCTTAGACTTTTTTTTGTGTACTCTCTATCGATGCATTCTTTGAACTTCCTAATGAGATTGTGGTACTCTCCTATTGAGACTGCCCATTGGTTGGTTGTTCACCGACACCTCATGGCAAATCTCTAGCATGGCCAAGTACGCAACATCATTCCAAATGACTGAGGATGACTTCAATTTGTCCATCTAAATACAGTGACAATAATACAAAAAAAGACTCATGCATTAGTAGAGGAAAATAACAATACCGATCGGCCATGATGCTATGGCAAAATTCGAAGAATGCAACTACAAATGAATCATGAAATTGGTCATTGTATATTGAAATTGAGCATGGATAGGAGGTAGACAACGTACCATGGAGGTGCACAGTAGAGGCTTGGTCCTAGAGGGGGAGGTGTTGTGCAAGATGGCCTCGGCGACAACCAGGGTGATGGCATGCACGACGGCCTAAGAGATTGAAGGAGATCGCCTTAGTGATGCCAGGAGAGGTGGCACACAGCAGAGCATCACACATGGCGAGGGAGGTAGTGTGCACTTAGGGGTTCACACACAGAGGGGAGGCGACGTTTGACCATAGTGGAAGGTTGGATGCACAATCTAACGTGGGGATGAAAGCGGCAACTGAGGATGACGCGAAGCTGTAGGACATGGACGATGCGAAACTAGAGGCACGCCTAGATAGGGATCTGGAGGTGGCAAAAGCTCTAGCTAGAAGTACACTCCGAACGATGCACAAAGCTTGCTAGACGCTCGAACGAGCAAGAGCACCCAGCTGGCGATCAAGCTGGAGCCAGATCACCGTGGATCCAACCTGGGGGAGGGCCTGAAGGAGAGGTAGTGGCCAAATCTAGTGGGGCGTTGGCTCTCCAAGGCGCGGCGATGAGAGGATAGGAAACCCTACAGTTAATGGGTGCGAGCGAGCAGATGGGAGCTAGACTAACATGATGTGTGGGACAGGATGGGGATGAAAGCTGGGCAAAGAAGCCACTTCCAAAAACTGGTGCATGAGCAAATCTATTCTATCCAGCTTCTGGATTCTTGCCTGAGATGCTAGAAGCTGGAACCACCCCAAAAAGCCAGATCAAAAGGGCCCGTATATAGTGAAAATGAACATATGCTGCAAGTTTGACCACTTTCCAATCAGGTATGTCCGATCGTGAGGCAATGCTCCAGATCAAGGTGAGTTCCCCCCTCCACCACTTGAACGCAGTTTCACAAGACACATCATAATAAAATGTTAGAATATGATGAGGATTTTGTATAAAATTCATATGTTCCAAATGTGTCATAAATTTGCATGAGTGTTGTCATTTTTTCACAAGACCAAAATTGATATTGATGTTGCAGCTAATAATATTCACCCATGTTTTGAGGAGATTTGAAAAGCACATATGATATCCTATTTTCCTGAGGCAAGAAGGGCATGGATCTTTGGTTTTCATTATCAAAAGTTTAGCACACTACAAGGAATCCTAATTATTGCAACGAAAAAATTACAAAGAAATACATTTCATTGCAATAGTTAAATTTATTGCCATAAATTATTTGTTTGTTGTGATAAATTTGTTATATTGTCACCATTCTAAGTTCTTGTGATAATTTTTATTTTTGTTATAGTAAATTGATTGTATTGTAATGAAAAAATAAATTGTTGCATTAACTAATAACTATTACAATAATTTCGTACTATTGTGATATGATATTACAACAATTGAAACTCTTTGTAATATAATATACTTATCACCATGAAAAAGTACTTCGTGGCAATTATTATTATTATTATTGCAACAAATTATATATTGTTTTAATACAATATATTGCCACAATTTTATATCGTTGCGATATTTATATTCTATCGCAATGAATATACATAGCTTCACCCCTAATCTCTTCTTTATCTCTCTCTCTCCTCCCTATCTTGCTAAACCGCTACCACCAGAATAATGCGTCCACTGCGGCGGTCATCCTCGAGCCTGAGATCCCACCTCCGACCATGCCGTCGCCAACACCCCCACCCCCAACTATGCTACCGCTGATTTTCTCTACCACTATGTCTACGTCACATTTGCATATATTTTTCATCCATTTACCCCTATTATTTTTCACATTTCGAGATTATATATCATCAGTTACATGCTTTTCTATAATTAATTACTTGAATTGACCCATTTTATATTTTTTTCTATATTTTTCTGCAGGCTGGCACGATTGAGGTGCATAAGCGACAAATATAGACTATCGGGTTATCTTCGTATAGATGTACACGTCACCACAGGCACGTAGAATCAAACCGCAATGAAATCGGGCTTCCAGAGGGGACAGAACAAAAGAAATCAAAAGGGAGAAGAGCTCATTGCAATTTCACTGAACTCCGAGGACTAAAATGAAAACTAGCCAATCCCCAATTTAGCCCCTAAAATCCCTAGACACAGGCCAATTTGGGGGTGAGCCCAGTTGTGCTTTTCTTCCTTGGCCCCCCTTTTGCTCTCCTCCCCCTTCCTCTGCTCTAGCGCCGGCGAGGCTGGTGAGCCCCTCCGCTAATTGGATCTTCTCCAACCCTGGCAACTGAACTCCACCACCTCGGCCTCTACTTCTTATACTTCCTCTGGTTTAATCCCACATCCTCTGTTCTTTATTTTACCATTTTGCTTCTATCCACTTGTTAAATTGTGACTTTGACATGTTGTGTTAATCCTTTTATTAGTGCTTATCTGATAATTGTTAACTGTTAATTGTGCACTGTGATGTATGTGGATTGAATGTGTGTATGTGCATGTGGAGATGTTCTGTAACTGTGGTATGTGGAATTCAATTGTGGATGTGGTCAATGATTTGTGAATTGTTAGATTGTCTTCGGTTTAGTTCATGTCAGTAGTTTGTGGATGTTAGTTTTCTCATTAGAAATGCATGTTTTCTCATTAAAGTTTAAGCTTTATAGTCTGATTGCTTGTCCACAGGAACCACATTAGCCACAATCACAGATTCAATCCAAATGTGTTTCTCCAGTTGTTATCCATAGCAATGAAGATGAATCATGCCCTCACTTGATGGTGTTTGCCACAATATGCTTAATCTTTAACTGGTGTTGTAGTGTTTTACTGATATGGTTGGCACAAACAGCTTTATATTTAAGAACCGCGTTCTGCAGATCAATCTTTCTAAACGTTAGTTTTTTTCCTGCTGAATTGTCTATCTCTTCCACCTTGTTTTTGGCTTTATTTATGATGTGCAATACATTCAAACCATAGCCCATAAACATACACAACCTAGGGAACCTATTTGTTGAGTTGTTCCTAAAATCAGCATGAACTACTTCAGATACTACCAAGAAACTCATCAAGACTATCTCTCTTGAATGAATCATATCAATATCAACTAACTACTTGGTATTTACACAAATCCTTTTTATTTTTGAAGTCAAATGCATGCACTAGCTGAGTGCACATATGTTGCATTGGGTCTTATAAATAGACGATACCACAAGTTCTAAAACTTTTAAAGAAATGAAATAATGCAAGATCAAACTTTGTGGTATCGTTTACATAAGATTTGCTGCAAAGCACGGACACCTTACTAGTATGAATTTAGGATATAGTTGCACTTTGTGCAAAACACCTTCATGGTCAGGTAGTGGATTAACTATCCAATATATGTGCTTTATAATTCTTATCCATACGAATGGCCTACAAATTTTAGCTTTCAACATAGGCGAATTTCATATTTCTGCTATAGTTTCAATACAAAAGATTTTACATTTTACAGTACTACAAATTGCTCATATATATCAATATGCACTGGTCATGGTTCAAATATATTCCTATTTCCATATTGTTGACTTGTCATTAGGAATTTATTTTTGTATCATGTAGTTTTGTAAGTTCCATTACTGAATTGATATTTCCTTTAAACACAGGTCTCGTAAGTCACAAAACAAGGGGAAAAATATGATTACAAACTTGAGCTAAGTAACCGGGTCATCTGGTATCGGTGGCTAATGTAGATTAGGTAAAAACCAAAATGACTAACTCTCTTTCAATATATGAATTAGAAATTACTACTCTTAACACATGCATGAATCTAAGTTTAATTAAAGCTTTCTTAACTATTTTGTAGGTTGGTATGGTTGCCCCATCTAATTCGAGTTTGGTTATCACTGTGGAAGTGATTTGTATGTTGTCGATCTGTAGTCAATAGAATGCCCTAATTGATTGTATTTCAGAATATGCACTGGCTCTAGCAATAGGATTATGTCGAGCATTGTTGTTTTAATCTTTTGTATATATTAAGTGTATATTGCAATGTACATATAAACGAAAAGAGGAAAATGCCAAGCATTCTTGTTTTAGTCATTTATCTACTGTTGAGCGTACAAAATAATGTTGAGAATTAATGTGACATAGATTCATATATGTATAGTAATGTAAATTTAATTTGTGGCAAAATCTAGTCCGTTACATTAAGCTATTGGCACAAAATTTGGTGTGTCGCAATAAGCTGTTACCACAAAATCCAGCGCGTTGCATTAAGCTATTGCCACGAAATTTGGTGCATTGCATTAAGCTGTTGTCATGAAATCTAACACATTGCACTAAGCTATTGCCACGAAATTCAGCACGTTGCATTAAACTATTGCTATAAAATCCAGCTCGTTGCATTAAGTTATTACCACGAAATATAAATCGTGGCAATATGTATGTGTTGCAACATTTTTTGTTCATGGTGATAGAATGTTATTACAACAGTTCAATCATTGTGATATGATAATTTATCACCATAATTTATTTTTTGTTGCAATGAGCTATTACCATAGGATTTATTACAATGCTTGGCAACGATTTTAATTTTGTTGCAAAATGTACATATTGCAATGATTTTATTTTTAATTCAATAATTAATTTCATTGCAACAATCGTGTTTCCTTGTCGTGCGCACGACACACCCACAACTTACAAAAGGACCCTATATAAAAAAAAATTATATATCGGTCCTTGAAACCACACAGAGAAGAAAGAAAACAAGGTAAACATGTCGCCGGCATATGGGCGACTCCATGTCGGTGAATCTGGATCCAGCAACCGTGGAAAATCAGCTCAATCAATGGCGATGAATAGTCTTGATGGGGTCTCCTTGGCTCTTGTAGCCATAGAGAATGGATAATTAGGCTTCCATCTATGAGTCAGCGACGACGACGCTCAAAAAAGGTAGAACCATAAACACTATCCAAAATAGTGGAGGGTGCTTGGTAATATTCCGTTCCTTGAAAGCCAGTGGATACTTAAAAGCGTAAACAAGTCATTTTTCCTTCCCTGCGAGTATAGCATGATGGGCCAAATTTATGGCAGCTAGTATCAAGAAAAGGGATTTCCCAAGGAGTGTCGATCCATCAGCGAGGACTATCATTTTAGTAAGCTAGCCTCCTTAAGGAACATGCATGTGAGAGCTCAAGTTTAGTTCCCTCAGCCCCTGCCCGGACGAGCAGCCCTACACCATGTGTAGCCCACACTCGAGGTGACAAGCCTATTGGCGAAGCCTGGTGGTGGACCACTACAGTGACAAGCCTCATAAAGCTCTTCCTAGAGGTGATAGACGCTAATCCACCCAATAGGGAAAATCACCACGAGTAGCTAACACCACAAGGTTGTACAGGGATGGGCCCTAGCAATTTGATCTCAGTGTCAGAAAAAGCCGAAGAGGAGTGGGGAGGGGCTAGATCTGGAGTAGGAAGGAGGAGCCGGAGGAAGGTGAAGATTTGGGGTGAAATCTCGAATTTGCCACCTTTCGATTTGCGTCACGATCCCCTACTTTCCCACCTTCGTTTTCCTCTTTGCCCTTTAGGTTCTAGGTTTACTAGTTTTAAGAATTGGATTCACCAAGCCCCTAACCTTAAAATTAGAGTGGGTGGCGGCAGCGCAGTGGTGGGTGGTGGAGTCGGTAATGTGGCATGGCAAAAGTGGCACAGAGGAGGGCAGCGAGCGATAAAGGCTGGCAGGGACAAGATTAGGTGTGGTGATTTAAGGTTTTGGGCGGTAGGAGGTGGTGATGTTGTGGAACATGAAGTTGCTAGAGATGGAGAAGAAGATGAGCGGTGGAGGGAATGGTAGTGGTGGGTTAGTTGAGGAAGAGGCGGTTGGCATTTGTAACAAGGTGGCACACGGGAGGGGACGGGGGAAAGCAGCTGTTGAGAAGGGATTAGGGTTAATTTAGGGTAAGCATTGGAATATATAGAGGAAGGATATTATATGGATTGTTGGATCTCAATGGAATGACTAAAAATAATGGACTGATTTTAGAGGAGGAAATAGTCGAATCATAAATACCAGGGTATCGGTTTTACCGGTACTGTCTCGTAAAAACAGGTATCGACCAAGTTTGAATTGAAGCCAATTTCCAACTAATTTGGGTCAATTTGAGTTAAACCAAAATTCAACTGATAATCGGTCAATATTTTTGAAATTTGAATTATGATTTGAAATTTTTTATCAAAATCGGCCGTATCGCCCCCTAACGTAAAAATTTAAAACAGGTAATGCAAACCCTGATAAATGCAGATTTTTTTAGGCATGTTACATTGTCACAGTAATGTTTTTTGAGAGGCGAACCATAGGCAATTGTGTGCCGGCAAAGAAGCTGAAGACCAAGAACTGTAGAGTGGTGATGATGGAGGAATAGGGAGTTTGCATGCACTTGTGCAATGACTTCGCGTGGAGTTATGCAATGACTAAATGAGAAGTGTAATGGTATTTGTTAGTGATATGCCCTAGAACTGATTATGGAGATGATTGTATTACTTCTATATTTATGATCTTTTAAATAATATGTTATTTTGTCCCCTGAATAAATATCTTTCATATTGATCAACAAGTATATGATTTGTCCATAGAGCGCTTTTGTAATATTCTATTTTTTTAGAGTTTTTCTGAAGTTTTTAAAATAAAATTCATAATTTGAATTTTCTAGAATTAATTAAAGCTTAAATTAATTTTTTTACCAATTAAAAAGATTTAATGTGACTAAACTAAACTTAAATTATTATTGAAAATATTTTACTTGGATTCATTATGCTTCACGATTTTTTTAATTTTTTGAAATTTTTTGGGTTTATTTGCTATTTTTTAGAGCTCAATTGAATTTCTTCTGATTTTTGAAAATAGAAAATCCTTAGAAAACCATAAAAGCCCAATGGGCTGAAACCCATTCTCACCGACCTAGCCCGCTCTCTTCCTGTTGAGCCAAGTGTCAAGCTGTAACATCCCAAATTTACGGGACTAGTGTATTTGCAAAATTAATAAAAATATTTGTTGATTTTCTGGGTATTTCAAAATTTCGTCTATTTAAGTTCTTGATTGGAATTTCTGGCGGCAAAAATGTAATAAAGAAAGGCAAAACTTTAAAAGTAAGAATCAGATTTCAAAATCGAAATCCGAACTCTCAAAAATTTATTTGGAGAGTCTAAACCAAAAACCCAAAATCTCTGAAAATCTAAACATCAAGGTTCAAAGTAATAATTAATATTATCATTCAAATTTCTTGGTACTTAATTATCGGCAAGAAAATGAAATTTGCTAAAGTCTTAAAATTCAAAAAAAAAAACTTTTCAGGCCTTCAGCCCATTCAATCGACCGGCCCATCCGGCCCCACTCCTCCTTCCCTTTATCACACTGCCCTGCGTGTTCTTCTTCTCTCCCCAGCCCGCTCGGTCCTCTCTTCCAGCCCAGCGCAGCAGCTCCACGGCGTCCGCCTCCTCTTCCTCCCTTCACCCCGGCGCCAGCTCTCCGGCCCGGCCCTCTGCCTCGCCTTCCACGGCGGCCCAGCCCCAAAACGCCTCGTAGTAGCACCAGCCCGCCCTGGCGTCCTCCCTGGCTGCATCCCTGGTTTTGCCTCTCCAGCCGTACGACTACCGCCCCTCCCCTACCTCCTCTTCACTGCCGAGCTGTCATGGCACCATCTCCGTCAGCTCTATAGCCTAGCGCCACCCTCTCGACTTCAATGTCGCACGGGTCACCTCCACCGACTCACCTCGCCTAGCTCGCGCGCCTAGCCCCGCCCCACCATCCTCGTTTCGCGCTTCAAGATCGCGTCAACTCGGCCGAGCTAGCTGACGCCGGCTGAGCCCCAGCATCACTCCCCTCCGCCTGCGCCCTGCCGTGCTAGCCTAGCGCCACCCCCCTCCCCTCGGCTAGCTCCTCCCTCGCGTACACGCCACATCACGTCGTCAGAGCACTCGAGCCGCCCGCCTTTCCACAGTGTGGCCCTTGATAGCACGAGTAAAGAGCTTCAACGACCAGCTAATCTCCTCGGTCTATTTAAGTTCTTCGCCTCTTTATTGTTCTTCCTCATCTGCCTGTTTTCCTCTTCTACAGAGCCGAGCACCGCCGAGCACGGCTCGCCAATTCCACTGCTCCGCCCACCACCCCCTCAAACCGGCTGCATCACGGCATGCTCCCCGACCACCTCAATCTCTCCCCTTAATTAATTGAAGCTTAGTTGCCGGAAGTCGCCGCACGGCCCGTCTTCATCACCTCCGGCCAAAACAACCTCCATCGTCGCCCCTTCTTCCTCCGGTCGGCCCTGCTCCGATTCCCTGCTTCTGAAGCACCACGGCGACCCCTCAAAGCCATCCTCGGAGCTGCTTTTGGCCTTCCTCCCCTCCAGCGAGCCACCAACAGAAGCCATCCAGCGCCGCCGCCTGTGCCTGTTGCCGGCCTCCCCCACTGCACCCCCGGCTTCCCGGACCACCTAGGTAAGCTCCTTGCACCTCCCTTGTGCTCATAATCACCTCGATTCACTCTCCCCTCTCCTTGGCAGTCGGTGCCACCTTAAGCCCCATTGTCGGCTGTTTCACGCCGCCGCCAGTCATCCCGACGCCACCCCAAGCCACGGCGACTCCTCCCCTGGTTTCCCCTACTCCCTGTGGCTCCGTTTGACTGGTCATCGCCGCCTCTCCGGCCGTCCCCCCACCAGCGATGCCACCGCCCAGGAGTGTGCCGCACCCCTCCCTACCTTCTTCGGCCGAGCCCCCTCCTCCCAGAAGTCCCTGCCTGGCCCTCTTTCTTTGTGTGACAGTTGGGCCCCACCAGGTAGAATCTTCAATGGGTGATTGGTATTTGCAGCATGCTCTTATTTGCCGAAATATGAAGATTTAATCTACAAGTTATACTATGATGTAATTGGATCAAGCTTGGTGCATCGTTTCTTCTAAAATGAGAATGCGATGTTGAAATCAACTAATTATGCTTATGCCAACCAATTGCAAATTCCTCTTTGTGCAAAGATGTCAAAGATAGGATTCTGGACTTAGCATTCTTAATGAAAAACTAAATTGTTTAGAAACAATATTAAGATCCAGTATTATCATAATCTGTAACTTGCTCACTAATCTTGGTACTTTAGCTAAATCATGCCCTAATGCAATTGTTATACATCTTATATTTAATTCAAATTCAGATTTGCCAAAGTTCCCAATAATCTATCTACAATCTGCCAAATTAAAAATATTTATGCAAATCAATTAGAAATCTGAAAAGATTCATTAAACCCCTATGACAAGAATTCCATATGGCAATGTTTAAGTCTAATCTTGCTAAATTTTGATAATTAAATTTTAGTAAACAATAAGATTTAAGATGATGCCACCTAACATCAAAACCTCCCAGTAATCGGATTAACTTACATCATGTCTTTCTCCTGGTATCCATAATCCATTAATACAAGGCAAGGTTACCAATTTAAACTATCTTTTGGACACATAAATATCAATAGCCTTCTTCAATAAAATCCAAAAGACTCTCTTGCATATAACCATTTAAAATGATCCTATAATCTAAAGTCTAAAGCTTGTATAAAATAATAACTATTGAGCAATTGCTATCTTATTTAAGAAATCTTGCTAAAACATGGTTTTGCATCCAAAATAATCTAATTGCTTTTCCAGCAATTAGAATAATTAATATTGTGCAACCTTATCTTAGTAAATCAGGTTTTTAGCAAATCATCACCATCAACCCTCTTTAATAAGTGGTGGATTATTAACTTGCTGTTAGCCATAATTGGATAAAATGCTCCACCTCATTCTATATCTAACACCTTAAGATGCCTGAATCAAGTATCTACCAAATCACCCCAGGCAATCTTCCAAAGCTGCATAACTTCTACCTAGCCCATGGAACTTCCTTGATAAATATGTACTAATATAAAAGAAGTTATGAAGAAACAAATCGAGCCCTTTACCTTGAGCCCTGTAGAGAGACCCTGCGGGTAATCCTTTATTCAACTTCTTCTTGTTTCTTAAAATTTTCCCTCACGGTAAAGCTATTTAATCAACTCCTTCCTACCAATTAAACCCATTCCGATCACTCCCTCTCTACTCTCAATTTATAAGCAACATTAATAAAACTCAATTAAAATTGAACTAAGCTTTTGTCGCTGTTTGGATTTATTTGGTTTTCCCTTGTTGCCGCGTATTAGAAGCTGTAGTCTAAAGACGACAAGCTCAAGTGGATTCAACTTACAGTAAAGGGAGAATTCAGGATTTATTGCGACTGACTGGTTAAGCAAGCTTTGAATTAAATCAAGGCTGCGGTAAATAATCAAGGCAAGTCATCACTTTGATCATATTAATCCCACGTTTTACCACGTTTTACAAAAGTTATGTTCTTTCAAATTATCAAAAATATGTCAAATGTAAGGTAGATATTACCTTTTATACTACCAATATTATTATTATGACATCCTTTACCATTTGATTCAATTAATCCTTGTCGCCCTAGATAATATTGCTATTAACATTAGTTAAGTCATATTTACTGCCAAGTGAGTCCAAAGTTAGGGCATTCAATTGTCCGGCTCATCATTACTTCAAATATGTGAAATTGTCTTGGGCAGTCATTGGATGTAGATGACTGATAGCTTTGGTATAGATTATCTTATGCTTCTCAAAACCCTCAAAAATTGCTTACCTGTCTGGGCGGATGGTAAGAGTGGTTGGTGGACGTAACATTGGGTTGTGGAAGCCCATCTGGACAAATTAAGGATTTAATCTTGTGTTGACCTCTCCATGTACAACAATGCAACCACAAGCTGGCAAAGTGTAGACATGACTGAATAATTTGTATTCGCCAGTAAAGGAATGCACTTCGGTGGAAAGCATGATTTTCCTCGCTGGACGCAAAGTGTTCTGGAGGTGGTCGTGTCACTGGATCGAGGTGGGCGCAAGAGGGGGTCTAGCTGGTGCCTAAATGGCCTTCCTGTAGACGAAACCTTAGCGAGTGCAGTCCTTTACTAGATGCATTGTAAAGGTTATATGATAATCTGGTTGATCTGCATGTCTAAGGAAACATGCGGAATATAACAATTGGGTTGTCTCTTGTGGGTAAAGATGTACAACTCTGCAGAGTCTAAAACTATTTGAATAGCCGTGCTCATGGTTAAGAGCGGACATGGGAACTTCCTCGAGTTAGTTCTATTTCAAAAACCTTTTTCGGGCGGGATGAAAACTAAGTAGAGAGATGTACTATGCTTTGTTGGATTTTTCCTAGAGAGATGTACTCCAGTGATAATTAGGGTGGATGTAGCCTAGTAATCAAAATTAGCATTGATGGAGGTAACCATACACTGTAAAAGGTGGATGTATCCTGCGTTACTATTAATATTGCACTCTCTCTTTACAACTTACATTTTGGTTAAAATTGCTAAGTCGCAGGAATTTTATTTATAATATTTGGAAATGTTGCTTTAGCAAATAAAATAACCTCAAGCCTCCTTTCGCAGCCTTGCATGTAATAGTTATTAGTGTTGCATTCTGTGTGGTGGCTTGTTGAATACAATTTGTACTCACTGTTGCTAATTACCCTCCAGTCAGTCAAGAATAGAATAAGGCCTTGCAATGCTTCAGAAGGGTCGACATAACTGGTATTCAAGAAGGCCATGGACATAGGTCGCGAAACCCCAGTTGGCTGCCTGTGGGCATGTCCTGAGGGTCCCACTTGTGTGGAGATTTTCTGCTGCTGCATTCTCTGCTTTCTCGGCCTAATCAGCCCATGTAATTTATTACTGTATTAACTATGCTTTCGCTTAATATGTTTTTGATATACAGTGATGTAACTGTGGGCACTGGCTACTGATCCAGGGAACAGTGCAGAAATCACAGAGGAATTTGGATTTCTAAATCCGATTCTGACACAAGCTTTCGTGGCCGCCTCTTCCGTTGGATGGTTGCCATGTGTCGTCAATCCGAGCCATCTGCGCCAGCCGTCATTCGCCGTCTTTATCTTTGTCAACCATCTGTGAGTCACCACCATTGCTCTGCCGTCTTCCACGATCTACCTCGTTCCATGTGTTTGCTGCCTGCCACCCATGCCCGTTCGGCATCCCAAAGAGATGCCTCGATTTCTGCGCCACTAACATCAGCATGCACCTATGCCTGGCCTTGGTTCACCTTCTCCATGGACTTCACCTACCGTACACCGAGTCTCTGACAAAGCGGCCCCATGTGTGAGCATCCACTATTCCATGGACTCATAGACTAAGTCAAGTCAGCCATGCCACCTCAACAACCACCTCAATCCTAGAAGCCACATGTCAGCCACTTTGGCACACTAAGCCACATGTCAGTGTCCACGTTAGCACCACGTGTCCCTACCATGTCATCACTACTTCGGCCCACCCAAGTCACGTGTCCTACCATGTCACAGCCACGTCAGCTCTAGTGCCACGTCAGCAAGCCTTGTTACGTGCACAGTATTATATGAGTTGATTTCACATTAGACTATCCTATTCCATGCACTGGGTCCACAGTACAGTAGTCTTTTTTAATTTTTACTATTTTCCAGCCAATTACTTTTTCAAGAGCACGTTCTTCTCCGTCCTAGCTTCGATTAACCTGATTCTTTTTTAAATTCATCTAAAATTAATCTCTAACTTTTATTTCTAGCTTCAAAGTTTTTGGAGTTCATTTAAATTTAATTTTGTTTAATTTGTGTTTCATTCGCTTTCTCTCCTATTAGATAACGTCTTTGAAGATGCCGAAGCAGGATTTGAAGAACAAGAGTTGGTAACTAAGCAAGACTAAAGCAAGTCATGTCCTTTAATCATGTTGAACCTAGTTTTTGAATCTATTTATTTATTATTTTGTTTTTAAATTATCATGCATTGCTAATTTAATACAAACATTTATATCTTGTAGTTATTGTCCAATTTGATTAATTTCACCTTAATAAATTAAATACCATAATTCCATTATCATTATAGGATGGGTATTTATCTAGTGATGCAATATTAGTTGTCACATGGGTTGTACGTTTAATATACTTAGCCATGCTTTTAGTATGTTAGGTTCATCATTACATGTTAATTAATTAATAAATTTTAACTTAATGAGATATTGAATCGTGATGGTCAGCCATAGTTATAAAATTTGAGTACCATGATATGGGTAGTGTCATTGGTGTTGTTTATACAAAACTAGTTTTCACTTGGGCGAGTGATCGTGTAGCAAAGGGGGAGTTGTGGTTAGTACTTTTTTTGGGATGTGGATGTCTCGTCGGGGTAATGTCTAAGGACTTGAGTTTGTGCACCATTGATCAAAGCCTTACGTACAACCACATGTCTAGTATGGGATGAACTTCGCTAATTTATTTGTGATGTTTCAATTTTAATTTCGCCATTGGTATGTCAATGGGTGTCGGTTAGAAATTTTCCTAGGGAATAAGAGAGATTTGTTCAACTAGGTGGTTAGCCTACTCAATCGTGAAATCTTAGTGGGTGAAACTGAGTTGAAATTAAACATTGTGAAAACATTGTTATAATCTTTTTGGTTGGCATGCCCAAGAAAGCGTATTGCTCTAGTGTCACTATAAGATGATCATATCATGTAGGTAAAGTTGTATAACCTTTGTAGAGTATAAAACAATTCAAATAGCCATGTCCTCGGTTGTGGACAATGCTTAGTGATTTCACACGAGGTGTAGAGATTTCATAAACTCTGATCGGGTTAAGTTGGGAAGTGAATGGTTAGTTCACGTGTGGTTCATTACATGAATGGTTATTTCATAGGTGGTTCATTGGGTAAATAGTCAGGTTACTTGTGGTTTATTCAATTACTTTGATTATTTACTTATTAATCATTTGTAAAGTTTGCTTTCAATCTATTTATTGTATTTACTTTAAATTATTGTTTTATGCAAAATAATCTCTTAGACATCATTTGGTAAGCCTTACATAATTATATTGCATCCTTGTTATAAACAACTTGCTAAGTACTCTATGTACTCACGACTATATCCACATTTTGCTCAGTTGAAGAAGAAGAAGCATATCGACTGGAGGTACCTAAAGGAGAATACTTCAACGACTTCTCAGACTAGGGTTCTACTTCCCAGTCAATTACCTGTGAGCATGTCGAATGGCCACTTCGTTTTCATTATGTTTTCACTACTAGTTATGTTAAGCCCTTTCGGGTGTTAAAGTGTAAACTTGGCTATAAGATGCAACTCTGATAATTAATCGTACTTGTGTCATTTTCTTCGTTAATCGTGAATATGGTCGATATTCTATCTATGTTTTTACTGCACTAGCATGATCCTGAACTAGTACAGAATACACAGAGAGTCTAGATTTGCATATTCAGGTTTTGACATCTTTATTCGTGTTTTGATCTTATTCTAAGTTATCTCTAATCTTATATCATTATATAGAACAATTATAATTTATAGATCAGCACATGTATTGATTCATGATCGTGTTTCACAGATCATGGATATGGAGATGTCAAATCAATAATGTGAAGATATGTTAGAGAACATAGTGTTGGATTGACCGACCATGAAACTCTGTGGGAATTCTTATACTCCTAAGTGTCATCAGTTGATCTCATACATAGTGTATGTAGGATCCTTAGACCTGACATCATCATAGTTTTCTACATGTGTAATTTTTTACTTAAGGGTTGTTAAACACTATTCTGTAATTGGGTGGTCATAAAGGTAGCTCTTGGGTTTACTATGAAACATATGGAGAAATGTGAGCAATCAAGATGGATTTGGCTCCTTCTATATAACGGGAGAGATATTTCTAGACCCCCTCAATGTGGTTGGATTAAGAAAGTGCACAGCTATGCTGAATATGGTTGATTCAATCATAAACTGAGTAATTCACTACAAGCTCAAGTGAAGGATTGAGCTATCATAAGATAGCACACTTCTCATCTTGAGTTCGATCTAGTATCATAACACAAAGAGATCGGTACATAAGAACTATATAGGTTTGTTCGAAATGATCTTTATACACATTTGGCAGATGCTATATCCTGCTAGGGACCGGTACCAACTTACGGACTAGAAAGGAGTTTTTGAACCATGGCCGAATATATATAAACCTATAGGGTCACATACTTAACGGGTTGGAACAATAAGGATTCGAATAATAGACTCTGAGCGGGATATGATCTCTACTCGTATTGGATAAGAATCTGGTCGAAGGCACTCCGAGTGGGATACATTCTCTACTCGTTAAGGATCTAATCAAAGCTTATCCAAGTTGGATATGATATCTAATCGTATTGGATACATATCTGATTGGAGGCTATATATTAAGAGAGGCACGGGGCTTAGGGAGGCATCTCGAGACACACCCATTGAAACCCTAGACTCCACCTCTCAAAACCCCTGTCGTGCATGCTGGTGCTAACACATCGACGCATGACATTCTATCCCTAGACGTGTGGATCTCAGTAGGAGGAGACGGTTGGCTAGAGGATGTCAATTACTTCCTCTACACCGACAGGCACTACGTTGAATTGGCCGCTTCAACTCTACTTCTGCTATACTATATGTCTAGTGATAACGATCTATGATCTCTTACTCGCATGGCTTTTTGGTTTACATGATAGAAATTTTTAATCTAATCTAGTGTATGCTACCCGTATCCCAATAGTATTGAGTAGAAACTAGTTGACAAAGGGTAGGATTTTGGGAGTCATGATGTTGTCATGAGCTGCAATTCTGAGCAGGGGTCAGTCAAAACTCAAAAGAAAGTTGTAATGCTAAGAGCCATAAACTGAAAACTGTCCCTCGAGATAAAAAAAAGTTTTGTGTCTCTTTTCTTAACGAAAATTAGAGCAGGGTTTCTCCCTTTGGTTCTATTTTTTTGAGAGGTGTGTTGTGCTGACACGGTGGAACATTGACATAAAGATTCACCGTTACATACACCACAACATGTCTCGACACCTACACCCAACAGTTTTTGCCAAATGATCCTGAAAGAAGAGTATTGGTCAGAAAAGGATTTAAGGCTTTTTGGTACACAAGAATCAAAAAGGTAAGAATAGAAAACACGAATGATTGAGATGTCATGCATTGGCTTGTTCCCACATGAAACATGTTAGACCATATGGATGGTCATGAATAATGTGATGATGAATAATTGACATTTGGTTTGTTTTGGATTTTCCAATTGTGAAAGCTTCGGTTGTTTGCAGTTGAGGTTTTGGGTCCAAGCGGTTTTTGGCTGCCTCAAGAAGGTTCGGACCAGTCCAATCGGTTAAGTGGCATCGGACAACTGTCGAGTAGCAACGAACATGAAACAATACTCTACTTCAAGAAGGCTCGGACCAATCCGATCGGTTAAGTGGCATCGGACGACTGTTGAGTAGCGACGGACATAGGACGGTACTCTACTTCAAGAATATTTGGAACAGTCTGATCTGGTAAGTGGCATCAGACTACAGACGAGTAGTGATGGACATCGGATGATACTCTGCTTGAAGGATGTTCAAACCAGTCAATCTGGTAAGTGGTATCGAACATCAGACGAGTAGCGACGGACATCGAACGATGCTCTGCTTCAAGGATGTTTGAACCAATCTGATCATCTAAGTGATATCGGACAGCTTTCGAGTAACATCAAAGCATCGGACGACTTTCGAGTGGCATCAGTAGATCCAATAACTTTGACCACGACAGTCTTTGACCATGTTCGACTTCGACCATATAAGTACAGTATTTTTACATTGTATAGCTTCAGTACTTTTCATGGTCATAGCTTCAGCACTTTTCATAGTCATAGCTACAATACTTTTCGATGGTCATAGGCTTTACTGGTCGGTACTCGATGGTCGTAGATTTTACTGGTCAATGGTGATAGACTATGTTTTTTGTGGTTGTAGCTCTTGCAGTTTGCTACTCAAAGTCATAGTTTTCACAGATTGCTTTTTGAAGTCGTAGACTTAGCATATTGCCTTCTCAAAATTGTGGACTTCACATACTTCTTTCTCGAATTCGTAGTTTTCGCAGATTACCCTCTTGAAGTTGTAGATTTTGTAGACTGCTTTCTACTTGTATCTTTTCAGACTGCTTCCCTAAGTCATAGACTTTGCAGTCAATTATTGTAGACTTTGCAATCGATGAGTAGACTTTGTGATTGATAGTCGTGGATTTTGCGGTTGATGGTCATAGACTTTGCTTCTCGAAGTTGTAGTTTTTACAAACTACCTTCTTGAAGTCGTAGACTTCACAAACTGCTTTCAAGTTGTAGACTATGCAAAGCACCTTTTAGTCAGACTTCACAGACTGCTTTCTAGTCTTTGTAGACTGGTTTCTAGTCTTAGACTTTTGCGATCGATAGTCTTAGGCTTTTACAGTCGGTACTCGTAGACTTCATGGTTGGTATGAGTTCTTCAACTCTTGCTATTTTTGAGTACTTATGTTTGGCCAGTGGTAGAACTGGCTAGTGCATAGTGGTCAGTGTTCGGTGTGTAGTACTCGGTAGTTGGAGGGACTCGATACTTGATAGTCGGAAGAGCGGTACTCGAAAGTCGGTAGCAATGCAGATGTTTGGCTCAGTGCGAGCTCCTAACTTTTGCTCTGCTTCCTCTAATCAGTTTTCTGTAGGCTCAGGAATTTATTGTCTCTTTGCTAGCTCTAACCCATCGTCTGCAGGCTGTCGTGTTGCTCTCTCTAATCAACCTTCTTCAGGCTTGAGAGCTTTTGAAGTAGGACCAGCTAGACCAAGTTTTTTCTGTGGTCAGAACAACGTTGTTGGACCAATGACTCGATCGACATTACATCGACCAGTGTTCACTACTCATTTAGACTTGTCGAGGGTCAGGCCATCCAATTAGACAAAGTTCGACCAGTCTCGAGAGATCAGACCAGTTGGTTTTTGAGATCAAACCAGAGAAGTTGAATATGATTTTTGACCAGCTTTCTCTGCTCAATTAGACTAGTCAGAAGCCAAACCAGCTTTTCACAATCAGTCAGTTTGTCCTTGACTAGTGTTGTCCATGTGATCTGATTGTTCTATGATCAGACCAGTTCTGCCAAGGAGGTCGAATCGCTCTGTGGTCGAATCAGCTCTTCAATGACCAACTGATTGGAAAATTGCAGAGGTTAATTCTTCACTTAAATCTTTGACATTGCATGTTGTTTCTCCTGTTCGTCATGTGTCACGATACTGAATTTCTAAATCTTATTTGACTAACCCCAATACTGTGGAACCAACAATTTCTATGAATTAAGACCAGATGATGTAGGATGATGATCATGTCCTTTTCATCATTACTAACTTTGATTCTATAAGTGGTAACTGGAACATTTGATGGTTCTTCACTCCTTTTTATGGTGTCCAAGAGTTTCTTTACTGGTTAGACCATGCGGTAAGGTGATGTGATTCTTCAAGTGGTCTTTTCGCAAGTAATCTTTGAGTTTCTTTCTTGGATTGCTCCTTTTTCTCTCTTAGCTACTTGCTCCTTCTCAAATTGCTCTTTTGTTCGGTGAGATGAGATTATTCTGATGGAGAGCTTGGTCTTTAAAATTTCATAAGCTTTAATTATTATACTTGTCAAAGTAATTCATCAAGTCTAAAGCCTTTAAGATGCTGCAAGTGGTATCAAATTAGTAAAGCTCTTTTTATCATATCTATTCATATGTTGTGTAGCTTTTATCATGACTGTTTTTAATAAATTTGCTATACTTGAACTAAATGCATGACATGGCAGAAGACTTTGACTAGAGTGACTATAGCTAGCACTTTGCGATGTTCATCTAAAATGATTAGTTTGATTGTGAGTCCCATTTTAAATCTTGGCCATAAGGCTATTATGTTTCATATTACACTCTTTTTATGATCATTCAATTGGCATGTTATTAAAAAAAATATGAGAAAAAGACAAGTTGAAAAGATGTATGCTTCAAGCATGCTATGATTAAATAACATAAAAGTAGAATAAGTGCATAGATCAAAAGAAGTATGCTTCAAGCATACCAGCATCTTGTTAAAAAAATTAAAAAAAGTAATTGATACAAATATGTCATCATGAAAAGAAGTATGCTACAAGTACGCCACATGCTTAAAGATTTGAGTATAGAGCAATAGTGCGCTGTATGAGACTGTTAGCTCGCCTAGATTTCTAGTTTGCTTCACTTTTAGGCTTGCTCTTTCATTGTAATTTTTCATTGTGCTCTTTATGATTAGTTTAGTCATTGTTGAGATGTCTGTTATTAATCTAAATCGCTTAATCATGTTAAAGACAAGTTTTGACAATGATATATGATATATGATTTTATATGATCTAGAGAGTTTTACTCAAAATGAAGGCTTGTTAACACTCTTAAATTAATGCAAAATGACTTGGATAATCCTCAAAGCTTTTGGATGTTTACTCTCTTTGCTCCTTTTTAGAATTATCCTTTCTTTGGAACCCTTGATGATTTCATTGCCAAAGGAGGAAAAATTAGAGAATGGGGGAGAGGAATTGGGGAGAAATTTGACACTTGTGTTGAGCGGGAGTTTTATGAGTTTCCAAGTGTTTGCTTAGTTTCACAAATTTTGTTTTTTTTCAAAACACAATTCATTCGAGAGTTTTTGAGGTGTTGTCAATGTATTCATCAAAAGAGAGAGTGTTAGACTATATGGATGATCCTGAATAATGTGATGATGAATAATTGACATTTTATCTGCTTTGGATTTTGTATTTGTGAAAGTTTCGGTCGTTTGCAGTTGAAGGTTTCATATTCTGTTGTAAGTGGTTTTGGGTCCAAACGGTTTTTGGCTGCTTCAAGAAGGTTCGGACCAATCTGATCGATTAAGTGGCATCAGACGACTATCGAGTAGCGATAGACATCAAACGGTGCTCTACTTTAGGAAGGTTCAGATCCGTCCGATCAGTTAAGTGGAATCGAATGACTGTGAGTAGCGATGGACATCGGATGGCGCTTCGCTTCAAGAATGTTCGGACTAAGTTTGATTTTGTAAGTGGCATCAGACGACAGATGAGTAGCGATGGACATCGGATGATGCTCTGCTTGAAGAATGTTTAGACCAGTCCAATTTGGTAAGTGGCATTGGACGATAGATGAGTAGCGATGGACATCGAACGATGCTCTGCTTCAAGGATGATAGTCTGAAGCTCTGACGTCTGAAGCTCTGATATTGGATGGCTTTCGAGTAACATCAGAGCTTCAGACGTCTTTCGAGTGGCATCGGTGGATCCAATGACTTCGACGATGGCAACCTTCGACCACGTTCGACTTCGACCACGTAAGTACAATATTTTTACATTGTTGTAGCTATAGTACTTTTCATGGTCATAGCTTCAGTACTTTTCATGGTCATAGCTACAATACTTTTCGATGGTCGCAGGCTTTACTGGTCGGTACTTGATGGTCATAGATTTTACTGGTCGATGATCATAGACTATGTTTATCGAGGTCGTAGCTCTTGCAGATTGCTTCTTGAAGTCGCAGTTTTCACAGATTGCTTTTTGAAGTCGTAGACTCAGCATATTGCATTCTCGAAATCATGAACTTCACAAACTTCTTTCTTGAAGTTGTAGTTTCTGTGGATTACCCTCTCAAAGTCATAGATTTCGCAGACTACTCTCTACTCATAATCCTTGCAAACTACTTCTCTTAGTTGTAGACTTTGTGATCGATAGTCGTAGATTTTGCGGTTGATGATCGTAGACTTTGTGGTCGATGGTTGTAGATTTTATGATCGATAATCATAGACTTTGCGGTTGATAGTCATAGACTTTGCTTCTCAAAGTTGTAGTTTTACAGACTACCTTCTCGAAGTTGTAGACTTCGCAGGCTGCTTTCTGGTCTTTGTAGACTGGTTTCTAGTCTTAGACTTTTGCGATCGGTGGTCTTAGGCTTTTATAGTCGGTACTTGTATACTTCATGGTTGGTACGAGTACTTCAACTCTTGCTATTTTCGAATACTTGTGTTTGACTAGCAGTAGAACTGGCTGGTGCATAGTGGTCGGTGTTCGATGTGTAGTACTCGGTAGTCGGAAGAACTCGATACTTGATAGTCGGAAGAGCGGTACTGGAAAGTCGGTAGCAATGCAGAAGTTTTGCCAAGTGTTTTGAACGAAGTGATGGGATTTCCCAAGTACTTGTTGTTTTTGAGTACTCGTTGGGATAGCGATCGTAATGAGTGGTCTAAAGGCTGAGTTTTTTTATAGCGATGAAGTTGGTGGTCATAATGAGTTGTCTGGAGATATTTTCTAGAAGTGATGAACTGTGTGGTCATGGATGACCTGGTTGATGATTGTGGACGACCCGGGTAGTGGTCGTGAAAGGTTTTGTTCTTATCTGTGGATGGACAAGGAGGGTGTGAGTGTGTGTGTGTGTGCTGATGACGGTCAAGTTTTGGAGAACTTGCGTCGGAAGAATATTTCTTTGGTCTTTTCATGTGCCGGTAGGTATGGAGGCGATTATGGTCGGTGACGAGAAGGACCGGGATTAGGATGGAGAAATCTGAGGTTTAGGCTGTTGGGATGTCATGCGAGGTGGTCGAGCTTGTGCTGGAGCACATGGAGATCAAAGGTGGATGGTGCATGAAGACTTGGAGATGGTCATGGTCAGTGACAAGGAAGACCGGAACTAGGATGGAAAATTTGAAGTCCAGGTGGTCAGGATGTCATGCAAGGTGATCGGGCTCATGCTAGAGCACATGGTGAGGTGTGAAAAATATATAGGAGGTGCGGTCCCAGAGGCTTCGACACGTGAAGATGATGGTTGTGAAGAAGATACAAGAGATGTGTCCTGGAGGCTTCGTCACGTGATGAGATTGGAGTTGTGAATGGAATCCATAACTTGAAAGAGAAGGCCAAGGCTCTGTAGGGTTTTGGATCCCTTGATTTAAAGAAAGATAGGGTTGCGTGTCTAGGTTGTTATAGATACGGTTTGAGGAGAACACGATTTAGGACTCTAACATATAAAAGCAGGCCAAGGCTTTGTAGATAGATAAGGGAGTTGAGTAGGGCTACAAGGCTTTTTGTGTTTGGTAGGGAACTTCGTATCCTCCTTTGCTGCGTGAATGAGCAACCGCGCGCGCAGAGGATCCCAACCCCTAGCCACCTCCTGCGTCACGCATGAGCACGATGGATGGATTGCTGGAAGCAATCGATTGAGCCTGTGCCGCTGCATCTCACTGCCCTCCCTGATCATCTCATCTCCTCTCGTCTCATCCGTGTGTGCCCGCGTCCACACTCCACTCCTCTACCTCCTTTTCCTTCGTGCCTAGCGAGACAAGGGGGAAGACAAAGCAAGAAGGTTCGAGACTGCACTAATTAGGCACGTCACTAGCAGGAACTATTCGTTGCAAAGAGCAGGAACTAGTTGGCAGAAGAGGCCTCACAGTGTGTCCACACTCCAGATACAAAAGTAACCACATAAAAGTCATAATTTGCACGAGCGCAATCCAGAGAACAGAAAATCCCTCCAAATTCCCTTAAAAATAAGAAATAAAACCCGTCAAAATTTAAATATTTAAAAGGTAGCGCTCAGCAGGCAGGAATATAATTATCATTCGTTAAAAGACTCGGTGTTATCGATCAGCAGCTACTTACATATTTACCTCTTCCATCTCCTTCGTCGCCCCCCCCCCCCCCCCCTAACTGCCAAAATTATTGAACTTCGTACGTACGCATACCATCTTAGCTTATCTACATACTCGATTCAGACGTACTTGCATGGTACACCTTACAACTTTCCGCACTGTAACGATGGTATCCATGCACAGTCCAACTCACTTGCTGGCAGGCACCACCGGCGGCGGCGGTGTCTACCATGCTGCTGCCTTTCCTGTCGCCGGTGCAGCAGTCTCTTCCAGCCTCTTTCGGAAGTTGTTGATGAACACGTCGGCGCATTTGTCCACTGTGCTGTCCTCTCCCTCGTTGGGCTCCATTAGGACCGTCTTGCGCGTGCCCGTGGGCTCGACGGAGCGGGTGGGCATCACCGGAGTCCTCGTCGGATACGTAACGGCTGCTCCGGTCGGTGGTGCAGATTGCGCAGCGGGCGTGCGGGGGGTGATCTTGGAGAGGAGGTAGGAAGAGGAGGCCATGATGAGGTTGGCCGTGATGATGGTGGAGGACTCGAAGAGGGAGGAGTTCTTGCGGCGTGACGGCGGCATGGCCGGGTAGCTGTGGCCTGACAAGTGCAACTCTTGCAGGGTGGTTGTATGTGTGTGCAAATAGATGGAGATGTTTGTTAAGGATTTCTTGATGGTACAAGCCACAAGGTGCTATTTATATGATTTCTTGGGAGTTCACTATATGTAGCATGGTAGAAATATCTAGGTTGGGCTAAATATCTACATATGGTGGTCCTTCCTTGAAGACATGTTCCCTTGGACCCATGAGTTCAATGCTACTTCGTTGTAATAATTTGTTGTCCTTATCTGATCTGAATTATATATGTACAACTCTACCCTATTATTCTTATGCTCCTTTTTCATTTTATCTTTCAAGAATTTTGCGCTGTACAACATAATTTGTCCAACCGTTCGTCCTTGTAAACTTTTGTGACTTTTCATAAATAAATCAATACACTGCTACAGACAGGCCTATCACAAACGGTTCGGAACCGTCATCACAGACGGTTTTCGAACCGTCTGTTTTTATGTGTCAGTGATAATAGGTGGTTATCACAGACGGCTCTCGAGCCGTCTGTGATAACTCACATTACAGACGGTTTTTGCAAACAACCGTCTGTGATAGTCGACTTTCACAGACGGTTACACACAGCAACCGTCTGTGATAGACACTATATCACAGACGGTTCCTGTTTCGCACCGTCTGTGATACAGGCAATATCACAGACGGTCCTGTATCACGTCCTGATGTTCGTAGCGACCAAGTCACGTCTTGCGTTAACACCATCCTTAGTTTTATCAGGAATGTTCAATAAGAGATTAATCAAACTGTCACATACATTCTTCTCTACGTGCATGACATCGACGCAATTGTGAACTTCTAAGTGCTCTCAATAAGGTAAGTCCCAAAATATTGACCTTTTTTTCCACATGTTCTTCCTCAATTTACGCCCCTTTCCAAGCACAACGTTTATATCCTTGACCATATCATACACCTCTTTCCCGCTAAAAGGTCTTGGTACTGAGTCATCTTCTTTTTTTCCATCAAATTATTTTTTCATCTTGCGGTATGGGTGATACTTTGGAAGGAACCTACGGTGACGCATGTACACAGTTTTACGCGAGTTGTTCAACCACACACTCTCGGTATTGTCTAAGCAGTGCGGACACGGTTTGGCTCCTTTTGTACTCAACCCTAACAGGTTACCAAGGGCAGAAAAATCATTAATGGTGCAGAACAACATAGCGCGTAGAGTAAAGTTCTCTCATTTGTCCGCATCCTATACATGTACCCCTTCGTTCCACAGTATTGCAAGATCTTCTACCAATGGTGCTAGGAACACATCAATATCGTTGCTAGGTTGCTTCGGCCCTTGGATAAGTAGTGACATCAAAATATACTTTCGCTTCATACACAGCCAAGGAGGAAGATTATACATGCATAGAGTCACGGGCCAGGTGCTATGTCGGCTGCTCATGTTACCAAAAGGATTCATTCCATCTGTACTCAATCCAAACCTTATATTTCTCGGTTCCACATCGAAATCTACAAACATCCTATCGATGTTCCTCCATTGGGCAGAATCAGCAACAAGACTATCATTCCGTCTTTCTTACACTGCTCCAAGTGCCAATGCATCAATCTTGTATCCTTGCGGTTTGCAAATAAACGCTTCAAACGGGGGATTACAGGAAGATACCACAACACCTTAGCAGGAGGTCCTTGCTTCCCTCGATGCCATTTTCATCATCAGAGTCATTTTTACGCTTGTATCGGGATGCTTTGCACACCGGACAAACATTTAAACTAGCATACTCTTTACGGTACAAGATACAATCATTCGGACATGCATGTATTCTTTCTACTTCCATTCCTAATGGACAAAGAATCTTCTTGGCTTGGTAGGTGGTTCTAGGCAACACATTTCCCTCTGGAAGCATGTCCGCTAGGAGACATAACAACGCCGTGAAACTCTTGTCGGACCAACCATTGCTTGCCTTCAATTTCAGTAGTTCTAGAACTGATGACAACCTCGTGTATTGCGGCTTGCATCCCGAGAACAAAGGTTTCTCCGAGTCCTCCATCAAGCCCTCGAATTTACCAAACTCTCTCTCATTGTAGTTCCCTTCTGCATCACGTAACATCTGATCCAGATTGTCATCCTGCGATCCATCCGCGGCCTCATGATCAAAAGCACAGTCCACAACTGGCATATCGTTGTCCCCATCGACTATGTTATAACTATCAGCTTCTTGTGTACACTTCTCTTCACCGTGACTGGTCCAACATTCGTACCCTTTTCAAAACCCTTGAATCAAGTGAGCTTCGACCGCACCGAGTTGCTAAACATCTTGAGATTATCACAGTCAATACATGGACAGTACATATATTTTATCCCCTTCTTTAACATATCCAGCTCGGCCGCTCTTCTAAAAACAGACACGCCAATAATGTACTCTTCACTCACACGGTTCTCAATGTACATCCAGCTTCGATCCATTTCCGCTAGCTACACAAGTAACAAATGGTTGCCAAAAATAATTATTACCGCAACTAAGAAGATCCATTATCATCTCTAAGCCTTCCATTACAAAAACATATATGCATAATTAAAAGTAATTGAGTACTAACCTCTGATTAGATCACTAAGAAGATGGCGATATATTTTCACCTCCGAACTCCCAAAAGCCGGCCGCTTTGCTCCACCGACGCAGCGCATGCAATAAAAAAACAGATCTGTCGACACCGTCCAAGTCCAAGTATTAATAGGGCAATTATTACAGACGATTATTAACACGTACCGTCTGTGAAAATTCATATCAAAGACGGTTTGTTATACGAACTGTCTGTGATAGTAGAGACATCACAGACGATTAGTGTTAATAACCGTCTGTGACACTTCACAGACGGTTATTAACACTAACCGTATGTGATGTCTCTACTATTAAAGACGGTTCGTATAACAAACCATCTGTGAACTATCACAGACGATTATTAACACGAACCGTCTTTGATGTCTCTATTATCACAGACGGGTCGTGTTAATAACCATCTGTGATAGTATCACAGCCGGGTGGCAGTATAAGCCGTCTGCGATAGTTAGGCACAGACGGTTCCGTATGAACCGTCTGTGATTTACCCGTCCAGTATAGCCTGTTTTGTAGTAGTGATACATATTGTTTAAATTCCAAAATTTCCGTCTTGCAAAATATTTGTGATGATCCTGTGGTTTAGCTGAGGCAAACATGGAAATCAAATGACCAAAACATATTATGTATCATCATAGATTTGCTCGATTGGATGCATGCATGGTCACCCAAACATGTTGTCTCGTGTGCGCAGTGATTTACTTAACGTGTCAATACCACTTAAGGGACCGCTAGCTCGAGCTGGACCAAGCATCACATTATTGCTTCTTTAGAGGTTCGACGTGTTCAAGAACATTTTTCTAAGATTTACTTTAAGGTATCAGATGTCATTTACATTTTCCTAATGTTTTATGTGAGTTTTAAGAAAATATTATATAGGAGAAGTTGACAATGATTTGTCCATCAAGGACGCATGCAGGGCGGAATTAGGACAAAAGTGAAAAGAGTTCATCACTTCATCATATATATAACAACATAGATAATTTTTAAGCAATATTATACCAAATAGTAATGCATCTGGTAATTTTGAGCATCAATAATTCAACATAGCCAAGAGCAATATATGATGATAAAGAAGTAGAGATTAAAATGCATAACAAAATGAAGAAATCAATAACAATATTGGTTAATTGTGGTGTGAAGAAATTAAGAACAAAATCATAAATAAAAGAAGGTCGGCATCAGGAAAAACATCAACTAACCTCAATGCCCTACAAAAAGGATAACAAAATTACTTAAACCCAAACTAAAACCCTAAGTCTTAACCCTACAATTTGATAAAAATCAATCAACAATTATGACATTGAAACCCTAGCTCACACATTTAGTCCATCTGCCTTGAGACAAACCGGAAGAAAATTTAGAGCAAAGTAAATACACTGTGATGATTTATTAGTTGTGTGATTGTGTCCTTCGGTTCGCGAGGGCATGAGGCAAAAAGGGGAGTCCAAGTGCGGCCGCAGCAAAATGGCAAGCGAGGGTGGCCGACAATGGCCGATTTCTCCTGTTCTCCAGCAACGGGCGACCGGTGTCTCTACCTGGCTGGGTTTGATCATGAAGTGTGATGCATGTCTCTTGCTTGTGATAGTATGAGACTATCGATGATCAAGTCACAAATCTTATGAAATAATATGAGAAAGATAGCTAAAACCCTTGGAAGAGAACAGGGATGCTCCTTATTGCTATGAACTAATTTAGGGTGCTTTTAACAAAGTATGAGACTAGCCCTAGTTACACTTAATTGAATGAGAATGTTAGTTGTATTATATAATTGCTTCATTTGAATTGTCCTCGATTGTCCTTCTATCTTCTCTCATCTAGCCTTAAATACCAATAAAAAGACAACACTTATCCGTGGAGGAAGATGATGAGGACATGGCCCCGATGGATACAACCATATTAACAATGCTTGTTACTCTAAATACAAGAGTTCCTACGTATCACTTAAATTATCAGGTGATCCATGAGCTTCTTTTTAGGAGTGCATTTACATCATATGGACTATATGATGCTACATAATAATGAAAATACATATTTACGTAGCCATACAAGGAGGACTGCATCAACACTACGCAGCTATACAAGAGTTCCTACGCATCACTTAAATTATCAGGTGAGTTTATTTTTAGGAGTGCCTTTATATCATATGAACTATATGATGCTACCTAATGATGAAAATGCATATTTACGCAGCTATACAAGGAGGATTGCATCAACATTACGAGCTCGTGGTTGGGTTCTACCAAAAGGGAAGACAACTAGCATATCAAGACCATGTCGACGTTTCTTATGGTCACCACAACACTTTTGGAATAATTCAAGCAAGAGTTCAAGTAGAACATGTTTTGAAATCCAATTCGGCCTCCAGATCAATTTGAATTCAGCCTGACAGGTCCAACTTTAAACTAGCATAACTTTCAGATACAGAGTCCGTTTGAGGTCTATGAGTACTTGATGGAAAGCTTGTCCGTCCTCTTTCCAACGGATCTAGCTTCACTTGTAAATTCCTTCTGTATACTTCGTAATCATCAAAAGAAGTTGTTACACCACCTATTTGAGCCAAATCGAGCCTTGTAATGCTTGGGCCCATGAGGAAGGTGCTACCCCACCACTATACACGACCGTACTACTGTTCACGTGAACAATAATAAATAGTACCACCCCATTGGTTCTTAGTTTTGTGTGACTTCCACTTCCCTATTTAAGGAGGCCGCACGCCTCTAGTATTCTTGAATTTCGTTTATATTTAGTCTGCCTTCATTGCAACTTATATCTTCTACGTGTGTCGACTAGACCACCCAGTCAAGATCCTTATTCGGAATCCCAGCATATTGAGTATTTCAATCCTATTTACAATTTGAGATTGTTTGTTATCTTGTTCTTGCGTGTTCGTCGGTTGCATGCAGGAATAGACCTTCATGGTTAAGTCAACCGCGTTCTTGGCACAGTTGATAACGACTCAGAGTGTGGTTTAGTGATTGCTTAGTGTTCTGGTCGTGATCGATTAGAAGCCTACATCGTTAAAGTCATTCTCCTCTAAATCAAAGTTATCATTTTATCGGAAGATCGGAACCCCATCGACTCATCAGAAGACGCCTTATGGAATCAAGGTGTCCAGTTGGGTGGCAATTATTGTCAGAGAGATGGCATCTAGTCATCGTGATGCAGATACACATATTGATGTTAATGTGACCACGCCACAAACGCATACGACCATCACTCCCAAGAATAAATAAAAGATGAATTCTTCAGTTTTAATTTGTCTTAAATGAGAATATGATGCTATCTAATAATGAGGACATCCCAACTACTTCCACATCTAGTGTGCATGAAAATGATCATGAAGCCAAACCAACGATACAAGGACCAATGACTCGAGTGCGAGTGCGTCAACTTAACTATCAGGTGAATGCGTTCCTAACTTTGCATACAAATATTCTAAAGAATGGAATACTATTTAATCCTTGTGATGATTTAATTGTCCTTAGGAATCATGGAGAAGGACCACACGAGCCTAAGTATACAAGTGAAACCGTCAAGCGCAAACCAAGTCCTGTTCACGAGTTCGACTCAGATTCGGCCCTCCTGACAGCGGCTGCTTCAAACGAGCATAAACTTTTTATCCAAGAGAAATCTCAAGGTCCATGAGTACTTGTTGAAAAACTTTTAAAGTCTACTTTCATATGAATCTGGCCTTACCTCTAAATTCCTTCTGTGCGCACCGCAATTTCCAAAACAATCCAACGCTGACTCAGCCTGACAGGACCAACTTTAAATGCTCATAGATTTCGCATCAAGAGTCCATTTGGAATGTGTGAGTACAACATGGAAAGCTTATCTCTTTCTCTTTCCAACGGATCTGATCCCATCCTAATTTTTTTTGTGCACGACGGAATCATCAAAACAATCTTTGGTTTTAGAAACAGAGATTGAATCCGATAGGATTTGATTACTTTCCATTTGTTGAAATCTTTCCATATACAAGGGCCTGGGTATCCCTATAAATAGAAGCTCCATTGGCCATGTAACACAGACCACCTTTGAGAATTAATCTACTATTGTTTGTGCTTCAGCTATTCCTTTGCTACCAAAGTTCTGGGAGGAATTAGGGAGTTTCTTCAATCAAGATCGTTCAGCTTTTCCATTGAGAATTGGGTGCACGATAAATCTTCGCTTGGTGGTCGGCGAAATCGACACGAGTGTGTTTTGGCGGATTAAATAGTGTTCGTCCCTTGCACTAACATTGGAGGATCATTGCGATTCATCAAGACTCCCGTGAGTATCCATCCTACGTCGAGAAGATCAGGCGACCCCGTATCATCTTGGTATCAGAGCACGGTTTACTCGGTAGGATCTTATTCTTTTACTTTTTCAGTTCATTACTTCCTGTTCTACAGTCCATATAGCCGAAAATTTGCAACAAAAAAATTCCAAACCCTAGTTTCGCATCTGTTATTTTCGTGAGTTTTATTAAGTTTTGTTCCGTTAGAAATTTTGTTTACGTGCTGATCTTAGTGTCTTTTTGTATTACTTAATCGTTGTTATTTTAAACCTTTGAAAATCTGCTAGTTGATCCTTCAATTAGCTCAAAAAAAATATAGATTCAATCTTGCTTTCGGTTCTTGGTGGACGGCCGTACCCGAAACCCTAGCTGTCACAAGTTTGCGCTGAAAAGAATCCTAGTTGTATACCTTCAGACAGTCCGAAGTTTGTTGTGATTTGAATTCCAAGCGTCTGTTGATGTTTTCACTTAAATCATTTGATTTTAGAGACTAGTCTTTGACAATTATTTTAGGGCTATTCTTAAATTATCTACACATTGCTGAACAACTTTGGACTTATGTAGAATCAAGTAACAATTAAATCTAGTTCGGCCTTTGAGTCAAAAAAAAAAGAAGTCAACCGATTGAAAAAAAAGAGAGAAACACGACTTGAGAAAAAAACAAACAAACAAAGAAAATAAAGCATTGGCCGAATTTGGGTGAGTTAACCTTAGTCCGTAAATTCAGATTGTGTATTTAATTTGTTTGAGCAATCTTGTACCCTTAAATTCAAATTATTGCAATTCGCTAACGTCTCTCTTAGTACTTGATACAAAACGAGCTAATATTTTTCAATTGTTTCTTTTAGCTCATTTCTTTGTTTGCATTGAGTCACATTGATCATTGCGTGTGCGTTCATATTGTTCACTTATATCTATTGAATCAGACCTAGACAATATTTTCTACCTTAGATTATTACTTAATTCAACAACACCGCGAAATTCAGATTGTGTAGGATAAATACATTCTAACCAAGCTCCACTAAATATTCTTTGTCGTGCAATTGTGGGTCACTTTTAAATCTGCTTGAGCATCACTTACAATTGTAGCCACTATCAAGTGTAAATTTCTTTTTGGCCTCAATTCACTTTGGAAAGGTTCACTTTACTTGGTGAGAAAAAAGTGAGATAAAGTAAACTCCACATATCGTATATATGTTGTGGTATTTGTGCGTTCTTTGTGCCACTAATCATAACAGGTAGAGACGATAATATGGGAGAAGAGCATACCCCGACGGGTCTATTTCAATTCCAAACTTCGAGGGAGACTTTGCGCAATGAGTTCGCTGCCACTTCTTCCACCTTGAAAGCGCAACTCAAGACAAAGATCAATAATTTTCATGCAAGATATGCGCATTGAATTCAATCATCAAATGAAAGTATTACGCTCGAACATCGTGAATGATATTGTGCGGGCACTTCATCCACAACAAGAAGAAGATAAATTTATTCCTTTCTATGGAAGTGAAGATCCGGAGGAGTATCTTGAGTGAGAATGGCAAATGGAGAAACTATTTAGATTTCAAAAGCTTCCCAAAGCCTAAGAAGTGATGCGTGCCACTAGAGAATTTAAAGATTATGCTTATAGTTGGTGGCAACAACGATTTAGAAAAGAATTCATTAAATTTTGGTTAGATTTGAAGGCACTCATGAGGAGAGAATTTATGCCATCCTATTATACACAGGGTTTGCTTCGCCATCTGGAGAGTATCACATTTTTTGTACACCAAACCGCGTAACCACATTTTTTGTGATGAATTTCTTTGTGGCTTTAGTTGTGATTCTAACAACTGGTTCAACTTCTATCCATTTTGTGAATGTATCAATTATTACAAAAAGGAATTCGAAACCCCTAGGTGTTCTTGGAAAAGGTACTAGAATGTCTAGCCCCTTGGTTGCAAAAGGCCAAGAAAGAGGTATTGTTTGCAAAGCTTGTGCAGGTTGATGTACTAATCGGCTATGAAACTGACATTGTACACATTTTGTCACAAGCTCTTTGCATCATGGAGGGCAATTGGGCAGCAGTATCTTTGTAAGAATGCTTTACCGACCAATGTTCTATAGGAATGATGCACTCCACAGACTCCATGTATATCAGATAGTAATTTCAAACCATCCTTTTAAAATATGCATCTCATCAACACTCCTTGAGTTTTCCATTTGTAAAGGGTACATCCGATTAGAGTGTATAATTTGGCTTTTTGAGCTATACGATCAGCCTCTACGTCATCTTTAGGAAGTGTGCCATGCTGAAGATACTCTTAGATTAATGTCATCCAATTATTACTGAGGTCGATCTGTATGACCCATAGTGGAGCAACTTCGGAATGCTCGACTACCAAGAGTTTGTTGAGTTGCTTGCGAAAAACTCTAGGCAGGATGGGTGATCTTGAGGAAGCCATTCATGCCAACTAGTCTACTAGAAAGTTTTCCTTTCTAAGAATATGTTAGATCTCGAATCCGAAGAAATGACTTTCAACTTTCCTAACTTTTGCTAGATAAGATGACATCATAGTACTCGAGTACTAATACTCTTTCTCGATTTGATTTGCTACTAGTTGAGAATGGCCTTTCACTAGTAATCTGCGAATCCCGAGTGTTTTGGTTGCTTGGAGCCCTACCAGTAAACCTTCATTTTTGCTATCATGGTTTGATCAAGTCTCAGCTTTTTGGTTTGGGGGCAGAAACACCTCTCACTATTTTCTGCCCACAACCACCAATCTGACTGCTCTCCCCATCGCTGTTGGACAGCACTGATGAGATTGTCAACCAACAGCCGGTCTAACCGGCCCACCGGTTTATGTTGGGTGGTTGTGTTGAGGTTCATGATATATGGCTTGACTAATATGAGTCAAGTGTATAGAACTTATGCTTGAGATGGAATCATGGTTTTCGGATATGTAGCTAGCTTGGAGAACATTAGCAGTTGGCAGCAATGGATCGAACTAGGCAGGGGATTTGAGATCTGAGCGGTCATGTAAGTTCGGATAAGGATACATGAATCGATTGGGAAGCATAGAAAAGACAAGACAAGAATTGTGAAGATGTGAGTTAGTGCATGTTGTGCACTAAGTGACAAGGCTGATGCACGTAGAGATGGTTTAGGGAAGACCGAATGCATGAAGATGTGACGGTTAATCATTAAGCATTATCAATTATGTGTTTAAGCATTATCAATTATGTGTCAAAGCATGTGGAGATATTTTAAGGTGAAGGTAAAGATGAAATCAAGGGAGGGTGCATGAATGATTCATCGAGAGTATTTTGGTAGTTGACCAAATGCCAAGTTGGAGCCTTGATTGAAACTGTGGTGCTGGGAGGCGCAAAGAAGAAGTGGTTTAGGTCAAAGAGATCTGAAAATGACAAGTGGATCAATTGCTAAAGGGTTAGCGGGCTTAGTCTTGTAAATGCTTTGAGAAGCATACATGAGTGTGTAAAACCCTTATTAGTGGGATTGATGGGGGTTTCCCCAGTAGGCTTAATGGGTTGGACCCATTGGGATTGTTGCTAGTTATTAAAGGGAAGGAGAGGAGATGGTAGATCTAAGCATTCTACGGTTTAGGTTTTTATTCTACCACATTGTCTTCTTCCATAGTTGTGAGAGAAAATTAAGAGGGGAAAAAGTAGTGCTTGGGTTACACCTTATAATCATCTATAAGTATGTAAACTTTATTCTTTACTGGAATAGATCAAACATTTATCTTAATCATGCTCTTGCTTGCATTCTTACTTAGTATTGCTTGTTCTTAAGCTAGATTTGTGATTTTATGTTCGTGAGAGTTCTAACTCAATCTCTTACTTAAATTACCTTGCTAGGACATATGGGAATAGACTTGGAATACCTCATGTCTTGGATCCTCACGAGCAAGAAGAATGTGTTGAAAATATTAAGTGGATCAAGTATTGATCCACTATCGAGTTAATAATTGTGTGTGCTTTGAAAATCATGCATGTGTAGTGCAAAACCCGGTATGGTGTTTGGGTAACGGGTTAACCCATATAAGTGATTGAAATCTAACTAGAGGGCTGATTAGGGTTTCTTGTGAGCCTCCATATATAAGAAGGGAGAGGTGTTGACTTAGGGCCAAATTTTGGAGAAGTTGTGCTAAGCCAACTTAAGAAGATTAGGGTTCTTGAAGAGAGCCTTTGAGACATGTGTTGTGGCTCTTTGTCATAAGTTATTTTTGTCATCCTTAGGGTTTGTGAGTGGCTAGGGTGTAGCTATACATAGTTATCTTCATATATCAACAGATATCAAAATTTGTCCAAGTCTTTCTCTTCTTTGTTCAAGTGTTAAAATCTTGATTTGCCTTGAATTTTGGTGTTTTCTTCTCCCCTCTTTATCTTGCTGTGATCCATGATGAGTAAGAGGTACTAGAATATTGTAGTTGATTAATCTTGCCCATCTAGATCACCTCCATAGCATGATTCAAGATCAAGCCCGGTTAGGCTTATTCTTGGCTCAAATTTAGATTTTTGTGGTCAATATAGTTTTATCCCGAATCTATACTTAGATTAGCTCACTATAACATATAGAAGTAGATCTAGATCATCTTCGATAAGAAACTTCTTGAGTAAGAAATTTGGATTTTAGGGTTTTTAGTGTTGTTGAGACATAGATTTAATTTTCTTCAAATTAATGAACCTGAGATCAAGAACCATGTGATTCTTGCTTGGTTTAGATTTCTAATGCTTTGAACAAGTCTCATACAAAATTTAGGGATATTTAAATAAGATTTAAGCAAGTTCTTGATATTTGAGTTTTGATCCGAGAAGTTTCTAAGTTTGGGAGTAGGTGTCCGGTCAGACCAACATTGAACCTGTGATTAGACCAGTGGAATGGTCTGACCAACATTGTCCTAGTGGTCCGACCGCCTAGGCCCAGTCAAACCGGCCTTAAGCCTTTTAGTTAGACAGGCCTAGTGACAACTTAGATAATTTTGTAGTTGGATTGTTTCCTTGGTTATTTGGCATCTGTTTTAGGGTTGTTTCATTGTGCATCTAATCTTCTAGCTCTCTCGAGTTATTGAAGGGAACAAGCTTTTGTTTTAAATAGGGTTGGTTTTATTAAAGTAAAAAAAAGAGGCAAACATCATTCACTTTATCTTATCTCCGCTATCGGTATTATAAAACGGTATTTCTCTAATTAGTGAAACATAGTCCGAGGGAAATGGAAAAGCATTTGCTCAAAATATCTGGAGTAAGTGGCGTGGTGGAAGAATACGGATCACATCCGGAAAGAATCGCGTGGCGAAAGAATACATATCACATCCGAAAAGAATCTACTATGGTTTTCAAGCGGAGGTATGGATATATTGATAAGTCCGGCTAATGTTGCCGCGCTTGTATTGTGATAACGTCTACTGTTTAAGTTTTCAGTCTACTGCTCCACTGACTTTAGTAGGGAATCGAGATAACTGGCCGCTAGTTATTATTCTACTAGAAGTTACAAGTCCGCGTGTATATTGGTCCAAGAAGTGCTGCGTCTTATTGTCATTCTCAATATTTTGGTTTATTTTCCAGAACACTCAATGTTTATGATAAGAAATTTAACCTTGTAGAGAGTTAGCTCTACCTTTTATTTCTAAGTTAGATGCTTTAATCTCCCACTTTATATTTGTACAAACATTTTTTTTGCATACAATAAAGTTTTCCACCTTATAATTTGTACGTGCCTCCTACATGGCATATAAATATACGACATGTCAGAAGTGTATTTTCTATGTTGTGCAAAAAGCAAACATTATTAGTACAGTAAACATTTTGTAATTTATTTTATATTGAACACTAGCTTGTCACGAAGCTCACTACGTATGACCATAGCAAACTTTTCTCCCCTAGTATTAGTAGAACTAGCGGATTTACCAGCGTAATTGTGCTACTAGATATTATCATATAATTATCTTTGGTAGACATCTTTACTACCTATAATTAAAATACAATTGTATTTGTTATACAACTCTAATATATATAATCTGCACCATAATAATCTAGCCCCATCAAAATAAGTGGTGGATATGCTTCTTTTTTCTCAATTAATATGAGAATTTCTAAAATTTTTATAATTATTGAAGGATTTTTTTACCTCAAAACGAAGTAGGTACCTTGAAAAGTAAGCTACCATATGCATGATAAGTGTTGTGTCCTTGAAGCTACAAGAGTTGGGCTTTTCTATCTCGGAAGATCACAAGCCCAACGTGGACATCAGCTACTGAACTACAACTATATATAAGCTTTTAAACATTGCCACTGTCTACTATAATCAATTTATAGACCCTGTCTTAAAAAGATGTACTGTTTAAAAGTTAGTTACTATAGTAAGAGTGAAAAGGCACAAGGCACAAGCACTTTCAAAGCCAGCCCATATCCCTTCTTCCCATAGACTACATGCATGGCTTCTAGCTACCAGAGGCGGTCTAATATGAAAGATTAGTAAAGTATTTATGCGTTGCAACATAAACTCAAAACTTTGCATCAAATATTATTAGTAAAGATATATATCAACAGAGTACAAATAAAGCCACTTTTTGTCAGTAAATCTAGAAAGCAATCATCAAGAAGAAAATAACATCATAAAGAATACCTTAAAACCACAATGCTATGTCAATACAAATAAAGCCACTTTTTGTCAGTAAATCTAGAAAGCAATCATCAAGAAGAAAATAACATCATAAAGAATACTTCAAAACCACAATACTATGTCATATTGATGACAAACATGTGTTTGGAGTCGCTACGCCATATCCATCGTTGTACCCTATCCACCTTTGTTGCTTAAATGAGCAAATCAAACATTGTTAATCTCTATATAACACCCCGTCCATCCACTAAGCCTAAAGTGCTATCATCATTGCATAATATTACTAATTTTAATAGCTACTAATAATTTAAGTAAACATAGTTTTATTCATAATGCAGTGACTTAATGTACATCATACCATCTTGACACTAGCTACCATAGCACACCAGTAGAGCTTAAACATGCTAACAAAAGGCGGCACGTGATGTGTTACTAGTATGTGAAGTTATCATGTGCTACTCTCACCCGCGCATGACATCCTCAACAATCATCTAAAAACAACAACAAAGCAAGAGTGAGTTCGGAGACTCAGCAAGTACAAAGTAAAATAGTAAATAACAGGTACATGTATCAATTAATAACCATCACAGTCTTATTAACCACTTATTTTCATCTAATCTCTTAAAATCATTCATCAACCACTCATTATATATTTGCATCTGTTCTCTCTCATAATGCAATTTTGTATGCACACGCACTTCTCTCTTATCTAAGTCTATACCTATACCGGTATAGTAGAGCGAGCACCTGTCGATGCTAACATAAGCCCACCCTGTTTCCATGCGGAGATCACATGCCCATCCTTATTTATACGGGGACCTTGGTCTCCACTCCCGTGTAATGTCCACATAAAGTGGACCAATGATACCACAAAACTATATATTTTTATGACATAAATATATGCAATGTGTAACACCCCAGGACCCACATTACACTGGGATATCACTAAACCACTCTACAGCAAGCCAAGTTTACAAGATAATTTAAACCGGCAACAATTACAAACATGGTGAACTAAGCGGAAGCATAATCAACTAAGGGAAACAAAGGTATTGATAACAAGTTCAATAATTAAACAAGCTCTAGCAGTTTAACCAAAAGAATAGAACACAAATTCAACATTATTATTTTAAAGCAAACATCAACGAATAGCGAAGCAAATGGCTATAGTCCCTTTGATTTTATTACAGCACAAGTCAACGTATCAAGTGCATTATTGAGGTGCTACTCTACCCTTCCCATGCATGCTCAAGGGTCACTTGTAAGGGGGAAAACAAGGGTGAGATAAAAATCTCAACAAGTAAATTGTTTAACAGGTAATTCAAACAACAAGCAAAGCTTCAACAATATATATGTTATTACATGACCACAACTACATTCCACATCCTCATTCATTAAACCACAAGGACTATCACAAGTCCTGTCACATAAGATTTCAAACCATTGGCATATGAATGCAATTCCTCCATTCACAACTAAATGCATATGCATGCTATGCTCCATTGCACTCTTACCCAACAAGGTAAGAGTGTGCATCGTACTATGGCTATGTACGATATTGTACCAGTACGGTTGCGGCTATAAGCAACAATATCCATAATACAATGTCATGACATGTTATGAATGATATGATAATCATAAACCACATGAATTTCAACCACATAAAGGGGCATCAACATGATTAACATGAATTCAATCTCAAGGAAACATCAACATATCTATCATGAACTTATATCCATGTTCCACATTTGGCACATATAGCAACTACATCATGACCACAAGTAAGTCATCCAAAGCATAACATTCAGTTATTAATTGCTACTACAACCTCATTTATACATCAACCAACCATGGCATATTACTTAAAAATACGGGGAATCATATAGATTGCAAGTAGTAAGAATAACCAATTAAACGGTAGCATTACTGCTACAATTGCTTGCCTCTACCGGCGAAGCGATGAAATCACGCGCGATCAGGAGCGTAGCCACCTGTCCAAAAGTCACTCTCAGCATACAACTACAGCGAGATAATTGCGTCTTATATAAAAATTATATAAACGCCGCTAAGTCCCCAATCCCGTCAATCCCTACCATACCTGTCGAATTTACGCATAGCCCACTGCTGCAGCGTTGCTTGTTTTTTTTGTAACTTTAAAAATATTAAGCCGAACACAGCAAACGACATACCTCTGGAAACTACACTTGAGCATCCTCAATTTTCAAGTAGACCAATTAATTATATTTGTCTCCTATCATGATGTAATCTACCGTACAAAACAAAGGACGTGCTATGTTCTGGCATTCTCGACAGCCAACTTCTAACGCTTCCCATCCACAGTTCGTAACTCAAAAAAATATAATTTTTATAAGCAGATAGATTACTTAATTATCTACATTTTTTACAATTATGACCATACGCATAAAAATAATTTACTATCCCTAATGCACACCTGAACAACCGACTGCCCCCCAATCTGCACCCCTGACGGAAAGCAAGGTTCCTGACCTTACTGCGCCCAAATCCCACGACAAAAAAATCTGAAAAAATACAGGAGATGTGTATCGTCGTCCTCTATGTTTTTCCTCTTGGGACAACCCGCAGGAAAAATCGTTTTGGGGGTCTAAACTGCGTGAACAGTAACACTGTTCGAATTAATCTACAGGCAGACAGCAGGGAATCACTACTTGGGGTATTTAATTGCTATTCCCCACCAAATCTTAGGCTTAGAACCCTAAATACAGCAGAAAATAAAGGGATTTGGAACGAGTAACAATTACCTAGCCTTGGGATCACACTTTTTTCTCTTCTCCTCTTCCTCTTTCTCTCTTCCTTCCCTTCCTTCTCTTCTCCTTCTTCTCCTTCTTCCTTCTTGATCCTCCTTTGCACCAGGGCAGCACCAGGGGAGGGAGAGGTGATGGCGCAAGGGGGAGGGAGAGGTGGCGGCTGGGAAAGACAGGGGGAAAGGGGTGGGGGCGGCTCTAGGGGGAAAGGGAGAAGGGTGGGGGCGGCTAGGGTTGGAGGGGGGTTGGTTCGGCCACCCCTTGGGCCCTCTGGCCTAAGGTGGCAGGCTCACCCTCCTGCCAGCCCACTGGAGTGTTTTT
The DNA here is from genome assembly GCA_036346265.1 of Melocanna baccifera. NCBI lineage: Eukaryota > Viridiplantae > Streptophyta > Magnoliopsida > Poales > Poaceae > Melocanna > Melocanna baccifera. The sequence goes on along the minus strand of CM070691.1, from coordinate 14,969,433 downwards.
TAATTAATATCTAATTCATACAATTTTCACTTTACGCTTTTATTAATTATTTCTTCCCTTGCCGCGGCTTATTGAAAACCCCGGGCGACTCCACAGTTATTATTCATTTTAAATTTTTTTTATAAAAATCTACGCCAAACGACGATCAGGGTATTACACAATGCCCACTCTCCATTTAAGAATATCAACATGTCATGCTTCAATAACTATTATTCATCTAATAGTAATCACTATCCGAATTTACCACTTTACCATACACTCGCCTAGTTATTTTCGAGGTTGATGCATGTATGGCTCCAACCTAGGACCTTCACCTATACAAGCATCAATCCGACTTAGTATATCGAAGTGGTACATGCTTTCATACGCACTACAACGATCCTACGCGCAAGACTTGATACTGGCGATCGAGTCACACAAGGCTAAGGATCCAACACACATGAACAGAACCCCTTCTTTTTTTCCTTCTTCCCTCTTTTTTTCCCTTTTTTCTCCTCTCTCTTTTTCTTCTCCCTTTTTTCTCTACTTCTACTCGGCCGAACTTTATTTTTTTTATTTGGCCGAAGGGCCTTATCCCCATCCCTATCTCCTCTCTCTATCTCTCTCTCTCCCCTCACTTCATTCAACCGAAGGCCTTGCTTGGACTGGGGCGACACTCCTGTGTCGCCAGCCGTCGGCCACCAGCCACCCCTCCCTAGATCTCTCTCCTTTCATCCCCTCCTCTCTCTTTCCTCCTCCCCTCTCTCTCTCTACCATGCTCCCCAGGCGGGATGGCAGCTCATGGCCGAGCTTAGGCTTGCCAGCCCCGACCTCGCCGCCGACCACCAGCCTACCTCCCCCACTCCTTACCCCTCTTGGCTCCTACACCCAATGCCGCCTCCTACTCCCCAGATCCAGCCAATTAAGGGCGGATTCGCCACCTCCCCCCCCCCCCCCGGCTGGCCACCTCCTACGCCGATTGCTCGACCCTAGCCATCCGTCGACCACCGGCGTGGTGCCAGCGCTCTGCAGCTTGCGACGCCATCACTATGGGCGCAGCTCCGGTCGGCGCCCCTCCAACTCCCTCAGCTCCTACATTGCCTCCTAGTCAGCACAACCTTCGGCCATCGCCCTCTGCTCTGGCTACGACCGCCTGTGCCTCCGACCTCAGCCTATGATGCCCCACCATCACTGGATCTACCGCACCACCACCCTTCCCCAAGCACTGCCCCTGGCCCAGATGCCGATGTCCTGTCTTGGCCTCCGACCATGCCACTGCCCTCAAGGCTCGGATGCCTACGCCACTGCCCGTTGCCATCAACTGTCGCCTAGCTTTGTCCACTCCCTACAGGTTTGAGCTTGTCGGCCATGGCTTGTAGGTTGGCCCCTATCCTCTTTCTCTATGTGCACTTCATCTACTTTTGCGTGCTATTGTGCTATGCTATGGGGTTGTGGAGTGAAAGTGGGCATACTCAAAGGTTGTCTTGGCGTGGGTTCGGTGGTCATTGACGTCCCCTGTTGTCATCAGTGCTGTCCTCATGCCCCTGTCTCCTCGAGCTCCTTGGGGCCTCCTATCTTCTTGGCCTTCTCCTCCTTGCTCCCTTTCTTCTCGTGTGGATGGCTTTAGTGGGCGTTTGGGTGGATGTGCTTACATTCGGCTGGTCTTGCTCTTAGTGGGGAGGTGAAGTGGGATTGTGGTTTGCTTGGTTATTTGCCGAGGTAGGCAGTAGTGAAGAGTGATTCCCCATCTCTGGCCTTATTCTCGGTCCAAAGAGGCAATGAGAAAATGAGTTGGGAGCAAGAAGGTGTATGTTGGCTTATACTATGTGGCATGGCTATGAGACTCATTGTGCAATGACTAGACTGCCCCTCCCTTCTCTCTGTATGACTCTCAAGTCGCTGTGGACTTTCTGGACTTTTGGTCCAAAGGGTGGCCATGTCTTTATGCATATGTGGCTGCATGTTGGCTCTTGGTTGAGAAGTGAAATGGTAGAAAGGTAAGTCCTGCTAGATGATGAGAACCCAAAACACAAGATGGTGCCGACCGGCCGGGGATGGTCTGGGAACCTCTGTGAGCGCTATTTTGATTCGGCATTTCTAAAGATGATGGGTTTGACAGCAACACTCTACTTTAATTCTTTTATTTTTCCTTGGATTATTTCATTTCTTGCTTTTCTTCTCTTTTGCATTCTAGTGGTATTACGCTCTATTAGCTTAGAAACCAATAGGGTTTACGTTGGGCAAGAGAGTAGCAACTATAATTTACCCCGCTCAGTATATGGTCAAGGTATGGTAGCCACAGTGAAGTTATTTGTAACGCCCCCGTTTCGGAGAGCACCAGTAACCCGTAACTGCTCTAGGATCCGTACAGTTGTGGCATACCATACAAGAATGAATATCATAACCGCACATGCTTACACACAAGTACCAAGGTTTATTACAAAAATTATAAGTGGGCAGTTGTGCGCTGCCCATGGGCTACCCACAAGCAAGCCCCCCAAACAAAAACATTATAAGTGGTATTGGGTCTACTCCCCCAAAAGACTAGCCTGATGGGTGGAAATTTCCTCATACTTATAAGTTGTGCTTTTTCCTCTTCCATAATCCATGTGGGATTATTTTTCCTAACAATCTTCGCCTCACATAAGGATTGTGCACACCGCATTCCTAATAGATGTTAGGTGTCTGGGCTCTGATACCAATTATTGGCCCAAGAAAAAAACTCATGCATACACAAGATAAACCATACAAAGATTTTTTTTTTCTTAGAAGTACTACCAGATGCCTTTGATTTGGCACTCTTACTGATCTGGAGAGATAGCAAAAATAGGAAAGGAGTCTTCTTCTACATAGACTGCGATTGAAACATTGTAGTGCCGCTCAAAACTTCCGTTCGGCTTTCCTCTTATTTAAAGCTTGAACTTACACGCATGTAGGCGGTGAGTAACAGAACAAACTCTTACATGCTAAGTGCAAACGGATGTAACATCTGATCAGTTTTCTAAGCTATTGGATACCAAATGACTCAACTAATGCAGACCGTTTCTTATGCAATGCAAAACTGAGTCAAGATTAATTTCTAACAACTATTAGATCGATGCTTGCCCTTTTGTTCATGTCTCAGTCTCTGTTAACTACAATCCTAATATTGTCGACAAAATAATATATTATTTAAAAGGTCATAAATATAAAAGTAATACAATCATATATATGATTATCTCTAAAAATATCACTAATATTTTTGGTCTGCAACTCAACGTGATGCATCCGTGTCTTCAAAAGCACAACTCATTGAACACCAACTGATCAACTTTTTTTGGAACAGCAAGATGGATGAGAGAAACGAAAACTTGTTGTGGCCTGCATGTGACCTCTACGTCTCCTGTTAATGTATACGTGGCCATGTTTCCGTTCTCCATGCAACCACGTGACATCTCTAAGATGGCTTTAGGATCTGCTTGGAGCTCTGGAAAATTTTTCGCTTGTAAGGGAAAAACACCTGTAATTTTTCATTACCCAGAATTCCCAGTGAAATCAACACCCCTGTATCTCTATTTGTTTGGGGAACAAGATATTAACAAGCGCCCCTCTCAAAAAAAGAACAAGATCAAGAAAACGACAAAGATTACTCATCAATTCTTTAGAATTAGTGCGCCCATTGTGTTATGCATAAAAACTTCAGATGAAATCAATAACATATTTCTCTATGAGATTGCAAAGTTCCTGAACAGATTTGCTCTGTCCAAAGCACAAATCAAGAAAAGCTAATGGACAGCAAGGAGAGAAACACAGGCCGAACCCCAAATCCACGCACTGCAGACTCACCGGCACAGGTGCCATCCAGGGAGCCATCATCCCGCCATCGCCGATGGGCTCGCCGCCGTCACCTAGGCTCCCGATGAGCTCCCGATGGGCAAGAAGTTGGGGATCTTATCGCTGTCGCATGTGATGTCGCCGTCGCCACTAGGGTTCCTTTCGCGTCGCCACTCACGAACGGCGAGGTGAGCCATGAGCCCAATATCTATCGTGGTCTTGTCAGGAGATAAAAAGTATCTGGTTGCAAAGGCCCAAGCCAAGTTAATATTATTGGGTTGCCAGCCCATCCAAGCAAATTTTTGTAATTCGGCCTGGAAAAATTTAGGAACTGATATTTTACACCAGTTTTGAGTTTTAGGCCCCAACCCGGCCTTCTAAGTAGGCCCTTACGGGAGTACTTTCGTGATATTTGTTGTGCTGCCTACATTATTTTCACTTATCATTTTGAACATCGACCTGGTTTACAACACATATGTTTAACCATTACTCTTTTTAATTTAGGGTTTTGACAAACATCACCTAGATGAAATCCATCAAAATATCATCCAAATTTGTGACTTTGGATCCACGTCGCTATTCGTGCTCTAGGCGCTGTCTTCTTCTCTTTGGCAAGTTCTTCTTCTCCGCCAAGGATATGTAGGATCTAATTTCACCAGAGTTATGGTCAGGGTTCATGGGGACCTTCACCATATATTTCGGGTGGACAGTGGCTGATCAACAGTGTGCGGTGGTGGCTGTTGAGAAACCCTCGCTGGCGACCAGTCCGAGTAATTCCTCTGCTTAGAACAAGAACAAATCAATCACAAAGCGACAGAATAATAGATTGAACACAGAGAGAGGTAGAGAGAACTCATGATCTTTCTTTATTGCTTCATATGCATTCGGTACAAAATCAGCCATATGGCTCTCTATTTATAGGAGAGGGTGAGGTGCCCAATATGGATAGAGATTCGTTTAAACGGAAAGAATCCGTTTAAACGGAAACCCTTATCCCTGGTTTCCTAATACTCCCCCTTGGGCACTCATCCGACATACTCATGCCTCGTTAAAACTCCATAAAAACCCAGTGGGAAAAATTTGGAGAAAGAGTACATGATGCATGTTATGCTGCGATTGCACGAATTGCCTCATTAAAAACCTTGATCGAGAAACTTCAGGAAAACTCGTCAAGGGAAAAAGAGTACAATTCACCCAGTTTCATTTAGCCTTCAGGACTTTTATCTTCTGGGTACTTGATCTTCAGGATCAAGATTCACTAACGAGCTTGAGATAATTCTCCCCGATTCGCACTTCTCTAAGTCTCATCATACCAATCCTCGCACACACCTTTCAAAACTAGATGCGAGGAGGGACTTTGTGAATAAATCTGCTAGATTTTCACAAGACTTAGTGTGCAGTACTTTAATCTCGACCATCTTTTGCAATTCATGAACATAGAAGAACTTGGGGTTGATATGCTTTGTGAGATTACTCTTCACATAGCCCGTTTGTACTTATGCAACGCAAGCGGCATTATCTTCATAGATAATAGTGGGGGTTTGCACAATGTTCATCCCACATGACTGCTGGATGTGGTGAACCATTCGGCGTAGCCAAGCGCATTCACGTGCGGCTTCATACAGCGCTATTATTTCTGAGTGGTTCGTCGAGGTAGCTACAAGGCTTTGCTTAGACGATTTCCAGGAAATTGCAGTTCCACCACACAGGAATACATAGCCTGTTTGTGACTTTGCGGTATGCGGGTCAGACAGGTACCCAGCATCTGCATAGCCAATCAAGTTCAGATCTTGATTCTTTCTGTAAAACAATCCAAGGTCATTGCTTCCTTGGAGATATCGGAAGATGTCCTTTATGCCCTACTAATGCCTTTTGGTGGGCTCTGCACTATACCTTGCTAATAGGTTCACAGCAAAGGCAATATCCGGTCTAGTGCAGTTTGCTAAGTACATGAGTGCTCCAACTGCACTCAAGTATGGGAATTCCGGTCCCAGGACTTCCTCCCCCTCTTCCCTAGGTCGGAAAGGATCTTTTTCTTGCTGTAAAGATCTTCCGATCATAGGTACTTTTGATGGGATGCTTTCTCAAAGCCGAATCTTTCTAGCACCTTCTGGGTGTAGGTCGACTGATGTACTAAGACTCCTCCAGGGACATGCTCAAGCTGCAGGCCTAAGCAGAACTTGGTCTTGTCCAAGTCTTTCATTTCAAACTCTGACTCCAAGTAGGAGCTTGCTTCTTTTATATCATCCACTGTCCCGATGATATTCAGATCATCTACATACACTGAGATTATACAGAATCCATTCTGGGATCGCCGTATAAATACACAAGGACAGTCCTCATTGTTCGTGCAGCCTTTCTTGCAGAGAAAATCGCTTAAGCGATTATACCACATTCTGCCAGATTGCTTTAGTCCATACAGGGACTTTCTAAGCTTCACACTGTACAGATTTCTATTTGCTTTGTCTTGGTTCGGGAGAGGAATTCCTTCAGGGACTTTCATATAAATTTTTGAATCCAAGTTACCATAAAGGTATGTAGTCACAACATCCATCAATTTCATTTCTAAATTCAAGTTCACTGCCATTGAGATCAAGTATCTAAAGGTAATTCCACTCATGACTGGGGAGTAGGTTTCTTCGTAATCAACTCCAGGACGTTGAGTGAAACCTTGTGCTACCAGCCTTGCTTTGTATCTCACCACTTCGTTTCTTTCATTTCTCTTTCGAACAAATATCTACTTGTGCCCTACGGGGTGCACATGGGGAGGTGTGCGGCATACGGGCCCAAACACATCTCTTTTGTTCAGAGATAGCAATTCAGTTGCTATTGCCTTCTTCCAATCTTCCCAATCTGATCTTTTCTTACATTCAATGAGCGATGCGGGCTCGGATCAAGATCAATGATTGTGGTAATTTTCTTTTGAAGTAGATATCGATATTGGCTGTTGTCCTGTTCAGGGACTCTCCCGTGTGCACATAATTTATAGCTATTTCTTCATGAGTTGCTTCTTCTGGAGCTTCACCTTGCGCATCGCTTCTTTCAATTGCGGTGGCAAGTCCCTTTAGTTTTTCGGCTCCGATGTGTGCGCACACATCCATGCCGACGGGGATATTCAGATCCGTATGGCCTCTCTGGAGGTGTCATACATGTGCCAGGTCTCAACTGGCTCCCCTTCTCATTCTGGGGGACTTCGGTGATCGGCTGTGATAAGTCCTTCTTATCCTTTTTCACCAAAGCGCCCCGGTTACTTGGGATTCGAGGAGCCGGAGTTCTCGTCCTCTTTTTTCGAGGCCTCGGGCGAGATTGGGGATACCTTACGCTTTCTTTGGTATTTCAACCTCTCCGGTGCGATGCGTGCGAGCACATGCGACTTAGTCACGCTCTTCAAATCACTAAAGTGATTAGGCGGTGATTCGCTAATGCTTACAAATCATTTGTCTTCTGGACTTCTATTGTCTTCTGGACTTCTCTTGTCTTCTGGACTTTTATTGTCTTCTGGACTTCTCTATTTGATTTACTAGTGTGTGGGTTATGTGCAGGAATTCCCGTGGCTTCCCACGTAATTTCCCGGCATTTTTCATGAAAGGGTTGATTTCCTCCCCTAATGTCGGAAATTATCCTCATCAAAAATGCGATCGTGAAGCGGCAAGATGCAAATCTCCGACATGGGTTCCAAATACCTGATTATGGATGCAGTCTCATAACCAACGTATATCCCAGTCTTACGGAGAGGACCCATTGCAGTTCGCTGTGGAGGGGGTATGATACGGGGTCGCCCGATCTTCTCGACGTAGGATGGATACTCGCGGGAGTCTTGATGAATCGCAATGATCCTCCAATGCCACTGCAAGGGACGAACACTCTTTAATCCGCCAAAACACACTCGCGTCGATTTCGACGACCACCAAGCGAAGATCTATCGTGCACCCAATTCCCAGCGGAAAGGCTGAACGATCTTGATTGAAGAACACTCCTAATTCCCTCACGGAATTTTAGCAGCAATGATGAACTCGAACAAACTTTAGTAGATTGATTATTCTCAAAGGTGGTCTGAGCCCTTAGGCTGCCACTACATGGCTTATATAGGACCTTGGGACGTCCATAGAGTCCACAAATCTAGTACAACTCAACCCTACATGGTTTTAGATACGAACTCTCACAAAAAGGAAACTAGATTTTACAGCCGTCACATTGTTTCGGCCATAACTTTTGATCCGTGACGAATTTGATGTTGGGACCAGATCCATTGCGTAGCCCTTGAAAATATCTTTCCAAGGAGTACAAGAACACCCAAATCGGAGTCCGATTGTGAAAGTTATGACCTTTTTAGTAAGCGCCTATCAGGCTGTCCCGAACCGAATCCGAATTGAATTCTGAGTTGAATTTGAGTTTGAATCCAATTGGCCTTGTGGGAGGTACGAATTTTGCCTGAAAATCTTATCCAAAACTTGTAGTTTAAGTCCTTGGGCTTCTCCCTTTTGCTCTCCCACTGTATGGGCTTTCTTCCTTCATGTCTTTGGCACCTAATGTCGTTATCTTCTTCCTTTTGTCTCTCCATTCCTTTGCCATTGACAAACCTAAGAATGTACCATTTGATAACATGAGGTAGTATTTCATTCTTATGAGTAATAACATAATATTTTATTTGAAATGGGTTCACCTGGCAATGTTTCATGCGGCTCAACAGTTCTTTCCAGTTGAATAATATATTTAACTGAAAAGTACAAGACACGTGCGTATCCGCATCATCCTCCCCTTCTTCAAGAAAAGCCGCCCTCGGCTTTTGATAGCCTGAAATTGTACTAAACAAAGAATACAATGTGTACGCATGGTATATATATTTGTCGTCAACACTTTTTTTGGATTATCTCATCATGAATTTCCGAAGGTGTTATAAACAAAAAGAACAACACATATGCATGGTATATGTAAGTGTCAATTGTTGTGACATTCTCATTATTTTGCATAAACTGATCAATATAGTCGTGACCAAAATATGTATACATTTCAATATTATTTTTCACAGCATTCTCCCTCCCATAAAAGAAAGTCGTCCTCGACTTTTCTAAGGTCATAGACAGATCATTAAGAGGCAAAATCAGATTTAGTTGTTTAGATATGGGAAAGAAAATTTTTATCGGCTTCCATGCTTCAACTGCGCTACTCTGATTATTTTTACATGATTGTACATTAAAGATCGAACAAGTAGACTTATGAAATCTTTCTAAACAGTACGTGATATTGTTGAAATCCATCTCATTGTGATCATAACATGGCATATAAGATTGTTTATCCATAATATTCGATTTTAATTCAGCAAGATTATCACATGTAATGCAAATTCTGTGAACATAAAATTTGTCATCTACACCAAAATCTCCAATCAAATTGAACTTATATGTGTAGACATAGGTACTAACTAGTGAGTTTGAACTTGAAATTTCAGCAACAATATCAATCACACTAGATAGCTCTCTAGGATCATCAAACATGATATAGTACAAAGAATCATTAGGAGATATTCTAGTAAGAACTTCCTTATGGGTAATCAATTCCACATTATGTAAATTGAGTAAAGAAATTTCAGAACATGGAATTGTTGGTTGACGATATGAGTTCTCACAATTACTCACCTTTGCACAATTAAATTCAGCACCAATAGTGTTACCTTTATCGTCCTTCTCAGATGATGTAGGTGCTGGGGGTTTAAAATTGTTAGGATGTACCCTCGGGGCAGCAAACACTTTATCCCTTCCCGTGGTTATCTCCTCATTTGGCTTCAAAGGTGCCGGTTGTTGAATGTTCAATTCTTCATCTTTAATATCAACCTGCACAATGTGAGAAACAACACTAGAAGTAGATATTAATGTGTTAGTTTCAGATGCATCGTCACTTTGTCTATCTTGTACTTCTCTCTTTTCTTTTGGTGTCTCTCTCACACTCTCAATTTGGATGCTCTCAACCTCACATATGTTGGAATCACACAGCTCACTCTTTTTATCACTCTCACTCAATTTGGCTATGTGGCTCTCATCCTCACATGGGTTGTGGTGTATCTTAGGAGCTATATGTAGTTTTGGAATACTATATATCTCCTTGACCGAAGGGAAAGTCCCATGCTCGGTCATCTTCTTATGTGTCACACTAGTAGAGGGAGTAGAATTGAAGTTTGGATTGGGAGAAAACTGTGGTGTACGTCTTTCCAAAAGTCTCTTCTCTTCTTGAATAGCACAATTCACAAGATCTTGCACACTACCAAAATATTTATGTTGAAGTGTAGCGGCAATCTTAGAATTTAATCCTCTTTTGAAGTATGTCTTCTTTTGTAGTTCACTAATGACACCGGCTCGACGAAATGCATCTTGTAGCTCAAAATAATATTCTTGCAATCAGTATTACTCCCTTGTGTGATACTCTCCAAATAGCGAAGCAATCCCTGTGCATAATAGGGTGGCACAAATTCTCTCCTCATGAGTGCTTTCAAATCTGACCAAGATTTAATGAATTTGTTTCTAGATTGTTGATGCCACCAACTATAAGCATAATCTTCAAATTCTCTAGTGGCACACATCACCTCTTGGTCTTTGGGAAGCTTTTGAAATCTAAATACTTTCTCCATTCGCCATTCCCACTCAAGATATTCCTCTGGATCTTCACTGCCATAGAAAGAATTAAAACTATCTTCGACTTGTTGTGGATGAAGTGCCCGCATAACATCATTCACGATGTTCGAGCGTAACACTTTCATTTGATGATTGAATTCAATACGCATATCTTGTGCGAAATTGTTCATCTTGGTCTTGAGTTGCGCTTTCAAGGTGGAAGAAGTGGTGGTGAACTCATTGCGCAAAGTTCCCTTCAAAGTGTGGAATTGAAAACGATCCACCGGGGTATGCTTCTCTTCCATATTATTGTCTCCACCTGTCATGATTAGTTCTACAAAGAACGCACAAATACCACAACATATATACGATATGTGGAGTTCACTCTATCTCACTTTTTTTTCCTCACCAAGTAAAGTTCTTACCTTTCCGAAGTGAATTGCGGTCAAAAAGAAACTTACACTTGGTGGTGGCTACAATAGCAAGTGATGATCAAGCGGATTTAAAAGTGACTCACAATTGCAGGCAAAGGATATTTAGTGGAGCTTGGTATGGAAGTGTTTATTCAACGCAATCTGAATTCACGATGTTGTAAAATTAAGTAGTAATCCAAGCTAGAAAGTATTGCCTATGTGCCGATCCAAATGATATAAGTGAAGTATATGAACGCACACGCAATGATCAATGTGACTCAATGCAAACAAAAGAAATGAGCTAAAGGAAACAATCGAGAATATTAGCTCGTTTTGCACCAAGTACTAGGAGAGACGCTAGCCAATTGCAATAATATGAATTTGAGGGCACAAGATTGTCCAAAGAAATTAAATACACAATCTGAATTTATGGACTAAGATCAACTCACCCAAATTCGGCCAATGCTTTCTTTTCTTGCTTTCTTTTTCTTTCTTTCTTTCTTTGTTTTTTTTTTTTTGCTCAAACCGTGGCTTTTTTTTTCAATTGGCTGCCTTCTTTTTTTTTTGGCTCTATTTTTTTTATACTCAAGGCCGAACTAGGTTTAATTGTTCGTAAGTCCAAAGTTGTTCAGCAATGTGTAGATAATTCTAGAACAGCCCTAAAGCAATTATCAAAGACTAGTCTCAAGGTTCAAAGGATTTAAGTGAAGATTTGAATATGTGCAACTAAGATTCTTGTAGCCAAATCAATCAAGAAAAAGGAAACCCAGATATATTCGGATGTGATATTCTTTCAAGATGCACAAAGATCTTATGTGGACAGCAAGAACAAGGTTTCAAAAAAGTAAATTGAATCTACTTTTTTTGGATGCTAATTGAAAGATCAACTAGCGGATTTTCAAGGGTTTAAAATAACAACGATTAAGCAACGCAAAAGGACACTAAGATCAGCACGTAAACAAAATTTCTAATGGATCAAAACTTAATAAAACTCACGAAAATAACAGATGCGAAACTAGGGTTTGGATTTTTGTTGTTGCAATTTTCGGTTTATTGTACTATAGGACAGAAATAAATCAATCTAAAAGTAAAAGGGATAAGATCCTACCGAGTAAACTGCGCTCTGATACCAGATGATACGGGGTCGCCCGATCTTCTCGACGTAGGATGGATACTCGCGGGAGTCTTGATGAATCGTAGCTATCCTCCAATGCCAATGCAAGGGACGAACACTCTTTAATCCGCCAAAACACACTCGCGTCGATTTCACGACCACCAGCGAAGATCTATCGTGCACCCAATTCCCAGCGGAAAGGCTGAACGATCTTGATTGAAGAACACTCCTAATTCCCTCACGGAATTTCAGCAGCAATGATGAACTCGAACAAACTTTAGTAGATTGATTATTCTCAAAGGTGGTCTGAGCCCTTAGGCTGCCACTACATGGCTTATATAGGACCTTGGGACGTCCATAGAGTCCACAAATCTAGTACAACTCAACCCTACATGGTTTTAGATACGAACTCTCACAAAAGGAAACTAGATTTTACAGCCGTCACATTGTTTCGGCCATAACTTTTGATCCGTGACGAATTTGATGTTGGGACCAGATCCATTGCGTAGCCCTTGAAAATATCTTTCCAAGGAGTACAAGAACACCCAAATCGGAGTCCGATTGTGAAAGTTATGACCTTTTAGTAAGCGCCTATCAGGCTGTCCCGAACCGAATCCGAATTGAATTCTGAGTTGAATTTGAGTTTGAATCCAATTGGCCTTGTGGGAGGTACGAATTTTGCCTGAAAATCTTATCCAAAACTTGTAGTTTAAGTCCTTGGGCTTCTCCCTTTTGCTCTCCCACTGTATGGGCTTTCTTCCTTCATGTCTTTGGCACCTAATGTCGTTATCTTCTTCCTTTTGTCTCTCCATTCCTTTGCCATTGACAAACCTAAGAATGTACCATTTGATAACATGAGGTAGTATTTCATTCTTATGAGTAATAACATAATATTTTATTTGAAATGGGTTCACCTGGCAATGTTTCATGCGGCTCAACAGTTCTTTCCAGTTGAATAATATATTTAACTGAAAAGTACAAGACACGTGCGTATCCGCATCAGGGTATAGGTACATAAACCTTGCATCCAAACCTCCTGAGATGAGAAATTTTCGGTGGTGACCCTTGTGCTAGTTGCATAGGTGAATGGATGTTGTAGGCCGAAGGTCGAAAGTTGATGAGATTTGCTGCATGTAGGACTGCCATGTCCCCAACATGTAGCTGGCAAATTACAATTCTCCAAAAAGGGTCGGGTAATAAATTTAATTCTCTTGATTAAAGCCTCTGCCAAACCGTTCTGGGTATGGACATGCGGTACTGAATGCTCAACTGTAATCCCCATCGCCATGCAATAATCATCAAATGCCTTTGAAGTAAATTCTCCGGTATTGTCCATTCCGATGGACTTGATGTGATGATCAGGGAACACATTTCTGATGCGAATGATCTGCGAGATCAATTTGGCGAAAGCATGGTTTCTTGTGGATAATAAACCCACATATGACCACTTTGAGGAAGCATCAATGAGCACCATAAAATACCTAAATGGCCCTGAGATGGGCTGAATAGGACTGCAAATGTCTCCCTGGATACGTTCCAGAAATGCAGGGACTTCATTCTTCACTTTCAGAGTGGAAGGCCTAATAATTAATTTCCCGGTGGCACATGCAGGGCACACAAAATCTTCATGATTCGGGAAATTCTTCACATTAATATTATGCCCGTGGGAATTGTTAATTATATTTCTCATCATTCTAAGACCTGGGTGGCCTAATCTGTCATACCAAAGACAGAATAGTTCAGAGCTTCTAAATACTGTCTTCAGAACAGTGTACGCTGCAGGCGCCTTAATGTTGGTATAATATAGCCACACGTGTTCATGCCATTATAAACTGAATAAATGAATGAATTATTTCAAAATCATCCAACCATTACGAGAAGACAAAAATAAAGTACCATCCATGCAAGATCTAACTTGTCCATTTAATGCAAAATAAATGACAATTAATGTCTCATGCATTCTGTGCATCAGACGGAATCAACTAGAAAGTCATTGACTTCTTCGGCTATCTTTTCAGGAGTGATGTTCTCTTCGAGAGAAATCATGGAGGTGGCTGCCTCTAGGTCGTAAGGGGGTGCTGCTGCCGGGATGGACTCAACCTCCATCATTTCAGGCAACGGCTCATGATGCTCCCCCTCAACAGCTGCAAAGTGAGCTTCAGGCTGCCCTTTGCCATTGTTCTTCTGGGCTTGGTGGGCATCAATGATATGTTGCGGTGCTTTACAGATCCGCGACCAATGCCCCCACTTGCCACACTTGTAGCAATCTTGGTTCTGCTGACCATAGGTTTTGCCACTCTCCTTAGCCCTTTTGTCATTTAGAGCATCTGACTTGCCTTTCTGGGCAACGGCCTTACCCTTCTTCCCCCTTCTTTTCATCAAGGGCTTTCGCACCATGTAGCTACCAGCATTGGCTTCACGGCCAGCGGAGCTCCCCAATGGCTGAGTGACGTAATTCTTACGGAGAAGTTCGTCCTGAGCCTCCGCTACCTGCATCATATCAATCAATTCGGCGTATTCCTTATAGCCGTCTTGACGATAGTTGCGGGCAGACTGTACAGCATTGGGGTGAAAGGTGGACAGAGTCTTCTCAATCTTCTGCTCATCTGTGATCTGCTTGCCACAGATTTGAAGATTGGTACAAATTCTGTGCAAGACAGAATTGTACTCCTCGATCGTCTTGAAATCGGCAAACCTTAGTCCGATCCACTCTTGCTCTGCTTGAGTAAGAATGGTGTACTTTAGCCTCTCAAACCGCTTCTTGAGTGCGGTCCAGAATGCTAGGGCGCTTTTCTCCGCCATATACTCATTCTTGAGAGTAATGCAGAGGTGGTGCCTGAGAAAATGAAGTGCCTGATCATTTTTCTCAGGTGTAGGTTTGGCGTCATGCCGTCCGCCAATCCCAATAGCTGCGCGGAGCTTCCTGGCTCCAAGTACTATCTCGACATCGGATGCCCACATCAGATAGTTCTTGCCATGCTGGGCAAGCTCCTCGAACTCCCGGTTCGTGATGCCAGTCATCTACATGCGATGAATGGAACATATAAGTTTACTTCAGGTAAACATGCATGAAATTATTTACTGCAGGTAAATAAATGGTACAATAAATTCTCGTAATGTTCCATAATTCTCTATACATTTTCCATAATTTACTGCTAATTTTCAGTGATTAAAAGCAATTAAATAATTACAATTAATCAAAAACAGTAAATAAATACAGAAAATATATAAAACAATAATGGCATAAATAAACAAGCTTCAAATGCTGAAAATAATGCAAAATTCGGGTTCCCGAGACCCTTTTATGCTAGAATACAAATTTTCAGCAAATTTTGCATTTTCTGGGGGTCTATTCGTAAAATTTTCAATTCAGAGAAATTTTACGTAATTTCTAGAAATTTCGAGGGGCTTACTGCAAATTTTCCCGGGCTACCCTTCACCCGCCGGCTTTTCGGCCTGTTACCGGCCCATGCGGCCCATTCGGCCCGTTCTCACCTGTGGCGGCATGCGGGCGGCCGCGCGGGAGGCGGGGCGACGCCATGCGGGGCGACGAGCGGCCGGCGTCCAAGGTTCGTGCGTGCGGGCGCGTGCGCGGAAGGCCGAACGGCGCGCGCGTTGGGGTGGCGCAGCCGAGGCTTGCGGCGCCCGCCGTGCGAGACATGCGCAGATATGGCGGCGCGCGCATGCATGCGCGCGGCGGCATGTGTGTGGCCGTCGCGCGCGCACGGTGGAGGCGGGCCGACGCAGCGCCATGCGCGGCGTGGGCGGTGCGGCGGCGCCGGGCGGCGGCGGCGGCGTGGTGGGGCCGGCGAGGAGATCGACGGCAGCGCTGGCGCATGCAGCGCAGCGCGAGGAGGCCGAGGCGGCGCGCGCGCGTGCAGCGCAAAGACGAGGAGGTCGGCGGTGCGGAAGATGCGCCGTCGCGGGCACGCAACGGAGGGGCCGAGGTGTCATCGCGCGCGCGCATGCAGCGCGGTGGAGGGAGTCGAGACGTCGGCGTCGGCGGCGCGCATGCAGCGCAAGCGGCGAGCCGAGGCGCCGATGGCGCGCGCGTCGCGTTCGAGCGCGAAGCGAGGGGCTAGCTGTGGCGGCGCATGCGGCGCAGTGGAGAAGCGGCGTCGGCGGCGGCGCGCGCCATGCGGGCACGTGGCGCCTTGGCCGGCGCGATGGCGTGCCATGCGAGGCGCGTCGCGCGGCCGGCCGACAGCGGTGGCACCGTGGGGCGGAGTGGCGCGCCGTGCGGGGCGCGTGCGGCCGGGGCCGATGCGACGACAACGACGGCCCGTGCGGGGGCCGGCTGTTGGTGCACATGCGGGTGCGACGGCGACCGAGTGTTGCCTCATGCCCGGAGACAGTGCGTATACAAGCGTGGTGGCCATGCAGGGCCGCCCTTGCGAATCTTTTCTTGTGCAATTATCGAACAGAAAAGATGCATAAAATTTTCGTTTCTAATCTACGATGCAATCAACATCTACCCCTTTTCACAATCTACCGATCGACATTGTGCCGACGACTTCAGGTCTGCTCATGGTAGATTAGGGCGGATTTACATCGTTTCTACAGTGCAATCAACATCTACCCCGTTTCGCAATCTACCGATCGACATTGTGCCGACGACTTCAGGTCTGCTCACGGTAGATTAGGGCGGATTTGCATCGTTTCTACAGTGCAATCAACATCTACCCCGTTTCGCAATCTACCGATCGACATTGTGCCGGCGACTTCAGGTCTGCTCACGGTAGATTAGGGCGGATTTGCACCGTAGAAAACCAATCTAGAACGCGAAGAAAAAATGCAAACTCAAAGCGATCTAGAAAACCAATCTATTAAGTGCTTCGATGATTACCTTTGTTCACCGGAGCGATTCGTGCTGATAACGTGTTGAGAAACCCTCGCTGGTGACCAGTCCGAGCAATTCCTCTGCTTAGAACAAGAACAAATCAATCACAAAGCGACAGAATAATAGATTGAACACAGAGAGAGGTAGAGAGAACTCCTGATCTTTCTTTATTGCTTCATATGCATTCGGTACAAAATCAGCCATATGGCTCTCTATTTATAGGAGAGGGTGAGGTGCCCAATATGGATAGAGATTCGTTTAAACGGAAAGAATCCGTTTAAACGGAAACCATTATCCCTGGTTTCCTAATAGTGGCAACGTCGGGTGGAGTAGTGGTAATCAGGGTTATGAAAATCAGTTAAAAATCACCGAAAATTGGTGACATTAGTCCTACTTAGCACCCCTGGTTAGAGTACAAATCGGTCTCAGATATTTCATTTTAATCTAATTTACTCTGAGTTACTCCGATTTGTCTCTGATTTATACCGATTTCGGCCGATTTTTATTTGAAATTTTTGGTCCAAAATCTACTGAAATTTTCTGAAAATCGGTGCTACCGGTCCTATTAGACCCCCAGTAAAAAAATTCAAAACCGATTTTGATAACCTTGGCGGTAATACATGACCTGACAGTTAGGGTGGGTGATGGTCAACGGCGGCCCAATAGCGGTTGCGCTGCCAGAAGTCAAGAGGGAGGCAACAGACGGTATGGGAGACAGGAGGGGAGGGAAGGGAAGGAGACATAGAGGCGACAGCTCATCAACACCGGGCAGCGCCGGCAAGGCCATGGGGCAGGACGCTGTTGGCTGGGCTTAGTGGCCTGTAATGGTATGGAGTTGGGAGGAAGGATTAGGGTTCGGTTGGGCATAGAAATTTATGTAGGAAGGATTAGAAAATTAGAGTTATAAGAGGTTTACTGAACACATTCTAGGACGAAAAAGTAAAAAAGATAACGGAGGGAGCAGAATGTAAGGAATCTGCAGAGAGAACTCATCACAGTTGCTTATTATTGGTTCTTCTATTTTGTCTTTAGTCTCTGTCAACAGAAGGATTGGGATAACGTTTTTATATCATTATTTTCATAGTTTGTTTTAGCTGGACGCGATCTTTAAAGGTTGCACTTATGAAGCTAAAATGCCAACTAAGAACTCACCCGATGTAAGGCACCTAATTTGAGGGCCTCCTATATATGAGGCGAAAATTAAAACGAGACAAGCAACAGAATGGAGGCGAAGTACAACAATGAGCCATAACTAGTCGTGAACTAGTCAATGCAAACGCTCACGCCAGTTAATATCTCATAATATCTCAGCAGGTGACTTAATGCGTGTGCCTAGACAGTTAATAATCGCAATCACCAATCAACGTGAGCGTCTCTTTCTTCAGGCGTCGATCACCAATTGCAAAAATCTATGTTCCGCTTTTGATGTATATCTCCATGTGGCTTTAACTGTACTAGCATCATACAGACTCCATATTTGTGTACCTCACTAATTAATATTAAGCACCCTTGCATCTCAAAATTACCAGAGTTTAGAATAGTAGTTATACCTTTTATTGTTATCTCAGCCGGTAGAAGTAATAAACCAAAACATATCTGATTCAACACCTCTATAAAATAGTGGAAAACCATAAATTTTAATGCTGTTGAGGGCTTTATTAGAAACTACTCAATGCTTAATTACTTTGTTACGCCAAAAAAATGTTGTTTTCGACATTTTCATGGTCGCACATTGCATAGTGAAAACCAATTTAAATTTTTACTACTTTAAAAGAAGAATGTGGTGATGATGGTCATAGTACCTCACCCCCTCCACTCCACATTTCACCTCCCTAGAAAATCTCTAACAAAAGATGGAAAAAAAACATCTCCCAATAGATATTTTTACCTCCCTAAAAAATCTCTAACAAAAAAGAAAGAAAGAAAACCATCTCCCAACAAACAAAATAACTTCAATAAAACTTGCAATGTGGGTCACAACAAAACTTGAGTGGGCTCAATGGTGGAGCTGAGGGTGCGGTGTAGACCAAGCACGATAGCAGAGGCAGAATGCTAACTTTGTCAGAGCTCAACTAACACGGAGGTGGAACCAAGGGCGTGGAGTAGACCGATCTCAATAACATCAACTCAACATGCTGGGGTAGGTATATATTTCGTCCCTTAACTCTTGCTCTTGTTTAGTTTTTATCCTTCATTTGCAAAACCAGTAGAAACGCATCCTTCAAATGTCAAAACCATGCAAATTGCATCCCTTAGCAGTTATCTTGGGTGGTTTTTGCCACATTAGCTACTACATCATCAATTTTGTCATGTTATCGACCACATCATCAATTTTACCCCACATGTCAGCTCCTCCTCTTCCTTACTCCCTCACGCTTTCCCTCTCTCTACAACACAGCTGCCCTCCATTGACACCCTCTCTTCCCATCGCATCTTCCTCTCTCGACGCACAGAGGCTCATGCTCCTACAACCCGCAACATGCTCCCGAGATCTCCACCACTCACTACGGCAAAGGGGATGGTGAGTGCTGTAGGGGTGGCCTCACCTAAACTCAGCTAACCTGTTCGGAGATTGTAAACCAAAGTCGATATATACAGTGACATAGTTGTCTTTGGAGGGATTCTTCGTGTAATCAGTGTAAAGGTACGATGGTAAAAACATTCCTTACGAGGACATATATATGTCATGCCAACCCTTGGAAAAGACCCAAGAGGACATTGCTCACCTAACTCTCCACTACCATACCCCCCTCTCTCTCTGTTTGGTCTGTAGCCACAACAGTGAGGATGATGTGTACAACAGTAGTGACAACCGAATTCGATATCTCCCTCACCTCTGGCCACTAGATATGGAGTCCTTGTCGATTCCAACAATCGGATCTGACATCCAGGTTGACTCCAACACCTTGTGTACGTGAAGCCACCCTCCAACGTCATGTGCACTGACAATGAGAGGCGTAGCGTCAGCCAGGCAAGATAGGCGTCATGGCAACACTCGGCCCATGGGATCAACGACACGGCGACACAACGACTACGGATTGCTGATGGAGGCACAGCTAAATCCAACAATAGCCACCCTTCCTCCAGTACTAGCGTCCTTCCCCCTCCTCCAACACAAGTCCGGTACACTTACACGCCAAACACCATCTATTCCCTTTGCCACTGGCTGATGAGGAGGTAGGGTAAGAAAAGGCCGGAGTTGGGATAGAAGTGGAGGAAGGAGGAAGAGAGTAAGAGAGGAGAGAGATAAAGGAGGAGGGGGCTGAATTGTGGGGTCAGACTGTTGATGTGGTAGATGAATTGGCAAAATTGATGATGTAGCGGCCACGTCACTCAAAACCATCCACAAAATCAGCCTTACGACGTGATTTGCACTGGTATTATGAGTTGGTGGACGGATTCTACCCAGTTTGCAGATTCTACCTGGTTTTTACAAATAAGGGACAAAAACTAAGCAAGAGCAAAAGTTGAGGGATGAAATATATACTTAATCCACTGGGGTATTATATGATATTTTTTATCCGTAGTAAAGCATATGCATTCAGCTAATTGTATAATATATTTGTAAATTTTAATCTATGCTAATATAATAAAAAGGAAGAGTTGTATTATTTGCTACATCTTCGCAATCTTTATGCACACGGAGCATTCTTGGCCCTACGAACAACTTGATCAAATGGTTAATATTCATTTCATATCCTGCCATCCACAAACAGTTACCATTGATCTTTGTATTCTGATGGTCTAGCTAGATTCAAACTATATCCTGCTAATATTAAATGTAATAAACTCTCACCAATCCTTAACATTAGTTTTTTTAGACTAAATCCTTAACATTAGTTGGCCTCTCCTACAAATAAGCCATAATATAGATAAAAACATCCAGATATGTATTGTTGCATAGTAATATAGTCGATTGTATAGATAACTTCCAAAAGAAATGGTTTGGTTAATTCTTTGTCATTTGATATTTTCTTATCTTTCAGCCACCTAAAATTACATAACACTTAGCTAAAATTGTAGTGCTAAGTAATATCTAATTTTAGGAAATATTTACTTCTATTTTTAGTTCTATTTGCTTCTGTATATGTAGTGGTTAGCCTAGGTTTACTTTATTTTTGTCTAAGTTTGTTTTTTATCTTTGTATTTTTTAGAGGTTCAGCAAAATTAAATTTGTTTTTTATAGGTTAGAATAATTCTTTGTCTCAGTCTTTGCCCTTCATAGCAGAAATAACACAAGACAAAGTTGGATGGTGGATCAAGATCCAAAGGCTAAAAAAAATGTAACTGAAACATAACAAAATTACAGTCACATGTGCATTAGACATCCCCTAAAAGAAATAGATCATTTTGGATGGCTTATCATGATGTTGCCTCCAACTAGTAAAGTTGTAGGGGATTTCTATGGTAAGAACATGTCTTAATTGCAAGAATATGCAAATTGAGGGCTTGATTAGCAACCACCGGCTGGTTCACTACTCTGTTATGTCAGAAAAAATGTAGCTTTGGAGATTGTCACGGTCAGAAAATTTATTAAATTATTGGAGATGGCTATGTGGTAAGAAATCATCTTAACTACAAAAAAAAGATATAAAACTTTCTCCCCTCTTTTCTTTTTTTAGTAGTTTGGATGAGTAGATATAGTCAGAAAAATATACTACATCGGATTTGTGTAAAGTGCATTAGGATGAGTAGAACGTGCTTCTATTTACTGTACATAGATTCATTTAATTATGGCTTTCTTTATATTCTTTTAATATAATTTTCTAAATAGAGCAGCTAGTAGTGCTAGCTACTTCAAAAAAAAAACTCCATTTGATACTAGAGCTAGCAAGTAGTTTGCACCTAAATAGCTATAATAAATTCTATCTTCGGAAGTTAGTAACAAAAACAGTGAACACTTTCTATATCCTTTTAAATGGTGAAAAACATAATTTTTTTTAAATAAAATTAAGAGATTATTTTAGAACACCCACTACTCCGGTAGTATCGAAACATAACTCTAAACAAAAACAACCCGACGTGATACTACAGGAAGTAAACAGTGATCCATTAATTACTTCACAGCAAATGCATTGAACAGTGGTAGGTTGGGAAACGTTCTGTCAACATTCAACGCAGTGCGGTTGTTCTGTTTGCCCAAATATGATGGCCCCAAGCTTGATATGATGGCCCAGCTGGAACTGGTCCGCCTCACCATGCTGGCCTGCAGCTGCAGCCCGATGGTACAGTGCTGCAGTCGTACTGATTCACTTGCTCGATCTCGTGCATGGAATGAGTTGCTTTTTGCACGGGTATTCACATAGCATCCAGAACAAATATTGAAATAAAGACATTACTAGAACTAAACAGCTCAACACGACCATCCTGCTCTTCATGGTGATTATGCCAGGTGAACCGTATTTGTCCCATATGCGCTGTGGGGCCCTTAGCTCCATGATGGGATCGGACTCGACAATTACCGTCGATCAACTATTGTGGCGAGCAACCTACAGTTTCTAAACCATTCATTCCTTCAACTACACATGCCACATGCAATGATGAACGAGGTCATATATAAGGTATGTTCTTTCAGTTTTTTAAAATAATTTTTAATTTTTACTATAATACCTAACTTTTAAACAAAGTATTTTTTAAGACGGACTACAAGTTAATTATAGTACACGTTAAAAGTCCAACATCTATATCATCCAAAATCGCAAGTGAATATATCTCTCTCCGTAATCTCTGCCACAAACAGTTAAAATTTAAAATTTTCAGCCAAAAACTAAAAGTTGTAGCCAAAAAGAATAGACACGTACTCTTTTTTTTGTTGTCAACGTTCTTCGTTAAGTTTAATCAGATGCGACAATTAAGATGTTAAGAACTCATTGATCACCTCGTGTAAGTAGCTGAGCCTGCTCACCAAGTCAAATTAATAGAATCTAATTCAGAGGTGACTTGACCGTAGCGAATATATGCATATGCGCTTGTATGTTCGTCGCAACGGTACTTCAGGCAAAGCGAGGAAACCCGCTTGGCAGTACGACGTGCCCAACAGGCAGAGTGAAATCTCAAAAGATGTAATTGGAGCATTTCTCCCACATTCGCGCCGCCCTACTCGGTTGGTAGTCTCGGCGGTAGCTCAAACATAGCGGGCTAATAAAATTGAACTAATAAGTCATACTACTGAAAAAAAATCATTAGAGACGGTTTAAAACTATTATCAAAGACGATTTCCAAACCGTCTGAATTTATTTGTCAGTGAGAATAGATGTTTATCACAGATGACTCGCAAACCGTATCTGATAGTAAACACAGACGGTTTTTCAATACAACCGCTTATGATATGTCAGTATCACAGATAATTTTTTATATTAACCGTCTGTAATATATGACATATCATACACGGTTTTTTAAAAAAATCGTCTGTGATAGGAGAAATAACACAGATTGTTTATTTTAAAAATCGTCTATAATATATATACATCACAGACGGTTAGTTTCCAAAACCGTATGTGATATGTAGATATCACAAATGGTTTGGTTTTTCAAATCGTCTGTAATAACTATTTGAAAAATTACATTATTTTCTATTTTTGGCTTGCATCAGGAAATGTTAGCCATGCCCTCTGAAGTAAATAGAAGATATCACAAATATATAGTGCAAGACAATTATCACACAAATATCACAAATGAAGTAAACAATACATACAGATCGCATATATAGTACATGACAATCATTACAGTGTTCTTAAAAATGAATTAAACAACTGAATGAAATATAATTGAATGAATTGTTTGATTAAACACAATTGAGATATTACAATTGTATACAATGTTTCAACATTTAATTATCATCGCGGGGGTGAAACTCTCCAGTGTTGTTTATGACCTCCGCTATCAAGAATAGGAAAAGTTTTCCTCGAATTTCGACGAGTTTGTCAAGATTGATTGCACTTTTGTCGAATTCCACACACTGTCGCTAGTAGTGTTAAGTCATTATATATACATTGATAATCACGAAATAATTATTGACAGGTTGACAAACCTCTGGATCATTCATCTTAACGTCCATGATTTCCTCCATATGGCAGCAAACGTAAAATCCACATACGTTACCCTGTAACTGCTAGTGGCACTACAAAAATAGAATTACATACATAGGTATTATCAGTTCTAGAGACATTATAACGAAGTATGATATATAATTATTGTGTTGTGGCGTTAGATTCCTTATGTCTCCTTTCGTAGGCAATGTAAGTGCTGAACGACCTACGTGATTCCAAAAAGTTAGTCTCGGCCATTGTAAATAAAGAGAAGACTATAATAGAGTTATGTATGAAGGAAATGAATTTACCTGTCAATTGCTTGTTGCACACAGGTGAAGTTGTGGTTGCTCCTAATTAAGGAATTAAGATATATTACATTGCTGCACTTTGGTACAATCACAATTAGAATCCAGTGAGACCTAGTCATGCATGTCGACATAGTGATTAATCCTAAGTTCATGTTGAGTATAAAAGTATAAATAAAACTTGTATGGTAACTAGTGAAGCACTTTTCCTTGGTTGAAGGGTACCATAATGTACTTCTTGTCACTATGAGCAAGCAATTCTCTTGTTATATAATCTTGGACGAATGATGCATTAGCATTGATGGATTGCTTAGAGACCACGTGTGGGTCGAGGAAACCCGCAGGTTCTTATTGTCGTCAGACTTGTTGGATCACGGATCTATACATAAAAAATGAGTTATGTCATTTATTAGTATTACGTGAATGTAGAACATGATTATACAATGTCGTAGAAGTGAAGCATCGAGTTTGTCGAGGTTAAATAGTAAGAATAAGTCTTCAAAGGTCACAACGAAGTAGCCCTAGTCATTAAGAAAATATGCCTTCATGTATCTCACGGTGAATCCACTTTGGCGGTTTGGCTTCATGTTGGACCTCTGCATATACCAAGTATGCAAAGTCTTGCAAACCAGTCCAAGCCTGGGTAATTGTGACTCGGGGACCAATGACATTTTGAGAATGAACTACTATTGCCCGGAAAGCGTCTTAATCTTGTTCGATGTGGCTTTAGCGCCTCACTTGCGATACATTTTCGACGACGTCCCTATGGGAGCCAATGCGACGGGTTTCTAAAGCGGAACTAGAAGTGGAGCCACAAGAGCTGATGTGACGGGTCTAGGGTGATATCTGTTGAGACCTGAATATGCAAATTCGGACTCTCTGTGTAAACTGCACTAGTCCAGGATCACGCTAGTGCACACAGTCAAATATAGATGTAATCACAACCATACACACGATATAATAAACGAAAAACTCAAATATCAACAAATCTCAAAGATACGACCTTATGGCCAAGCTTACAATATCTCTAGCCGAAAGGGCTTTAAAACTAGCAGCGGAAATCCAAAATAAAGCGTAGCGGCCAATCGACAAGCCCACAGGCTATCGAGTGGAGAACGAAGCCTAATCTGTGAAGTCGTCGTAGTACTCTCCTTCTGGAACCTCCTGCTGGTAATACTCCTCGCCCTCAACTGAGCAACATAAGCGTAAAGCCATGAGTACATTGGTACTCAGCAAGTCGTTTGTAACAAATGAACGCAATATAATATGCAAGGCTTACCAATATAATAAATCACTAAGTTTAAAAGACAACACTAACCCTCGTGTGAAATCACCGAGCATTGTCCATGATCGAGGACGCGGCTATTTGAATAGTTTTACGCTCTGCAGAGGTTGCATAACTGTACCCACACGATGTGCTTAGTCTCGATCTCAGGAAATCACAATAAGGCCTTTACAATGTTCTACCTCAACCCAATCCTGCCCGCTAGGGTTTCGCATCACACCCCCCTTGTGTCACATGGAAATCAGCAACTATGTTCATCACAATGGCAGAATTGAAATTGAAATATTACAAATTAATCAGCCATATCTATCCCATACTAGACATGTGGTTTGCACGATTAAGCTCAGATCAATGGCGCACAAAGTTAAGTCCTTAGCATTACCCGAGCGAGGCTACCACATCCCCCGAAGTGCACCTGTACTTCCCCCTTTATTGCACGATCACTCGTCCGAGCGCAAAACTAAGTTTGTATCTCCCCGCCAATGACACACCAATGCCATGGCACCCGGAAAGCGTCTTAATCTTGTTCGATGTGGCTTTAGCGCCTCACTTGCGATACATTTTCGACGACGTCCCTATGGGAGCCAATGCGACGGGTTTCTAAAGCGGAACTAGAAGTGGAGCCACAAGAGCCGATGTGACGGGTCTAGGGTGATATCTGTTGAGACCTGAATATGCAAATTCGGACTCTCTGTGTAAACTGCACTAGTCCAGGATCACGCTAGTGCACACAGTCAAATATAGATGTAATCACAACCATACACACGATATAATAAACGAAAAACTCAAATATCAACAAATCTCAAAGATACGACCTTATGGCCAAGCTTACAATATCTCTAGCCGAAAGGGTTTTAAAACTAGCAGCGGAAATCCAAAATAAAGCGTAGCAGCCAATCGACAAGCCCACAGGCTATCGAGTGGAGAACGAAGCCTAATCTGTGAAGTCGTCGTAGTACTCTCCTTCTGGAACCTCCTGCTGGTAATACTCCTCGCCCTCAACTGAGCAACATAAGCGTAAAGCCATGAGTACATTGGTACTCAGCAAGTCGTTTGTAACAAATGAACGCAATATAATATGCAAGGCTTACCAATATAATAAATCACTAAGTTTAAAAGACAACACTAACCCTCGTGTGAAATCACCGAGCATTGTCCATGATCGAGGACGCGGCTATTTGAATAGTTTTACGCTCTGCAGAGGCTGCACAACTGTACCCACACGATGTGCTTAGTCTCGATCTCAGGAAATCACAATAAGGCCTTTACAATGTTCTACCTCAACCCAATCCTGCCCGCTAGGGTTTCGCATCACACCCCCCTTGTGTCACATGGAAATCAGCAACCATGTTCATCACAATGGCAGAATTGAAATTGAAATATTACAAATTAATCAGCCATATCTATCCCATACTAGACATGTGGTTTGCACGATTAAGCTCAGATCAATGGCGCACAAAGTTAAGTCCTTAGCATTACCCGGGCGAGGCTACCACATCTCCCGAAGTGCACTTGTACTTCCCCCTTTATTGCACGATCACTCGTCCGAGCGCAAAACTAAGTTTGTATCTCCCCGCCAATGACACACCAATGCCATGGCATAAAATTTTAATAAACGTGGCACCAACCACAGTTCCATATATCATTAAGTCAAATTAATAATTCACATGTGATGATGGAACTATTCATAAATTAAGCAAGGCTAATCAATTCTATCGTACCAAACCCATGTGGCAATTAACAAAGCATCACCAAATAATAACCCAACCTAAGGTGACAATGGTATCATGACATTCCAAATTATTAAGGAGGGATGAATTCAATTGGGACAATAACTACCAATACAAGGTTTGGATAAAAGTAGCGATGCAATGTAATTTAAAATAAAATAATTAAATAATAGATTGCAAAACTGGGTTCAACATGATCAAAGGACACGATCAGCGAGGTACACTTGGTCTTCGGGCGTAGATCCTACTCCTCCGGAATCCGAATCTAACGAGAGAGAAAACGACTAAAACAAGAAAAATATATAAAATGATAAGCAAATGAACTCCAAAAATCATGAAACCAGAACTAAAAGCTAGAGCTCGATTTTAGATGAGTTAGAAAAAAGAACGGGGTCAATCAGAGCTAGAACGGAGGAGAACGAGCTCTCGGAAAATAAACCCTAAAGTTAAATCAGAAAAATTGAAAAAGAGCACTGTGCTGTGAACCCGGTCCACGGGAGACTCGATCCACGGTGGACCCAGTGCACGGAACAGTGCGCGCGACTAGTGGGGCGGTGCTGACGTGGCGCGCTAACGTGGCGACATGTGGCGGCTAACATGGCACCGAGGCTCGATTCGGCTGACGTGGCGCTGACGTGGCCTGGCCACGTGACGCTGGCATGGCGGTAGGGCTGACATGGCACAGCTCGGGCGCGGGATCGGACGGCGGTGGTGCGCCCACGTGGTGGGATCTGGGCCGTCGGCTCAGATCCGGATGGGCGGCGGGGATGAGGCGGCCGGGGTGTGGTGGTGGGGCGGATCGCCGACGCGTGGCGTGCGCGGCCGGACGCGAGGGCGTGGATTCGGGCACGTAGGCCAAGGCGAGGCGCGGGGCGACGGGAGTGGCGATGGGCGAGGCGGGGGCTCACCGGCGAGGGGGACAACGGCGGGAGAGACGACGGGGTCTCCGACGGCGGCGAGGACGCGCGAGACGACGGCGGAGAGCTCCGGCGACGGCGCGGGCGCGAGGACGGGCGAGGAGCGGCGGCACGAGGGTTCGGCGAGGTGTGCACGCGAACCGAGGATGAGCGGTGGGTTTTATCACGCGAACCGAGGTGAGTTAAATTCGGGGAGACGCGGGCGCGGGACGGGCGAGGTTTGGACGGTCCGGATGACGCGGGAGGGATCGGACGGCTAAGGGCGTGGGCGCGGTTAGGGTTAGGGTTACGCGCGGGCGCAGGCGGCACGGGTGCAGATGCTTGACGCATGGAAGGGGGGCCGATCGAGCGGCGCGGAGTGGTGAAGGGCGCGGGCGACACGAGCGCGCGGGAGGCCACACTCGTGCCACCGCGTGGCAGATCCAACGGCACGGGACGGTGCGGGAGCGCGACGCGAGCGAGCGGCGGGATGGCGATGGCGGCAGCGTGGCGGCGGGAGGGTCGATCGGGCGGTGAGACGCGCGGGAAAGGGTACGGCGGCGGCGCGCGGCAACCGACAGATGGCCGACGCGTGGAGAGAGAGAGGATCGGGCAGTTGAGGGATTTTCCCACTTTCTTTTATTCCAGAAATCCAAATAAACTTCAAAAAGCTCTAGAAAATAGCAAATAAATCCCAAAAATTCATCAAAAATACCAGAAAATTTCTGGAGACCTGAAGAATCCAAATAAAATATTTTCAACTTATGTTAATGTTTATTTTAATCATATTAAATTATTTAATATTCTAAAAATTTATTTGAAGCTTGAATTAATTCCAGAAAAATCCTAAAAAATTATTTTTGAAATCAGGACTTTATAAAATGTAGAAAAACAGGATGTTACAATATCTCTCTTGGGCCACTAGATGTAGAGATCGCAGCACAAAGAAGTCTAGGGTGATGTCCATCTTGGGCCACTGAATGAATGTGTGGATGACATCCCCTAATGTCATAATCTCTTCATTTTGGAGGCTTTTCAAGAAGGACGGTTCTGAAAATATCATTAATCATATCTACCTGAACCTTCACGAAACTGGTCTTTAGTTAGGCATCGTGCACTAGCGTCCCTAACAGCCATAGATACACCATCCCTCACCCATCATCAATGGGAATGGAACTAACAAGCCTGGCTCTGATGATGCACGGTGTGGGCTTCTACATAACAATACACAATGAGCTAAGGTGTCCATCAGTTCTATCTATGTATCATTCTAGAGAGGTACATTATCTGGATGTCATCGATAAGTAAGTAGGAGTCGCTCTGTTCAGAAATTGGTATAGACACGCAGCTACTCTGACGTTGAGGGGGACTGGCTACTACATTAACGGGGGTGGGTTGTGATTGGTTGCGGACTTATCTCAGTTCTTCCCTCGAGGAATCTATCTCTTCTCGAAGTGAGGTAGTCATCTTCTCTTGAAGTGAGGCAGATAACTGTTCCTTAAGTTGTGCACGAAGCTCCTATTTTATTTGTTCGTCACGATAGGCCTTAGATCTCTTTCTACTCCTATACGTCTCAGAGTCATTTGGGAGTCAGTGCCTCCAAGTATGTAAACCGCCAGGCCTCATGTGCAACCTGGATGCTCCTTATTTCTCAGAGCCTGTGATAGTATATCTCTCTCCCTATCTTCTTTAAAGGAGTCTTGGGAAGATTCGGTAGTCAATGATCTTACCAGACGTTAGGATACTTTCTTGTCTGTGGGGTTTCTGCAAGAGGAGACACCTAAAGACATGGTTGATGACATCACTCTTAACTAGTTTTGGGCATGCTCGTTTTTGATCCTGGTAAATGGTTGGGAGGCCTCTGATCGAATTGTGATCTCATCATACATTCTCCATTATGGGATTTTACCCGTGTACCCCACGGTGCTGAGTTTGTGAGGGTGACTATTTTGTGCCTGGAGAGCTTTATGTGCCGCACTTTGTAGTTAAAATTCATTCGTTGTCTTCAGCTGCTCAAAGACCTCCCATGTGTTCCGGTGACACGAAAGAATACCTCATGAAGGGCGTGCAATCATTGGCCACATATTGCGTGACAAGTGTACTCTTGAAGTTCTTCCATACTTTTCTCATCGTGAGGAACGCCCACCATTGCGTGAGTTCCTAGATTTCTACTGTGATCTCAAACGACTCTGTTATTTCCATTCACATCTGATTTTTCTGAACCTTTGTCAAATCTTTTCATCTTGCTATGGTGACGAGGAACTGTTACCTTTCAATTATCCCACAGGTAGTTCAGAATGTAGCTGCTGCTTTCTTCAGTTGTAGAGGGATCCCATCCGGAGAGACCACCGCGATTGTCATTCGGCCATCTGGTCTTTTCGATACTCCTTCGCCACACTTAGTTACCCTGGTCTTCGAAGCATGAGACCCATTGGGCGACATCGATGATGAGGATGACGACTATACGGACATCATCCCTCTTACAAGAAAAAACTAATTACAACAGTAATTCTACCATATCATTAAAAGTATAAATATAAAGTAGGAAGTATGAAACTACTGAAATGAGCATAAAGAGCATTCTCAAGAATAGGGAATCAACTAAAATTAGCATAAAGCTCAAAATTTTAGTTTAATGCTCTCAGATGTAGGGTTACACAAGAATTAATCTTGGTCGTCCTGCTACTAAAGCCTATACTCTTCATTAATTGGATATAACAAATGAGATTCCAACCTTGAGCTCTTAAATAACAAATTACTTATCTACCAACCTTAAATTCATAGCAAAAATTTTTAGCCAGCAAAAAGGCAAAGCTAGTGATCGCAGGACAGTAGTTCAACTTAATACACTCCCAATAATACAATCACAGGTTCAACAAGTTTGATAGCAAACTGAGTTAACTAATAAGTGAAACATATATCATGAAGTACTAAAGATCACAAAATAAATTAGCCAACTATTCCAAAAATGATAGACCACAAAATTGATAAATGACAGTAATAGTAACAATGTTGAGCTCAAGCTTGAATATCCAATTTCAGTATTAGACCAGTATTATCATCAAGCTAATATCCAAAACCACATATATCTCTTTACAATTTTTAATCAACCACAAACCACAGATACCTTAGGCAGGAGAGACGGCAGTGGGAGGGAGAGGCAGCGTCGAAGGGACAAGTGGTGTCGGGAGGAGAGTGTTGGAGGGAGAGGCGGCATCGGGAGGAGAGGCGGCGTTCGGAGGGATAGGCGGCGGTGTCGGAGGGAGAGGCGGCATCTGGAGGAGAGGCGGTGTTAGAGGGAGAGGCGGCGTCGGGAGGAGAGACGGTGTCCAGAGGGAGAGGTGGCGGCGTCGAAGGGAGAGGCGGTGTCGAAGGGAAAGGCGGCGTCTGGAAGGAGAGGCGGTGTACTAGATCTAGCAAAACCTAGTAGGGGCGGAGATGGAGTGCGTGAGTGCGGAATGAGGGGGCAAAACCTAGCAAGGCATATTTATAGAGATACTATCACAGACAGTTCTATAATGGAATCATATGTGATAATAATATCAAAGACGGTTCCATTCTATAACCGTCTATGATATCCACATATCAAAGATGGTTCCATTATAGAATTGTCTATGATATGCATTATCACAGATGGTTTGTTTCGCTAAATCGTCTATGATAGTCATGTTTTCACAAGAAATGCTTGCCATGCTTTATGAAAAAAAGGCTAGCATAATTATAAATGTAATTATTTCTTAATTTCTTAATCAATTATAATGAAATAGTTCCATAATTACAAGTCAAGTTTCTTAATTATGATTACATTGCAATAATTTCTAAATAGGTGTACGCCGTATGGGATCATTGATTACACTTGGTTGTTTTCTTTTAAATAAAGCCCTTCATGATGATTAACACATATATAGCTTGCTTCATTGCCTTGTTCTTCCTCAAGCCTGATGTCATCTCTAAATGGAGGCAACTCGTCAAATTGACTGTACTCTTCCTCATCCACGATATTCATAACTCTGACAATCCTTCTTTTTCCATGAAGAACTACGTGATGTTTCTTATTTGTTGGGTCGGTTACATAAAACACTTGAACAACTTATCTCGCGAGTACGAATGATTCATCTTTGTATCCTACACGTTCAAGATCTATAATAGTGACGCCGTACTTGTCAACCTTTACAACTCATGGAGTTAGACCTAACGATATCGAAATAGAGGGATCTTAAAAATAATATAGTTATGCTCCCAAATTTTCTCTACAAGCCCGTAGTACATGCTTGGGTCAACAGTACTGAAGTACGCATGAAATGCATCTATACGGACACCTGAGTTCTATACTGTGCTCTTTCTATCCTGATCTATTGTATAAAATGTGTACTCATTAATGTCGTATTCTTGGCATGTCATAATTATAAATTTTGGCCCTTTTGCCAACCATTGAAGTGTTTTACTTGATGATCTCCTTGTGAATTTCACTTTCAACCATTTGTTGAACCAACGGTTGTGTTGTCTAGTGATCCAAACCTCTGACTGGCCTGGATTCACTTGGCGTAGCATGCCCTTGTGCTCTTCAATATAAGAGGATGCTTTAGTTATGTGTTGCAAGACCGTGAATCGAATTGAGCATATGTATCCAGATATAGAGTTATTGCTTTCCTTCCGATGGTCCCGACACCCTCTAGCCTCCCCTTATAACGAGATAGATGTACACCTATCGGTTTGACCTGATCCATGTAATCGAGGCAAAACTTAATGACCTCTTCAGTTGCATAATATTCGACAATGCTGCTCTCCGACTAAGACCATTTCCGTACATAGGACTTGATAATTCCCATGTACCTCTTGCATAGGTACATATGACAAAGAAATATAGGGCCGCATATCTTTATCTGTTTCACAAGGTGGGCAATGAGATGGACCATGATATCAAAAAATGAAAGAGAAAAATACATCTCAAGATGACATAGAGTCGTCAACATCTTGGTCTGCAGAGCATCTAGTCCATCGGGATCGATGACCTTCTGAAAAATTGTGTTAAAGAAATAACATAGCCTCATGATTGTCATTTGAACCTTGTTCGGTAAAATACTTCTAATTGCAACAGGAAACATTTATGTCATTAGCACATGATAGTCATAAGACTTCATGCCAATTAATTTCAAATATTCCATGGAAATAAGTTTCTTTATGTTGGCGGAGTGACTGGACGGAACTTTCACACCATATAAGAACTAACACAGTTCAGTTCTCTCAAATTTAGACAGAGTGTAGCAAGCTAGGGGAGGGTATGTCTGACCTTTATCGGTCTCTATCGGTGCTAACTCAGTTCTGATGTTCATAGCAACCAAGTCACAACGTGCGTTGACACCATCCTTTGTTTTATCACGAATGTTCAATAAGAGACTAATCAAACTATCACCTATATTCTTCTCTACATGCATGTCATTGACGCAATTGTAAATTTCTAAGTGCTCCTAATAAGGCAAGTATCAAAATATTGACCTTTTCTTCCACATATTTTCCTAACGGGTCCTCAACTTACATCCCTTTTCAAGCACAATATCGATATATTTGACTATATCGTAGACCTCTTTCTTGGTAAAAGGCTTTGGTGTTGAGTCATCCTTTTTTTCCATTAAATTATTTTTTCATCTTGCAGTATGGGTGATACCTTGGAAGGAACATACGGTGACGCATGTATACAGTTTTGCGGGAGTTGTTCAACCACGCACTCTCGGTATAATCTAAGCTGTGCGGACATGTATTAGCTCCTTTTCTACTCAACCCCGACAGGTTACCAAGGGCAGGAAAATCATTAATGGTGCATAACAATATGACACGCGGAGTGAAGTTCTCTCGTTTGTCCGTATCCCATACCTTTACCCTTTTGTTCCACAATATTACAAGATCTTCCACTAGTGGTGTTAGGTACAGATTAATATCGTTCCCTGATTGCTTCTGTCCTTGGATAAGTAGTGACATCAAAATGTATTTTCACTTTATACACAGCCAAGGAGGAAGGTTGTACATGCATACAGTCACGGGTCAGGTGCTATATCAGCTGCTCATGTTACCGAAAGGATTCATTCTATCTATACTCAATCCAAACCTTATATTCCTCGGTTTCACACCAAAGTCTACAAACATTCTATTGATGTTCCTCCACTGAGCAGAATCAGTAGCGTGCCTCATCATTCTATCTTTTTTATGCTACTCTGAGTGCCAACGCGGCAATCTTGCATCTTTTCGATTTGCAAATAAACACTTCAAACGGGAAATTATATGTAGATACTACAACATTTTAGTAGGAGGTCTTTATTTCACCTTGATGCTCTCCCCGTCATTAGAGTCATTTTTACACTTTGTATCGGAATGCTTTGCACAACAGACAAATATGTAAGCTTGCATACTCTTTACGGTAGAGAATACAATCATTCAGACATGTATGTATTCTTTCTACTTCTATGTATGTATGTATTCACCGTGACTGGTCCAATATGTATACCCTTTTTGAAACCCCTTTGAATCAAGTGATTTTTGATATGTGCTGAGTTGGTAAATATATTCAGATTATCGCAATCAATGCATGGACAATACATATATTCTATCATCTTCTTCAACATATTCTGCTTGACTGCTCTTCTAAAAATAGACACGCCATTAATGTATCCCGTTCTTAATGTATATCCAGTTTCTGTCCATCTATGCTACACTTGAAACAAATTAGCTAGTGTCAAATTGAATTAGTAATGTTACTATAGCTAACCAGCCTAACTACTTACGTACATAATTATCATTCACCTTATAATAAATTGTTCATATCTAAACGAAGAGCTAGCCACATATTCATGAAGCAAGAATATATTGAAGTAAATTAGGAGTACTGACCCATTCTTAAATTAGAGCAAACCACCATCTCTCTCTAAACCTAGGTACGTAATTAGATCTAAAAATCTAACTATCATCTCTCTCAATTACAAGGTATATAAGTTATTAGAAATAAAATACTAACATATAATCACTGAGAATAAATCGATCTACAAGCGGTATATTTTCACCAAACTCCCCAAAGCAGGCTACCTCCTTCAATGTAGCGCAATGAAACAGATCTGTCGAGACCACGCTGGATATATATATATATGTATGTATATATATATATACATATATATATATATGTATATATATATGTATATATATATATGTATGTATATATGTATGTATATATGTATGTATGTATATATGTATGTATGTATGTATGTATGTATATATGTATGTATGTATGTATGTATATATGTATGTATGTATGTATGTATGTATGTATGTATGTATGTATATATGTATGTATGTATATATGTATGTATATATGTATGTATGTATATATGTATGTATATATGTATGTATGTATATATGTATGTATATATGTATGTATGTATATATGTATGTATATATGTATGTATGTATATATGTATATATATATATATATATATATATATATATATATATATATATATATATATATATATATATATATATATATATATATATATAATAACGTATGTATCTCTGATTTGTTCCAATTACAAACACTTTGTGATATGAAACTATCACGCATGCTTGTATTAATAACTGTCTGTGAACTAGTATAGATGGTTATTTATAAAAAAAATCATCTGTGATGTTTGCCACTATTACAGATAGTTTGTATAAATAACCGTCTGTGAATTATCATAAACGGTTATTAATAGAAACCGTTTGTGAT
Source organism: Melocanna baccifera (assembly GCA_036346265.1). Classification (NCBI taxonomy): domain Eukaryota; kingdom Viridiplantae; phylum Streptophyta; class Magnoliopsida; order Poales; family Poaceae; genus Melocanna; species Melocanna baccifera. The sequence goes on along the minus strand of CM070691.1, from coordinate 14,933,669 downwards.
GGATTACATTATCATAGATGGTTTGTATGAATAATCGTCTGTAAAAATATCACAGACGATTATTTGTATAAACCGTCTGTAATAGTTACATATAAAATTGTAATTTAGCCGTATGGTATAGTCTCTCCTATGATAGTGTCAGTAGCATGATAGAATCCAGGCGTGCTTTTTAATCCGTCGAATAATGCGCATGGCCTCCTATAGTTTTATCCCATCATGCATTCATTAAACACGCCTGCGTGCAACAGGAAACAAAACATTGGAGCACTTAATGCATGCGACAGGCAACCACCGTATCGTATCAATCGCCTCACTGTGGCCGCAAGCACGTACTTCTCTCCGTATACCTCGCTATAAAAACTGGTGCGGTGTGATCGATCCTGCAGCAGAGGAGAAGGTGGCGAGTAGCGAACCAATGGCGTCTCTTCGCCAAGGCCACACTGGCCATGCATGCCGGCTCTTCGTTCTGCTGTTGGTGGTGGCGGTGGTGCATGTGCCTTGCGTCCGTGCAGCAGACTCGGCTACGAACATCTCGGCCATCTTCATTTTCGGCGACTCGATCGTCGATCCCGGCAACAACAACCACCGGCTGACGGAGGCGAAGGCCAACTTCCCGCCGTACGGGCAGGACTTCCCCGGCGGGAAGGCCACCGGGAGGTTCTCCGATGGCAGGGTTCCCGGGGACATGCTAGGTGCGTACCTAACTGCTAGTTTATTTTTTTATGCTATTTTAGGTGTAGCATGGAGGACTTTGCCTTTTCTGCAAATTTGTGAATAGATTTGCAGATGGAGTTTCTTTTACTACGTTTTGTGAAAATTTAGTTACACAAATATCAAAACATATTTTGTTTTCTTTTTTTTGACAGAGAGAGAGGGAGAGAGTATATTGTTGTTCATGTTTGCACAAATCAAACATTCGGCTCTGTTGTTAGTTGCTTTAAAATCTACGTACTGTTGATCTAGTACCAGTGAATGAGGGCGACACTTTTGCATCCTTAGTCCAAACATTGTACATGCAAGACTCATTACCAGTTTCAAATTTTTACTGGCGGGGCCGGCAACACCGATTTTTCCGATTATCAGAAAATTTTGGTAGATTTCATCCAAAAATTTCAAATTGATTTTTGAATTTCAAAAAATTTCGGCCAGCAATCAGTTGAAAATATCGGATGAATTCAAAAAAATCACAAACATATGTGTAAATTCAAATTACCTGAAATAATTTGGCCGATACTATATTTTACCGAGGGTCATGGTAAAAAATTTATTTCCTGTTACCGGCCGAAAATCGGTTGGTAATGAGAACGCTGTATGTACATGTAATTTCAAAGTAAGGATTTCATAGGTTGGTCTGCATGAAAATATTAGTAATTAACCACAAACTTACTACTATCAGTGTAAAAAAATCATTCATATTTGTGCCATTTCCTATACGATTTCTTTTCGGGGAGGTATATATAGCGCTGAAGCATTGGTTGTTTTATGCGCCTATAGAGTATGAAATGGCTCGATTGGGCAGTGTTGCATGAATTAATTGCACACTCGAGCAAAGAAAGTCTAGCAGGAGTAGAAAAGAAATGTTTTCCCAAATGGGTCATCGACGGTCAACTCTATCACATCAGTTAAAGCCACCGCTTAATTTAGTTTCTGAGTTTTGCTTTCTTCACTATTCATTAATTTTATTTTTTTCTGGTTTTTTTATTTTTGGACTTTTTTGTCTTTTCTTTTTTCATATTCATTTGCATTGTCGGTAATGGGCTAATATATTTTTCTATTTTTATTTTTTTAAAATTTAATTATGTCAAATAAATCAACTTAGCTACAGTAAAAAATAAATCAGCTACAATAAATAACTATAAATCAACGTCATTCTCAACACCTCTTAACTATCATGGACAAGTGGGCGAGCAACAAAGCCAGAAACCGGACAAACCAGTCCATACATTTATATCAAACCACCTTGCAGTGGCTTCGCGCCAAAGGTCCCGCCATATGTGTATTTTAAACTGTTTAGTTGTGTTAAGGCCTCTTTAGAACATAGAAAATAAAAAACAAAGGAATAGGAAAAACACATGAATTACATAGAAATGACAATGGGAATACAAAACAGAGGAATTGCTTTTGAAAGGTGTTTGGATGCTCCATACGAATTTTGCAGGAATTTAGAGAGAGAAGGTCCATGCAAGAACAAAGGAATTTTTTCATGAGGTCCAATCTCATGTTAGAACTCCTCAAAAATTCCTACAGATTGTGCTATCCATAGGAATCTTAGAAATTACTTCCTTTATTTCAAAGGGCTATATAGGAATTTTTCTATAGAATTTTGTTCCTTCGAAGTTCTATAGAAATCATACGTTCCAAATAAGCCCTTAAATAAAAAAGAAAGATTGAAAGGAGGAAGTACATGCTGGTTCTCGTAAACCATGGATGGAACTTGGACGTTTGTGCGGCACATCCTAATTAATTGCTCCAACGCTGAGCGCACATGGGCTTGAATGACCTTGGTCCCTGGCTGTAGGTATCATCTATAGGAATCCATATCAAACGCATACACAAGGTCATAAAGTGTTTCTTTTTCTCATCATTGATCATTGATTTCACTTCCTAGTAGAAACCCACAACCAAGACTTGTCTAATCTGATAGAAAAAAAAAGCTTTCTCAAATATGATACGAGGGAGATATATACAGCTTTAAACCAAAACCACATGGTCACATGGAAAGGTAAACAATTTGAGATTTGCGAGAACAAATGACCTCATTCCTGCCATGCTATTTGCAAAGAATAGAACTGTGGTTTTTCATGCTTTTGCTCATAATATTTTTTTTAAGACGTGCAAAAAACGTCCCCGCCATTTCTTCCTCGCATTTATCGGCGTCCCACTCTCCCCCTTCCTCTTCCCACTTCCCATCCATCTCTGCATCGCAGCCTTGCACTTGCAACCCACTATCTCTCTTCTTGCCCAAGCTCTGGTGATTTTTTTCCTCTGCTGTCAAGCAACGCGAGTTCTACAGCTACCCCTTGATCTGTTATTTTATATTTTTTATTGGCAAAATGGTCATTTTTCATGGTTAAACCAGTTGACTCTTGTTAGAATCGTTAGGGTTGGGGGTAGGAAGAACAAATATCGAACATTTGCAGTTGCACAACAGGAATTACCTCCTTCATGATGAGAAATGTGTGAAATTCAAAAAGCCTATTGGCAAATATGTATTTTTTTTCCTTTTTCTTAACATGTACATCTTTCCAAAATACTCTTAACTTTTGAGTTTTCTTAGAAATATGTAAGGCAACACTTCCCTATCACGGTCTGCAGAATTGAACTTTAACTATTAGTTTGTTTAACGGTTCATTGTTATTAATTATGAAATTATGATAAAATGAAAGTATTTTGAAATACGTGTCTAATGATGCCACGCTTGTGTCACTAAACATATTAATTTATTCCTAGATCCTATCTGTTGGCCAAAATTTATAAGTTCAAACACTCGAAGTGCTTGAGTACTTTATAAAAATGAACGGATTTAGTAATTATCTATATAAAAACAATTTAGTCCCACACTAAGTGACAACTTAAATATGTATTAATGCATTATAGTTTAATTATTTCTGATTGAACAGCTTCTAAGTTGGGTATTAAGGAACTGTTGCCTCCTTACAATGGAGATGATCTTGAACTAAGTGACCTACTCACTGGTGTAGCCTTTGCCTCTGGAGGCAGTGGATATGATCCTCTCACTTCTGTAATCTCTGTAAGTTTTTTTCTTAGAAAATACATCTCAGAATATAGTTCTCTATAAATATATTTTTTCTTCATATTGCACTGGAAGATGCTCTCCCCGTTCTTTTTTGCTTGACTTATTAGAATCCGTACCATTAAACTTTTTAAAGTTTGATCATCAATATATTTAAAACTATCTAGATTGACTATACTAATATTATAATTTTATTAGTATATCTTAATGTAAAGTTATAAAAAGTAGCAGTTAAAATCGTATCTCAAGACCATAAAAAACCAAAAACATAACGTAAAAAAAGAACAGAAGGAGTAATTAAGAATGTTATGTGAATTGAGAAAAGTACTAATAAATGTTACTACATCTTGTTTTGGTTCAGACTGCCATACCTAGTTCTGGTCAACTTGATTTATTCCATCAATACAAGGAGAAGCTAAAGGCTTTAGTCGGAGAGGAGGAGATGACACGTGTCATCTCCAAAGGCATCTACTTCACTGCCATGGGGGCAAATGACCTTGCAAATAATTATTTTACGGTTCCTCTAAGGCGCCATGAATATGACCTTCCTTCCTATGTGGACTTTCTTGTCTCTTCCGCAATCAACTTCACTGTGGTAAGGGTTATTTTTTGAAGTTTCTAAACTTATTAGGAAATCCTGGAGGTTAGATTTCTCACGTTTACGTCAGACTCAAAAACTCTATGAACCATCACTTCAGTTGTGCATTTTGAATTTTCTCTTAATTTAATCCCGCACACGATATGTTTTGCGAATGTCCTAGATTACTCTACCTTCCACCTCATCTTTGTATAACATCAATTTTTCTGAGCAAAATTCAGCACAGGGAAGTTTTCTAAAAAAAATTGTACCATAAATAATTTAAACTGGCCTCCTTTTATTATCTTTCTTGCAAATATTTTTCTGTTATGGGCCTGCAGCCAATCAATATGTGTTTATGAGAAAATTACTACTGTCTTCTATATGCTCTTTTGCACAGAAACTGAATGAGATGGGAGCAAAGCGGATCGGATTTGTTGGCATTCCACCAATTGGATGCTGTCCTTCACAAAGAACACTTGGATCACGAGAATGCGAGCCATTACGAAATCAAGCGTCTGAATTATTCAATTCTAAAATAACGAAGGAAATAGATCGATTAAATGCAGAACGTAAGGTTGATGGATCCAAATTTGCTTATATCGATATATACTACAATTTGCTTGATCTTATTCAACAACCTAGTTTTTATGGTAAGTCCACATTATGTCTTCAATTATTATTTTACCATATTTTGGAAACATAGTGGGAACAATTATTATTTTACCGTATAGATGCAATAAAAATATATTAACAGATATCACTGAGACAAATTAACCTCTTAAATGAGCTTAAAAGTTATTGATGAACTAATGTAGGTGCAAGATCTCTATACCGAACCAGAGTATGAACTAATGTAGGTGCAATATCTGTGTACCGAACCAGAGTATATGATATCTATGGATTTTTTTTTTTTGCGAAACAGGAGCTTAATTCTCGTTATCAGAAATAGGAGTACAATCTCGGAGAAGACAATTACACAAAAATTCGGGTGCCTTATCAAGCCAAGTGCACCTCTGTCTACTCCTAGAACCTTGTTTAGATGGATTTGTTTGTATCTTCATATTTAGGAGTATATGCTAATGGACATGTCATTATGGCAATTTTGTACTGAATATTGTGAAACTTTCCATTATGTAGGTTTCAAGACCGTATCGGAAGGATGTTGTGGCAACACAATCCTAGATGCTGCTATTTTCCTTGCATATCGCCCTGCATGCCCAAATGTTTTTGATTATATTTTCTGGGACAGCTTCCATCCTACCGAAAAAGCCTACAACATTGTGGTTGACAAGCTCATCCAACAAAATATGAAGGACCTAATGTGAAGTTTAAACTAAACAGTTCCACCAGCTCTGGACTTGATTCAATAGTTAATACTCATTACCACTTTTAAGACAATCTGACCATGCATGTATAAAGTGCTGGCCAATGAACATTTTCTCCTGTCAAACCGGCTAAAGGCTAGCTCTGTGTAAAGCACATATAACATTTATACTTGTCGACTGAAAACATAATGATTATTATGTATAGCAACAATACAGAGTGTTAACACATTGGAGTGGATATTTATTTTTTATAACTAAGGAACAAAAGCAATTTCTGCTGTAACATCTCACCATACTTAGTCCAGTGCATCCGAGCCTGTATAGTGTGTTAGTAATATTTTGGATTACTCTGGGGAACTATGCTAATGTGAACGGGTGCGCCGCTGTGGCCATGCCGATACAAAGAATGGCTGGCGGAACCAGCCACGCTGGCACCTCCGGAGTGCTGCTATATTTCTCTGCGACCAGTGATGTGTCTATGTTTGTGAGGACTCAGAAAGATTTTTTTTTTTGAAAAACAGGCAGGAGGGCTGCCTATTGTATTAATAGAAAAGGTTTTTAAAAACCAAAGTACAAACGGTAATTTAGATGTTAGGTTATTGCGCTGAACATTTCGCTCCTGTGGGCACCCAGCTCCGAGCTTCCTCTTTTATCTTCGCTAGTAGCGTCCTCTTTATGCACAACAGTTCTCAGATTAGATCAGAGCTTATGAGAGGCAACATGAGCATGCACAATATTAGTAATAAAGTAGATGAATCTCATAGAGAGAACTGAAATAACGACGACAAAACAACCATGACGAGAAAGAAATATTTGGCGAAGAAGACCGTAAATTTCTTAAGCATATTCTAAAAAGAGTATAAGGGATTGTCGTTTTCTCACAACGCTCTCGAATCTTTTAGAACTCTCGGATTCTTACTCTATATAAAAATCTAGTGTTAAAGAATAACATAGTCTTTAATCGTCTCGCGCATCTCTTGCTTTGGATGAACTAGTTTGTGTCTTGGGTTCTCTATGGTCACTCCTTATGGTTTTATATAGTGTCCCATAGTTCTCCAAAATGAAGAATACTATTAGAATTCATTTAGGAATTTATATAGCACATCTTTCCAAGCCCTAGTTGGAAATAATAGAAGTCATCGTACTCACTTGCCTTGGAACAGTTCACCCGAGTGTGTATTTAAGAAACCAATGGCTCTTGGTGTAGCATATTAAGGATCATTGTTAATATATATGCACATCGCAAAAACACCTGCACATTCATCCTGCCTTGGAGCTGTTATAATTCAGTTCTGGTACACCTGCCCATCTAGAATTCCTTTTGCTTCGTAAATCTTAGATCGCTCAGGTAATACGAGAGATGGACAATAATTCCCTGCTAGCTGCAACTTCTGGCAACAATTTCCTTAAAAGCCTACCAGAAACTCCCAACTCCAAGAAACTTCCTGCTGGGTCATCATTCTCTCTGAACTTCTTGTTGTGAATAGAGGGGCATGTCAGTAATTTCACAATTGAAAAAGAACAAGAAGAGATAGTAGGGCCCACCAGTCGGTGGGCCGGATCGAAAGGATAAGGAGGAGACCTAGTCACCTCCCCAGCTCACTCCTGTGCGGCTCCTTTCATCGGCGGCGCCCTTGGGCGATGCGCTTAGGGAGGCGGGCATCGCCCTCGACGGTGGCGTGTTCGGTTGGCCTAGTCCACCCGTGCGGCGGCGTATGCGTTCTGTCGTGCGGGCGTTTCTCCCGATCCAGTTTCCATGGGAGCGGCAACGGCTCATTTCTTAGATCCGATCTGAGGTGAGCAGTTTCGGTGGAGAGGTGAGGGGTGGTGGCGGCCCGGGAGCCTCGGCTCCGGCCGTTGGTGGCCACCACGCCGATAGTCTCTACCCCTCCAACTCTCGGCTATAAAATGAGGTCGCCTCCTCCCGTGACTAGTATCGGGCAAACAAGTGAGCTCTCTCCCTTTAACCCTCTCTTTTCTTCTCGATTTGCCTCTGGGTCGTGGTCTGTGGTGCTTCTTCTTCGGCACTTAAACGCTGGTCTCAGCCGTGAGACTTGTCCCTAGTGTTTGGCGGTGAGGCGCTAGGGCTTCTTGTGTGCTTACACGGCATCCCCTTCACCTTGACTTTGCTGGCTAGTGAGTATTAATCAGCGAAGGTGGGCTTTGTATCTTCAATTACCCTACTCCTCTCTCGCCACGTCATAGAGGTGTGCTATCTTTTCTGGGGTAGCGCCTTATGCCGTGCCTAGCTCTGGGATCTTCTCAGTGATTTCGAGTATTACGGATTTTGTGAGTATTCGGTTTAATTCTTTGCAGTTTGTGGCTTGTTCATATATCAGTGATTGTAAAGAAGCAGTGTGGGCTAAGTTGCTCGATGATGAAAATGGTCATATACTGAAATTGAATGATTACAACTTTGAGCTCTAAATCTTTGTTACTACTGTTATTGCTTTGTTTGAATGATTAAATCTAAGCTATACATATTGTTCTTTAGACATTGATATCACAGTCACATAGTTTCGGTATTTGCATGTCACTGGATCAATTCAATTCATATGCTGATTGCATATCTGTTAGTCAATTCGGTTTTGCATGACTTGATAATTTGGAATTCTGCAATCTGTGAGAAGATCAAGTTATATTTGGCTAAATTCTTGTTACAATTAAGTGATCACTTGGATTACATGCTTTGCTGGCCGAAATTATATGTTCCTGGTATATTTTGAACTTTGAGGTTGTTAGACTTTAGTTTAGAGCTCAAAGTTTGACATCTTCTTAACATATTTAATTGATGAAGAGTATAAGATTATAGTAGCAGGACGATCATGGTTTAGTCTTGTGTAACCCTACTTCGAGAGCACTCAACATTAATCAATTAAAACCTGTGCGTTATGCTAGTCTTAATTGATTCCATGCTTTTTACATTGGCATATATGTTTAGATTAGAAGTATCTTTGCTCCTTTTGTTGAATATGTGCTTTATTACAAATGATATGACATAATTACATGGTTATATGCAATTTACATCATTTGTATATCTCTTAATATATACTTTGAGTTTGTCTAATTGTGCTGGAATTATATCTATATATATGCTTATACCGCATAAATTGTAACAATCCAGAAAACCTAGTATTCAGGAAATGGCTTTCTCATCTGATGTCGTTAAGCTGGAGGTGTTTGATGGTGCTAACTTTAAACGTTGGCAGGCTAAGACGAAACTTTGGCTGACTGTTCTCAAATTATTTTGGGTAATATCAAATCCTCCGGTGTTCCCATTGGAAACCGCTGAAATGACATAGTAGGAGGATGCAAACAATTCAGTCTTAGCCCTTTGCTAGCCATCCTATCCAACTGGCTATTCGACGACTACATTAACTTCACAAATGCCAAGTAACTCTGGGACAAACTTGAAGAGAAATATTCCGAAGGGGATAATAGGAATAAGTCATTTGTGACTGTCAACTACTTGAACTACAAGATAGTTAAAGGACGGTCGGTGAAAGAGCAGCTCCATATATGTGACTTAAGTCAGTACGACTGTGCCCTATCAGAAAATTTCAAAGTGAACGTCATCTTGGCTAAGTTACTACCCTCGTGGCGTGACTTCGTGACCGCTCATAAACATATGAAGGAGTGCTTGACTCTTAATGATTTGCCAGCAGCTATTAATGTCGAAGAGCGTGCTAGAGCCGATGCTGGTGCAGGAAAGACTCAAGTCCAAGCTCATTAGGTGTAGGTCAAGAGTACTAGAGGCTCTGGGAAACCAAAATTCAAAAATCAGCCCTAATTTAAGCTCCAACTAAAGAAAATAAAGAAGAAAAAGAAGGAAATCAACTACTTTGTTTGCGGGGAGGCCAGGCATTGCCACAATCGCAAAGGCAGATGTCTCTCTCCTGGTCAGCACAAGAGCCGCAACGTTGAAAAAAATGTCGCATTGGCCAGCTCCAGTTTGGAAGAGTGTATACCTCTGACCTTTATAGCAAGTCCATCAATTAATTAGTGGATTGATATAGGTGCTACTAGACATATATGTGCTGATCGATTATGTTTTTTTCTTCATTTTAGGGTGAAGATGGTGGATCCGTCCTAATGGGGAATGGAGCCGCTGCGACAGTACATAAAATTGGACAGGTTTGCTTGAAGCTTACCTCGGACAAAACACTCATCCTGAAAGACGTACTGTATGTGCTTGCAATGATTCGCAACCTTCTGAGCGGGTGAATGCTATGTAGGCAAGAAATAAAGCTTGTGTTTGAGTCCAATAAGGTCGTGTTGACTAAGTATAGAAATTTTATAGGCAAAGGCTATGATAGCGGAGGCATGTTCCGCTTATCTATTCTTGATTCCAATAATGTAAACATTTATAATGTTTCTCATTGCAATAAAATTCATAAATTTAGCATTCACGTTTGTGTCATGTTAACTTTGAAACTATTATGCGGTTAAGCAAAATAAGTTTAATTTTAAGCTATAATTATAAGAAGGGTTCAAAGTGTAAAGTGTGTGTGCAAACAAAGCAACTCCGAAAACCTTTTCATAGCGTTGAATGGCGGAGCACTTGTCCATTTGAACTAATACATTCTGATCTTTGTGAGATGTATGAAATATTAACGAAAGGTGGCAAACGTTATTTTTTTGACTCTTATAGATGATGCGACTAAGTATTGCTACATTTATTTACTTAAGTCGAAAGATGAAACACTTGAATGCTTTAAAGTCTATAAAACTGAAGTTGAAAATCAGCTAAAAAAGAAGATCAAACGGTTAAGGTCAGATCGAGGTAGCGAATACGTCTCGAATGAATTCTCTCAATTCTGTGAAGAAAGTAGAATAATACATGAGATTACTTTACCTTACTCACCCTAATCAAATGGAATAGCCGAAAGAAAGAACCACACTCTTTATGACTTGGTTAATGCCATGCTCCAGAGTTCAAGTATGCCAAACTATTGGTGGGATGAAGCAGTTCTCACATCTAGTTATATTCTGAATAGGGTTCCACCTCGCAATCAGGAGGAGACACCCTATAAAGGATGAAAGGAAAGAAAATCTAACTTGTTATTTCTTCGAACATGGGGATGTTTTGCAAAGGTACATGTGCCATTGCCGAAGAGAAGAAAGCTTGATCCAAAAACCATTGATTGTGTCTTTCTAGGGTATACTGTAAATAGCATGGCTTATAGATTATTAGTAGTCAAATCCAACATGAGTGACATCACTACAATTATAGTAATGGAGTCTCGTTATGCGACCTTCTTTGAATATGTGTTCCTTATGAGACCAACTGAAGTCATTGACCATATGGGCCAGATGACTGCTCTATTCTTTCTAGTGTGGACAACACCGCTCCAGAGTTGGAATTGAGGAGGAGTAAGAGGCAGATGTCTGAAAAGTCACTGGACGATGACTATGTCACCTATATCGTGGATGATGAACCACAAATCCTTTCAGAGGCATATGCATCCTCCGATGTGGATTACTGTAAGGAGGTAGTCCGTAGTGAGATAGATTCCATTATAGCTAATGGAACCTAGGAGATTACAAATCTTCCACCTGAATGCAAGCAAATGGGCTGCAAATAGATCTTTAAGAGAAAGTGTAGACTTGATGGTACTATAGAAAAGTATAAGATCCACTTAGTGGCTAAAGGTTTTACACAAAAGGAAAGAGAAGACTATTTTGATACATACTCTCCTATGGCTCGTTTACCCACAACACGGGTGCCTTTAGCACTAGCTGCCGCATACAAACTCTAAGTACATCAAATGGATGTAAAGACCGCTTTCCTAAATGGAGAGTTGGATGAGGAGATTTATATGCAACAGCCTGATGGTTTTGTGGTTGAATGGCAAGAGAAGAAAATATGTCGATTGATTACATCTTTTATGGTCTAAAGCAAGCTCCCAAGCAGTGGCACGAGAAGTTTAATAGTACAATGATAAGCCGATAAATGTGTCTACTATTGATTTAGTGGGAGTGAAGGTGTCATTATATTTATACGTAGATGACATATTGCTTTTTGGGACTAACTTGGATGTAACCAATAAAATAAAGTCTTTCTCTCTCTCAGAACTTTGATATGAAAGATCTGGACAAAGCAGATGTTATTCTAAATATCAAGTTTATAAAGGGTGAGAATGGGATTACCCTTTCACAATCCCATTATGTGAATAAGGTCCTAATCATATTTGGATTCATGGACTGTAAGCCAGTAGCCACACGGTATGATCCAAATGCTAAGCTTCATAAAAACATTAGACATGGAAAAGATCAGCTTAAGTATTCACAAATTATTGGATCCTTGATATATCTAACTAGTGCAACTAGACCAGACATCTCATATGCTGTAAGCAGATTGAGTCGTTATACGTCCAATCAAGGAGATGATCATTAGATAGCACTAGAGAGAGTACTAAGATACCTAAAAGGAACATCAAATTTGGGAATACACTATTGTGGTCATCCGGGAGTCTTAGAGAGATTCAGTGATTCTAACTGGATCAGTGACTTGGATGACATGAATGCTATGAGTGGCTACGTGTTCACTCTAGCAGGTAGGGTTGTCTCATGGAAGTCTTCTAAACAGACTATCCTTACACATTCCACCATGGAGGCTGAGTTGGTAGCACTTAATTCAGTGGCTGTAAAGGCAGAATGCATTAGAGAACTCCTTTGTGACTTACCTATTTTGGAAAAGCCAATTCTAGATATATTGACCTATTGCGATAACCAAACCATTTTGGTTAAGGCAAAGAGTAGGAAGGACAATGTGAAGTACTTAAAACATATAAAGAGATGACTTAAGTCGATCAGGCATGCCAGAGAGACGGGTGTCATTTCTATAGAATACATCTAGTCTGAAAGCAACTTGGCAGATCCTTTCACTAAACGATTTGCGCGGAAGGCCATCCTTGTAGCATCTAACGGAATGGGGCTTATACCCATGTAAAGGCTCACATTGGTAGTAACCTATCCTAGAAGATCGAAGATCCCGTGAACTAAGCTCTAGGTCAACAAGCTATGTGGGTTTAAAGAGCACATCTAAAGGGTCCTATTAGCTGTAGTGCTCTGTCTGTATAGAAGGTTGAGCGATAGCTCTTAATGAATTCGATGTTTACATGACCTTGGGAATCATCCTAAAGATTCCCTGGAGAATTCACCTATGTGAGTACAATCGTGAGGTCGCGATCAAAGAAAGTTAGGGGTATACTTTCTTAAAAGTACTCATGAGCAAGATATGAGGATATGACTGTAATGTCCCAACCCGAGAGGGAAAAGGGCAAGCCACCCCATAAGAGTGTGACTTGGACAAAAATTCTCACACAAAGGCACTAGATCAAGGTGAAATCCTCCTTTGTCTATGCAGAATCGTAGTCTTTGATACTAGGCTTTGGGTTCACACCCGAAAGGAACCCATCATCGAACAGCTATATATTGAACAAGACTTTGAGTATCTTTTATCAATTGATGAATTAGTGGGGACTATTGTGAATAGAGGGGTATTTAAGTAATTTCACAATTGAAAAAGAAAAAAGAGAGATAGTAGGGCCCACCTATCAGTTGGCCGGATCAAAAGGATAAGGAGGAGACCTAGTCTCCACCCTAGCTCACTCCCACGCGGCTCGTTTCATCGGCGGTGCTCTTGGGTGGTGCGCTCGGGGAGGCGGGCGTCGCCCTCAGTAGCAGCGTGTTCGGTTGGCCTAGTCCACCCATGCAGCGGTGCATGTGGTCCTTCATGGGGGCATTTCTCCCGATTTGGTTTCCGTGGGAGTGGCAACAACTCATTTCTCAAATGCGATTTGAGGTGAGTGGTTTTAGCGGAGAGGTAAGGGGCGGTGGTGGCCCAGGAGCCTCGGTTCCAGCTGTTGGTGGCCACCGCACCGATGGTCTCTACCCCTCCTCCTCTCGGCTATAAAACGAGGTCGCCTCCTCTCATGACTGGTATCGGGAAAACGAGTGAGCTCTCTCCCTTTAACCCTCTCTTTTCTTCTCGATTTGCCTCTGGGTTGTGGTCTGTGGTGCTTTTTCTTTGGCACTTAAACGCAGGTCTCGACCGTGAGACTTGTCCCTGGTGCTTAGCGGTGAGGCACTTGGCCGGTGCTTCCCGTGTGCTTGAGCGGCATCCCCTTCACCTTGACTTTGCCGATTGGTGAGTATGTAACAGCGCAGGTGGGCTTTGTATCTCCGATTACCCTGCTCCTCTCTCTTGCCGCGTCATAGAGGGGTGCTAGGTTTTCTGAGACAACCCCCTATGGTGTGCCTGGCTCTAAGATCTTCTTAGTGATTTCGAGTATCACCGACTTTGTGAGTATTCAGTTTACTTCTTTGTAGTTTATGGCTTGTTCATATATCAGTGATTGCAAAGAAGCAGTGTGGGCTAAGTTGCACAATGATGAAAATGGTCCTATACTGAAATATAATGATCACAGCTTTGAGCTCTAAATCCTTATTACTACTGTTATTGCTTTGTCTGAATGATTAAATCTGAGCTATACATATTGTTCTTCAGACATTGATATCTCAGTCACATAGTTTCGGTATTTGCATGTCACTGGATCACTTCAATTCATATGTTGATTGCATGTTTATTAGTCAATTAGGTTTTGCATGACTTGATAATTTGGAATTTTACAATCTGTGAGAATATTAAGTTATATTTGGCTAAATTCTTGTTGCAATTAAGTGATCACTGTGATTACATGCTCTGCTAGCCAAAATTATATGTTCTGGGTATATTTTGAACTTTGAGGTTGTTAGACTTTCGTTTAGAGCTCAAAGTTTGAAATCTTCTTTGACATATTCAATTAATGAAGAGTATAAGACTATAGTAGTGGGACGACCAAGATTTAGTCTTGTGTAACCCTACTTCTGAGAGCACTGAACAATAATCAATTAAAACATGTGCGTTATGCTAGTCTTAATTGATTCCATGCTCTTTACACTGGCATATATGTTTAGATTAGAAGTATCTTTGCTCCTTTTGTTGAATATGTGCTTATTACAGATGATATGATAGAATTACATGGTTGTATGCAATTTATATCATTTGTATACCTCTTGATATATACTTTGGGTTTGTCTAATTATACTGGAATTATATCTACATTTATGCTTATACTGCATAAATTATAACACTTCTCACACTTCATGAAGAGCCAACTAGCTGTGTAAAAGAGTTTCTGTTCTGCACTTCTGCCTTATGGATTACTAGACAATAGGCCATGCGATTGCATGAGTGCGTGACGCCGTGTGAGCACGCTCCCAAGGTATTTACTTGTATATTTGGACAATTGATTTAATAAGAATGTTTATGATTTAGTTATGTATATGACTTATTGGAATATATTCCAAGCAACTCTTTCCATAAATAATAACTTTTTGTTTGCCACTTACTTTCTCTTTTTCCCTAGATTTTTATTTTTAATCTACAAGCCGAAAGGACCAAATTCCTTCCTAATGGGCCAAATCGACCCACTTATTGTTTTCTTCTTTTCATTTCCCAACTCATCATTACTACCTCACTTCATCCCCCGCACCGCTCCTCCTCCCCCACTCTACCATCACCACCTCAGCCTCCCCCCACAGCGCCCCGCCAACTCTACCTCCTCATGCCACTCCGTCTTCATTGCCACACCATAGCTACCTCCACCTCCCTCGCGCCCCTCTACCTTCCCCTTGGTACCGCCGCCACCTCCACCCCCACGGTGCCACTCTGCTTTCCCCGTGTCGCTGCCTTCTCCACCCCTATGCCGTCACCTCCCCATATGGTTTAAATAGTAGTCTCCTACTATTTTAGCACTACGAAGGGTATTGCACCAGTAGGAAGCTGAATACCACTTCAGACCCTTCATGAATCTTATCCCATTTGACATGGTGAACCCGTGGGCATCTGGTACAGTCAGGTGGTATGGTCATCTAGACCATACCCACCCCATAGTCTCTTCTGAAGGATCAGTTCATGATGATCCAAGTCTGGTTTGCTTCCTTTTGACGATATATTTCCATTCCAACTTTTGAAAGTGTGTGATTCCCTTCAGATCCTGAAGATCACAACAACTAACACATATCTTGTACATTTAGCAATTAATTAATGATTTAACGAGCAACTAAAGGATAAAATCAGTAAAATATATGTAAGAAACAATAGGAAGATACTATGCCTTTTCGGTGCATCAATGAGCTCAATTTTCTTGATTATTTCTCTCCTATACTATCATGACTTAATTTATATCACATTCATTTTATACGATTTCTCAACTCTTATGAAACTGCCAAAATTATGAATTATTGCTTATAAACCTCACCTGAATAGAAGTTATTCTTTTTCAAACATGTTTTTGTAGAAAAGCCTTAAATTTAGGAAAAAAAATCAAGCAAAAATCTAAAGGGGGACACACGGGCCGAAACGCTTGGAAACCAGTATGGACCCCTAACTAATTGTCCAACTACAATTGTGATGCTGGCCAGTGCCTAGGCCACCCAACGACAAGCTCCTGCCCCCTGTCTACTAGGACCGAGAAGGACTGTAACACCTCATGTACCAATGTGATATATTACTATGGAATGTCATCGCCAAATAGAAAATCAAATAAGAAGGCAACAATAAAATTTACAAAAAAATAAAATCTTTAAGGTGTACTTTATTAAAAGGTCAACAGAAGCTGAAACAAGAGTTTATAAATATGGGACCAGTCCACTCTAATAAAAATTAAACAAATGAAATAATTAAGTAATAGCAAGCCACGGTGCTGAAAATCCGAGTGCTTCTATCCATACATGATGCTATCACTCCACTAGCCTTTTTTTTGAGATTGAAAGAGCAAGCGTGAGATTGAAAATCTCAGCAAGTACCCAACAACGGTCGCAACACGATAATTAAAGGACAAGCGATGCAACCAAGTAAGCAAGTAATAGATACAAATCAATGTCACGGTACGGGATTAACAACGACACTAATATAGAGAGTGAAATTGAGATGAAGGTTAACATGGCATACGTGATAGTTGCATTTGAGTAAGAGATAATTGTTATTTAGTAACTTGTCGTAATGGCACTACGGTTACTCCCCACATACCCGGTATATGAGAATAGCCAGGCACACCATCATCCTCGACTGTATACCGCGACGGGGTGTAATATCCTGTGTAACGAGAATGTATGGCCCTCCGTACGTTACTAGGTGGGTAGCAATCTCCCTTATATGTGATAACGCCAGGCCAGGCAATCAAGTAATTTTTAGTGATTTAGATGTTTAGGATATTAGGTAGAGATAGTAAAACTGAATGAGAGTATAATAAGTGAGAAGGTTGCTAGATACTTGATAATCGCCGATACGAGACGAGGGACAAGTGATAAAGAGACATGGGCTAGGATTAATTTGATAAGAGACCACTAAAGAAGCCCAAACACACAGGGTTGTCACACAGTTCATTTTTATTAGAGGTTGAGTAGTCATTAGTCCAATTAACAAGTATTTACATACAATTCTAACTTGGTTTATGAACAGCAAGGTACAAGACTAATAATAACATAAACTAAACGATACGCATGAATAAAATAATAGGCATAAAATGATAGCATGGATAAAATGATGAACGTGAATATAAAGTTAAGCATAAAATAATAAGCATGATTATGATGATAAGCATAAAATGATAAGCATGATTATGATGATAAGCATAAAATGATAAGCATGATTATAACGATAAGCATAAAATGATAAGCATGAATCTCATAATGTTAATTTTTAGCATTTAATTCTACCAAGCATGGCCTCGACTAACCTAAGATATTACTTGGTCATCGAATTTCATCAATGATATATGATATGGTAATAATACCCTAAGACCAGCAATGGTTATACATGGACCGGTGTTATGTGAAACGGAAAGGCTACGGTCACGAGGTACTTGTCTTGAGCACGTCCTGCTGGCTCGCTGCACAAAGGATCTGGAATGTGCTGCTGCTCGAGGACTCCCTCTAGATCAGCATGGGAACCTACATGATCAGATGATAAGAATCAGATGGAGAATCAAGGTGAAACTTGAAGGCAAACATTAGGGATCATTCAGCCGACAGAAACGCATTCGCACACTTTTGCCATGCGAACTGCCATTCGGCTAAGCGTGACGTTCCACCACGTGAAGACGTTCCACCGTGAGAACGTCAACCAAACCTCTGAGCGAAACCACGTTCGCACTACATGGTGACGAATGGCCCATCGGCCATGGTCACCACCCGCCGCCAACTACTGCCGCCGGCGGCGACCGCCACCTCTAGCTGCTCGCCGCCTCGCACCGTCGCCGTTGCGTGCCCCGCGTTCGCCTCCACGCTACGCCACCGCGCGTATTTTGTTGGCCCGCTGCCTGCGCGCACTGCTGTGCCGCCACCGCACCGCGCGGCCGCTGCCATGCCCGTGTGCTGCGCAGCTCGTGCTGCCGTGCCACCGCTGCCTATGCTGGCCGCCGTAGCACCTGCACCAACAGCCGCCGCCGTCTTGCTAGCGCCAATGCTGCCTACACCCAGTCTCACTGACCTGCTGCCTGCGAGCGCCGCAACCACGCCGGCCATGCCGCCTGTTCACATGTCCTTGCCAGCCCACCTCGTGCTGCCACTACGCCGGCGTTGCCATGTCGTGCACACACCGCCTTGCGGGCCTCCGCCACACCGGCTCCCTACATGCGCCGCCGTGCCCGTGAGCTGCTATCGGCCTGCCATGCACCGTGCCGCGCTGGTGCACGCCCGACCAAGCCGCCGCCTGCACCGCGCTCCGGCGCCGCCCCCACACGCGTGCCACGCTTGTTCGCCGCCTCTACAAGGGAGAGAAAGAGAAAAGAGAGAGAGAGGGAGAAGAAGAGAGAGGAAAGAACCTGAGAGGGTGCGGTGATAGTTGGGAGGTGGCGGCGCGATGGGGGTGAGCTAGGCCCCTCTGGCTTTTAAAAGGTTAGGTTAGGGTTTTTTTTCGGTTCGGGCGTTACAAGGACACATGGTAGTATCAGTCAAATCAGGGTTGGCACCGACTCCGGATGCCAAACTTTGACTCAAACCGACTGGTAGGAGAATTTTTCAGAAACTCTCAAAAGTATGTTTGGTAGTATTTTTGGGTGAATTTTAGAGTTTTCCACTATTTATAAAACTTAACTATTATTTTTTTGGAAATATGCACGAACTTTGGAAGAAAAGGGGAAGCATCTAGAAGACATCATTAGTTGTGGGCTGGTGCCCAACCCTAGCATAGATTCTGAGCAATTCAAAGTCCAGTCTTCCAGATGATGGCTTGGTCTAGTCTAGTTCTAGTCAATAGAGTTTCACCTAGTTCCAGATCTTCTGTTTCAACTTATGTAAGTGGTAATGATTTAGCCTCAACTTGTTGTATCTACTTTGTTCGAGCTGATTGATCTACTTTTTGTTTGCATTTTCTACTTTTATTATTTTACTACCTAGTTGGGCAATATGCTTTTCTTTGAACAATTCCAAATTCGTAGATCGTTTTAGCTAGTTGTTTTAATGTTGATATGAGATATGCACAATAAATAAATAGCGCAAGCGCACAAGTCAATTGTATCTTTTCACCTAGAGACTAGAGTATTCCAAGGTTATCATATCCATTGAGAACAAACTTACTTCACTTAGGGTGTAGCAATCCAAAATTCATCTAACTACCTAGGGTAAGTGGATACGAGAGACATATGTGATACAACTTCAGCATAAAGATAGCAATGATATAGCAAATAGCAAGAAGCTAAAATAGGCCTAACTAGGATAAGGTAATGAGAACTAAGGATCAAAGGTTGCAATGCTAAATTGATGTAAGAATAAAATGCTAAATCAATCACTAAGGTGGCTCTCACTCTACAGTCCTATATCACCTTTTCCAGCTTCGCACTTATCACGCAATAGGGTTAATCTAAGCACAGCAAGTCCTACACAACTTGATATAGATCTGCTCGCTAGATCTAAACACTATGTCTGAACCTAGGCCTGAACAATCCATAATTACTTGTGAGACCATGTGGAGTTTACCCTATGATTTGTGATGAGTAATTGACTTTGGTTTGTATGTGTTGCCGAAGTTTGAGTTTGTTTTTAAGAATTCCTTGAATTTTATAGTTGTTGTCAGTGTGTAGCTGGTCTAACCTATTTGCAGAGCTAGTCAGATAGCTGAGCATTCACAGTTTGACTGGTCCAAACACTTGTCTCTGCATGTTTGAGTGTCGTAATCCAGGTTTTTACTTCAAAAATAGTAATAAAATAAAATAAATAAAAATAATAATTAGTTTAATTTAAAATAAAAATAAGTGTTATTTGGTTGTCTGAATTTTGAATTTTATTTGCCCAGTTTTTCTACTTTTAAAAAGGCTTTCATTTTGAAAAGTAATTTTAGTAAAAACAAAAATATTAAATAGATGATAATTTGAATTTTTTAAAATAATAATTAAAATCAATTGTTTAGAAGCATTTGTCTTTTATTTGGTTTTTCTATGAATTTTTGGAATATAAAATTTTATTACAAAATTAAAAGTATTTTTTGTAAAAATAATAATAAAGTCTATCTTTAAGTTGAAAATATTTTTTATAAGTCCAAAATAATTCCAAAAATTTTTGTGTATTGTTTTGAAATTTTTGGGTTTCATTTGCTATTTTCCAAATCTTTTTTTAAAAAAAAATAAAAGAAAAAACCCTTTCTGCACAGTCAACCAGGAAGTCTTACCAAGAATGCTACGAATTCTTCCTTCTTTCTTATCTCTTAAACCTTCTCCTTTCTTTTATCCCTTAGAGCTCAGGTTACTATTTATCTTCCCAAATTAGCCACCGAACGGATACAACGTAGCGCCATGGACTCTCTCTCCTCTCCAAGCAAGATTTCAAACAAAGTCCCATCCTCATTTCATGCCAAATAGGAAATCATCCCAAATCACACAAGCAACTAAATCTCGGTGGTTTCTCTCCATTTGACTCGATCATTTTTCTCATTTTTTTTGAATTTTCGGTGAACTACCCCATTAATTTCGACCAAAATTTTGGCAGTCGATTTTGGTTGTTTCGTAGCTCCCCTTCACCTATAAATTGAGCCATATGTGCCTTACCTCATTCTCCACAACACATTGTCTTGGTGTTGTCCGAAACCCTCTGGAGTTCCCTTAACCGGTCATTCTTCCCTAACTCAGGAGAGAACTTTGGTGAGCTCTCCCACCACTCCCATATTATGTTAGCCCTTAAAGGTTTTCTGGATATCCTCAACACTATTATCTACAATGCCTATTTTCAGTTTTAGTTGAAACCCACCAGAGCAGCATTGGCCATACTCGCTTCCTCAACTCTGGCGAGAAGTTCATCAAGCCTGATCTCTTCATCCATAAAGTATTTTAAAAAAAACCTTTTACCCACATGATCATGTCCTCATTTCTAACATTTCCATTCAAGTGGATTTTTTTATTTTATCATGAATCACCATCGGCCATCGCCCATAGCACCGCTGCTGTCACCATACTCCGTTTGACGTGCCGTCACATCCTGCGTGTTCCTCAGGTCCCTAACAACCCATTTTGCTACTTGGTTTTACCTCCTGTGCCTCTCCTCGCCAGCCACACTACCAAATAGTGGAGGCCTCCACTCAGTTAGTGTTAGTTGATGGTCTCTATTAGTCTATCCAAGGAATATTCCGTTGAAATATTATCTCGTTTTCCCTTTTTTCATATTTTCTCATCCAACAAACTTTAGATGATCCGTTCTCCTCTATCCAAACTCTGAATTAAGCTATTCAAGTTTCTAAATTCATAAACTATCTCCCAATATATATTTTATAATTTTTAAATTTTATTTGGATCTAGTTTGTTTTTGTATTTCTTATGTAGACTACAACTTTTCTGAAGAGTGTGACTTCATCGACGATTATCACCATCAATCTGCTGAGCAAGGCAATCACACACCTTGACTATATTGAACCCAGTTTATAAATAAAACTATATTATTTTTAAATTATATTGCATGCTTAATTTTTATTCACAGTATTTCAATTCCTATTTTACTTTAGTTAACGCCCATTTGTTATGACTCTTTTGACATTGCAAATTCCTGAACTATGTCACCCTAGGTTAAAAACTCTAGTTAGTACATTAGTATGGCTGGAGAATTTTTGTAGTAAATGCTTGGATCTACTTAAGATATAACTTTTGGTTTGGGATAAATTTGTCACATAAAATGATAACATTCTAAAATGTATTCTTGACTTCGGTGAGTCAAGAAAGTCTTTAGAATATTGTAAAGCAAAATATAAAACTTGGTTTAGACTTAGACAAATGGTTAGGTGATGGTTGCTTTCTAGCATACATTGTTGCTCGATGGCTCAATGTGGATGCTAGGCACGAGGGGTATGTGGATGGAGCCTAAGTCAATTAATGACTAGTTAGTAAGGTACTGCTACAAAGCTCTTTCATACTACTACAAGGCTGGTATAGAACAGTTCTAACTGACTAATTAGCAGATCCCAGCTTGAGTCTCTTTGTAGGTTGAATGTGAGCATGGCGTAGACTATGGGAAGTCTCACATGGCACAAGAGGAGGCCCCGATCTGGTGGATTCCTTATTGAAGTGAAATCTTAGTAGAGGCGTGGCTCGATTAACAGCTTATCTTTGTAAATGCTTTGTTATGATTACTGAGTCGCACACCTATGAAAGCGTGTAGTGACCGACAATATGAGTTAATCATATCTTGTGGGTAAAGTTGTACAATCTCTACAGAGTGTATAATCTATCCTGCATAGCCGTGCCCACAGTCATGGGCATACTTAGTTAAGTTTTTTACGGATTAGACTTTGTTTTTTCAAAATAGTTTATAAAAAGCTTATGGATGGATAGAATCTATATGAGATTTTAGGAAAAAGATGGTCAGAGTAGGATGCATGTGGTTAGATTGGTGTCAGGTCGATGCTTACACTAACGATATTATTTTGCTTAAATTATTGTCTTTACTTATTATATTAAATTCAGCAATTTTCAATATATTTATTATATTTCTTTAAATGCTGCTTTATGCTCAAATAACCTTATATGCCTTCCTTTGTGGCCTTTAATATTATGATGCATTTTTCGTGTAACATGCGGTGTACAACTTTATACTCACCTGATGCGGATACGCACGTGTCATGTACTTTTCAGTTAAATATATTATTCAACTGGAAAGAGTTATTGAGCCGCATCAAACATTGCCAGGTGAACTCTTTCCAAACTAAATATAATGTTGTTATTCTTAAGAATAAAATACTACCTCATGTCATTAAATGGTGCATTCTTAGGTTTGTCGATGGCAAAGCAATGGAGACACAAAATAAAGAGGAAAACCACATTAGGTGTCAAAGACATGAAGGAAGAAAGCTCATTCAGTGGGAGAGCAAAAGGGAGAAGATCAAGGACTTAAACAAAAGTTTTGGTTAAGATTATTCAGCCAAATTCGTACCTCCCACAAGGCCAATTGGATTCAAACTCGGATTCAACTCAGAATTCAATTCGGATTCGGTTCGGAACAGCCTGACAGGCACTTACTAAAAAGGTCATAACTTTCACAAACGGAGTCCGATTTGGGTGTTCTTATACTCCTTGGAAAGATATTTTTAAGGGCTACGCAATGGATCTAGTCCCAACATCAAATTCGTCACGGATCAAAAGTTATGGCCGAAACAATGTGACGGCTGTAAAATCTAGTTTCCTTTTTGTGAGAGTTCGTATCTAAAACCATATAGGGTTGAGTTGTACTAGGTTTGTAGACTCTATGGACGTCCTAAGGTCCTATATAAGCCATGGATTGGCAGCCTAAGGGCTCAGACCACCTTTGAGAATAATCAATCTATTGAACTTTGTTCGAGTTTATCATTGTTGCTGAAATTCCGTGAGAAAATTAGGAGTGTTCTTCAATCAAGATCGTTCAGCCTTTCCGCTGGGAATTGGGTGCATGATAGATCTGCGCTTGGTGGTCGGCGAAATCGACGCGAGTGTGTTTTGGCGGATTAAAGAGTGTTCGTCCCTTGCATTAGCATTGGAGGATCATTGCGATTCAACAAGACTCCCGCGAGTATCCATCCTACGTCGAGAAGATCGGGCGACCCCGTATCATCTGGTATCAGAGCGCGGTTTACTCGGTAGGATCTTATCCCTTTACTTTTGGATCGATTTATTTCTGTCCTATAGTCCAATAAACCAAAAATTGCAACAAAAAAATCCAAACCCTAGTTTCGCATCTGTTATTTTCGTGAGTTTTATTAAGTTTTGATCCATTAGAAATTTTGTTTACGTGCTGATCTTAGTGTTCTTTTGCATTGCTTCATCGTTGTTATTTTGAACCCTTGAAAATCCGCTAGTTGATCTTTCATTTAGCATCCAAAAAAAAGTAGATTCAATTTACTTTTTGAAATCATGTTCTTGCTGTCCACATAAGATCTTTGCACATCTTGAAAGAATATCACATCTGAAATATCTGGGTTTCCTTTTCTTGTTTGATTTGGCCACAAGAAACCCTAGCTGCCATGAGAATCTTAGTTGGACACATTCAGACCGTCTGAAATTTGTTGCGGTTTGATTTCTGAGCATCTGTTAAGATCTTCCCTTAAATCCTTTGAACTTTGAGACTAGTCTTTGATAATTGCTTTAGGGCTGTTCTAGAATTATCTACACATTGCTGAACAACCTTGGACTTACGAACAATTAAACCTATTTCGGCCTTGAGTATAAAAAAAAAGAGAGCCAAAAAAAAAGAAGGCAGCCAATTAAAAAAAAAAGAGCCACGGCTTGAGCAAAAAAAAAACAAAGAAAGAAAGAAAGAAAAAGAAAGTAAGAAAAGAAAGCATTGGCCGAATTTGGGTGAGTTAATCTTAGTCCAAAAATTCAGATTGTGTATTTAATTTCTTTGGACAATCTTGTGCCCTCAAATTCATATTATTGCAATTGGCTAGCGTCTCTCCTAGTACTTGGTGCAAAACGAGCTAATATTCCCGATTGTTTCCTTTAGCTCATTCCTTTTGTTTGCATTGAGTCACATTGATCATTGCGTGTGCGTTCATACACTTCACTTATATCTTTTGGATTAGCACATAGGCAAGAGTTTTCTAGCTTGGATTATTACTTAATTCAACAACATCGTGAAATTCAGATTGTGTAGGATAAACACTTGCTAACCAAGCTCCACTAAATATCCTTTGCCGTGCAATTGTGGGTCACTTTTAAATCCGCTTGATCATCACTTGCTATTATAGCCACCACCAAGTGTAAATTTCTTATTTGCCTCAATTCACTTCGGAAAGGTAAGAACTTTACTTGGTGAGGAAAAAGTGAGATTGAGTGAACTCTACTATCATACATATATTTGTGTTTGCTTTGCACAATCTAACCATGACAGGTGAAGAAAATAACGATAATGACGTTTCTAACATCTGGCAATGAGAAGTGCTACGAAAGAAGAATTTGTAGCTAGCACAGCTACGATGGACGGACAGCTCAAGACAGATATGCAAGATCACCGCATTGAATTCAATCATCAAATGAAAGTGTTATGCTCAAACATTGTGAATGATATTGTGCGGGTACTTCATCCACAACAAGAAAAATATAACTTTATTCCTTTCTATGGAAGTGAGGATCCAGAAGAGTATCTTGAGTGGGAATGGAGAATGGAGAAAGTATTTAGATTTGAAAAGCTTCCTAAAGACCAAGAGGTGAGGTGTGCCACTAGAGAATTTGAAGATTATGCTTATAGTTGGTGGCATCAACAATCTGGAAACGAATTCATTAAATCTTGGCCAGATTTGAAGGCACTCATGAGGAGAGAATTTGTGCCACCCTATTATGCATGTGGATTGCTTCGCTATTTGGAGAGTATCACACAAGGGAGTAATACAGTGCAAGAATATTATTTTGAGCTACAAGATGCATTACGTCGAGCCGGTGTTATCAGTGAACTACAAAAGAAGACATACTTCAAAAGAGGATTGAATTCTAAGATTGCCGCTACACTTCAACATAAATATTTTGGTAGTGTGCAAGATCTTGTGAATTGTGCTATTCAAGAGGAGAAGAGACTTATGGAGATACGTACACCACAGTTTTCTCCCAGTCCATACTTCAATTCTGCTGCCTCTACTAGTGTGACACATGAGAAGATGACCGAGCATGGGACTTTCCCTTCGGTCAAGGAGATATATAGTATTCCAAAACTACATATAGCTCCTAAGATACACCACAACCTATGTGAGGATGAGAGCCACATAGCCAAATTGAGTGAGAGTGATAAAAAGACTGAGCTGTGTGATTCCACCATATGTGAGGTTGAGAGCATCCAAATTAAGAGTGTGAGAGAGACATCA
The DNA here is from genome assembly GCA_036346265.1 of Melocanna baccifera. Taxonomy (NCBI): domain Eukaryota; kingdom Viridiplantae; phylum Streptophyta; class Magnoliopsida; order Poales; family Poaceae; genus Melocanna; species Melocanna baccifera. The sequence goes on along the minus strand of CM070691.1, from coordinate 14,907,657 downwards.
AAAGAAAAGAGAGAAGTAGAAGATAGACAAAGTGAGGATGCATCTGAAACTAACACATTAATATCTACTTCTAGTGTTGTTTCTCACATTGTGCAGATTGACATTAAAGATGAAGAATTGAACATTCAACAACCGGCACCTTTGAAGCCAAATGAGGAGGAGATAACCACGGGAAGGGATAAAGTACTTGCTGCCCCGTGGGTGCATCCTAATAATTTTAAACACCCAGCGCCTACATTATTTGAGGAGGACGACAAGGGTAACACTATTGGTGCTGAATTTAATTGTGCAAAGGTGAGTAATTGTGAGTACTCATATAACCAACCAACAATTGCATGTTCTGAAATTTCTTTGCTCAATTTACATAATGTGGAATTGATTACTCATAAGGAAGTTCTTACTAGAATATCTCCTAACGATTCTTTGTGCTATATTATGTTTGATGATCCTAGAGAGCTATCTAGTGTGATTTATAATGTTGCTGAAATTTCAAGTTCAAAATCACTAGTTAGTACCTATGCCTACACATATAAGTTCAATTTGATTGGAGATTATGGTATAGATAACAAATTTTATGTTCACAGAATTTACATTACATGTGATAAGCTTAGAGAATTGAAATCGCATATTATGGATAAACAATCTTTTATGCTATGTTATGATCACAATGAGATTAATTTCAACAATTGCACGTACTGTTTACAAAGATTTCATAAGTCTACTTGTTCAATCTTTAATGTACAACCATGTAAAAATAATCAGAGTAGCGCAGTTGAAGCATGGAGGCTGCTCAAAATTTTCTTTCCTATGAATGAACAAATAAATCTGATTTTCCCCATTAATGATTTGTCTATAGAAAAGTCGAGGACGACTTTCTTTTATGGGAGGGACAATGATGTGAAAAACAATATCGCAATGCATGCATATTTTGGTTGCTACTATATTCATCGGTTTATGCAAAATAATGAAAATGGCACAACAATTGACTCTTACATATACCATGCGTATGTGTTGTTCTTTTCGTTTATTACACTTTCAGATGTTCATGATGTGCTAACAAGAAGTGTTGATGACAAATATATATACCATGCATACACGTTGTATTCTTTGTTTAGTACAATTTCAAGCTATCAAAAGCCGAGGACGGCTTTTCTTGAAGAAGGGGAGGATGATGCGGATACGCACGTGTCATGTACTTTTCAGTTAAATATATTATTCAACTGGAAAGAGTTATTGAGCCGCATCAAACATTGCCAGGTGAACTCATTCCAAACTAAATATAATGTTGTTATTCTTAAGAATAAAATACTACCTCATGTCATTAAATGGTGCATTCTTAGGTTTGTCGATGGCAAAGCAATGGAGACACAAAATAAAGAGGAAAACCACATTAGGTGTCAAAGACATGAAGGAAGAAAGCTCATTCAGTGGGAGAGCAAAAGGGAGAAGATCAAGGACTTAAACAAAAGTTTTGGTTAAGATTATTCAGCCAAATTCGTACCTCCCACAAGGCCAATTGGATTCAAACTCGGATTCAACTCAGAATTCAATTCGGATTCGGTTCGGGACAGCCTGACAGGCACTTACTAAAAAGGTCATAACTTTCACAAACGGAGTCCGATTTGGGTGTTCTTGTACTCCTTGGAAAGATATTTTCAAGGGCTACGCAATGGATCTGGTCCCAACATCAAATTCGTCACGGATCAAAAGTTATGGCCGAAACAATGTGACGGCTGTAAAATCTAGTTTCCTTTTTGTGAGAGTTCGTATCTAAAACCATATAGGGTTGAGTTGTACTAGGTTTGTAGACTCTATGGACGTCTCAAGGTCCTATATAAGCCATGGATTGGCAGCCTAAGGGCTCAGACCACCTTTGAGAATAATCAATCTATTGAACTTTGTTCGAGTTTATCATTGTTGCTGAAATTCCGTGAGGGAATTAGGAGTGTTCTTCAATCAAGATCGTTCAGCCTTTCCGCTGGGAATTGGGTGCACGATAGATCTTCGCTTGGTGGTCGGCGAAATCGACGCGAGTGTGTTTTGGCGGATTAAAGAGTGTTCGTCCCTTGCATTGGCATTGGAGGATCATTGCGATTCAACAAGACTCCCGCGAGTATCCATCCTACGTCGAGAAGATCGGGCGACCCCGTATCATCACCCTTACTATCTCATCTCAAAGGACAATTTTGACTACGGTGAAGACCTGGATGAGTAGGCCACGTCTTGCTGTCGTTTGTCTATAGGCAGGCTTAGTGGGCATCTTCCACTTTAGTGTTTTTCTTCTGCTACTTATATTTAAATTTGGCCTAGGAGCCATGGATGTAAACTTTGGCCATCAGACCTATATTTAGTTAATGAATAAATATCATTATGATTGATATTTATCTTCATTATTCACTATGCGCACTAGCTGATCTTGGACTAGTACGATTTACATAGAGGATCCAGGAGTTGTTGCTCTGGTGTCTGACAAAGATGGTATCAGAGCCAGACAACTCTAGAACATGGCCGTAGGTAGAATAGAATGATCAGACCATAAGGATTTATTTTAAAAAATTAGTAATTTTAAAAAGTTTTGCTTATCCTTACCTTTCAATCTTTATTTACCCTTATCTCTCAATCCTTTCTCATCTTTATGTCATTACGTGAAAGCCTATTTCTAAATCTTCCCTTATTCGAAATAAAAATAGATGAACAGAGTTGGAATTCATCGACTATTCCACCTCTTCAATCTTCGCCTAGAATTGTCATGCTTCGTACCTCGAGAGCCACAAAGGATCACACCAAGACAACCCGTACCCCTCTAGGTTACGAGCTATCAATTTCCTCTGTTGCTGATAGCTGCAACTATTACCTGTTATTTGCTTAATAAAGGTTTTACTAAGATGATGTTTCGTGTTGGATTGTGCAAAAACAACCCCTATTCCCCTATTGACTTAAGTATTCTCTTCTCTTCTCTCCCAACCCTTCGAAGAATCAATTAGACATTGAACACTTTGAAGATAAAGCCACTTAGGATTTGAAGACCAACCATACCGATTTCTTTGCTAGCTCATCCGAATCTCGAGGACGAGATTCTTTTCAAAGGGGTAGTTTGTCATAACCCAAGTTTTTATTTCAAAAATATTAATAAAAAAATAAAAAATTATTATTATTATTTTAATTTAAAATAAAAATGAGTGTTATTTGGTTGCCTGAATTTTGAATTTTATTTGCCAGTTTTTCTACTTTTAAAAAGGCGTTCCTTCTAAAAAGTAATTTAAGTAAAACAAAAAAGTTAAATAGAGGATAGTTTGATTTTTTTAAAATACTAATTCAATTTAATTATTTGGAAGCATCTGGCTTTTATTTGGTTTTTCTGTGAATTTCTAGAATATAATATTTAATTTCAAAATTAAAAAGTATTTTATGTAAAAGATATAATAAAGACCAACTTTAAGTTGAAAATAATTTTTCTAAGTCCAAAATAGCTCCTGAAATTTCTATGAATTTTTTCAAAATTTTTAGGGTTTATTTGCTATTTTCTTAATGTTCCTTAAAAATAGAAAAGGAAAAAACCCCTTTTGACATGGTTACCCATCCCCATTCTTCCCCAGCGTAGGCTGGATTAATGCCGGAAATCTTATCGAGATAGCTACCAATTCTCCCTTCGTTCTTTCTTGTCTCTTAAACCTTCTTGTTTTGTACCCTAGAGCTCATGTTACTGTTTATCTTCCAAATCAGCCACCGAACAGACACAACATAGCACCATAGACTATCTCTCCTCTCCAAGCAAGCATTCAAACAAAGTCCCATCTCCATTTCATGCCAAATAGGAAACCATCCCAGATCACGCAAGCAACTAATTCTCGGTGGTTTCTCTCCATTTTACTCGCTCATTTTTCTCATTTTTTTTTGATTTTCTAGTGAACTACCCGATTAATTCCAACCAAACTTTTGGCAACTGATTTCGGCTGTTTCGTAGCTCCCCTTCACCTATAAATTGAGACACAGGTGGATCACCTTGTTCTCCACAACACTTTCTCTTAGTTTTGGCCGAAACCCTCTGGAGCTCCCTTAACCAGCCCGTCTTCCCTAACTCGGGCGAGAACTTTGATGAGCTCTCCCGCCCTCTCCCGTACTCTGTTAGCCCTCAAATTTTTTCTGGAGATCCCCAACGCCATTATCTACAATATCTATTTTCAGTTTTGGTCAAAACCCACCGGAGCATTGTTGGCCATACTCGCTTCCTCAACTCCGGCGAGAAGTTCGTTGAGCCCGATCTCTTCATCTATAAGGTATTTTCAAAAATCCTTTTACCCACATGTTCCTCTCCTTATTCCCAACATTCCATTCAAGTGGATTTTTTATTTTATCATGAATTGCCATCGGCCACCGCCATGAGCGCTGCCACTATCACCGTACTCCGTTTGACATGCCGTCACTTCCTACGTGTTCCTTTAGTCCCTAACAACCCACTTTACTAGTTGGTTTCAACTCTGTGCCTCTCCTCACCGGTGCCACTGCCAAACAGTGGAGACCTCCTTTCTGTTAGTTAGCGTTAGTTAGATGCTTGATCCAATGAATATTCCTTTGGAATATTCTCTCTTTTTCTTTTTTTGTTTTTTGTCTAGCAAACTTTGGATGACCTATTCTCCTCCATCCGAACTTTGAATTAAGTAATTCAACTTTATAAATTCATGTAAATTCGTAATCTATCTCCCAGTATATATTTTGTAACTGTTGGATTTTATTTAGATTTAGTTTGTTCTAGCTTTTTGCGTGTAGACTTTGACTTTTCCGAAGAGTGCAACTTCGTCGACGATTATCACCATCAATCTGCTAAGCAAGGCGAATCACACACCTTGACCATATTGATCTTAGTTTACAAATAAATCAATGTTATTTTTAAATTATATTGCATGCCTAATTTTTAATCATAGTATTTTAATTCTTGTTTTTACTTTAGTTAACATCTATTTGTTATGACTCATTTGATATTGCAAATTCTTGAAACATGTCAACCTAGGTTAAAAACTCTAGTTAGTATACTAGTATGACTAGAAAAGTTTTGTAGCAAATACTTAGACCTGCTTAAGATATAACCTTAGGTTTTGGATAACTTTATCACATAAAATAATAACCATTTAAAATGTATTCTTGACTACGGTGAATCAAGAATATCTATAGAATATTTTAAAATAAAATATAAAATTTGGTTTAGACTTAGACAAATGGTTAGGTAGTGGGTGCTTGTTAGCATACAATGTTGTTTGATGGCTCAATGTGGATGCTAGGTACGAGAGGTATGTGGATGGAGCCTAAGTCAATGAAGTATTGATATGTGAGTTATTGCTATAAAGCTCTTTCGTACTACCACAAGGCTAGTATGAGACAGTCCTACTTGACTAATTAGCAGGTCCCAACTTGAGTCTCGCTATAGGTTGAATGTGAGCATAGCGTAGGCCATAGGAAGTCTCACATGGCACAAAGGGGGCCCAGATATGGTGGATTCCTTATTGGGATGAAACCTTATTTGAGACATGGCTAGGTTCACAGCTTAGCTTTGTAAATACCTTGTTATGATTACTCAGTCGCATGCCTACACAAGTGTGTAGTGGTCGACAATATGAGTTAATCATATCTTGTAGGTAAAGTTGTATAACCTCTGCAGTGTTAATCTATCCTAGATAGCTATCCCCACGTTCATGGGCATACTGAGTAAAGTTTTTATGGATTAGATTTTACTTTTCAAAATGGTTTATAAAAGGCTTATAGAGGGATGGAATCCATATGAGATCTTTTGGAAAAGATGGCCCGGGTGGAATACCCGTGGTTAGATTGGTGCCTGCACTAACAATATTATTTAGCTTAAATTATTGTGTTTACTTATAATATTAAAATTAGTAATTTTTAATCTATTTATTGTATTTTTAAATGCTACTTTATGCTCACATAACTCTATATGCCTTCCTTTATAGCCTTTAACATTATGATGCATTTTTCGTGTAACTTGCAGAGTACAACTTTGTACTCACCCTTACTATCTCATCTCAGAGGAGGATAGCTTCGACTACGGTAAAGACCTAGACGAGTAGGTTGTGTCTTACTGTCGTTTGCCTGTAGGCAGGCTCAGTAGGCTTATTCCGTTTTGTGTTTTTCTTCCACTGCTTATATTTAGGCCTATAGGCCATGAATTTAAACTTTGACCGTCAGGCCCATATTTAGTTAATGAATAAATATCATTATGGTTGATATTTTTCTTCATTGTTCATTGTGTGCACTAGTTGATCCTAGATTAGTGCAATTTACATAGAGGATTTAGGAGTTGTTGCTCCAGGGTCCAATATTGAGTATGTGTTTTTGTCAGATTCGCTTTGCAATTGGAAATTGAAGCTAAAAATAGATAGAGTTTGAAATTTTTAGAAGGTTTTTGGGCTGAGTTAGTTGGGTGAGGTCTAATTACAGTGGACTTGATGGTCAGACCGGTCCCCTATTTTTGGATTGAATTTGAGCGATCTGATTGGCTAGAGAGTGGTGGTCTAACTACCGGTGGTATGATCGACTAGTGTGACTGAGGTGTGGTATGACTACACTTCACATGGCGATACCTTTACTCCAGAGAGGTGTGTGTTTGGTTTGAGCTGAGAAGGCCAAGCAGGTTGACAGAACTTTGGTTGGTGGTCCAACCACCAGTGGTCTGATTGGCATGGGGAGCACGGTCAAATCAGTGTCCTATTCCCAGGAAAGTATGCTTTGGTTGCATTATTGAACAACAGGATCAATAGTTTTGTATCTATTTTCTACAACATGAAAAGTGGCAAACCATACCATTTATGGAAACTATGGAAAATTATCTAACTTTTCCTGGTTGCAACCACAATTTAATTCGAGCATCTACTGAGCTGAATGTGCCAATTAACACAACTGCGAGCGGTGATGAAAAAATTCTAGAAAGTAGCCTTCCCAATGCCATAACTTTCAAACCACTCACCCAGATATAGTGTTCTTGCACCCTATGGAAAGATTGAATAATGACCTACACTTGGCATGTAGACAAAAAAATATCATTAATCTAGGTTCTACCACAACATTGCCAATTAACGATGTTTCACCAGACAACAGGTTTACAAATACCTTACTTTTAAACCGCTTAACGAATTTAGTAAGTTAACATGCTATAGAAAACTTAAATAGAGATCTACATCTTTCATGCGAACCAAAAAGCCCTAATTTGGCCAGCTACTAGTTTTAATATATGAATTACTGTGGTGTTGTCCAATCTTGATGGTTCCCCTATAAGCAAACTTTTAAATTTCATATCTTTCAGTCCATCCAACAAATATAAGTGTTCAAACACTTTGTGAAAAGATAATAAAATTATTTACAATTTTCTACAACATGACGAGGATATCACTATCTAGCAGGCTTTATCTATATCATCATCACCTCTATCATCGGATTCAAGTAACAATGACAATGATAAGAATAGTGTTGGTCTTACGACTGAAGCTTTGGAGCAATTGTACAAGAGGCTAATCATTCGAGCTAGAGCAAGATAACTCACTAAATAAGTGAACCTGATCCTAAGTTCCTTTAATTTCACCATTAAGGACAGCTTGCTACCTAATGCTTCTACTTTGTGTATTCTCAGGTTATTAAGTGAGTAAAAACTTGGTGCAACCAAGCGGGAGGTAAGGGAGGCCAGCGCACCAAGAGAAGGTCCAAAAGGAGAAGATAATGACATTTTACTTATATCAGTGGGAAAAGCCATAAAGTTGTTAGAATCAAGTTTTCAAGCTCTGCATTGAACATTGGAGAAGATTATGCTTTGGAAGCTCGGTTGTGTCCCGTTTTCAATTCTACATTCATTTTGCATTTTTGGCTAAGTTCCATGTGTCATAGACTGGTTTGTATCTATAATAAAACATATTAAGGGTGTTTTGAGCTTTAGTATTCATTTTAGTTCCATTTTGAGATGATAGTGATGCCGAAGCTTCAAATGGGCCCACCTCATGGGCACACATACCAAGGCAACCAACTAGCCACTTCCTATTATGTTCGGTTTAAGTTAGGTAAGAGTTATCTAAATTAGGAAGATAGAATTAGAATTGGATTTGAGTTGATTTCCTTTTGTGAGTCCGGCCAAGCCTTGGCTACCATCCTTTGTAACCCTTGAATGTTAATTTTGAGTCAAAGTAATTTCTTACTCTTTGGTTTATGTTGTGCACTACCATGAGAGTTATAAAGTCGACTAGTTAGTGTTCCACCAAATTACCATTACCAGTGTTATTGTTGTTCATCATGGACCAACAAAGTCATCTATCTTAGTGTGGTCAGAAGACGGAGATCCAGAGTGTGTTGCTAGTTGAATTTTGGTACATAGGAGTCTTAATCGAGACTGGCAATCGTGTACTTCTGTTCGTCAGAATCCATGAGATTTTAGGTTAGCCACATATTTACCCTTTATGACAGATCCTACGTCGTGAAGATCGAACACCCTCGTATCACAACACCAGGATCTTTATCCATGGACGCACGCTACACGGGGGAGACAATCAAACATTAGACATGGAGAGACTTGCATCACTTTCTCTTCTATTGGACTCACCTCAAAGAAAAAACCAACTGGTACAAGGATTTAAATAACACAACTCACACGTATGGTGGCTTAATAGCTGATCCACATTTTATGCCACAACTCCATGACGTGGAACAGACGTGCGCATCTACCTACATGCGGCGTATTGGAATACAAATCTAACACATCTACATGTAGTAGTGCTAAATGACTAGATAGTTTTTAGCACTACAACATGCAAACTAACACTCACGACGTGCACACGCATATGCAGCTTGCACACATCTTGATTATTCGTAGCAATCCCCCTAATCAAGATAGCTTACAGCAATGCTAGTTCATCATCGGCATCCACCTCAATGAAAAACACCTGCTCCTCCTTCTTGTTGCGGCATTCAAAAGTAAAATGCCTATAGTTATTGCAGTTGTAGCATCTCTCTTTAGCCTTGTCGAATTTGCTATTCCTATAGCTTTGGCCACCATTGCCATCAGAATCGCCATCTTCGCACTTTGACAATCGGGCCTCTCACTTGGCCCGTGTGAGGGGAAGATATTCGTTGTCATTGTCACCACTTAGAATGCATAGATGCTCCTCATATGCCTTGGGGCAGCCAATCGCATCTTCCACCATTATTATCTTCAAATCCCCAAATTGCTCAATGATTGAGAAAATCTGTAGGTACTTGTTCGGGACTATGCAAAGAAGCTTCTTCATGATGCAACTCTCCTCTATCTTACCACCAAGACTGCAAATCTGGTTGACAAGAGTCATCAATCTCATGGCAAAGTCATTCACCGACCCTATTTTCTTCATGCACAAACCCTCAAACTCACTCTTGAGGGTCTACACGAGTGCCTCCTTGATGCGGTTGGTGCCGACATACAGTGTCTTTAGTGTGTCCCATGCAACTTTCACCGTCTTCTTTTTGGCGAGCAGCAGGAGGGTCTCCTCCGGGACTCCTTAGAAGATGGCCGCAAGGACCACCTGATCTTTGTGCTCATCAACGTCATCAGCCATCACAGCTTCCTAGACTCCTTGGGTTTTCATGAACACCTTCATCTTGATTGGCCATATAGCATAGGGTATTAGAGAGAGACGATGTTTTCTCTTCTTGGTGCTCTCGACGATCCACCATCGGTAACGATGGTGCGGCTCGATGGTGACACCAACCTTGTCCTTTGCATGGCTCTGAAACCAAATATTGGATCACAACACTAGGATCTTTACCTGTGGATGCATGCTACATGGGGAGACAATCAAACATTAGACACTGAGAGACTTGCATCGCTTTCCCTTCTCTTGGACTCACCTCAAAGCAAAACCAACTGGTACAAGGATTTAAATAACGCAACTCACACGTACTATGGCTTAACACCCAATCTTCATTTTATGCCACAACTCTACGACGTGTAATAGAAGTGTGCATTTACCTACTGGAATACAAATTTAACATGTCTACGTATAGCAGTGCTGAATGACTAGATAATTTTTGCACTACAACATGCAAACTAACACTCACGATGTGCTCATGCACATGCAGCATGCACACATCTTGATTATTCCTGACATATGCATCTAGCGATAGCAGACAACAACCATCGTAGCAGCATAAACGAGCATCTAGTGGCAATAGAACTTGCCTAGGAGGGTTAATAGCAACATGCAGGGGTGGCTCAGCAAGCTGCATGGTGCAGTGACGCAGCAGTTTGCAAAGGTGGCATGTAGCCAGCATGTATGCGTGCGTGTAGGCATAGGCCTTTGTGGCGCTGCATGCAAAGGCACATGCATTGTGTTCCATACAAAAGCAAGGATTCCTACATGAGGACGACGTGTTGGGAGGCGCGCGGCTTGAGATGCAGGGCAGCAATGCTGTAAGGGCTAGCATGGCGCATGGAAGGTGGCTATTTTTTAGATGGGAAGTAGTGACCAAGGCTAAGGGGTGTGGCATGACTTGGCAAAACTAGGGTTTGGGTGCCCACCCGCCCTCTCTCTCTTATAGGGACGCACACCCACCTCCATGGCCTGCATGCTAAGGTGGACCCGGACTGGGCTGTGACCCTAGCCCAGCCATGCCCACTAGATTTATTATTTTTTCTAAACCTTTGGGATATTACATTTGTCTCTAATCTTGTAGCTCTCGATAGCTATCGGAGTAAAGAGCCTTGATCACTCTCTTCGTGAAAAGTTTTTAAAAGACACATGATTTCTAGAGTGTTTATTCAACCCCCCTTCTATTTGTCACCTTGGTCCTTCAATTGGTATTAGAATAAGGTTTTGCTCTTTTGTGCTGTTTACCAATCCAAGAGCAAGGCAACTAGTATAGGATGTCTTGCAAGTCTTTGATCTCTTGTTGTGACTCTTTGACCAATGACCTTTTCAAGGCAAATAATCTTGATTTCGTTAATTGTGTTATGAAATAATTGAGAAGGGTGAGATATCTCTCTTGTGATTTGTGTGGTGTCCTTAGGCATTCTTCTTTGTGTTGCCCAAGCTTCAAGGATAAGAGGTTTTTGGATCCCAAGAAGGAGAAGGAACCTGATGGCTTGTGTGGAGAGGCGAGGGAGGTTGATCATGATGGAGAGCTTTTGGAGGGTGATCATAATGAGTCATCCTTGGATGATCCTCTACTCAAAATAAACAAGATGAGCAAGAAAAACTCATTAGGGGCTTAGTGTCTTATGAATCTAAATTGCATGCTCTTAGAAAGAAAGTGAAATTGCTAGAAAGATAGAAGGGTGATTTGTCTCATGAGCTAGCTAAATTGAAAGCCTCCATGTATGCTAATGAAAAAGAGATGGGTGATTTGTCTCATGAGCATGCACAATTGAAAATCTCCATGTATGCTTTTGATTCCTTGCTTGTAAACATGGATAACTTGAACAATTCTTTTGCATGTCTAAAATCTAAAAATAAATTATTGAAATCTAATGCTTCTATGCCATGTGATTCTTGTGTTACTTTACATCATGAGCTTAATAGTGCTAAGTTAGAAATAAGTAATTTTAAGTCCTTGGCTTGAAATGATTGTCGTGTAGCCATACTTGCTAAAATTGAAAACTTGAAATTGACTCATTCTACATATGTAGAACAACTTGAAATTGCTAGAGCTGAAACTGAAAACTTGAAATTGACTCATTCTACATATGTAGAACAACCTGAAATTGCTAGAGCTGAAAATGAAACTTTGGAATTGACTCATTCCATATATATAGAGTAACTTGATCACACTAGGGCTGAAATTAGTAAATTAAGATCTAGTCCTTGTAATACTTATATATCCACTAAGAAATTGCTTGATGATAGCCTAGCTTTTTGTAAGAATTATGCCAAGTTGTCATTTGAGCTAGATGCTTTGAATAGGACTTTACTAGACAAATATGAGGAAGAGAATCTTGCTACCCTAAATGCATCTAAAATGGTTGAATCACCTGCTCATTGTGCTAGTCTTGAAAATGAAATTCTTGCATTACATGGCATGCTTCAGAAGAATGTATCTTCAATCTCTTACACATCTTGCATTTCATTAAAAAATGAATTCAAGTCTTTATGGAAAGTGCACTAGTGTCATTGCTTTGCATGATTCTTCCCTGGCAAGTGCAACTTTTGTTGGTTCTTCCAGTGTTATCCATGGGATTTCTAAAGACAAGGATGCTTCTCCTTCAGACGGTACTGCATCTCCTTAATAGTAAGTATCATTTCACCATTTGCAAGAAAGATGAAAGCATTTTGAAGTTTTGCTTTTGTCGTGCTAAGCATGAGCGTGCAGTGCATGATCAATCTTTCAGGAGCACACATGATCCTTCTCATGGCATGTCTGAGCCTCGTCTCAACACAAGGGCGAGTGGTGATGGTGATTCTTCTAGCATGTCCTAAGGGACTTCTTTTATGAGCATCAATGGTGCTTTGTCCTCTCGAACCATGTCTCCTAGTAGATGATGGAGCTTGGATTAGCAATCCAAAACCCTCTTTGTTTTCAGCACACTATTCTCTAGATCAGTAGATAGTGCACATAGATAAATTGTTGGATGATACACATACATTACATGAACCATACCAAACACTTATATTACATATCAGAGTTCAAAAAACCCATATCAAGTAAAGTTTACATAGCGGGCCGGTTAGGCCAAATGTTACCTTACAAAAGTGGAAGCGGAAGCGAAAAGCAAAACATGAGGCCACACCCAGTCACAAGCAAGTGACTAGAGGTAAAAGATGTCATACTACTTTCCAAGAGTTTGAATAATAGATATGAACATAATCACCATCAAAGTCTGCCTAGCTGAGCTAAGGACTAGACTACTAGAGAGTATCCTAATCTCCACAGTATTCTTCTCCATCTGATCCCAGAGCAGCGTAGTAGGTGTAGTGGTCTTGATCCGTAGGTTCTGAGTTAATGTAGTGAGCGAGAATGAGCACAAATAGCCATGCTCCATGGGCCTACACATAGAATACAGTAATATAAATACAAGGCTTAACCCAGGAAGGCTCTATTTCTTTTATTTACAAAATGCCATAATTGAATTATAATAAATACAAATCCTAAGACTTATACCTTTTAACTAAATCTTGTTTTCTAAAGAATATGAAAGTATGCAATAATAACAATAGTGCAGATTCTATCCACCATATGCTAGTTTTGTTACTAAGGTTCCATCCATTATCATCATTGGGTTCTATCCACACAGGAGAAATCAATTCATGGTTACATCTACCCATCATGTTTTTCATCCCACCTACAAAGTTGTTTTTTGTAAAATAAATACTAACTCGAGTAAATTTTTATGCCCACCTATGCCCGTAGGTACAACTATTTGAATAGTTTTCATATTGCAGAGGTCATAAATTTTACCCACAAGAGATAATCAACTTGTTCTATTTCATATGTTTTCTTAAACATGCAGATTAAGAAGATCACCATAAGACCTTTACAATGCAACTTCCGAATGAGGTTGTGCCCGCTAAGGTTTTCACCACTATGGGGTTACATCCACCCCCACAGAGGCCCCTTCTTGCGTCTTATGGTGGCTTACATCAAGTGACATGACCCGTGTTCATTCAAATTTTGTTAAGGAGGGTAAAATGTAATATCCCAAAAATAACCCTTTTGAGGACCTATTCTTAAATAGAGAAAAGATATGGGGAAAATGGAATCAGTGAAAATTTTTTAGGAAAGAGTTGTTTCTTTGGATGAGTCATATGAACAAGCTAGAGACCGAGTCGAACTGTCACAATAAAACAGGACGGAGGGATGAGAAAGACCCAAGGCCCAGAACAAAACCCTACCTGCCTTTTCCGTTTTATTTCCTAGCGTTGGCTTCTATTGTCATCATCATCTGCGACTGTGCCGCCATCGCCAAAAGAATTCTTCTCGTATACCAATCCATGCATCGCACCCAGCCGGCCATGCTATCACTCTAGGTCTGGCCGCCACGTGCTAGTGCTTCGCTCGCTGTCGACCACGCACGCCATGCGCGTGACACCCGCCTGCCCACACGTGGTCAATCTCCCAACACCAACAAGCCAATGCGCTTCATCGCCAGCACGTGCACGTCCCTGCTGACTAGATATGGCTGCTGAGTTGCATGGCTGCATGCCACAGAACTTGCTACATGCATGCCGACTAGAAGTGAGTAGCTATTTGTTTTGTATTGCTTTCTGTTACAAAATCTAAAAGGTTTTGATGCGAAAAAATACCTAAATTACCTCTAGTGAGTTTTTATTATAAATACAGAGACATTGTACTATATAAATCAATCTACTAATCAATAAAGCCTACGTTCTAATGTTCTATCTTCTTCGTGTCTCCTTTGGTTGATTGATTGTTCTCAGCAATTGTGGTCATAGATTGCATTACCGTTTATCTACTCTACATTGATTTCACAACACGTTATCAGCACGAAACTCTACGAGGTGCATGGTGTGCAAATCACGAATCAACCTACTATACATTGTTGTTCATATTTCAATCTAGATTGATTTTGTATTCTCTAGCAATGCTATGTTTAGATCAATCTTGTGATATTTACTTCTAGTAGTAGATTGGTCTGCAAGTTACGGTTTAGATCTAAAACCCAATAGAATCGACCATTCGAGTTCAAGATTGGATGAAAAAGATTAGTATCGGATCTCAACCGATGAAATCAATCACACACACATGGATTTCTGGGATTATCTCATCGTTGAACCATCGGAGAAAGTTGCCACCGGCAACCAGTGCCACCAGAAGCAGCGCTGGCCGGCCACCACCCAAAGTTGGTGCCTCAGCCGCCGCTTGGCCAAAGACAAACACACCGGTGCCACAACCACCGCAATGACTGTTGCCACACGGCCACTTGAAGCCCACCATGACAGCACGGCGGTCACCGACTGCTGCCATAGCAACACGCCGCCACCGCGCCACAGGAGTCCACCCCGACGATTCCACGCTCGGCCTGAAGCTGCTACCATGGTCACCGACCGTTGCCACGAAGATCCGCCCAAAGACGTCGCCCTGTACGCACTGGCCGTCAACGCTTGGCCTGGAGCCACCGGCGCCACCCTGTCTCCCCACGTCTAGCTGCCGTGGTACCATGGCAGCTCGTAGGCAACTTGAAGTTTCCTGGCCGCTTGCGATGGCAGATCTCTGATGGCCGACCACCCACCGCAGCTGATCGCCGCTCGTCGGATGCCCGAAGCATCTTGGCCACCTACCACGGCAGCTTTCGGCAGCTAACTGCTCGCCGATCACCTGAAGTCGTTTGGCCGCCTGCCACTGCAGCTCTCGGTAGCCAGTCGCCTGCCGCGGCAGCTCGCTAGTTGTCGGATGCCCGAAGTCATCCGACCGCCTGCCACAGTAGCTCCCAGTAGCCAAACACCAACCGTGGCAGCCCACCGGTCGCCAGTCGCCCGCCACAGTAGCCCGCCAAACGCCGGAGGCAGATTTTGCACTGAGGAGATGGCCGAGGCTATTACGACTAAGAGGATAAAGGGGCCGATTTTTTTTGTGTCAGTGGAAGAGATAAAGTGGCCGTTTTTTGCATAGAGGTCCCTGAGGAATCGAGATATTATGAATATGCGATGGTTTTCTGCATTTAGACCCCTGGATTCCCAGTAAATTTAAATAAGCCAGCTGAAAAGTTGAAAATAAATTATAAAATTTGACCTTACAGTTTGTCGTAATTGCAATTAAGAACAGTAGAATGTTTTCCTCCCACTTGTTGTATTTACTGGATTATCTTAGTTTTTTATGATCTAGTTAACTTGTGGTATTATTATTTATATCTCTAGAATTATTTTATTTAGAATATTAATTTTTGCTTAGTTAATAATTTGAAAATTATTTATTAATTAGCGAAAAATTATTAAAATTGCTAGAAAATTCTAAAAAATCCAAAAAAAATTTATCTGTTGAATAGATAAATTCCACGCGTTGCTGATTTAGCAATTTTCATCCTGTTTACCTGTGTAAATTTAGAATTTTGGATGAATAATGTAGGAGATGTTAGACATCGCTAAGGAGTTTGCCGAGCTTGCCCTTGATGGTAGCAACTACCTCACATGGGCCATGGATGCTAGTATCAACTTGACGGCCAGCTCCCTCGCTGCCGCCATAACCCAACCAGCAGCTGAGGCTCCCGCCATTCCTGATGCCACCAAGTGTGCGTCACTACACTTCTTGAGGCACCATATCCAGCCAGACCTAAAGTCTGAGTATCTTCTGGAAGAAGACCCGCTGACACTATATAACTTCCTAAAGGAGAGGTATGATCAGTAGAGATCCATCATGCTACCTGAAGCATAGCGTGAGTGGACCAACATTAGTTTTCAGGATTTCAAAAGGGTGTCTAAATACAATTCTACTATTCACACGCTTGTCGCTAAGCTCACATTCTATAACTAGAAGATCACAGATGCTGAGATGATTGACAAGACCTTGGGCACTTTCCACCCTACCCATAGAACACTCCAGCAGCAGTATCATCAAGCCAAGTAGAAGAAGTACTCAGAGCTGATTACCACTCTTCTCGAGGCAGAGAAGAATGATGGGTTACTGATGAAAAACTATTAGATTCGTCCTACTGGGTCATAGCCATTGCTAGAAGCACATGCCTATTCCTGGAGGACTAGTGGTAGCCAGGGCCGCGAAAAGGACCCTATGCGGAGAGGTGGACAGTGGAAGAAACTGAATGTACAGAAGGGTAATGGCAAGCCCCGCTGGATGGGGCAAGAGATTGACAAGCAACAGAAGCCAGACTTGGGTAACAAGAATACCTACCCTAAGACATCGGTGGAGCTCTACCAAGTGTCAGTTGTCAAAGGCAAGAAGGCGTCAGTGAAGAAGGATATAGAGACACACTTTGTTGATCAGCCTGATGCTGATAATGGTGACGCCCTAAGCGTAGTAATGGAGCTCGACACTACAGTAGGGGATGATCACATGGAGGTTGATACATATGGCGGCCTACAATAGGCCATAGACTGTCTCCTTGGGTAACTCTAGATGTCATAGTTTTCTTAAATTTGCTTTATCAGTTTAGGTTATTCCAGAAGAATAGCGGATTGTTCATGCTCTTTTGAAGCATTAATTATTTAGGGTTTAAACATTATTTCAATGAATAAAATGAGTTGCCTGTTCATTTAGAACTTTATTCCTATTGAATTATTATTTGACTATATTATACTTTATATAGAACCACTCATCAAATCTGATGGCGGAGGAAGAGATTTGTCTAGTAGACAATAGAACCACTAACTCGATACTAAGGAAAACAAAGTATTTTCATACGTTAATAAAGAAAATGGGAAATGTCGTGACCATTGCCAGAAGCGATGCTCTAATTGTTGGCACTAGAGGAGCCACAATTATTCTTTCTATGGGTACCGGAACAGTAATTGAGAATACTCTCTTGTGTCCTAAATCAAAGTGAACCTTATTGAGTTTCAATGATATTCGCTTGAATGATATCCATATCGAGACAGAAAATGAGGGTGGTGCAAAATACCTCCTCTTGACTAAATCTGACGGCGATCAGAAAAGAGTGGTTGAAAAACTTCCCTCCTTCTCCTTTGGGTTATATTACACCTACATAAAACCTGAAGAATATATAGCAATAAAAATAGAGTATAAAGCCTTGAAACCTTTTAAGATCTGGCATGATCACTTAGGGCACCCTACGATAGGTATGATGAGAAAAATAGTAAGCAATTCTATTGGCCATAGCTTAAAAACTCTATCCTTTTCTAAACCTGAAGATTTATTATGCCCAGCCTGTGCCAAAGGAAAATTCATTATTAGACCCTCTTACCTGAAAATAGAGGCGGAATCACCTATTTTCTTGGAGAGAATATATGGTGATATTTGTAGACCTATTCAACCCCTATCGATTCTTTTTAGATATTTTATGGTGATACTAGATGCTTCTACTAGGTGGTCCAATGTATGCCTGCTGTCTACTAGGAATCATGATTTTGCTAAACTAATAGCTCAAATTATCATATTAAGGGCAAACTTTCTAGATGAAAGAATTAAGTCAACTCGGATGGACAATGCCGACGAGTTTACATCAAAGGCATTTAATAACTATTGTTTAGCATTAGGCATTAAGGTAGAGCACTCTGTACCACATGTTCACACTCAGAATGGCCTTGCAATGTCATTTATCAAAAGGATTAAACTAATTTCTAGACACCTACTACAGAATAGTAGGCTCCCCACCAGTTGTTGGGGACATGCCGTGTTGTATGCAGTAGCACTAATAAATTTAAGACCAATAGCATACCATCAGGTTTCCCCTTACAACTAGTGCGTGGAAAAGAACCAAGCATTTCCCATCTGCGAAAATTTGGTTGTGCTATATATGTACCAATTTCATCACCACAACAGATAACCATGGGTCCCCACCGGAAGTTGTCAGTATATATTGGTTTTGAGTCTCCGTCGATTATTAAATATCTTGAACCTACCATGAGAAACATGTTTACGGCCCGACACGCCGATTGCATCTTCGATAAAGATAATTTTTCGACATTAGGGAGAGGAAAGTATCTATATGATGATGAATGCCAAGAAATAGATTGGAATGCTTCAAGCATTTAGGCCTTGGATCCACGCACTATAGAAATTAAACTGGAAGTTCAGCGAATAATAAACCTGCAACAAATTACAAATAATTTGCCAAATGTCTTCACTGATCAGAAGGGAATAACAAAGTCTTACATACTAGTAGCAAATGCTTCAGAGAGAGTGGAAATACCCTAGAAGGATATTTGAACCACTCCAACCCCTTATGTGAAGAAGAGGGAGAGAGCACCAGAGAATGAGACCTCAATTCTGCGGAGATGTTCGCAGAAAACAAAACTCAATGAGAATAAGACATCTCTCATATCAGTTGAAAAGACTCAACCTGAAGTTGAGAAAACCCCTGAAGGGATTGACCCTAAAGATTGTAACCCCAGTACAATTGCACGCACACAAATTAATACTGGGATTTTGGAAAAACCAGACTCTGTCATTGTGGGAAATCACGAGGAGCAGGATAAGATAAATGATGAAATATCCACTAATTTTGTTGAGTCAGGAGAACTATATAAGAGAAAAACTACAGTTGTTGACATCTATTTCGCATCAAAGATTTCTAGAAACCTTGAACTGGATCCAGAACCAAAGTCCTTAGCTGAATGCCAGAAGCGTTCAGACTGGGGTAAATGGAAGGAAGTAATTAAGGTAGAATTACTCTCGCTAAATAAAAGAAAAGTGTTTGGCCCGATAGCCTGAACACCACCCAAGGTATTCCCTGTAGGATGCAAATGGGTTTTTGTCTAAAAAAGAAACGAAAATAATGAGGTGGTGAGATACAAAGCGAGACTTGTGGCACAAGGGTTCATGCAGAGACTTGATATTAATTATGATGAAACATATTTTCCAGTCATGAGTGGGATAATGTTTTGATATTTGATATCAGTGGCAGCAGGTATGAATTTAAGTATGCAGTTAATGGATGTAGTGATCGCATACCTATATGGGTCACTTGATTCGAATATTTATATGAAAATTCCAGAAGGAGTAAAGATTCTAGATCAGGACAAACTGAATCAAAATTTGTACAGCGTCAAGTTGGAAAGGTCATTGTACAGTTTAAAACAGTCTAGTAGAATGTGGTGCAACAGACTTAGTGAGTTCCTCCTAAAGAAGGGATACATTAATAGTGAAGATTGTTCCTATGTATTTATAAAGAAATCCCATAAAAGATTCTGCATTATTTTAGTATATGTCGACGATCTGAATATCATCGGGACGACAGAGGACATAAAGGAAGCAAGTTCCTATCTTATTAAAGAATTTAAAATCAAAGAGTTGAGCCAAACCAAGTTTTGCTTAGGCCTGCAGTTGGAGCATCTCTCTCAAGGAGTTTTAGTATATCAATCCTCTTATACCAAGAAGGTATTAGAGAAATTTGACATGGATAAGTCATATCCAGTGAAAACATCGATGGTGGTTCGAAATCTAGAAGCGGATAAAGATCCTTTTAGACCAAGGATGGAAGATGAGGAAATTTTTGAACCAGATGTCCCATACATAAGTGCTATTGGGGCACTAATGTACCTAGCGAATTGCACGAGGCTACATATTGCTTTTGCAGTAAACTTGCTAGACAAGCACAGTGTAGCTCCAACCCAAAGACATTGGGCTGATATTAAAACCCTACTCAGGTATCTTTAGGGTATACAAAATCTTGGATTATATTACCCTAAGAACCAAGACTTGACTATGGTTAGGTATACATATGCAGGATTTCTGTCTGACCCACATAATATGAAATCATAGATAGGATTTGTATTTTTTTTTGTGGTGGTGCAGCCATTTCTTAGCGGTCATTCAAACAGACCTTGGTAACTACATCTACAAACCACTCAAAAATAATTGCATTATATGAAGCTTCACGAGAATGTATTTGGCTTAGACGAATGGTTAGCCATATCTAGAAGTCATGTGACATGAGCACCATTAATGACCCACCATTATCTATGAAGATAATGCCACTTGTGTTGTACAGATGCAAATGGGCTATATTAAGAATAATATTACAAAGCATATTACTCCTAAATTCTTTTTATCCTCATGAGCTTCAAAAGAATGGGGAGATAAAAGTATTAAATGCTAAGCCTTATAATAATCTAAAAGATTTATTCACAAAATCACTCTCGGCCTCTAGTTTCCATAAATACATTCGAGGCATAAGTGTGAGACGGCTTAGAGAGTTATAAGGTTCAGGGGGAGCAAATCCTTGAACTATAGGCCATATGTAAGGCTAGAAGACTTACATGATCCTGAAGATTTAAGTGTTGCACTCTTTTTACTTTTGTTGGTTTTTTCTGAAGTTTTCTCATGTAAAGGTTTTTAATGAGGCAACAAATGCCACAAGGAATAGATACGATGTACTTTTTTCCCACTAGATTTTTAGGAGTTTTTGTGAGATATGTGCATACCGTGGTATTCACCCAAGGGGGAGTATTACAAAACTTAGAAGGTTCTGATATGGGTAAATACCCAAATTACCCCTATGTTCTGATGTTCCATCTTCTTCGTGTCTCCTGTGATTGATTGATTGTTCTCGGTGATTGTGATCGTGAATTGCATTATCGTTCATCTACCCTACATTGATTTCGCAACACTATCTTCCTATAGTAACAGTACTCCTGCCATGACAGCTCACGACTAGAAGTGGAACAATGAATCATCTTTTGTATTAGTTCAATCAGTTTTGAACAGTAAGTAATTTGGGTGGTAATGATTTAATTTCTCTTTATTATTTTAAGGGTATATTCCAGATTAGATTGGGATGGCATGCGCGTTCGTTTGGGGAAAATTGGGTAGTAGATCGGTTTGGCCTGTAGTATTGCTGTACTATTTTTGCAGATAGTGTAGAGACATAATTTGCGAATCTCATTTACTAGAGAGTTATAGAGAATGTCATTATCTTTCTACAAAATTTTTATTTAGGTCAATTGGATGAGTAGATAAGGAGATATCGATTTTATAATTTTATTGTCTGGTGTTTGTGTCGGGTGTTGACAGTCTATGGAAATTAGTAGATTAATCATAGTAAATGAGTTAATCTGGTACTTCAGTCGACGTGAGTATTGTAGGTAATTTCTTAAGATTTCCAGAAAGATATGAATTTTGAAAGGCTACCGTCTTGTATAGGGTTGCTGCTGGATGCAATCGTGGGAAAAGATTAATTTGACCATCATAATGCCAAAATTAAATTTTAAAAATAACTAGAAAGTGATAGGAAATTTTTTTGTAGATTTATAAAAGTGCCATTTTTTAAATATATTTGCATGTTTAAATTAAAAGATATTAAATTGTCAAGTGTTGCTGTCCAGAAGATGACATATCAGTCTTCTAGGTTAAAATCGGGGATTTAGATGATTTAATCTAAGAATTTAGCCAACTAAGAAAACGTAGAGAATTTTGTGTAGATTCCAGAACTGGTATGGTTTGCTATTTTATGATGTAGGAATTGAGAATTATGAAAATTTGAATACCGGAACAGCAAAGGAATTGCTCAGTAAAGGGAGAAAAGAGTGGTTTTGGGATGTGTGTAGGAACAATATTGATTACTTGATGTCTTGTACTACTGTGGTATGTATCGAGATTAGATATTTTCTATAGGAGGAGTAGCTTCGGGTGTGTTGTCATCTTCGAGTATTTCCAGTCGGCGCAATTAAGAAAAAGGCAAATGCATGGTAGAATGGTATTCAAATGTCTGAGCTTGTTGTTTGTTTATGCAATTACTTGTCATGATGGAATTATGATGATACTTGTTCCTAAATTTCTCATATGTTTATGCTTACATTAACGAATATGGCAATTGATTAATGTTATTGATTAACTAATGAAAGGAGATAATCATTGCATTACATGTTGATCATTCATGTTACATAGTGTTGAGCTGAGACCCTATATGAAAAATAATAGGGAGACCCTTTATAAAAAAGGATAGGGCCAGGCATATGATAAAGAGTTGACTTGAGACCCTGTATGAAAAAGGGACAAGGCGACCTTGTATGAAAAAAGATAGGGCAAAGGTATTTGTTGCTAGATAAGGTGTTACTTATTTCAGTCTCATTTATGTCATTTCTGGTAATTGTTTGGTTCGTATTATGTTAGATTTAAGACTTATCATGTTGCTAAAATTTATATTTAGGTTCATATGGAATGTTGTTCTTGATATCTAGAGGTTAGTAATACCTACTTATAGGTTTAGATTGGTAGCGGTAGTGGTTGTAGGTAACATTTTGGGCTATTGTTAGGCCAGGGTGTTACATCAATCTAGCACAAACCCTAGCCACCACAGCAAGGAGAGGGAGGGAAGGGGAGGAGAGGAGGCATCTGTATGGGGAAGGGGAGGGGCAGCTGGAAGGGAGGAAGTGGGGCATGGCTGGTAAAATGAAAGGGGGGTGGATGGATGGGAGGGAGGGGAATGGGCTGGATTGGGGGTTTCTCTTTTTTTCTTAGCTAAAGAGAGACTATGCCATGCATTACTAGAAGGAAATTTTTGGTTATTACACTTTGTTTATTCTCTAAAAAATTTACTGCCTTTTAACGACACTAAGGAGACAGAGGAGAGGGGAAGTGCGACGAGTAGCAATGCCATGCATTGGAAGGTGAGTCTCACCTTTCAAGTACAGTAGTACTTTACCTATAAATGGGTCATACTTGTTAGTTTCCTTCACGATTAACATGATTTGATGGAGATGAAGTTTATGCAGAATTTTGCCAAACAATCTATAGTTTACCAAAATACAGTCTTAATTGTCCAGTTTATGATGGTTCGACAATATGCCTACAGCTTCAAAATTGACTCATTTCAAAACAATAGTAGGTCATGATAGAAAGTATGTATGAAAAGCAACTCAACATAATAAATATTATCTTTGTTCCAAAATAGATATGATTATAGATGTATGTATTAATTGCACAATTCTTTTTTCTTATAGTATATTTATTATTAGGTACACAATACGAAATGTAAAGAATACACTTCTGGGTATATCCCAAACAACAATACCTCATTGACCATCTCTAGTACAACAGTAGCACACACATTGTATGATGAGAGATGCAAAACACGCAAACAACAACTAATTCCCATCAAGAATCGTATATCTCAGGCCGCAAGCACCGGGAACCCGATCCCATGCCACGTTGATGGGAACATTGCGAAGAGCATCGTGCCGATGAGCACATCAGCAAGCGGTGCGGTGGAAAGTAGTTGCCACTTGTTGTAACACCGCAGGACCCACATTACCCTGGGATGCCACTAACTACTCCACAAATAGCCAATTACAAGATAAAATAAACTGACAACAACTTCTAAAACATGATAAGCTAAGCGAAAGCATACTAAGACAAAAGGTAATGGGACACTATTAATTAAAGAACAGCCGCTCATAATTTTAACTAATTTAAGCGAACCACAGCCTAGCATCATTAATAAAAACAGATCAACAATGAGTGAAAATGATGAATAATTAAAGACTCCACTTATCTATTACAACATGAATCTTGATAAGGTGTGTGAAAGTGTTGTGCCGCTTTACCCTTTTCATACATGCTCGAGAATCACCTGAAAGGGGGAAAAACAAGAGTGAGATAAAAATCTCAGC
This sequence comes from Melocanna baccifera, assembly GCA_036346265.1. Lineage (NCBI taxonomy): Eukaryota > Viridiplantae > Streptophyta > Magnoliopsida > Poales > Poaceae > Melocanna > Melocanna baccifera. Next base: position 14,883,442 of record CM070691.1, on the reverse strand, counting down.
AACCAAACTGTTTAACAAGCTAATTAAACTAAAATAGTTTAAGCATCATCATTTATTTTCCACAATGATCACAATTTATAAACTTAACTACACTTACTACCAACAACAATAAAACATTAGTAATAAGGACTCGAATGCCTACTTCTCAATCACAACCAGCCCAAACCCGACAATAACATCTCCGCTCGTCGATCCTTCACCCAGCCTACTGCGGCAGCGCTGCTTAATATTTTTGTATCTTTAAAACCATTAAGCCGATTACAGCAAATGAGATATTTCTAAAAAATACAATGAAATATCTTCAATCTTCAAGTAGACTACTTATTTTTATTTTGCTGCTAACATGGTACAATTTAACGCGCAAAACAGAGGATATACTCTATTTTGGCAATTTGGCCAGTCATCTTCTAACATACCCCAACTATTGTAAAAAAAACTCTAAAATTCATGATTTTTTTATAGAAACTATATCACAAGATTTCCTACAACTTTTCTTATTGACAGAAAAATCATAAAAATCATCTTCTACTCTGAATCTACACCCGAATAACAATCTGTCTCGGACTACACCTCTACCAAATAATAAAGTTCCTGACTCTGCTGCACCCTAACCCCGTAGCCAAAAATTCTATAAAATTACAGAAGATAGGTCTTGTCGTTCTCTACAACTTTCCTTTTGGCGAGACCTACTGGAAAAATCATTTTGATACTCTAATCTATACAAACAACCGCGTGCGCGAATCAACCTTCGTGTAGACAGCAGAAAACCCTAATCGGTTAATTACTTTGCTAATCCCCTACTAATCCTATGTCAAGAACCCTAATTACACCTAAAACAATGATAATTAGGATGTAAAAAAGTTACCTAGGTGATCTCTCAAGATTACCCCTCTTCTCTTCTCTTCCTCTTTCTCCCTTCCTTCTCTTCTCCCTTCTCCTCCTTGGATCCTCCTTTGCAGCAATTGGCAGGGCAGCAACATGGGGAGATGGGGGAGGCGTAGGGGAGGGGAGGGGTGGTGACCAAGAGGGGGAAAGGGGGAGGGGTGGCGGCCAAAAGGGGTTTTATGGGGGAGGGACTAGGGTTTGGGGGGTGCGGCCCCCCTTTGGGCCGGCCGGCCCAAAGTGGCTGGTCCACCCCTCCGGACAGCCCAAAATCCTTTATTTTAATTATTTAATTTATTTTGTTTAATTTTGGACAATTCTGCAATTTTATTCCCACCTCCAGCAATTCACCGAAAAATCGAAAAACTCTGCGATTCTGCTAAATATTCCCAGGGACACCGTAACGACGTTTAGGTCATTACACTTGTCATACAACATGACCAGGTAGAAGCACATGCCCACGTTGTGAGACCATGTGGATGTCACCCTATGGTTGTGATAAGTAATAGACTTTTAGTTAAGAGAGTTTGTAGAGTATGAGTTTCGTTTTAAGAGTTTGCAATTTTTTAGTTTTTTTTTCGAGGTCTGATTGGCCTTGGGCTAGCGATCAAACTGGCTATGGGAGGTCGCTGTCTGACTGACCTTTGGTTGGCGGTCTAACCAGCCAAGGAGCTATTAGAACATGTGTTGTTTGAGCTGAGTTATTTGAGTGTGGGCACAGTATTGGTGTCATTGCTTGTGTACATATGGATTTATTATTTGGTCCTAGATTTAGGATCAGTTATTTGGTTGCATACATTTTGCATGATGTATTGTATGAATTAATTGTATTAATTGATGACTTTATGTTTTGTGCAGTTATATGTGACGATTTGCTTGTTGGACTCCGGAGTTACATTATGATGAGGCGGACATGACCGGGACTAAGTTAAGAGAGCTTAGATCCAAAGCAATCAAGAGATCAGGACTACACTCAGAAGGAGCCAAGGTCCAGACAATCAAGGAGCAGCCGAAGATGACCAATGCTTGTGGGATGATTACAAGTCGAAACAACGAGGAACCAGAGCGAAGCATATATGGAAAATAGTGAAGCATGGGCAATACTTTATGGCAAAGAAAGTGGGAAACTTCATGAAAGGCGGTAGAGGATCATTTTAGTAAATTGTCTAATACTGAAAAAGTGGTGGTGTTGGCCCAAGTTGTTTAGGCCTTGTATGTGCTGAAAATGTGAAATAGATCAAGTGTTGATTCACTAATGGGTTAATAGGTGTAAACGCTTTGAGAAGCGTGCATGTGTAGTGATGTGTTATAATTGTAGCTAGCCTAGAGGGGTATTCTAGGTAAGAAAAAGAGTTGGCTAAGTCTTAAGAGGATATGAGTGAGTGAAGAGAGTTAATTCTAGCCCTTGAAGTGGTCCAAGGGTTGAGATTGTCCCCAAAGGGCTATAAACAGAGGGGTGGGGTTATGGCTCCACCACTAAATCTTTGAGAAGGATTTAGTATTTTTCCTTATGCTTGTTAGTGATATGCCCTAGAGGCAACATGGAGATGTTGTATATATCACATACTATGTTTATGATACATTACTTTGTTCCTTGGAATAGACATCATCATTATTGATCAATGAGTATGTGACTTATTCATGAGACTCTTAAATACTAAAATGTTGCTATTTCTAAATGATCCCTGATCGTATATCATATGAGGAACAAATATGATTCAAAGACAAAGATCAGCATATGTATTGATTGATGATCATGTCTCATGGATCATGGTATGGTGATACCAAATCAATAATATGGACATGTGTTAGTGAACATATGTTGGATAGACCTGCCATGAGACACTGCAGAGATTCCATGTATCATCAGTTGGTCTCGAGTAGTGTTTATGTAGAATCCTTAGACTTGAGATCATCATAGTTCCCAACATGAGTAGTAGCTTATTTTGGGACTACTAAACACTACTCCGTAACTGGGTAGTCATAAAAGTAGTCTTCGGATTTGCCATGAAACATGTAGTGGGATGTGAATGATCAAGATAGAATTTGCCCCTCCTTATGGGAGAGATATCTCTGGGCCCCTCGATGTAATGGATTATGAAAGTGCATGGCCATGCCAAGGTGATTGAGGAGTCAATCACAAGTTTATAATCCATCACGGAATCGAGAGAGTGATTGAGCTATTAAGAGGATGACACAGGTCTCGCCTTGAGCTCAATCTATATCGTGAGGCAAAGGGATTCGTACATGAGAGAACATTACAGGTTCAGCCGATATGATCTTTACATATACTTTGGGGTTAATATGTCTTACTAGAGGCCGCTATTAACAGGTGACCGGAAGGCGTTTCGGGTCACGACCAAGTATACGTGAACCTCTGTGGTCGCACGCTTAACGGGTTGGAACACTGATTCGAATATGATTTGGATATGGGCTCAATTCGGATAAAGAATCCGAATAGACTCCTAATGGGCCTTGGTCCGCAAGGCCCACGTGAGGAGGTCTATATATGGAGGCGAGGGCTAAGGGATTCGTCCCTGTTAACATCTAGCAAAACCTAGCCGCCACCTCCTAGCCAAACCCTAAGCGCTCACGAGTGCTAGTACACTCGCGATCGGCGTTCGGCCGGACGTGTGGATACCGGTGGGCGCGCGTTGCGATCTTGATCGGCGTGCGTGGAGGAGACGATCTGTTCGGGACGATCGGCTACTTCCACTACTACCTCGACGCGCGTGATTGGATCGGTTTCCAATTCTTCTTCCGCTGCGCTGCGCGTCTAAGTGGTAACGATCCATGATCCTTCCTTAGCATGATGTTCTTGGGTGCGCGGTAGAAAAGTTTTGTTTTCTGCTTCCATAGCCTACGCGTATTCCTTTAATGCTCTTTTGAGCTTTGCTTACTAGGAAGTGTGGCTTTGAAATCCTTCCTCTCAAGGCAATGAAAGTTTCAAGTTCATACATGTTCTGAAATTTAAATTATTTCTTGCAATTTCAAGCGTTTTTGTTACAACTTGAGTTTCTCTTCCCCTCCTTCTACTTGCTGTAGTTTCATTGGATTTAGGACATGTAAGAGGTTGAGAAGTTCATCATAAACATGTCTCAACCCAGCAAGATCCATTAGAATGCATTGTTCATCAAGTTATATTTACATTAACCGAGTTGTTGAGCTAAAATTGCTGTTTTAGTTGTAGCTTGAACTATTTGCATAATAAGTTGAGATTTTGGGCATATATTTGCATTTCTTTTTGGAATCATATCCCTGAGATCATTTCTTAGTCATGGTTCAAGTTTCATCAATTTTAGATGAGTAGATCTTGAGTTCTTGAGATTTCTTGACATTCAAGCTGCTGAAATTTATGTTTTAATGAAATGTGGATCTTGAGCAAAATAGGTCTCTCCCTTGGGATTTGATTTGCAATTTCTTTTGGAATCATGACCATGAGGATATCATATTTATATGGTTTATATTTCATTAATTTTAGTTGAATAGATTTTGAGTTCTTGAGATTTCTTAATAGCCAAGTTGCTAAAATTTTAGTTTTGATGCAACGTGAACTTTGAGTAAGAAAGGTCTATCTCTTGGGTTTTATTTTGCAATTCCTTTTGGAATCATGACCCTGAGGATCTCATCTTGCTATAGTCTAAGTTCTTAGTGTACTGTCGATGTTCTTGAACCTAGTGTCTTCCTAATACATTAGAGTTCAATAGAAGAAATACTTGAGTAGAAAATTTTAATTTACACCTATTCACCCCCTCTATTCGCAATAACCGATCCTTCAATTGGTATCAGAACGAGGTTTGTTGTTTGCTTGATCTTAACTAATTACGAGTATGCTCATATGTCCAATCGAGAACAATGCTTGACATAAAAAATAGCCAAAAAGAAAAAGAAACAATATTACTTTACCTTCTGCTAGAGGTAGCCAATGGGCTAGGCCTTGGCGTTCCACCCCGCGGCCCAACACTATTGGCCAGGCCCAAGTACAGCACAGCATGGTTAGATCGTGGGTTGTGCCAGCATGGCCCGATGGACCGTGCCTGGGCCGAGGGGGTGGCACACGAGGCCGGGATGGCACGACCCAACAACAGCCGTGGGCCGGGCACATCACGACACAACTATAATTTTCTTCAATTTCTATAATTTTCCTGTAATTTTCTAGTCATGTAACAATATATAATCCATAATTCCATATTGATATTCTACAAGTTAATAAATCTCATTATGTGACATTGCCAATATTTATATTGATGATTAATAATGTCTAAAGTTTTCTATAATTTTTTGTAATTTTTTATAATTTTTCAAGAATTTTCTATAGTTTTTTGATTGTTTTGCCTTTTCTTGCCTTAATAGGCCAACCATACCGACACGGACCGTTAAGCCTTAACCGTGCCTGTGCTAGCATAGCACGGTCATGGGCCATGTTTGGGCTCGGACCACATCTCGTGGGCCGGCACAGCATGGCCCATTTATTTTCCATGCCTAAACGAATCGTGCCTACACCGGGCCCATGCCGTGCCGTCCCAGCATGGCCCATTGGACAGGTCTACCTTCTACGAGTAGAGCTGTCAATAATGCTTTTACGGTTGATATCTGTGAAGCAGCCAAGAGCTTTCAAAACAACCTTTGCCTTGTCTTCCAATGGCACATGCACCAACGCAAGTGCTGCTATCTTTCTATGTTGCAAGCACTACTGCAAAAAAGGTTATCACAGACGTTCAATAATGTCATCAAAGACGATTTCATGAGTTGTCTGAATTTATAGGTCAGTAATAATATTAGGTCATCACATATGGCTTTCAAACCATCTGTGATGTAACTATCATAGACGGTTTGAACTACAAACCGTCTGTGATATATAAATATTATAGACAGTTTGTAGTTGAAACCGACTATGATATTTATTTCTATTTCTAAATCTATTTCTGTGGACTTGGCACCAGTGTAGGAGCCTCAAGGTAGATGTCCCTTTTGGGCTACTGGATGAATGTTCTAACAGCTTGCCCTAGAGTCATGACCTTGTCATTCAAGGGCTTCTGCAACAGGACAACCTCGAAATTGGCATAAAACCTATAATACCCTAAATGTCTTTACGGCATTCCTAGGAGTATTTAGCGGAAATACGGATTTTCATGGTTTTTCGATGAATCGCGGGAGGCAAGAAAAAAATTACAGAATTGTCTAAAGTGAAAAAAATAAATTAATTAATTAAAAATAAGGGTTGGGCTGCCTAGAGGGGTGGGCTAGCTACTTTGGGCCAACTAACCCAAAAGGGGCCCAAGCCGCCCCCCTTTTCTTCCCCCAAACCCTAGCCAACCCCCTCTCACCCCTTGGCCGCCCCCACCCCCTTGTGGCCGCCCTCCCTACTCTCTCTCTCTCTCTCCCCCATGGCTGAAAAGACAGGAAGAAAAAGGAGGAAGAAGTAGAAGAAGAAGAGAGGAAGAAGGGAAGGAGAAGAAGGGGAAAAGGAAGAAGGAAAAGGGATGTATTTAGGGTTTATGGCTCGGGATTAGAGGTGACCTAGTGGGAGAATCAATCAATTAGCGTTAAATTGCTGTCTACGCGTGGGCTGATTCGAGCAGATCGTCTGTTCGTCTAGATTAGAGCATCAAAACGATTTTTACTGTCAGATCCGGTCAACATGAAAGTTGTAGAGGACGTCGAAATCTATCTTCTATAAATTTTATAGATTTTTTGGCCGTGGGGTTTGGGCGCAACAGAGTTTGGAACTCTACTATGTAGCAGAGGAGTAGTCAGAATCTAGTTGCTGTTTAGGTAGCAGAGGGGCAAATTAATTTTATAATTTTTCCCACAATAATGAAAGTTACGAAAGTTGTAGGAAATCATGTAAACTAGCTTCTGTAAAAAATCATTATTTTTATATCATTATACAGAAGGTGGGATTCGGTAGAAGCTTGTTGGCCACATCGCTGAAGCAGAGCCTATCCTCTATTTTTTGTGATATTTTACACCCATGTAGCAGCAGAATAAAAATAGGGTGTCTACTTGAAAGTTATAGTATTCTTTCTGTAGTTTACAGAAAAATTATTATTTGTTGTGCTTGGCCTAGTAGATTAAAAGATACAAAAACAAGCGATCTTCACTGCGATGAAATTTGGGAGTAGGATCGGCAGTGAGAGGATATTGTCGTGTTTTAAGCTTAGCGGTATTTTATTTTCTTAAGATGTGGATGCCTTACTGTAACCTGTGCTGAGAGATGGTTTTTGGACAGGTGGCTTCGCTCCTGACCATGCTTAAGCGCTTCACTTCTTCAGTAGAGGCAAGTAAATGTAGCGGTTGTTGTTACCGTTTAACTTATTAATTTTACTACATTCACATTGGATAATTCTTTTAATCCAAGATGCTTTGCCATTGCTACATGTCTTCTTAAATGTGGTCTATGTGGTAGCATTTATATGAACCGATTGTTTATTCTCTTCAAGAATCAGATGTGGTTTATGTGGTATTACACTTAATGAAACAAATGTGGTTATGGGGTAGTATTCTTTATGAATATATTGTAAACTATGTGGTAGTATTTTTTATGAATCAATTGTTTATATTCTTGATGGGTCAATTGCGGGGTTATGTGGTATTGTTCTTAATGAATCATATGTGGGTTATGATGTAATATTCTTGATGAATATATTGTTGATCTTTGTGGTTAAATTTTTGTGAATCATGTATATCATATCATACATATCATGACATGTCATTTGCATCGTCGATGTCGCCGCATATAGCCGCGACCGTACTGATACAGCATCGTACATTGCCGTATTACGATATACATTCTTACCTTGTTGGGTAAGGGTGTAGTGGATCATATGCATTTTCATTGTGGATAGATCATTTGCATACTTATGTAATTTTTTGTAGCTAAATTATTTGCATACACACGCAACTTTTTAGTTTTTTTATGTAGAATTGGCTCATGAGAGTCACTTGCAAAATGAGGAATGTGGCTGTGGTCATGCAGTGGGGTTCACCCCCTTGTGGTATGGTAGGGGTTGCGGTTGTGGTATGAGATTTTTCTCTTGTGGTAACTATTGTTAGCGGATGTGGTTGTGGGAAATAATAACGTTGGTGAGGAATATATGTTAATGCTTTACTAATATTGGTAGTAGTGGTGGTTGTAGTTATGAAGTAGGCAAACGAGACTTAATTGCTAATATTTACTATTGTTGGTAGTAATTGTAGTTAAGGCAATAAATGCGGTCATTGTGAGAAATAATTGTTGATGCTTAAACTATTGTAGTTTAATTAGCTTGTTAAACAGTTTGCTTGCTAAGATTTTTATCTCACTCTTGTTTTCCCTCCGTCTAGGTGATCCTTGAGCATGCATGGGAAACGTAGAGCGGCACAACACTATTACACACCATTTCATGATTTATGCTGTAATAAAAATATGGAGCCCCTAGTTATTTATCTATTTCCCTCATTGTTGATCATTTTTAATTAATAAGGCTAAACTATGGTTCACTTTATTTGGTTAAAACTGTTAGCGGATGTTTCTTATTTAGTATTTTTTTTTCCATTACTCACTATCTTGTTTTGCTTCCGCTTAGATGTTGTCTGTTTTAGAGAAAATTGCCGATTTACTTTTACCTTCTAATCTGGTTAGTTGTGGAGTGGTTTAGTAGCATCCTAGGGTAATGTGGGTCTTGGGGTATTACGAAAACCATCCACATTCACTTTTCTGAAACCTGACACTAGATTTACACCGTAGTGGATTGAGAAGTTGAGACTTAATTCATAGAACCGGTCCAAGTCGCTTGGGTTTTCCTCAATATGGATTAGGGGAAACTAGCAAGTTTTCGATCACCATGGTAAAACATCATTTGTCAAATCGGTTATTTCTTTGTCCCTTTTAACCACTTGCATTTCTAGATTATTGTATTATTTGAGATTGTGTAATTGCTTGTGATAGAGATATTTGTAGCTTTTAGTGCTCGTAGTGCCTTAGGTTTACTAGAATTGTATAGATTTAATTTGCTCTAAATCTTACATTGCTTCAAATTGTGTCAAATTAGCTTTGCCATGCAAGAATAGTATTACCTCCTATTCACCCCCCTCAAATCAGTCATCCTTGATCTTATAGCAGCTCTTGTAAAAGCAGACATGCTATTAATTTACTCTTCACTCACATGGTTCCCAGCGTATATCTAGCTTCGGTCCTACATTATACATATATATAACAATTTAGTATTAAATATTAAATTAATTAATTAGTATGCTACATATATACCATATGCATTGAGACTTTACTCAACATAAAAACATTTTTTCCCTAGAACCAATTATAACCAACGATTTTGACCAATTTGGCCCACATGATGGGCACTGACTTACATGGCCAAGTAGAAATAGACTATAACATGATTAAATTCTAAACCCTAATGTAATATCCCAAAATTAAATTTTCTTTTAGAGAGGGGGGTTTTTCTGAAATTCCTGGCAACTTGGGCCTGGGCTGTGGCCCAAAGGGGGGAGGCACCCCTCCCCCAAACCCTAGCTTCCCCTCCCCCTACCTTGCAGCCGCCCTACCCCTCCCTCTCCCTCTGCGCCCTTCCTCCCCTGGCCGAGCGCCTCCCCCTGCGCCCCTGTGAGCCGCCCCTCCCCTGGCCGAGCACCTCCCTGCCCCTCCCTCTCCCTCTGCGCCCCTCCCCTGGCCGAGCGCCTCCCCCTGCGCCCCCCTGTGAGCCGCCCCTCCCCTGCCTTGGTGCGCCGCTCCCCGCCCTGGTGCCACCCCTCCAGCAGTTCCTCTTACCCCCATTGAAGCTCTTCTACCGATGGAACAGGTAGAGGACGGATCCCAGATGTGGCACCTTCTACACGTCCCTCGTTATCTCGCGGTTAAGTCAAGTATAATGATGGTTTAATATTGATAAGGTGGAAGCTCGATGTTTGTTCAATGGTATGAATATACGTGTGTTTATGGTTGTGGTAACAATGTATTGGTGCTATATAGGGGTGTTGCAACTTACAGTGTTCATGAGTATTTCTGGTGCATAGATATTGTGAATGCAAGATTTATTTTATTAGAGCATTCACGCATATGCATCATGTTGATTATTTGAAGTCTTAGTCACGAGATGACTAAGCGCCGAGGTCCCCGTCATGTTGATGACATGACAGGCTAAAGATCCCCATACTTGTGGAGTATGGGCAATTGGTCCCTGTACCTGGTGGTACAGGCATGGGTGTGCATCGACGGATGCACACTTTGCATTACCGGTAAAATGCAAAAGAGAAAGAGATAAAGAGTTTTTTATCATTGTGCATAGCATGGCTTGTTTATATGGTTGATGAATGGGTTTGTGAAGTGATGGGCATAAATGAATTCGTTCTATCCATTATATTTGCAGAGTTGTTGGACTCACTCTTGTTGTTGTTGTTTTACTTAGGTACTGTTACGAGATCGGCATGCATGGGAAAAGGGAAGAAATAAGCTTGTTGCACATGCACGTTCCACACAGAATAGACATAAAGGCAGGAGAATTAAATGATTGATGCAAGACCCTTTTGGATACCATCTGATTATTATCTTTGGATTTAATGGTAATAAGAATTTAGGGTGTATCCAGTGCTCTTCTCTAAGTATTATATCTATGAATGGTTTGGTAAACTTTAAGCTATTTGCTTAGCCTTGAACTTATTACTTGAGGATTGTCTATTATAATTGATTTTGCTTTTAGAATCTCTGATTTAGATAAATAACAAAAGAGGCTATGCCGAAATTTTGTATAACGTAACTAGTTATCTTTGTTTACTTCTAGTTGGGTAGCATTCCGAATCTTTATTTGACTGGGGTGTTACAGTTGGTATCAGAGCGGGCTGTAGGTCCGTGGTTACCGAGATATTAAATTTTGACACACTAAGCACTGTAGGTGGGAATGGGGTTTGCATTGCATCTACGTTTCCGTCGGTTATCATAGTTGAATGTATACTTAATGTTTGACTTTGTACGTGTTATGAGATGATCTTTTGTGCCTATGATTTCATTATATAATTGTTATGTGTGGTGATAGTGGATGTCGAGAGATAGAGATCGCGGTGTAGCCATTGACATGACCAGGTTCTATCACTATTCGTGGTATTGAAATGGTGAAGGATTTTTCCTTGAGCAACTTAGTTTCAGAGGTTAGGAATGAGTTCTTTAGAAAAGTTTCTCTCTTCCTTGAATTGAATTTGGTCAATTCTTATCCTGTGGTGGTGGATGAATTTATCTTGGGCTCGTGGTTCATTGTAGTTGAGGGTTTTCAATTGGTTTCTACCTGTTCTTGAAGTAATTATTGTTTTTGGGACTATTGAGACACTTTTGCTACTTGTGAGCATTGTGTATTTGCGAGGTTGGCCCTTCGTGGGAGTTTTGTCTTGTTGTGAAACATGTCTCATTTGTTCGCTTGGTATTCTTGTTAATGAAAGTTTTATGTTGCAAATTCTTTAACATGTGAAAGCTTAGGCTTTATGTAATTCTTTTGGATTATTCTAAATGTTGAAGTTTAATACCTCTCTTTTCTGAAGGAAGGTGTTAAAATCCTTTGGTGATGTCTTGTTATGGTTAAGTCAGAGTTTGTAATCAAATAAATTGATATGGTATGAGTATCCTTGGAAGTGAAACCGAATAAGTTGATGTTGTCTTCTTGTGGTTGTTCATGAACTGTGTTTATGAATAGGGCTATTCCTAATGGAATCAATAGAGTTGCTAAGAGGCGTGGAACTTCGATGAACTGGTTGATCAATAGGAGAGACAAAATTAGTAAACTTTTGGGATAAATTGGATCAACGGGTCTCAATGGATTAATCTAACCGTTTAGGATAGTTAAATTCAAAAGGTGTTCGATTACTGTATTAGTGGATATTAATCTTGGAGTTATCTTTGTGGATACTTAGTGTTCGTATGTAATTGCTAAGTGCAAACGTTGGGGTTTAAAAATGTGATCTATATTTACATCAAGGTGGGATTGTCAGATGATGTTATGTCTTTGATGAAAGAGTTTTGGTAGAATCATTAAAAGTGTGTAATAGATCTCCTCTAATTTAAAGCGGTTGTCGTAGTAAGGTTGTAAGGTTTTGAAATACTTTCAATTTGAGGATAGGGATGATAAAGTAGCATGGAACTATTTGACGAGATTTTGGAGGGCTTTATAATGGAAGGGTAGACGATAACGATTCTTGTTAAGAGTGTATTATTCTTGATGTTAGTAAGATTGTTGCAATCTTATTGGAAATTTTTTTTTGAAATAAGTTATTGTGTTCTTTTGGAAAGGTTTATGATGCACTGGTAGCCTATGATGATTCATGCTAAGAATATATAATGATGAGGTTAGTAAAACTGAGTATGACATGATGAGGGTAGTGTTGATTCTTTCAGAACTAAAAGAATTTGTTCGTCTTTCGTGATATCAGTTAAATGAAATGTTTGGAGTTTTGCATTCATGATCCTATGGGAGTTCATGAATTATTGTGGTATATGAAATTAGTTTGCGCAGAGTGATGTATTGGAAGGTTCTATCGGTTCTTAAGTAATTCTTATGATTTGAGCTTAAAGGATCGTTTGCTTGAAGGTGGTAAAGTGATATTTCCATTAAAGAAAATTATGTCCTTTATTAAATTGAAGGGTGTAGTAGAGGTATTCATGGTTGGATTCAAGTTTTGTGCCTTGCAGCTTATTGAAGCGTGCTTAACCTCGTTGGTTTGCCTCAAAGGAATTCCTCAAGTTCCAAAAGCAGTGCTTTATTTATTTATTTATTTATTTCCGGTTGAAGTTTGATATTTTCTTCTTGTGGGACTTGTGCACTCAACTGTGGTCTCGTCTTCTATTTTCCAAGATATTGGCTATTTGACTTTTTTTCCTTGGTCTTGTGTCTCCGGTGAGTGGTAAATGTTTTACTATGTGCTGAAAAAAAAATGTTTCTATTTATATCTTCTTCTGAGGAAGGATTAACCAATCCGTGTTCCAAAGCCTTTTAGGTTGTATAACGGCAACTCGATAGTGGTGGTCAAGTAGATGATTTTAGTGAGATTGTAGGTGTCAAGTTGTTTGAGATTCATTGAGTGATAAATTGATTTCTTGGAATAATTCTCGGTGGGGATTTGGTTTAAATAGAATGTTTGTCTTTGGAGCTAACTAATCTTATGGATTGCAATTAGTAGAACCTATAGTAGATTGTGGTTCAAGAATGTTTCGATTATTTTGATGGAACATTAGAATTATCAAAAGTATGAGAATCTTGATCGATCTTATTAGAGTATTGTGATTGGGCACTTTGCAAGGTTTAGTAGGATGATTATGGTGGTGTAGTTAATGAGATTGTAATGGTGAAGAAGTCTAACCACTATGGGCATCATCGGGATAGAAGGGATTGTTGAATTATTGCTATGCATGATTTGGCTTCAGTGAGTAACCCTCCAAGAGTTAGAATCTTTCTAAAGATAATTAGGTTGAGAATATGTTTGCATGTGATTGTTAATGATGAAGCATGCTTGATTGTGGTAATTTTAGTCACCAAAATTCGAGAGTCTTCATATCAATTATATCGAAATGGAACCAAAAAAATTGGTTTGGTGTTTTATGCTAGAACCTTGGAGTTTAATGATGTTGTGTGGGAATATTGGAACAAGGGGAATTCTAAATAATGTGATGCTCCTTGATAGTGTCCTTTGGGTGAGGGAACTGAGTGTGTGTGCTGAGAATTTCAAGTTGATTATCCTTAAAAGGATTGTGGTGAAGTGATTGTGGGTGAAAACAATGATGAGGTGCATTGGAAATTATTTATCAAAGTAACCCTGTTGGTAGAGGAGTTGGCTAGAGTATGTTATTGTGAGGACAGTAGAGTCTCTCCACAAAGGTGTGGTTTATGCACTCGGTTTGAGCATAGTGTTGATGTTGCCAATTTAAGAGAAATGAGTTAGTGTGGTGTATGATGATTTGGAATCTTGTGATTCAAAAGAAAGTTTATTAAAAAAAACAATATTTTCTCGGGTAGTAAAATGCTCTCTTGATTTTTTTATTTGAGCTATGTGATGATAGCAAAAAAATCTTTTCTGGTTTGAGTTGACTTTATGTTGGCATGTGTAGTTTTTCCGGTTCGGAAAAAAAAACAAAGGAAGGGTTTGGCTTTGGAGTGATTCTCCTCTGACTTATGTGTTTTTTTTTTGCAAATTACCTACTTGGAATGTGGAGAGGTTCTCATGTTGAATCCGTGATTTTTTTAGATTTGATTATTTTGGTGGGGAGTTGGTGAAGTGTGGTTTTGATGAGAATCCTTTATTTTAGTTGGATTCTGGTTGTAAAAGAGATTGTTTACAATGAGCACTTTTGTTCGTCAATGGTTAAAGAAGGTGCTCCTTGTTAAGGTACAGAGATCGATTGAGAGTTGGAACAAGAGTTTCGTTGTGCAGGTTGGTACCAAAGAGAATGATAACTCGAGGTATATTTAGTCGCATCTGTAGTTGTGAGGATTTGGAGGGTGGTGTATCGCTAGGACCACCTTGGGTCCTAGGGTGGGATACACAACGTTATGTATGACCCGGTGTCGAGGAGGTACCTGCGAGATCCAGAGCTATATATTTTACTAGAACTGTTATTAATTGATCATAATCTGTCCTTTGAGTCCAAGCCAGTGCGAATTCTGGAAAGATCAGAAGAAGCATTGAAGAATAAACTTTAAAGTATGTCAAGGTGCTTTGGTCGCAGCAGACAGTGATAGAAGCCACTTGGGAATTAGAGTGTCGCATGCGTGAGCAATATCCAGAATTATTTTGAATAGGTGCATGTTAATATGATTAAGTTTAGTTGTGATTAATCCTTGGTGTAAGCACGGAAAGAATTCGGGGTCGAATTCTGTTTAAGGGGGGTAGATTGTAATATCCCAAAATTAAATTTTCTTTTAGAGAGGGGGGTTTTTCTGAAATTCCCGGCAACTTGGGCCTGGGCTGTGGCCCAAAGGGGGGAGGCACCCCTCCCCCAAACCCTAGCTTCCCCTCCCCCCTGCCTTGCAGCCGCCCTGCCCCTCCCTCTCCCTCTGCGCCCCTCCCCTGGCTGAGCGCCTCCCTACGCCTCCCCCTGCGCCCCCTGTGAGCCACCCCTCCCCTGTCTTGGTGCGCCGCTCCCTGCCCTGGTGCCGCCCCTCCAGCAGTTCCTCTTCCCCCCATTGAAGCTCTTCTACCGGTGGAACAGGTGGAGGACGGATCCCAGAGGCGGCACCTTCTACACGTCCCTCGTTATCTCGCGGTTAAGGCAAGTATAATGATGGTTTAATATTGATAAGGTGGAAATTCGATGTTTGTTCAATGGTATGAATATACGTGTGTTTATGGTTGTGGTAACAATGTATTGGTGCTATATAGGGGTGTTGCAACTTACAGTGTTCATGAGTATTTCTGGTGCATAGATATTGTGAATGCAAGATTTATTTTATTAGAGCATTCACGCATATGCATCATGTTGATTATTTGAAGTCTTGGTCACGAGATGACTAAGCGCCGAGGTCCCCGTCATGTTGATGACATGACGGGCTAAAGGTCCCCATACTTGTGGAGTATGGGCAACTGGTCCCTGTATCAGGTGGTACAGGCATGGGTGTGCATCGACAGATGCACACTTTGCATTACCGGTAAAATGCAAAAGAGAAAGAGATAAAGAGTTTTTTATCATTGTGCATAGCATGGCTTGTTTATATGGTTGATGAATGGGTTTGTGAAGTGATGGGCATAAATGAATTCGTTCTATCCATTATATTTGCTGAGTCGTTGGATTCACTCTTGTTGTTGTTGTTTTACTTAGGTACCATTACGAGATCGGCATGCATGGGAAAAGGGAAGGAATAAACTTGTTGCACATGCACTTTCCACACAGAATAGAAATAAAGGCAGGAGAATTAAATGATTGATGCAAGACCCTTTTGGATACCATCTGATTATTATCTTTGGATTTAATGGTAATAAGAATTTAGGGTGTATCCGGTGCTCTTCTCTAAGTATTATATCCCTGAATGGTTTGGCAAACTTTAAGCTATTTGCTTAGCCTTGAACTTATTACTTGAGGATTGTCTATTATAATTGATTTTGCTTTTAGAATCTCTGATTTAGATAAATAACAAAGGAGACTCTGCCGAAATTTTGTATAACGTAACTAGTTATCTTTGTTTACTTCTAGTTGGGTAGCATTCCGGATCTTTGTTTGTCTGGGGTGTTACACCTAAATCATGCTAGATGTATATAATCTTCTCTCTACATCAAGTTAGCTAAATCTGAACCATCTTTAATTCTTCTATCATGAAAAGTTATATCTACATTATAATACAATTAGAAACAAATTACTAACCATAAGTTGTCAAAATCTTGATGGATCTTCAATCAATCTTACCAAATAGTCTCCTTTCACCAAATGACCTCAAAACCTCACCTCCAACTCAAAGTAGCAGTCTAGATCTGGAATTTAATACAGAGGATCGACGGGTTTGCATGCAATTAATATAGTGGAATTATCACAGACAGTTTATAATACAAACCACCAGTGATATATTAATTATCATAGATGATTTATAATAAAAATCATCTGTGATACTTCATAGATGGTTCAAAGAAAAAATCATCTATGATATTTGGTAATATCACAGATGGTTCATGATATGCTTGAAGCATACATCTTTTCAATTGTCTCTTTCCTTTTTTATACAACTTGTTAAATTAAGTATACATAAGAAGATTGCAATATAAAAACATACAAGCCTCATAGTCAAGATTTAAAAAAAAACTCACAATCACCCTAGTCAAAGTATTCCACCATGTCATATTTTAGTTCAAGTGTAGCAAATTAATTATAACCAGACATGATCACAAATACACAGCATATGAATAAATATGATAAAGAGAGCTCTACAACTCATTTGATTTCAATAGCTTGAACTTGACGAATTATTTGACAAGTATAATAAACAAATATTCTGAAATTTTTAAATAACAAACTCCCCTTCAGAATATCCCAAATGATGCAACACACCCAACTCACTTCGCAAATGAGCAAAACGTAAAGAATCAAGTTATTTCGTGTGAATATCAACAACTTGAGAATCTAACAAGATGTAGTACAACATCACATTTTTCACATGATCTATCAGAAAGTGAAATCTCTTGAAACCCTCAAAGAGAATGAAGAACCATCAACTGTTCCAATCAAACAATGACGTAAAACACTAGAACCCAGTCAAACTCATGTTCTCCATCCTCGTCAGCTGTTCTTACATCATAGGAAACATCAGTCTCACAGTACTAGTTTTTGTGAAATAAGATTTAGGAATCCAGTACGGAGACACATGACGTGAAGGAACAACAACAAAACTAGAGCCAAAAACACGTGCATATGAGCGATCAAAACTCCAAAAAAGTGAATTATTTGAATTATATTCTAAACTAGCATATGAAGCAGATTTAAAGCCATCATAAAAGTTTTCTAAAAATCTAGCTTTCACATTAGTTTTAGGAACAAAAGTGGCTACACATTTTTGTCTCATTGCATTCAATCCTTCTCTCTTCTCTTTCTTAGCATGCCTAAAGCAAAATTCATGCAAGTGTCTATCTCTTTCACAATAGGTGCAATGAAATCTAACATAATTAAAATTATTTTTGAGATGATGAGCTAGCACCTACAGTATTAGCAACTGAACTTTGTACAAAACCAGTAGATTTAAATACAGTTTATTTTGATTCAAGGTTTACTTCAATTTTTCTAAGTTTAAGAAGCTTAACAACGTTAGGATGATTATTCTTAGTATGCTCAACAAAATTAAAACTTAGACTATGATTTTTCACACTTGTTTGTGACTTGTCTAGAATCATATTCAAAATTTTCTTATCAAAAAATAATCTTTTCAAAGTATTATTAAGGTACTCATTTTCTTTAGCTAAAGTGGAACAAGTTGTGCATTTAAAAAGTTCATTCACAAGATTTTTAGAAACAGTAGACTAAGCCAATCTTTCTTTTTCAGTAAAATCATTAAGTTGTCTAGTCAATACTTTTATTTCTATATTAAACTTAGGACAGTTGGTGTAAGAAAGTATCTTATGATAAAGCATTTGTTGAATTGATTCCTAAGATGATAAGTCTAGCTTCTAGCAATTCACAATTAGAGCAAACTTTAGATTGAGCATTTGAAATACTTGACTCTAAACATGTAGAAGAACTAAACTTAAACTTTTCAATGTCACCATTTGCAAGTTTTAACTTTTTATCACAAGAGTCATGTGACAATCTTAATTCATTAAGTTTAACAGTTACATCACTAAGTTGAACCAAGTTTCATGTATTAATTGTTTTAGCAGTCTCTAACTCAGAATGTAAAATTTGACATGACTCACAAAATTCATCATCAAGAATAGAAACTCTAAATCTATTGATTTCAGAATTTAAGCTTTCAACAACAAAATCATAATTTTTAATTTTTTTATACTTTTTAAGCTCCTCTGTCAATCTAAGCATAACACAAGATAAATATGTATAAGAAGGTTTTACTTCATCAGGATGACTTTAAAGATCATCATGATCAAGCTCCTCACTGTTTGCCACAAAAAACATCCCTTTGAAGTCCACTTACTTTGTCATCTTCCCATTGCCCTCATCGTCCCTTTCAAAATCATCATCACTCAAAAAAATCTCATCAAGTACTGGAATTATTTTGTTGACCGCTCTGTAATAATTACACTTCTTGTTTAGATCAATTTTGACTTGAGAGCGATGAGTTGATGTCATGTCATCATTGACCTCTTTGCTCTTCAGTTTGAGGTAATTCATCTTGATGTGGTTTTGCTCACCACATTTATAGCATCTGATTAGACCTCCTCTCTGTTTTGATCTGATGTTGTTAATTGTTTTGCTCACCCTGTTGGAGAGGAGAACAAACTGCTCTTCTAGAATCTTCTCTAATTTTTTATTTGAAATAGAGCATAATGCAGACAAAGAAATAATAAAGGAATTAGAAAAATTGTCAGCTTGGTTAGTCATTAAATCCAAAGAATTAGTCTAGTTTATCCTAGCCAAAACATCAATCTCATGTATTTTCATCTTGGAACAAAGATCATTCCAAGTGAGTATTTCTATATTAACAGAATGATTAATAGTAGTGACTAATACATTCCAAACAGACATATTCAAAGCATTTAAAATTTGACAAGCATTGTAAGAATCAGAATATGTGACATCAACAGATTGAAAATCAGTAACAATTTTACTGAAACGATAAAAAAGTGCATCTACTGATTCTTCTGGTTTCATCTCAAATTTAGAATACTCTTTTTTGAATTGGTTCTGACGAACACCTTTAACAGATTTAGAACCTTTATGATAATCAGCTAGAATAGTTTGAATTTTATTTGTAGATTTCATATGCGCAATTCTAACAAACTCTTTTATACTTAAACCTTGTAATAAAATATTTCTTGCCTTAGCATTATTTTAATAGTAACAACAGGAGGCACTATATATGAATTTTTAACTTTTTACCAAATAATATTACCTTGTATTTATAGGAAAACCACCATACGTGTTTTTCAGTAAAGATAATCTAATCTATCAAAAACTAGCTCTGATGCCATTGCAACTAGCTCTGATAACATTTGAAAGATTGTCTATGGCAATCAAAGGGAGGTAAATAATTATAGTGCGCAATGAATATATATATATATATATATATATATATATATATATATATATATAGAAAATTCGTGTTCTGAAGTTATGAGAAGCAATTTTGAGAGAATCTAATAACTGTGGTTTGTGGGGTGATTAATACACCAATAAGACAAAACAATGGCAAACCTCAAAAGTGTTTGTGTATGGATTAAACGAAGTTAACTATTCTAGCTATCAGTAGCATGCTGATATGTCCAATCGAAAGCAATGCTTGACATAAAAAAATAGCCAAAAAGAAAAAGAAACAATAATATTTACCTTCTGCTAGTAGAGCTGTTAATAATGCTTTTAATACTGATACCTGTGTAGCAGCCGAGAGCTTCCAAAACAATCTTTGGGCGCACTCAAGTTGGCTGCAAAAGCCAGCGTCCAGTGGCCAAGTTACTGTAGTGACATTTAGCGTGTCGTTTTTTTGTTTTTTCGTATTTTTATGTTTTGTTTTTTTTCCATATTCGTTTGCATTGTTCGCTCTAGATTAGCGTGTCATTTTTATTTTTACATTTTTTAAAATTTAATTATGCCCAATAAGCTAACTTAGCTACAGTAAAAAATAAGATAGCTACAGTAAAATTTCAATAAAAATAAAAAAACTATCGCTATTCCGAACACTACCTTTGTATGTCTTCCAATGGCACACGCACCAACGCAAGTGCTGCTATCTTTCTATATTGCCAGCTCTTTTCTAATCAATCTTACCTCTCTTCAAAAAAAATGTCAATTCAGCCAACCAATCCAAAAAGCTCTTGTGTCCGTCTTGCACGTCTCACTCACGGCGAACGAGGCAGAGGAATTTCGTGCGTCTGCCGCTCAGTCTTGCCGCGCAACAGCTCAACTGAAGATGTGGACGGAGAAACCACGCGCGCGGGAAGCGAACGTCGCCTCATGCCTCTGGCGCACGAGGACGAGGATGCTGCTGCCTCGGGGAGCACTGCGTGGAGTCCAGATGCATCGCCCGAGAACCGAAAGCGAGACGCACCGCCATTTTTTTCTTGAATAGTTCCAAAACTTTATTTCTAAATAACGGTGACTATAAAGTGTTCTCTTGGTACTTCTAAACTCTAATACAAAATTAACATCTTTAAAACCATACGATTAGCCTCCAACCACATCTTTATTTATAGTGTAGAGCCTAAAGTATGGGCTTATCATAAATCCATGAGTTCTAATCCAATTCCAATAAAAAAGAAAGCCGAAACCCTTCTTAATATGGGTTTCCTAAAATCTCAACTTCTCTAATTCATCACGTGTCGAAGCCTCTAGGACCACACCTCCTGTAGTTTCTCCACGCATCATCTATCTTCAATCTCTACATATGTAAGTATGAGCTCAACCATCTTATAACATCCTCGACCGCCTGAACCTCGGATCTCCCCATCCGAGTCCCGATCCACCTGCAAAGACCACATACACAAAGACCAAAGAACATTTTTCCCGGCATAAGTTCTTTCTAACTTGACTAACATCAGTCTACACACGCTTAACACACCATCCTAACCAATGTTATCAATTATTCATCATCTACATTGTCAATTATTCATCACTAAAAATACTAGACCTAGCCATATGTAGGGGTGAAAACGGATCGGATACGGACGGATAATGCCTCTATATAACTTCCTAAAGGAGAGGTATGATCAGCAGAGATCCATCATGCTACCTGAAGCATAGCGTGAGTGGACCAACATTAGTTTTCAGGATTTCAAAAGGGTGTCTAAATACAATTCTACTATTCACACACTTGTCGCTAAGCTCACATTCTATAACTAGAAGATCACAGATGCTGAGATGATTGACAAGACCTTGGGCACTTTCCACCCTACCCACAGAACACTCCAGTAGCAGTATCATCAAGCCAAGTAGAAGAAGTACTCAGAGCTGATTACCACTCTTCTCGAGGCAGAGAAGAATGATGGGTTACTGATGAAAAACTATTAGATTCGTCCTACTGGGTCATAGCCATTGCTAGAAGCACATGCCTATTCCTGGAGGACTAGTGGTAGCTGTGGCGCGAAAAGGACCCTATGCGGAGAGGTGGACAGTGGAAGAAACTGAATGTACAGAAGGGTAATGGCAAGCCCCGCTGGATGGGGCAAGAGATTGACAAGCAACAGAAGCCAGACTTGGGTAACAAGAATACCTACCCTTCTTCGCCTTGCTACAGGTGTGGTTGTATGGACCATTGGTCCTGTAATTGCTGCACCCTAAGACATCGGTGGAGCTCTACCAAGTGTCAGTTGTCAAAGGCAAGAAGGCGTCAGTGAAGAAGGATATAGAGACACACTTTGTTGATCAGCCTGATGCTGATAATGGTGATGCCCTAAGCGTAGTAATGGAGCTCGACACTACAGTAGGGGGTGATCACATGGAGGTTGATATATATGGCGACCTGCAATAGGCCATAGACTGTCTCCTTGGGTAACTCTAGATATCATAGTTTTCTTAAATTTGCTTTATCAGTTTAGGTTATTCCAGAAGAATAGCGGATTGTTCATGCTCTTTTGAATCATTAATTATTTAGGGTTTAAACATTATTTCAATGAATAAAATGAGTTGCCTGTTCATTTAGAACTTTATTCCTATTGAATTATTATTTGACTATATTATACTTTATATAGAACCACTCATCAAATCTGATGGCGGAGGAAGAGATTTGTCTAGTAGACAATAGAACCACTAACTCGATACTAAGGAAAATAAAGTATTTTCATATGTTAGTAAAGAGAACCACTCATCAAATCTGATGGCGGAGGAAGAGATTTGTCTAGTAGACAATAGAACCACTAACTCGATACTAAGGAAAATAAAGTATTTTCATACGTTAGTAAAGAAAATGGGAAATGTCGTGACCATTGCCAGAAGCGATGCTCTAATTGTTGGCACTAGAAGAGCCATAATTATTCTTTCTATGGGTACCGGAACAGTAATTGAGAATACTCTCTTGTGTCCTAAATCAAAGTGAACCTTATTGAGTTTCAATGATATTCGCTTGAATGATATCCATATCGAGACAGAAAATGAGGGTGGTGCAAAATACCTCCTCTTGACTAAATCTGACGGCGATCAGAAAAGAGTAGTTGAAAAACTTCCCTCCTTCTCCTTTGGGTTATATTACACCTACATAAAACCTGAAGAATATGTAGCAATAAAAATAGAGTATAAAGCCTTGAAACCTTTTAAGATCTGGCATGATCACTTAGGGCACCCTACGATAGGTATGATGAGAAAAATAGTAAGCAATTCTGTTGGCCATAGCTTAAAAACTCTATCCTTTTCTAAAGCTGAAGATTTATTATGCCCACTGTACAAAGGAAAATTCATTATTAGACCCTCTTACCTGAAAATAGAGGCGGAATCACCTATTTTCTTAGAGAGAATATATGGTGATATTTGTAGACCTATTCAACCCCTATCGATTCTTTTTAGATATTTTATGCTGATACTAGATGCTTCTACTAGGTGGTCCAATGTATGTCTGCTGTCTACTAGGAATCATGATTTTGCTAAACTAATAGCTCAAATTATCAGATTAAGGGCAAACTTTCTAGATGAAAGAATTAAGTCCACTCAGATGGACAACGCCGACGAGTTTACATCAAAGGCATTTAATAACTATTGTTTAGCATTAGGCATTAAGGTAGAGCACTCTGTACCACATGTTCACACTCAGAATGGCCTTGCAATGTCATTTATCAAAAGGATTAAACTGATTTCTAGACACCTACTACAGAATAGTAGGCTCCCCTTACAACTAGTGCGTGGAAAAGAACCAAGCATTTCCCATCTGCGAAAATTTGGCTGTGCTATATATGTACCAATTTCATCACCACAACGGATAATCATGGGCCCCCACCGGAAGTTGTCAGTATATATTGGTTTTGAGTCTCCGTCGATTATTAAATATCTTGAACCTACCACGAGAAACATGTTTACGGCCCAACACGCCGATTGCATCTTCGATAAAGATAATTTCCCGACATTAGGGAGAGAAAAGTATCTATATGATGATGAATGCCAAGAAATAGATTGGAATGCCTCAAGCATTTAGGCCTTGGATCCATGCACTATAGAAATTAAACTGGAAGTTCAGCGAATAATAAACCTGTAACAAATTACAAATAATTTGCCAAATGTCTTCACTGATCAGAAGGGAGTAACAAAGTCTTACATACTAGTAGAAAATGCTTCAGAGAGAGTGGAAATACCCTAGAAGGATATTTGAACCACTCCAACCCCTTATGTGAAGAAGAGGGAGAGAGCACCAGAGAATGAGACCTCAATTCTGCGGAGATGTTCGCAGAAAACAAAACTCAATGAGAATAAGACATCTCTCATATCAGTTGAAAAGACTCAACCTGAAGTTGAGAAAACCCCTGAAGGGATTGACCCTAAAGATTGTAACCCCAGTACAATTGCACGCACACAAATTAATACTGGGATTTTGGAAAAACCAGACTCCGTCATTGTGGGAAATCACGAGGAGCAGGATAAGATAAATGATGAAATATCCACTAATTTTGTTGAGTCAGGAGAACTATATAAGAGAAAAACTACAGTTGTTGACATCTATTTCGCATCAAAGATTTCTAGAAACCTTGAACTGGATCCAGAACCAAAGTCCTTAGCTGAATGCTAGAAGCGTTCAGACTGGGGTAAATGGAAGGAAGTAATTGAGGTAGAATTACTCTCGCTAAATAAAAGAAAAGTGTTTGGCCCGATAGCCTGAACACCACCCAAGGTATTCCCTGTAGGATGCAAATGGGTTTTTG
Source organism: Melocanna baccifera (assembly GCA_036346265.1). Lineage (NCBI taxonomy): Eukaryota > Viridiplantae > Streptophyta > Magnoliopsida > Poales > Poaceae > Melocanna > Melocanna baccifera. The sequence goes on along the minus strand of CM070691.1, from coordinate 14,859,100 downwards.
TCTAAAAAAGAAACAAAAATAATGAGGTGGTGAGATACAAAGCGAGACTTGTGGCACAAGGGTTCATGCAGAGACTTGATATTAATTATGATGAAACATATTCTCCTGTCATGAGTGGGATAATGTTTTGATATTTGATATCAGTGGCAGCAGGTATGAATTTAAGTATGCAGTTAATGGATGTAGTGATCGCATACCTATATGGGTCACTTGATTCGAATATTTATATGAAAATTCCAGAAGGAGTAAATGTAATATTCCTTTCATTTTGCTGTTTTAGAGAGGGGATTTTCGGAATTTTTTTCCTCCAACTTGGGCCTGGGCTGTGGCCCAAGAGGGGGAGGCACCCCTCCGCGAAACCCTACCTGCTCTCTCCTGCCCCACTCCCCAGCCGCCGCCCGCTCGCTCCCCTCCTCGCGCCTCTCCTCCCGGCGCCTCCCCTCCTCGCGCCTCCTCCCGGCGCCTCCCCTGCGCGCCTCCCTCTCCCCGCGCCTCCTCCCCTGCGCCTCCTCCTCCCAGCGCCCCTGCTGCTGCCTCCCTGCTGTCCAGAGAAATGAAGGGAAGAGGAGGATAGAGAGGAAGGGAAGAGAAGGAAAGAAAGGAGGGGAAGAGAAGGAGAGAAAGGAAGGGAAGAGAAGGAGAGGAGGGAAGAGGAAGAGGGAAGGGTCTCGCGGGGGATTTGTGGTGTTCTTCGTCGTCAAGGGTAATCCCCGGCCTCAACAGCATGTGCGGGATGCACAACAGCATGATCAGTTACTGCAGAGGGTCAAGAAGCGGTTAGAGATGGGCAAAGAAGGGGATTTCAGTCTGGATGAGTCGGGTGCAGTGCGTTTCAAAGGACGCCTCTGTGTACCACAAAAAGCGAAAGTTAAAGGTGATATACTAAGAGAAGCACACCGCACCCCCTATACTGTTCACCCAGGGGAAACAAAGATGTATTGTGATTTGAAGAAAAATTTCTAGTGGAAGCGAATGAAAGTGGATATAGCGAATTATGTGGCCTCGTGTGGTATCTGTCAGCAAGTAAAGGCGGAACATAAAAGACCAGCAGGGTTGTTGCAACCGTTAGAAATCCCTCTATGGCCTTGGGATGATATTTCTATGGACTTTGTGGTTGCGTTGCCTCGGTCCCCGCGAGGCAAGGATGCGATTTGGGTGATAGTGGATCGATTCAGCAAGTCAGCGCACTTCATTCCCATCCGCACGGCTACCTCGGCAAGTGATTTGGCTCCTATTTATGTGCGAGAGATAGTGCGACTTCATGGTGTGCCAAAGACCATAATTTCTGATAGAGACGCCAAGTTCGTCTCCAAGTTCTGGGAGAGTTCGCAGAGTGCAATGGGCACCCAGCTCCGCTTGAGTACGGCATTTCATCCACAGACAGATGGACAGTCGGAGCGCACTATTCAGACCTTGGAGGATATGTTGCGGTCCTGCGTGTTGTCCTGGAAGGGTAGTTGGGAAGACCAGCTGCCTTTAGCGGAGTTCGCTTATAATAACAGCTATCATTCAAGTATCAAAGCCGCACCATTCAAGTGTTGTATGGTCAGAATGCAGGTCGCCCCTCTGCTGGGAAGCAGTGGGCGAGAAGGCTGTCCTAGGTCTGGATTGGGTTCAGGAAACAGTTGAGCGAGTGGCCTTGGTGAGGCAGAATCTGTTAGCCGCCCAGAGCAGGCAGAAAAGCTATGCGGATGTAAGAAGAAGAGATCTGGAATTTGAAGTGGGAGATCAAGTGCTGTTGAGAGTATCTCCCACCAAAGGTGTGGTGAGGTTTGGTACCAAAGGGAAGCTTAGTCCGAGGTACGTCGGGCCTTTCACGATCCTAGCTCGGATTGGGAGGTTGGCGTACCGCTTGGACCTTCCAGAGTCTATACGCGGGGTGCATAACGTGTTTCATGTATCAATGTAGAGAAAGTACCTACGGGATCCGGAGCTTCATATTACACTGGACCCAGTAATACTTGAACAAGATCTGTCCTTCGAGTCCAAGCCGGTTCGAATTCTGGAAAGATCAGAGAGGGTATTGAGGTATGCCACTCTAAAGTTTGTCAGGATGCTTTGGTCGCAGCAGATTGAAAGGGAAGCTACTTGGGAATTGGAGTCTCGCATGCGTGAGCATTACCCGGAATTATTCACTTCAGGTGCGTGTTCTAAGATTAAGTTTAATTGTGGCTAATCCTTGGCGTAAGAGCGTCAAGAATTCGGGGTCGAATTCTGTTTAAGGGGGATAGAGTGTAATATTCCTTTCATTTTGCTGTTTTAGAGAGGGGATTTTCGGAATTTTTTTTCCTCCAACTTGGGCCTGGGCTGTGGCCCAAGAGGGGGAGGCACCCCTCCCCCAAACCCTAGCTGCTCTCTCTCCTGCCCCCACTCCCTGCAGCCACCCCTGCCTGGCTCCCCCTCCCTGCGCCCCTCCCTCCCCAGCGCCTCCCCCTCCCTGCGCCCCTCCCTCTCCCCCTGCGCCCTCCCTCTCCCTGCGCCTCCTCCTCCCCAGTGCCCCTGCTGCTGCCTCCCTGCTGTCCAGAGAAATGAAGGGAAGAGGAGGATAGAGAGGAAGGGAAGAGAAGGAAAGAAAGGAGGGGAAGAGAAGGAGAGAAAGGAAGGGAAGAGAAGGAGAGGAGGGAAGAGGAAGAGGGAAGGGTCTCGCGGGGGATTTGTGGTGTTCTTCGTCGTCAAGGGTAATCCCCGGCCTTCTCCCAAATAGATGCGTATTTTAGTTGGGGTAGTTGTGTCGGAAATCTGATCTGCTAGGACAGGTTCCTTTGAACCGCTGTTTTGGGCAAGTTCCGTGTAGATTCAGGTCTGGGCCTCTCCTAGAGAGTTGTAGGGGTCGTCTTTATCTTTCCGTGAAGTGCTAGAACGCATTGATCCGACCTTTGTAGCAAAAGTTATGATTTTTCTCGTAGGACTGTTTTGCAGACCGGGAGTTTTCGGTTAGGTTTTGGTAATCTGGGTTGGACGATTAGAAAACAGGCAAATCAGGGGATCTTCATATTACAGAAGTTGTAGATAATTGTCTTAGCTTTCCAGAAAGGTCAATAAATTATTTTTCAGACACTCGGGCTGGAAGTTATGGCCTTTTTAGCGTGCTGTCCAGAGAACCCGACGTGAACGTTGATGTTTTAGAAAACCTGGACGAGGCGGGTAGAAAATGGCCGAATCAGGGAGGCTCCCCAAATAGGTTTAGTTAGATAATTTAATTATATTTCCAAAAAGTCAAAGAACATCCCATTCGGACTCCTGTGCCAATAGTTACGAATTTTTGAAGTTGGCTGTCCGCGGAGGTAGGCAGGGTGACCGGTAGGATTTAGGATTTGAGACTGAGATAGACGATATTTGCTAGTTGTGTTGTTTTCATTTGGGCGAAGGTTCGCCATTGTTATCTTAGCAACAATTATAATGATGATTCAGGTGGAGGACGGATCCCCGAGGCAGCACCTTCTACACGTGCTCCGCTTTCCCGCGGTTAAGGCAAGTATAAAGATATAAATTGAATACATGTGTGCTCACGGTTATGATATAAATGATTTGTTGCTGTTTATGGATGCTTGCAACTTACCTTGTCATGAGAATATTGGATGCATAGATTAAGTGAATGTAATATTTATTTGTTGAGACATTCACGCATATGCATCATGTTGGTTTATTGAAGTCTTGGTCATAGAGGGACTAAGCACCGAGGTCCCCGTCATGTTGAGGACAGGACGGGCTAAAGGTCCCCATACCCTTGGGGTATGGGCAATTGGTCCCTGTACCATGAGGTACAGGCATGGGTGTGCATCGACGGATGCACACTTTGCATTACCGGTAAAATGCAAAAGAGAAAGGGATAAAGAGATTTTGACCATCTTGCATAGCATAAACTGATCATATGGTTAATGGTTGGATTTCTGAAATGTTAGTTAGAACTATGTTATCGATTATACTTGCTGAGTCAATGGACTCATTCTGCTGTTGTTGTGTTTCCTTCTAGGTACCATCTTGAAAGCGGCATGTATGGGGAGGGAATCGAATAGCTTTGTGGCACCTTACACAGACTACCCACCCTAGGAGTAAAGAAACTAAAAGTTAATTGCCGAGTTACTCAAGTTTTAAAGAATGTTTAATTGTCAGTTTTGGATTGTAATAAGAGCCTAGGACTCCCGTACGTTATTTCCCTTCTCTACTTAATGGTTATACTTGTGGATGACTGGGAAGTCTTTTATCTTACTGTTTTGATAATACTTGATGTCATTTACTTCTACTATTTCAATGATTGCCACCTCTGTCTGGAACCGAAATACAGGGGAGATTCTGTCGAAATTTATTTGTGCCTGGCGTAGTTAAATTTCCATTGTTTTATTTCAAGTCGAGTGGCATCCCGGGTCATGGCTTGACGGGGGTGTTACAGTAAAGATTCTAGATCAGGACAAACTGAATCAAAATTTGTACAGCGTCAAGTTGGAAAGGTCATTGTACAGTTTAAAATAGTCTAGTAGAATGTGGTGCAACAGACTTAATGAGTTCCTCCTAAAGAAGGGATACATTAATAGTGAAGATTGTTCCTGTGTATTTATAAAGAAATCCCATAATAGATTCTGAATTATTTTAGTATATGTCGACGATCTGAATATCATCGGGACGACAGAGGACATAAAGGAAGCAAGTTCCTATCTTATTAAAGAATTTAAAATCAAAGAGTTGAGCCGAACCAAGTTTTGCTTAGGCCTGCAGTTGGAGCATCTCTCTCAAGGAGTTTTAGTATATCAATCATCTTATACCAAGAAGGTATTAGAGAAATTTGACATGGATAAGTCATATCCAGTGAAAACATCGATGGTGGTTCGAAATCTAGAAGCGGATAAAGATCCTTTTAGACCAAGGATGGAAGATGAGGAAATTTTTGAACCAGATGTCCCATACATAAGTGCTATTGGGGCACTAATGTACCTAGCGAATTGCACGAGGCTACATATTGCTTTTGCAGTAAACTTGCTAGACAGGCACAGCGTAGCTCCAACCCAAAGACATTAGGCTGATATTAAAACCTACTCAGGTATCTTTAGGGTATACAAAATCTTGGATTATATTACCCTAAGAACCAAGACTTGACTATGGTTAGGTATACATATGCAGGATTTCTGTCTGACCCACATAATATGAAATCACAGATAGGATTTGTATTTTTTTTGTGGTGGTGCAGCCATTTCTTGGCGGTCATTCAAACAAACCTTGGTAACTACATCTACAAACCACTCAAAAATAATCGCATTATATGAAACTTCACGAGAATGTATTTGGCTTAGACGAATGGTTAGCCATATCTAGAAGTCATGTGACATGAGCACCATTAATGACCCACCATTATCTATGAAGATAATGTCACTTGTGTTGTACAGATGTAAATGGGCTATATTAAGAATAATATTACAAAGCATATTACTCCTAAATTCTTTTTATCCTCATGAGCTTCAAAAGAATGGGGAGATAAAAGTATTAAAGGCTAAGCCTTATAATAATCTAAAAGATATATTCACAAAATCACTCTCGGCCTCTAGTTTCCATAAATGCGTTCGAGGCATAAGTGTGAGACGGCTTAGAGAGTTATAAGGTTCAGGGGGAGCAAATCCCTGAACTATAAGCCATATGTAAGGCCAGAAGACTTACATGATCCTGAATATTTAAGTGTTGCACTCTTTTTACCTTTGTTAGTTTTTTCTGAAGTTTTCTCATGTAAAGGTTTTTAATGAGGCAACAAATGCCACAAGGAACATATACGATGTACTTTTTTCCCACTAGATTTTTAGGAGTTTTTGTGAGATATGTGCATACCGTGGTATTCACCCAAGGGGGAGTATTACAAAACTTAGAAGGTTCTGATGTGGGTAAATGCCCAAATTACCCCTATGTTCTGATGTTCTATCTTCTTCGTGTCTCCTGTGATTGATTGATTGTTCTCGGTGATTGTGATCGTGAATTGCATTATCGTTCATCTACCCTACATTGATTTCGCAACACTATCTTCCTATAGTAACAGTACTCCTGCCATGACAGCTCACGACTAGAAGTGGAACAATGAATCATCTTTTGTATTAGTTCAATCAGTTTTGAACAGTAAGCAATTTGGGTGGTAATGATTTAATTTCTCTTTATTATTTTAAGGGTATATTCCAGATTAGATAGGGATGGCATGCGCGTTCGTTTTGGGAAAATTGGGTAGTAGATCGGTTTGGCCTGTAGTATTGCTGTACTATTTTTGCAGATAGTGTAGAGACATAATTTGCGAATCTCATTTACTAGAGAGTTATAGAGAATGTCATTATCTTTCTACAAAATTTTTATTTAGGTCAATTGGATGAGTAGATAAGGAGATATCGATTTTATAATTTTATTGTCCGGTGTTTGTGTCGGTGTGTTGATCTATTTGAAATTAGTAGATTAATCATAGTAAATGAGTTAATCTGGTACTTCAGTCAACGTGAGTATTGTAGGTAATTTCTTAAGATTTCCAGAAAGATATGAATTTTGAAAGGCTACCGTCTAGTATAGGGTTGCTGCTGGATGCAATCGTGGGAAAACATTAATTTGACCATCATAATGCCAAAATTAAATTTTAGAAATAACTAGAAAGTGATAGGAAATTTTTTGTAGATTTCTAAAACTGCCATTTTTTAATATATTTGCATGTTTAAATTAAAAGATATTAAATTGTCAAGTGTTGCTGTCCAGAAGATGACATATCAGGTTAAAATCGGGGATTTAGATGATTTAATCTAAGAATTTAGCCAACTAAGAAAACGTAGAGAATTTTGTGTAGATTCCAGAACTGGTAAGGTTTGCTATTTTATGATGTAGGAATTGAGAATTATGAAATTTTGAATACCGGAACAGCAAAGGGATTGCTCAGTAAAGGGAGAAAAGAGTGGTTTTGGGATGTGTGTAGGAACATTATCGATTACTTGATGTCTTATACTACTGTGGTATGTATCGAGATTAGATATTTTCTATAGGAGGAGTAGCTTCGGGTGTGTTGTCATCTTCGAGTATTTCCAGTCGGCGCAATTAAGAAAAAGGCAAATGCATGGTAGAATGGTATTCAAATGTCTGAGCTTGTTGTTTGTTTATGCAATTACTTGTCATGAGGGAATTATGATGATACTTGTTCCTAAATTGCTCATATGTTTATGCTTACATTAATGAATATGGCAATTGATTAATGTTATTGATTAACTAATGAAAGGAGATAATCATTGCATTACATGTTGATCATTCATGTTACATAGTGTTGAGCTGAGACCCTATATGAAAAATAATAGGGAGACCTTATATAAAAAAGGATAGGGCCAGGCATATGATAAAGAGTTGACTTGAGACCCTGTATGAAAAAGGGACAGGGCGACCTTGTATGAAAAAAGATAGGGCAAAGGTATGTCATCGACGGGTGAACACGTAGCTATACTGGTATATGCAGAAGAAGAGTTTGAGTCTTAAGTATTGCATTCATGGAATAGTGACATACATATGAAACTTGATGATATTGAGCATGTGATGATGAGATAATTGTGAATTAATATGATATGTTAAAATGACGCTTATCTTGTTTATTATCCTACTTTGTACTTGCTGAGTTGTGGGCTCACCCTTGCTTATTTGTTATTTTTAGGTGATCGTTAAAGACGACATGCATGGGAGAGAGTAGCATATGGATATTTGCACTTTATAGCTCTTCACTTCACTTAGCAATATAGAACTTTTGGTCATGAACATTTTAGTTTCATTTATTGTAATAATTGGTTAAATCATGGATTTCCTTAGGTTTTTATAGACCGTATTTGTTGCTAGATGAGGTGTTACTTATTTCAGTCTCATTTATGTCATTTCTGGTAACTGTTTGGTTCGTATTATGTTAGATTTAAGACTTATCATGTTGCTAAAATTTATATTTAGGTTCATATGGAATGTTGTTCTTGATATCTAGAGGTTAGTAATACCTACTTATAGGTTTAGATTGGTAGCGGTAGTGGTTGTAGGTAACATTTTGGGCTATTGTTAGGCCAGGGTGTTACATCAATCTAGCACAAACCCTAGCCACCACAGCAAGGAGAGGGAGGGAAGGGGAGGAGAGGAGGCATCTATATGGGGAAGGGGAGGGGCAGCTGGAAGGGAGGAAGTGGGGCATGGCTGGTAAAATGAAAGGGGGGTGGATGGATGGGAGGGAGGGGAATGGGCTGGATTGGGGGTTTCTCTTTTTTTCTTAGCTAAAGAGAGACTATGCCATGCATTACTAGAAGGAAATTTTTGGTTATTACACTTTGTTTATTCTCTAAAAACTTTACTGCCTTTTAACGACACTAAGGAGACAGAGGAGAGGGGAAGTGCGACGAGTAGCAATGCCATGCATTGGCAGGTGAGTCTCACCTTTCAAGTACAGTAGTATTTTACCTATAAATGGGTCATACTTGTTAGTTTCCTTCACGATTAACATGATTTGATGGAGATGAAGTTTATGCAGAATTTTGCCAAACAATCTATAGTTTACCCAAATACAGTCTTAATTGTCCAGTTTTATGATGGTTCGACAATATGCCTACAACTTCAAAATTGACTCATTTCAAAACAATAGTAGGTCATGATAGAAAGTATGTATGAAAAGCAACTCAACATAATAAATATTATCTTTGTTCCAAAATAGATATGATTATAGATGTATGTATTAATTGCACAATTCTTTTTTCTTATAGTATATTTATTATTAGTTACACAATACGAAATGTAAAGAATACACTTCTGGGTATATCCCAAACAACAATACCTCATTGACCATCTCTATTACAACAGTAGCACACACATTGTATGATGAGAGATGCAAAACACGCAAACAACAACTAGTTCCCACCGAGAATCGTATATCTCAGGCCGCAAGCACCGGGAACCCGATCCCATGCCACGTTGATGGGAACATTGCGAAGAGCATCGTGCCGATGAGCACATCAACGAGCGGTGCGGTGGAAAGTAGTTGCCACTTGTTGTAACACCGCAGGACCCACATAACCCTGTGATGCCACTAACTACTCCACAAATAGCCAATTACAAGATAAACTAAACTGACAACAACTTCTAAAACATGATAAGCTAAGCGGAAGCATACTAAGACAAAAGGTAATGGGACACTATTAATTAAAGAACAGCCGCTCATAATTTTAACTAATTTAAGCGAACCACAGCCTAGCATCATTAATAAAAATAGATCAACAATGAGTGAAAAGGATGAATAATTAAAGACTCCACTTATTTATTACAACATGAATCATGATAAGGTGTGTGAAAGTGTTGTGCCACTTTACCCTTTTCATACATGCTCGAGAATCACTTGAAAGGGGGAAAAACAAGAGTGAGATAAAAATCTCAGCAACCAAACTGTTTAACAAGCTAATTAAACTAAAATAGTTTAAGCATCATCATTTATTTTCCACAATGATCACAATTTATAAACTTAACTACACTTACTACCAACAACAATAAAACATTAGCAATTAGGACTCAAGTGCCTACTTCTCAATCACAACCATCCCAAACCCGACAATAACATCTCCGCTCGTCGATCCTTCACCCAGCCTACTGCGACAGCGCTGCTTAATATTTTTGTATCTTTAAAACCATTAAGCCGATTACAGCAAATGAGATATTTCTAGAAACTACAATGAAATATCTTCAATCTTCAAGTAGATCACTTATTTTTATTTTGCTGCTAACATGGTAAAATTTAACACGCAAAACAGAGGATATACTCTATTTTGGGAATCTGGCCAGTCATCTTCTAACACACCCCAACTATTGTAAAAAAACTCTAAAATTCATGATTTTTTTACAGAAACTATATCACAAGATTTCCTACAACTTTTGTTATTGAGAGAAAAATCATAAAAATCATCTTCTACTCTGAATCTACAACCGAACAGCAATCTGTCTCGGACTACACCTCTGCCAAATAATAAAGTTCCTGACTCTGTTGCACCCTAACCCCGTAGCCAAAAATTCTATAAAATTATAGAAGATAGGTCTTGTCGTTCTCTACAACTTTCCTTTTGGCGAGACCTACTGGAAAAATCATTTTGATATTCTAATCTATACAAACAACCGCGCTGCGCGAATCAACCTTCGTGTAGACAGCAGAAAACCCTAATCGGTTAATTACTTTGCTAATCCCCTACTAATTCCATATCAAGAACCCTAATTACACCTAAAACAATGATAATTAGGATGTAAAAAAGTTACCTAGGTGATCTCTCAAGATTACCCCTCTTCTCTTCTCCTCTTCCACTTTCTCCCTTCCTTCTCTTCCTTCTCTTCTCCCTTCTCCTCCTTGGATCCTCCTTTGCAGCAATTGGCAGGGCAGCAACATGGGGAGATGGGGGAGGCGTAGGGGAGGGGAGGGGTGGCGGCCAAAAGGGGTTTTATGGGGGAGGGACTAGGGTTTGGGGGGTGCGGCCCCCCTTTGGGCCGCCGACCCAAAGTGGCTGGCCCACCCCTCCGGACAGCCAAAAATCCCTTATTTTAATTATTTAATTTATTTTATTTAATTTTGGATAATTCTGTAATTTTATTCCCGCCTCCAGCAATTCACCGAAAAATCGAAAAACTCCACGATTCCGCTAAATATTCCCAAGGACACCGTAACGATGTTTAGGTCATTACACTTGTCATACAACATGACCAGGTAGAAGCATGTGCCCACATTGTGAGACCATGTGGATGTCACCCTATGGTTGTGATAAGTAATCGACTTTTAGTTAAGAGAGTTTGTAGAGTATGAGTTTCGTTTTAAGAGTTTGCAATTTTTTAGTTTTTTTTCCGAGGTCTGATTGGCCTTGGGCTATCGATCAAACTGGCTATGGGAGGTCGCTGTCTGACTGACCTTTGGTTGGCGGTCTAACCGGCCAAGGAGCTATTAGAACATGTGTTGTTTGAGCTGAGTTATTTGAGGGTGTGCACAATATTGGTGTCATTGCTTGTGTACATATGGATTTATTATTTGGTCCTAGATTTAGGATCAGTTATTTGGTTGCATACATTTTGCATGATGTATTGTATGAATTAATTGTATTAATTGATGACTTTATGTATTGTGCAGTTATATGTGACGATTTGCTTGTAGGACTCCGGAGTTACATTATGATGAGGCGGACATGACCGGGACTAAGTTAAGAGAGCTTAGATCCAAAGCAATCAAGGGATCAGTACTACACTCAGAAGGAGCCAAGGTCCAAACAATCAAGGAGCAGCCGAAGATGACCAATGCTTGTGGGATGATTACAAGTCGAAACAACGAGGAACCAGAGCGAAGCATATATGGAAAATAGTGAAGCATGGGCAATACTTTGTGGCAAAGAAAGTGGGAAACTTCATGAAAGGCGGTAGAGGATCATTTTAGTAAATTGTCTAATACTGAAAAAGTGGTGGTGTTGGCCCAAGTTGTTTAGGCCTTGTATGTGCTGAAAATGTGAAATAGATCAAGTGTTGATTCACTAATGGGTTAATAGGTGTAAGCGCTTTGAGAAGCGTGCATGTGTAGTGATGTGTTATAATTGTAGCTAGCCTAGAGGGGTATTCTAGGTAAGAAAAAGAGTTGGCTAAGTCTTAAGAGGATATGAGTGAGTGAAGAGAGTTAATTCTAGCCCTTGAAGTGATCCAAGGGTTGATATTGTCCCCAAAGGGCTATAAACAGAGGGGTGGGGTCATGGCTCCACCACTAAATCTTTGAGAAGGATTTAGTATTTTTCCTTATGCTCTTTTGAGCTTTGCTTACTAGGAAGTGTGGCTTTGCAATCCTTCCTCTCAAGGCAATGAAAGTTTCAAGTTCATACATGTTCTGAAATTTAAATTATTTCTTGCAATTTCAAGCCTTTTTGTTACAACTTGAGTTTCTCTTCCCCTCCTTCTACTTGCTGTAGTTTCATTGGATTTAGGACATGTAAGAGGTTGAGGAGTTCATCATAAACATGTCTCAACCCAGCAAGATCCATTAGAATGCATTGTTCATCAAGTTATATTTACATTAACCGAGTTGTTGAGCTAAAATTGCTGTTTTAGTTGTAGCTTGAACTATTTGCATAATAAGTTGAGATTTTGGGCATATATTTGCATTTCTTTTTGGAATCATATCCCTGATATCATTTCTTAGTCATGGTTCAAGTTTCATCAATTTTAGATGAGTAGATCTTGAGTTCTTGAGATTTCTTGACATTCAAGCTGCTGAAATTTATGTTTTAATGAAACGTGGATCTTGAGCAAAATAGGTCTCTCCCTTGGGATTTGATTTGCAATTTCTTTTGGAATCATGACCATGAGGATATCATATTTATATGGTTTATATTTCATTAATTTTAGTTGAATAGATTTTGAGTTCTTGAGATTTCTTAATAGCCAAGTTGCTAAAATTTTAGTTTTGATGCAACGTGAACTTTGAGTAAGAAAGGTCTATCTCTTGGGTTCTATTTTGCAATTCCTTTTGGAATCATGACCCTGAGGATCTCATCTTGCTATAGTCTAACTTCTTAGTGTACTGTCGATGTTCTTGAACCTAGTGTCTTCCTAATACATTAGAGTTCAATAGAAGAAATACTTGAGTAGAAAATTTTAATTTACACCTATTCACCCCCTCTATTCGCAATAACCGATCCTTCAATTGGTATCAGAACGAGATTTGTTGTTTGCTTGATCTTAACTAATTACGAGTATGCTCATATTGCCAATCGAGAACAATGCTTGACATAAAAAATAGCCAAAAAGAAAAAGAAACAATATTACTTTACCTTCTGCTAGAGGTAGCCAATGGGCTAGGCCTTGGCGTTCCACCCCGCGGCCCAACACTATTGGCCAGGCCCAAGTACAGCACAGCATGGTTAGATCGTGGGTTGTGCCAGCATGGCCCGATGGACCGTGCCTGGGCCGAGGGGGTGGCACACGAGGCCGGGATGGCACGACCCAACAATAGCCGTGGGCCGGGCACATCAGGACACAACTATAATTTTCTTCAATTTCTATAATTTTCCTGTAATTTTCTAGTCATGTAACAATATATAATCCATAATTCCATATTGATATTCTACAAGTTAATAAATCTCATTATGTGACATTGCCAATATTTATATTGATGATTAATAATGTGTAAAAGTTTCTATAATTTTTTGTAATTTTTTATAATTTTTTCAAGAATTTTCTATAGTTTTTTTTTGAATGTTTTGCCTTTTCTTGTCTTAACAGGCCAACCATACCGACACTGTCCGTTAAGCCTTAACCGTGCCTGTGCTAGCATAGCACGGTCATGGGCCATGTTTAGGCTCGGACCACAGCTCGTGGGCCGGCACAACATGGCCCATTTATTTTCCATGCCTAAACGAGTCGTGCCTACACCGGGCCCATGCCGTGCCGTCCCAGCATGGCCCATTGGACAGGTCTACCTTCTACAAGTAGAGCTTTCAATAATGCTTTTACGGTTGATATCTGTGTAGCAGCCAAGAGCTTTCAAAACAACCTTTGCCATGTCTTCCAATGGCACATGCACCAACGCAAGTGTTGCTATCTTTCTATGTTGCAAGTACTACTGCAAAAAAGGTTATCACATACATTCAATAATGTCATCAAAGATGATTTCATGAGTTGTCTGAATTTATAGGTCAGTAATAATATTAGGTCATCACATATGGCATTCAAACCATCTGTGATGTAACTATCATAGACGGTTTGAACTACAAACCGTCTGTGATATATAAATATTATAGATAGTTTGTAGTTGAAACCGACTATGATATTTATTTCTATTTCTAAATCTATTTATGTGGACTTGGCACCAGTGTAGGAGCCTCAAGGTAGATGTCCCTTTTGGGCTACTGGATGAATGTTCTAACAGCTTGCCCTAGAGTCATGACCTTGTCATTCAAGGGCTTTTGCAACAAGACAACCTCGAAATTGGCATAAAACCTATAATACCCTAAATGTCTTTACGGCGTTCCTAGGAGTATTTAGCGGAAATACGGATTTTCATGGTTTTTCGATGAATCGCGGGAGGCAAGAAAAAAATTACAGAATTGTCTAAAGTGAAAAAAATAAATTAATTAATTAAAAATAAGGGTTGGGCTGCCTAGAGGGGTGGGCTAGCTACTTTGGGCCAACTAACCCAAAAGGGGCCCAAGCCGCCCCCCTTTTCTTCCCCCAAACCCTAGCCAACCCCCTCTCACCCCTTGGCCGCCCCCACCCCCTTGTGGCCGCCCTCCCTACTCTCTCTCTCTCTCCCCCATGGCTGAAAAGACAGGAAGAAAAAGGAGGAAGAAGTAGAAGAAGAAGAGAGGAAGAAGGGAAGGAGAAGAAGGGGAAAAGGAAGAAGGAAAAGGGATGTATTTAGGGTTTATGGCTCGGGATTAGAGGTGACCTAGTGGGAGAATCAATCAATTAGCGTTAAATTGCTGTCTACGCGTGGGCTGATTCGAGCAGATCGTCTGTTCGTCTAGATTAGAGCATCAAAACGATTTTTACTGTCAGATCCGGTCAACATGAAAGTTGTAGAGGACGTCGAAATCTATCTTCTATAAATTTTATAGATTTTTTGGCCGTGGGGTTTGGGCGCAACAGAGTTTGGAACTCTACTATGTAGCAGAGGAGTAGTCAGAATCTAGTTGCTGTTTAGGTAGCAGAGGGGCAAATTAATTTTATAATTTTTCCCACAATAATGAAAGTTACGAAAGTTGTAGGAAATCATGTAAACTAGCTTCTGTAAAAAAATCATTATTTTTATATCATTATACAGAAGGTGGGATTCGGTAGAAGCTTGTTGGCCACATCGCCGAAGCAGAGCCTATCCTCTGTTTTTTGTGATATTTTACACCCATGTAGCAGCAGAATAAAAATAGGGTGTCTACTTGAAAGTTATAGTATTCTTTCTGTAGTTTACAGAAAAATTATTATTTGTTGTGCTTGGCCTAGTAGATTAAAAGATACAAAAAACAAGCAGTGCTGCTGCAGTGGGCTGGGAGTAGAATCGACGAGCTGAGAGGGTATTGTCGTGTTTTAAGCTTAGCGGTATTTTATTTTCTTAAGATGTGGATGCCTTACTGTAACCTGTGCTGAGAGATGGTTTTTGGACAGGTGGCTTCGCTCCTGACCATGCTTAAGCATTTCACTTCTTCGGTAGAGGTAAGTAAATGTAGCGGTTGTTGTTACCGTTTAACTTATTAATTTTACTACATTCACATTGGATAATTCTTTTAATCCAAGAAGCTTTGCCATTGCTACATGTCTTCTTAAATGTGGTATATGTGGTAGCATTTATATGAACCGATTGTTTATTCTCTTCAAGAATCAGATGTGGTTTATGTGGTATTACACTTAATGAAACAAATATGGTTATGGGGTAGTTTTATTTATGAATATATTGTAAACTATGTGGTAGTATTTTTTATGAATCAATTGTTTATATTCTTGATGGGTCAATTGCGGGGTTATGTGGTATTGTTCTTAATGAATCATATGTGGGTTATGATGTAATATTCTTGATGAATATATTATTGATCTTTGTGGTTAAATTTTTGTGAATCATGTATATCATATCATACATATCATGACATATCATTTGCATCGTGGATGTCGTCGCATATAGCCGCGACTGTACTGATACAGCATCGTACATTGCCGTAGTACGATATACATTCTTACCTTGTTGGGTAAGGGTGTAGTGGATCATATGCATTTTAATTGTGGATAGATCATTTGCATACTTATGTAATTTTTTGTAGATAAATTATTCGCATACACATGCAACTTTTTAGTTTTTTTATGTAGAATTGGCTCATGAGAGTCACTTGCAAAATGAGGAATGTGGCTGTGGTCATGCAGTGGGGTTCACCCCCTTGTGGTATGGTAGGGGTTGCGGTTGTGGTATAAGGTTTTTCTCTTGTGGTAACTATTGTTAGCGGATGTGGTTGTGGGAAATAATAACGTTGGTGAGGAATATATGTTAATGTTTTACTGATATTGGTAGTAGTGGTTGTTGTAGTTATGAAGTAGGCAAACGAGACTTAATTGCTAATATTTACTATTGTTGGTAGTAATTGTGGTTAAGGCAATAAATGCGGTCATTGTGAGAAATAATTGTTGATGCTTAAACTATTGTAGTTTAATTAGCTTGTTAAACAGTATGCTTGCTAAGATTTTTATCTCACTCTTGTTTTCCCTCCTTCTAGGTGATCCTTGAGCATGCATGGGAAACGTAGAGTGGCACAACACTATTACACACCATTTCATGATTTATGCTGTAATAAAAATATGGAGCCCCTAGTTATTTATCTATTTCCCTCATTGTTAATTATTTTTAATTAATAAGGCTAAACTATGGTTCGCTTTATTTGGTTAAAACTGTTAGCGGATGTTTCTTATTTAGTATTTTTTCCATTACTCACTATCTTGTTTTGCTTTCGCTTAGATGTTGTCTATTTTAGAGAAAATTGCCGATTTACTTTTACCTTCTAATCTGGTTAGTTGTGGAGTGGTTTAGTAGCATCCTAGGGTAATGTGGATCCTAGGGTATTACAAAAACCATCCACATTCACTTTTCTGAAACCTGACGCTAGATTTACACCGTAGTGGATTGAGAAGTTGAGACTTAATTCATAGAACCGGTCCGAGTCGCTTGGGTTTTCCTCAATATGGTTTAGGGGAAACTAGCAAGTTTTCGATCACCACGGTAAAACATCATATATCAAATCGGTTATTTCTTTGTCCCTTTTAACCACTTGCATTTCTAGATTATTGTATTATTTGAGATTGTGTAATTGCTTGTGATAGAGATAGTTGTAGCTTTTAGTGCTCGTGGTGCCTTAGGTTTACTAGAATTGTGTAGATTTAATTTGCTCTAAATCTTACATTGCTTCAAATTGTGTCAAATTAGCTTTACCATGCAAGAATTTTATTACCTCCTCTTCACCCCCCTCAAATCAGTCATCCTTGATCTTATAGCAGCTCTTGTAAAAGCAGACAAGCTATTAATTTACTCTTCACTCACATGGTTCCCAGCGTATATCTAGCTTCGGTCCTACATTATACATATATATAACAATTTAGTATTAAATATTAAATTAATTAATTAGTATGCTACATATATACCATATGCATTAAGACTTTACTCAACATAAAAACATTTTTTCCTAGAACCAATTATAACCAACGATTTTGACCAATTTGGCCCACATGATGGGCACTGACTTACCTGGCCAAGTAGAAATAGACTATAACATGATTAAATTCTAAACCCTAATGTAATATCCCAAAATTAAATTTTCTTTTAGAGAGGGGGGTTTTTCTGAAATTCCTGGCAACTTGGGCCTAGGCTGTGGCCCAAAGGGGGGAGGTACCCCTCCCCCAAACCCTAGCTTCCTCCCCGCCTTGCACCGCCCGCCCCTCCTCTCCTCTCGCGCTCTTCCTCCCTAGCCGAGCGCCTCCCTACGCCCCCCTGTGAGCCGCCCCTCCCCTGCCTTGGTGCGCCGCTCCCTGCCCTGGTGCCGCCCCTCCAGCAGTTCCTCTTAACCCCATTGAAGCTCTTCTACCGATGGAACAGGTGGAGGACGGATCCCAGAGGCGGCACCTTCTGCACGTCCCGTGTTATCTCGCGGTTAAGGCAAGTATAATGATAGTTTAATATTAATAAGGTGGAAGTTCGATGTTTGTTCAATGACATGAATATACGTGTGTTTATGGTTGTGGTAACAATGTATTGGTGCTATATAGGGGTATTGCAACTTACAGTGTTCATGAGTATTTCTGGTGCATAGATATTGTGAATGCAAGATTTATTTTATTAGAGCATTCACGCATATGCATCATGTTGATTATTTGAAGTCTTGGTCACGAGATGACTAAGCGCCAAGGTCCCCGTCATGTTGATGACATGACGGGCTAAAGGTCCCCATACTTGTGGAGTATGGGCAATCGTCCTGTGCACTGTGGTACAGGCATGGGTGTGCATCGACGGATGCACACTTTGCATTACCGGTAAAATGCAAAAGAGAAAGAGATAAAGAGTTTTTGATCATTGTGCATAGTATGGCTTGTTTATATGGTTGATGAATGGGTTTGTGAAGTGATGGGCATAAATGAATTCGTTCTATCCATTATATTTGCTGAGTCGTTGGACTCACTTTTGTTGTTATTGTTTTACTTAGGTACCGTTACGAGATCGGCATGCATGGGAAAAGGGAAGGAATAAGCTTGTTGCACATGCATGTTCCACACAGAATAGAAATAAAGGTAGGAGAATTAAATGATTGATGCAAGACCCTTTTGGATACCATCTGATTATTATCTTTGGATTTAATGGTAATAAGAATTTAGGGTGTATCCGGTGCTCTTCTCTAAGTATTATATCCATGAATGGTTTGGTAAACTTTAAGCTATTTGCTTAGCCTTGAACTTATTACTTGAGGATTGTCTATTATAATTGATTTTGCTTTTAGAATCTCTGATTTAGATAAATAACAAAGGAGGCTCTGCCGAAATTTTGTATAACTTAACTAGTTATCTTTGTTTACTTCTAGTTGGGTAGCATTCCGAATCTTTGTTTGACTGGGGTGTTACAGTTGGTATCAGAACGGGCTGTAGGTCCGTGGTTACCGAGATATTAAATTTTGACACACTAAGCACTGTAGGTGGGAATAGGGTTTGCATTGCATCTACGTTTCTGCCGGTTATCATAGTTGAATGTATACTTAATGTTTGACTTTGTACGTGTTATGAGATGATCTTTTGTGCCTATGATTTGATTATATAATTGTTATGTGTGGTGATAGTGGATGTCGAGAGATAGAGATCGCGGTGTGGCCATTGACATGGCCAGGTTCTATCACTATTCGTGGTATTGAAATGGTGAAGGATTTTTCCTTGAGCAACTTAGTTTCAGAGGTTAGGAATGAGTTCTTTAGAAAAGTTTCTCTCTTTCTTGAATTGAATTTGGTCAATTCTTATCCTGTGGTGGTGGATGAATTTATCTTGGGCTCGTGGTTCATTGTAGTTGAGGGTTTTCAATTGGTTTCTACCTGTTCTTGAAGTAATTATTGTTTTTGGGACTATTGAGACACTTTTGCTACTTGTGAGCATTGTGGATTTGCGAGGTTGGTCCCTTCGTGGGAGTTTTGTCTTGTTGTGAAACTTGTCTCATTTGTTCGCTTGGTATTCTTGTTAATGAATGTTTTATGTTGCAAATTCTTTAACATGTGAAAGCTTAGGCTTTATGTAATTCTTTTGGATTATTCTAAATGTTGAAGTTTAATACCTCTCTTTTCTGAAGGAAGGTGTTAAAATCCTTTGGTGATGTCTTGTTATGGTTAAGTCAGAGTTTGTAATCAAATAAATTGATATGGTATGAGTATCCTTGGAAGTGAAACCGAATAAGTTGATGTTGTCTTCTTGTGGTTGTTCATGAACTGTGTTTATGAATAGGCTATTCCTAATGGAATCAATAGAGTTGCTAAGAGGCGTGGAACTTCATGAACCGGTTGATCAATAGGAGAGACAAAATTAGTAAACTTTTGGGATAAATTGGATCAACGGTCTCAATGGATTAATCTAACCGTTTAGGATAGTTAAATTCAAAAGGTGTTCGATTACTGTATTAGTGGATATTAATCTTAGAGTTATCTTTGTGGATACTTAGTGTTCGTATGTAATTGCTAAGTGCAAACGTTGGGGTTTAAAAATGTGATCTATATTTACATCAAGGTGGGATTGTCAGATGATGTTATGTCTTTGATGAAAGAGTTTTGGTAGAATCATTAAAAGTGTGTAATAGATCTCCTCTAATTTAAAGCGGTTGTCGTAGTAAGGTTGTAAGGTTTTGAAATACTTTCAATTTGAGGATAGGGATGATAAAGTAGCATGGAACTATTTGACGAGATTTTGGAGGGCTTTATAATGGAAGGGTAGACGATAACGATTCTTGTTAAGAGTGTATTATTCTTGATATTAGTAAGATTGTTGCAATCTTATTGGAAAAAAAATTTTGAAATAAGTTATTGTGTTCTTTTGGAAAGGTTTATGATGCACTGATAGCCTATGATGATTCATGCAAAATTCGAGAGTCTTCATATCAATTATATCGAAATGGAACCAAAAAAATTGGTTTGGTGTTTTATGCTAGAACCTTAGAGTTTAATGATGTTGTGTGGGAATATTGGAATAAGGGGAATTCTAAATAATGTGATGCTCCTTGATAGTGTCCTTTGGGTGAGGGAACTGAGTGTGTGTGCTGAGAATTTCAAGTTGATTATCCTTAAAAGGATTGTGGTGAAGTGATTATAGGTGAAAACAATGATGAGGTGCATTGGAAATTATTTATCAAAGTAACTCTGTTGGTAGAGGAGTTGGCTAGAGTATGTTATTGTGAGGACAGTAGAGTCTCTCCACAAAGGTGTGGTTTATGCACTCGGTTTGAGCATAGTGTTGATGTTGCCAGTTTAAGAGAAATAAGTTAGTGTGGTGTATGATGATTTGGAATCTTGTGATTCAAAAGAAAGTTTATTCCAAAAAAACAATATTTTCTCGGGTAGTAAAATGCTCTCTTGATTTTTTTTATTTGAGCTATGTGATGATAGCAAAAAAAAATCTTTTGTGGTTTGAGTTGACTTTATGTTGGCATGTGTAGTTTTTCCGGTTCAGAAAAAAAAACAAAGGAAGGGTTTGGCCTTGGAGTGTTTCTCCTCTGACTTATGTGTTTTTTTTTTTTTTGCAAATTACCTACTTGGAATGTGGAGAGGTTCTCATGTTGAATCTGTGATTTTTTTTAGATTTGATTATTTTGGTGGGGAGTTGGTGAAGTGTGGTTGTGATGAGAATCCTTTATTTTAGTTGGATTCTGGTTGTAAAAGAGATTGTTTACAATGAGCACTTTTGTTCGTCAATGGTT
Organism: Melocanna baccifera; assembly: GCA_036346265.1. Lineage (NCBI taxonomy): Eukaryota > Viridiplantae > Streptophyta > Magnoliopsida > Poales > Poaceae > Melocanna > Melocanna baccifera. The sequence goes on along the minus strand of CM070691.1, from coordinate 14,838,177 downwards.
AAAGGAGGTGCTCCTTGTTAAGGTACAGAGATCGATTGAGAGTTGGAATAAGAGTTTCGTTTGATGTGCAGGTTGTGCGGGTTGGTACCAAAGAGAATGATAACTCGAGGTATATTTAGTCGCATCTGTAGTTGTGAGGATTTGGAGGGTGGTGTATCGCTAGGACCACCTTGGGTCCTAGGGTGGGATACACAACGTTATGTATGACCCGGTGTCGAGGAGGTACCTGCGAGATCCGGAGCTATATATTTTACTAGAACTGTTATTAATTGATAATGATCTATCCTTTGAGTCCAAGCCAGTGCGAATTCTGGAAAGATCAGAAGAAGCATTGAAGAATAAACTTTAAAGTATGTCAAGGTGCTTTGGTCGCAGCAGACAGTGATAGAAGCCACTTGGGAATTAGACTGTCGCATGCGTGAGCAATATCCAGAATTATTTAGAATAGGTGTGTGTTAATATGATTAAGTTTAGTTGTGATTAATCCTTAGTGTAAGCACGGAAAGAATTCGGGGTCGAATTCTGTTTGAGGGGGGTAGATTGTAATATCCCAAAATTAAATTTTCTTTTAGAGAGGGGGGTTTTTCTAAAATTCCCGGCAACTTGGGCCTGGGCTGTGGCCCAAAGGGGAGGCCCTCCCAAACCCTAGCTTCCTCCCCGCCTTGCAGCCGCCCGCCTCCCTCTCCTCGCGCTCTTCCTCCTCGGCCGAGCGCCTCCTCGCGCCCCACCGCCGCCCTCGCTTGGTGCGCCGCTCCCTGCACTGGTGCCGCCCCTCCAGCAGTTCCTCTTACCGCCATTGAAGCTCTTCTACCGATGGAACAGGCGGAGGACAGATCCCAAAGGCGGCACCTTCTGCACGTCCCTCGTTCTCTCGCGGTTAAGGCAAGTATAATGATGGTTTAATGTTGATAAGGTGGAAGTTCGATGTTTGTTCAATGATATGAATAAATATTTTAGTTCAAGTGTAGCAAAATAATTATAACCAGCCATGATCACAACTACACAGCATATGAATAAATATGATAAAGAGAGCTCTACAACTCATTTGATTTCAATAGCTTGAACTTGACGAATTATTTGACAAGTATAATAAACAAATATTCTAAAATTTTTAAATAACAAACTCCCCTTCAGAATATCCCAAATGATGCAACACACCCAACTCACTTCGCAAATGAGCAAAACATAAAGAATCAAGTTATTTCATGTGAATATCAACAACTTGAGAATCTAACAAGATGTAGTACAACATCACATTTTTCACATGATCTATCAGGCAGTGAAATCTCGTGAAACCCTCAAAGAGAATGAAGAACCATCAACTGTTCCAATTAAGCAATGACGTAAAACACTAGAACCCAGTCAAGCTCATGTTCTCCATCCTCGTCAGTTGTTCTTACATCATAGGAAACATCAGTCTCACAGTACTAGATTTTGTGAAATAAGATTTAGGAATCCAGTACGGAGACACATGACGTGAAGGAACAACAACAAAACTAGAGCCAAAAACACGTGCATATGAGCGATCAAAACTCCAAAAAAGTGAATTATTTGAATTATATTCTAAACTAGCATATGAAGCAGATTTAAAGCCATCATAAAAGTTTTCTAAAAATCTAGCTTTCACATTAGTTTTAGGAACAAAAGTGGCTACACATTTTTGTCTCATTGCATTCAATCCTTCTCTCTTCTCTTTCTTAGCATGCCTAAAGCAAAGTTCATGCAAGTGTCTATCTCTTTCACAATAGGTGCAATGAAATCTAACATAATTAAAATTATTTTTGAGATGATGAGCTAGCACCTACAGTATTAGCAACTGAACTTTGTACAAAACCAGTAGATTTAAATACAATTTATTTTGATTCAAGCTTTACTTCAATTTTTCTAAGTTTAAGAAGCTTAACAACGTTAGGATGATTATTCTTAGTATGCTCAACAAAATTAAAACTTAGACTATGATTTTTCACACTTGTTTGTGACTTGTCTAGAATCATATTCAAAATTTTCTTATCAAAAAATAATCTTTTCAAAGTATTATTAAGGTACTCATTTTCTTTAGCTAAAGTGGAACAAGTTGTGCATTTAAAAAGTTCATTCACAAGATTTTTAGAAGCAGTAGACTAAGCCAATCTTTCTTTTTCAGCAAAATCATTAAGTTGTCTAGTCAATAATTTTATTTCTGTATTAAACTTAGGACAGTTGGTGTAAGAAAGTATCTTATGATAAAGCATTTGTTGAATTGATTCCTAAAATGATAAGTCTAGCTTCTAGCAATTCACAATTAGAGCAAACTTTAGATTGAGCATTTGAAATACTTGACTCTAAACATGTAGAAGAACTAAACTTAAACTTTTCAATCTCACCATTTGCAAGTTTTAACTTTTTATCACAAGAGTCATGTGACAATCTTAATTCATTAAGTTTAAGAGTTACATCACTAAGTTGAACCAAGTTTCATGTATTAATTGTTTTAGCAGTCTCTAACTCAGAATGTAAAAGTTGACAAGACTCACAAAATTCATCATCAAGAATAGAAACTCTAAATCTATTGATGTAACATCCCAAATTTTGCTTTTATTTGGAAGAATAATTTTAAATTAATTAATTCAAATTATTTGGATTTTCCAGAGTTAAAAGTTTCTGTTTAAAACTAAAAATTAATATCAATATAACTTGGAAATATTTTTCTTAAGTCTAAAACCTTCCCAGGAATTTCTGTGAATTTTTCTGGAATTTTTAAAATTTATTTGGTATTTTTCTGAGTATTTTAAAGCCTCCTAAGATTTTCTGAAATCTTTAAAAGAATTTAATTCTTAAATCCTCCTCGGGCGACATGTGTCACCCATCCGCCATCCGCCCCATCCGCGCTAATCTCGGCCGTTACCCGTCACTTACCCTTCGCTCCTCATCCGACGGCACCGATCTCTCTTTGCCACCCGCCGCCCATCCGCCGCTCGCCTCTCTCTCCCTCTCGCCGGCTGTGTGGGCCCCACTGTCGTGCCGCTGCCCCGCCGTTTCTTCCTCCGCGCGCTGCCTATTATTAACGCGCCGCCCGAAGCCTCCGTTTCCGCTTCTCCGCCGCTTTGACGCCATTAATGGCCCCGAGCACCCGCCGTCGTCGCGCGTTCATTAGCACCGTTTCCCCTCGAGTTGTTGCTCGCTTCCGCGGTTGGAGAGGAAACGCCCGCGTTACTCCGCGAGCTCGGCGGCCGCTTTCTCCTCGCGACGATAAAAATATCTCCCGGGAGCCTTCGCCCTTCACGCTTTCCTCTTGCTCCTTCTCTCGCGCGCGCGCCGCCGCCGGGTTTTTGCGCTGCCGCAGAACGTTTGCCGCCGCCGGTGAGTTCTCCGCCGTCTCGTCGCCGCTCCGCTTCCCTCGGTCCTCGCGCAAGACCGCGGCGTCGCGCGCTCCCTCGATCGCGTGCCGCCGCGTCGCGCGCGACGCCGCGACGACGAGCTCGCCACGCGCCGCCCATCTCGCCTTCCGCCTCCGCGTCCCGCATCCACGCCGCCCGTCCAAGATCGAGACGCGAGGCACCGGCCGCGCCACGCGTCCCTCCTCCGCTGCCGGATCCCATCGACGCGCCGCCGCCGCGCTCGCGCGCGTCGCGCGCCGCGCGCGGGCGAGCCCGCCACGCGTCGCCGACGGACGTCGCCCCGCCCCGCGCTGCGCGATCTCGCTGCTGCCGCCAGATTCGAGCCGGCTCGATCCGCCGCGTGGCCGCACCCCACCGCCGATCCACCGCCGCCGCGCGCCGAAGTCGCCACCACTTCTAGCCACGTGGCAAGCACCGCCACAGCGTGCCACGCCACAGTCCACCACGCCAGACCACGTGGCGTGCCACGCCACCAAAATCCGCCCCGGTGCCACGTGGCGCCCACGCCGCCAGCTGACACGCGGCGGCACCGGTAGCGCGCCACGCCGCTCTAGCTTGCCGCGCACACGCGCCGAGTGCATCGTCCCGTGGACTCGGTCCGCCGTGGGTCGGTCCCACCCGTCAGTCTCTGTGGTTTATTTTAATAATTCTTGCTGACGTCATTATTCCGATTTTCCTTTAGAAAAATAATTCTTGCTGACGTCATAATTCATTTTCAGAATAAATTTAATTCCAGAAATTATCCTTTTTCCTTTTTCTTTATTTTGAAACTTCCAAAAGCCATATCTTTCTCATTTTAACTCCAAATTTACCCATTCAAATTTCTAAATTCATCTAAAATTCCAAACTTTCATTTGGTATATTTATTATTAATTTTTGAGTTTTCATTTTATTTTATTTATTTAGTTCTTCTCGTTTCTCGTGTAGAATCCGATCTGTCCGAAGATTTTCAAGAGCAACTCCAAGAAGATCCTCGCTTACTGCATTTTGATCCCAAATTTTGTAAATGATTTCATGAATATTTTAAATTAATTGCATGGCTATGTTGTATAAAGTGATAATTTAATATTAGAAAATTTAGATAAATGCCAAGCTTGTTATATCCTCCTTTGGAAATTTCTTATCATGTACCCTTGTCAACATAGAATATTCTTTGACTCATAAATGAGTTAGTATTATCTATTGTTGAATTTAGAATATTAGCAAATGCTTAGTTTAGCTGATAAATGTAAAAATACTCATATGGGAAAAATGGTTAATGAGTGTTTTGGATTTAATGATTTGTTTGACAAGTGGTAATAGATGTTATCACTGTAAATTTTAAAAATAAAAATGAAGTTTAAGGTAAAATTTGATGAGGGTGGATGGAATGTTTGGCTGGTGCGGTTTAGCACGGAAAATGGGATTGTGAATGATCCACCCTAGTCGTTTAAGGACCGACGCTTGTGTTTGTCCAAACTGAGCAATACCGTACAACCACAAGTTAAAATGGGTACAACCTAGCTAATTAACCTACAATAGTTTAGTTTATATGTCACCATTGGAAAATGGGTACCAGGGATTTACTGATTATTCAAAGTGAGGGACAGGGATTTACTGTACTCACATGGCGCAAGAGGGGGCTTCTAACTGTGGTGGATTTAACCCTTCAGCGGTGAAACCTCAGCGGGTGGTATATAACTAGACTAGAGTAGGGGAAAAGCTTTGTGATATTTTATCTGGGTCTCATGCCAAACGAAGCGTGCTGACTATTAAGATAATTTATCTCTTGTGGGTAAAGCTGCACGCACTCTGCAGAATGCATTCACATGGTAGAGTTTTGGTTTTGAATTTAAAAATAAAACGTTTTGTAAAACTCGGGAGTGAAAGGAACTCTCGTGATTTTTGGTCTGGTGGATGTAACCAGTTCAGGTGGATTTAACCTTCATTTTAAATCTTGGCGGATATAGTCATGTTATTAGTGTAGGTGGATGAAACCTTCACTAAATTATTTATTTAGTTTCAGTTATTGAAAATAAACTGTTTAACAAATTGCTTTTTGAGATAAGTATGTAAATTTGAAATAAAACGCTGATTTCTGCAAAAGAACCATATAACCTTCCTTTGAGAAACCCTTCATCTAATGCATCTTTCCCAAGACTTACGGAGTACTTTATGTACTCACACGCTACACTTCCAAATAACTCTCAGAGGAGGTCGAAGCTCAGGAAGGAGATTACGACTATTGTTTCGCTTGCGGCTGTGATGGATTCTTCCCAGAGGACTAGGTCGCTCTTCCCCACCAATTGCCCGTGGCGTATTGATGGGACTTCGCGGTTTATCTTTTGCTTCCGCTGTGTTCTGTATGTGTGAGGTCTTAAAACCTCGTTTGTAAATAAGACTTCGAGGTCTGTACTCTCGAGTATTGTAATAAAGCGTTGTCAGTCAATTGCCTGTGGCGTATTGATGGGACTTCGCCGGTTTATCTTTTGCTTCCGCTGTGTTCTGTATGTGTGAGGTCTTAAAACCTCGTTTGTAAATAAGACTTCGAGGTCTGTACTCTCGAGTATTGTAATAAAGCGTTGTTGGTTATGTATCATATCTGTTTAACTGTGTGCACTAGCTTTGATCTGGGACTAGTGCGGTAATACACAGGGGGTCGAGGAGTTTCTACTCCAGGGTCCTACAATTGATTTCAGAATTTAAGCTTTCAACAACAAAATCATAATTTTTAATTTTTTTATACTTTTTAAGTTCCTCTGTCAATCTAAGCATAACACAAGATAAATATGTATAAGAAGGTTTTACTTCATCAGGATCACTGTAAAGATCATCATGATCAAGCTCCTCACTGTTTGCCACAAAAAACATCCCTTTGAAGTCCACTTACTTTGTCATCTTCCCATTGCTCTCATCGTCCCTTTCAAAATCATCATCACTCAAAAAAATCTCATCAAGTACTGAAATTATTTTGTTGACCGCTCTGTAATAATTACACTTCTTGTTTAGATCAATCTTGACTTGAGAGCGATGAGTTGATGTCATGTCATCATTGACCTCTTTGCTCTTTAGTTTGAGGTAATTCATCTTGATGTGGTTTTGCTCACCACATTTATAGCATCTAATTAGACCTCCTCTCTGTCTTGATCTGATGTTGTTAATTGTTTTGCTCACCCTGTTGGAGAGGAGAACAAACTGCTCTTCTAAAATCTTCTCTAATTGTTTATTTGAAATAGAGCATAATGCAGACAAAGAAATAATAAAGGAATTAGAAAAATTGTCAGCTTGGTTAGTCACTAAATCCAAAGAATTAGTCTAGTTTATCCTAGCCAAAACATCAATCTCATGTATTTTCATCTTGGAACAAAGATCATTCCAAGTGAGTATTTCTATATTAACAGAATGATTAATAGTAGTGACTAATACATTCCAAACAGACATATTCAAAGCATTTAAAATTTGAAGCATTGTTAGAATCAGAATATGTGACATCAACAGATTGAAAATCAGTAACAATTTTACTGAAACGATAAAAAAGTGCATCTACTGATTCTTCTGGTTTCATCTCAAATTTAGAATACTCTTTTTTGAATTGGTTCTGACGAACACCTTTAACAGATTTAGAATCTTTATGATAATCAGCTAGAATAGTTTGAATTTTATTTGTAGATTTAATATGCGCAATTCTAACAAACTCATTTATACTTAAACCTTGCAATAAAATATTTCTTGCCTTAGCATTATTTTAATAGTAACAACAGGAGGCACTATATATGAATTTTTAACTTTTTACCAAATAATATTACCTTGTATTTATAGGAAAACCTCCATACGTGTTTTCCAGTAAAGATAATCTGATCTATCAAAAACTGGCAACTTACTTGAGAAACGATCCCGATCTGATGCCATTGCATCTAGCTCTGATAACATTTGTAAGATTGTCGATAGCAATCAAAGGGAGGTAAATGATTATAGTGCGCAATGTGTGTGTGTCTATATATATATATATATATATATATATATATATATATATATATATATATATATATATATATATATATATATATATATATATATATATATATATAGAAAATTCGTGTTCTGAAGTTCTGAGAAGAAATTTTGAGAGAATCTAATAACTGTGGTTTGTGGGGTGATTAATACACCAATAAGACAAAACAATTGCAAACCTCAAAAGTGTTTGTGTATGGATTAAACGAAGTTAACTATTCTAGCTATCAGTAGCATGCTCATATGTCCAATCGAAAGCAATGCTTGACATAAAAAAATAGCCAAAAAGAAAAAGAAACAATAATATTTACCTTCTGCTAGTAGTGCTGTTAATAATGCTTTTAATACTGATACCTGTGTAGCAGCCGAGAGCTTCCAAAACAATCTTTGGGCGCACTCAAGTTGGCTGCAAAAGCCAGCGTCCAGTGGCCAAGTTACTGTAGTGACATTTAAAACACTGTTCATATTTTTATCTTTATTCGTTTTTTTGTTTTTTCGTATTTTTGTGTTTTGTTTTTTTTCCATATTCCTTTGCATTGTCCGCTTTAGATTAGTGTGCCGTTTTTATTTTTACATTTTTTAAAATTTAATTATGCCCAATAAGCTAAATTAGCTACAGTAAAAAATAAGATAGTTACAGTAAAATTTCAGTAAAAACCAAAAACCATCGCTATTCTGAACACTACCTTTGTATGTCTTTCAATGGCACACGCAGCAACGCAAGTGCTGCTATCTTTCTATATTGCCAGCTCTTTTCTAATCAATCTTACCTCTCTCCAAAAAAAATGTCAATTCAGCCAACCAATCCAAAAAGCTCTTGTGTCCGTCTTGCACGTCTCACTCACGGCGAACGAGGCAGAGGAATTTCGTGTGTCTGCCGCTCAGTCTTGCCGCGCAACAGCTCAACTGAAGATGTGGGCGGAGAAACCACGCGCGCGGGAAGCGAATGTCGCCTCATGCCTCTGGCGCACGAGGACGAGGATGCTGCTGCCTCGGGGAGCACTGCGTGGAGTCCAGATGCATCGCCCGAGAACCGAAAGCGAGACGCACCGCCATTTTTTCTTGAATAGTTTCAAAACTTTATTTCTAAATAACGGTGACTATAAAGTGTTCTCTTAGTACCTCTAAACTCTAATACAAAATTAACATCTTTAAAACCATACGATTAGCCTCCAACCACATCTTTATTTATAGTGTAGAACCTAAAGTATGGGTTTATCATAAATCCATGAGTTCTAATCCAATTCCAATAAAAAAGAAAGCCGAAACCCTTCCTAATATAGGTTTCCTAAAATCTCAACTTCTCTGATTCATCACGTGTCGAAGCCTCTAGGACCACACCTCCTGTAGTTTCTCCACGCATCATCTATCTTCAATCTCTACATGTGTAAGTATGAGCTCAACCATCTCATAACATCCTCGACCGTCTGAACCTCGGATCTCCCCATCCGAGTCCCGATCCACCTGCAAAGACCACATACGCAAAGACCAAAGAACATTTTTCCCGGCATAAGTTCTTTCTAACTTGACTAACATCAGTCTACACACGCGCAACACACCATCCTAACCAATGTTATAAATTATTCATCATCTACATTGTCAATTATTCATCACTAAAAATCCTAGACCTAGCCATATATGGTCTAACACAGTTTGCCCATTGAATGCCGGCATGGAAAATATGAGCCTCCCATTGCTGTCATCGTTGTGGTTGCGATCAGCACATCCTCCATTGCGCTCAAAATATTTGGCACAAACACAGCACCTCCATGACGATGATTAAATTCCCATTTTGGTCCCTAGTTGAAGTAGTTTCCACCAAAAGCACCATATGAATGGACCTCGTCAAAATTGTCATTAAAGAACTCATCCCTAACATGTTGATGACCACGATGCTTTTGAGATTGTGGTGGCGGCACAAGAGCAACAACAACTCTTCCCTGTCCTAGGGCTTTCTCTAGACATTGCAACGAATTGGCTATAGCCATGAACTGCAAATTGTTGGCCTATCTTTCTTCAATAAACTGCACATTGATTTGATTCTCCACCTGAACTATGCACTCCATCGACTTGACATGCAAATTGTTAATGCTTCCTTGCAGTGTGCTACACCTTCCTGTGAAATGTCTATTAGTAGCTTCGAGGTTCATGTGAACATCTGGTGGCATCTCCCCTTCAACATGCAGCATATCTTCATAAGCACCATGATGCAATCCATGCACACTAGCAGCCGAATTCACCATCTTAAATAGTTTCATAGAAACAACCGCGAAAGGTAGATGACATTAGCAGTGTTGTGATCAATCTAGTGCTCCAATCTTTCACGATACTACAAAATAAGGAACAAATACTTCTTCGCTTGGTTCGGATAGAACGGCGTTAGAACTAGGACTACAGATGTAACCCGGTGATTAGCAATAGTAAACAAACTGCAGTAGTAACCACACAATTGCACTCAGCCTGTTCTTGGAGACAATAGAACAAACCAACGTAGCATAGCAACAATTAACAATAGAAGCACTCGGCTGCACAAGAAAACCACACGTAGCAGATTGCTAGATACAAACGAGATAAGTAATTCACAAACCGATCAGGAAGACCGCAACACCATTTCTGTCGCATTTTGAAATTTTTGAAATAAATTTCATTTTTGAGCATAATTCAGCATTAGGCAAAAAAAATCAAAATTTAATTCAAATTCAAAACCAAAATTGAAATACAAACTCGAATAAAATGAAATGAAACAAAAAAACAGAGATAGCCCAATTTCTTTTTCTTTCCCTAGCCCACTTGCTTTTGGCCTGTCTGGGCTACCGGCCTGCTTTCTTTTTCCCTTTCTTTTTCTCTTCCCAACCCGACACCACTCGCTTCCTTCTCCTCCCTTCTTTCATTCTTCCCCAGCCCAGCCACTCACCTAGACTGTTTCCCCTCCCCTTCTCCTCTCGCTCACTTGCTCTATTCTTGGCCACGTCAGCTCGCTGTCGAAATTGCTGACTGGTCATTTCCCGCCTTCACGTGCATCGTGCCTTGCTCACGTTAGCGCCGTCTCATCACCAACTACCGCATTGAATCACCTCGCTACACCATGCGCTGCACTGTTAAGGTACTGCCATGCTATCATGTTGACTTGACCGTCGTGCTGGCAACCATGCCGTGAGAGCGTTTCCATCGTAGCCGCTGCACACCCTTTCCTTCTGCCTTGTCACGCATGCCCCATCCCATCGTAACCACTATACCCACACTGTGGTGACACCGACTGCCACTGCTCCCCCACATCATGCCCCTGCCTACGCCAACATTGCCCATACCACTATGTCATTGTCGCACTGTGCAGCTCGCCTCTGCCGGCTATAAAAGCCACCTGAGTGCTGCCCTTGCCTCCTCACCCCTTCTAACTCACTCCAGTCAGCTCACTTTGGTTCAATTGGAGCTGAGCCGAGCTCGCTGTTGTAGCCATCATACCTTGCCGAGGCCGCCCCATCGCTCTGGTGAGCCTCCTCCCCTCCCAAGCATGCCAACACAATCACCCCACTCCCTTTTCCATCTCACCTCATCTGATTTGATCCTCTCCCCTCGTAGCTCGTCGGTGTCATCGCCTTCTCCAACTCCAGCCACGCCCCGTTGACCCGACCTGCCTCCATTCAATTCCTACTGACTGAAACATCCTCACACCTCCCTCCATCTATCCCCACTGTCAATTTTGGTCGCCGTCGCCCCTAACTCACCGGTCGACTAGAGGGGGTGAATAGGCAGTTTTAAAATTCTTTGGTTAAAACCAAATTTATAATACGGAAGAGTAAATCCATTCGGTTTTGCACAAATAAGTTCTAAATCAACTAGATTCACCTAAGTACACCAACAATCTAAGTCTATATTAAAGGTTTGCAATCCTAGGGTAACAAACAATCAATTTAATTCTATGAATATAAATTGCTTGAATGTAAATTGAGCACAAGAGAACAAATCATAATTGACACACAATGTTTTATTGTGGTATTCGGAGACTTGTCGGTCTCCCCTTATCCATGGTGAGGTAAGCCCAAACGAATTGGACCAGTTCCACGAATTAAGTCAAATATCTCAATTCCACTAGTGGTAGCTCTTTCCTGCTCCGGGTAGGTGAGCTCCAACCTTCACAACACGCCGGACCTTCTCAGAAACTTCTTTGAGAAGATCATTGGACTCAATACCTCCAACGTCGTCTAGGAGTCGACAATCTCCAAGAGTAATAAGCCAAGCCCCTTGCATAACTCTCACCATGTGCAACGAATGCACAACCTCAAGTAGATACAAAATTCACTTCTAGATGCAACACATATAACTAGAGATCTCTCTCCTTTCTCACAAGGTGCAATACATGCATAATAGAGTGGAGAGGCTTATACTAGCTCACGAGAGTGAAATGAGGTGCTAAAGATTACTCTCCAATTAGTCACAAGGAGGTATTTATACCCCCACATAAGAAAACTAGCCGCTTAAGCCAAACCTCTCAAAAATCAGAAAAATCGGAACTATCGCTGTGTAAAATACGGTACTATCATTTTTCCACTATAACGGCTAAAAAAATAGCTGTTATTCAGCATTTACGGTACTACCACACTTATAATTGTGGTACTACCAAACTACCGCGGTTATAATTGTGGTACTACCATTTTCGGTTTTCAGTATATATGACACTCGAAAAAAATGGTCATAACTTTTGACTCCGATGTTGGAATTGAGTGATCTTAGACTCTATGAAAAACTTATTCAGAGGGCTACACAACTCATATTTGCATAATCTCAAACACATTAGATCAATGCAAAAATCATAAGCAATCCAAGGAGTCATTTTCACGGTCTAAGTCCAAAGAAATAGTAATAAACAATTTTAGACCATATCAAGGGATAATGTATGACCTCCAACAATTTACAAAACATATTTGTAAACTTAGATCATATAACAAAGAAAAGGTATATGGACTTCAACCATTTGTAAAATACATTTGCAAAGATAATCACATCTTGTAAGGATTAAATGTATGAGTCTCAACTATTTGTAAAATACATTCGTAAATAATAGCATCATGCCATGGAGAGTGTCGAGACCCGAATATGCAAATTCGGTTTCTATGTAAACTGCACTAGTCCAGGATCACGCTAGTGCACACAGTCAAACATAGATGTAATCACAGTCATACACACGATATAATAAAGGGAAAATTCAAATATCGATAAATCTCAAAAGTACGACCTTATGGCCAAGCTTACAATATCTCTAGCCAGAAGGGCTTAACAAAATAGCAGTGGAAATCCAAATAAAGCGTAGCAGCCAATCGACAAGCCCACAGGCTATCGAGTGGAGAACGAAGACTAATCCGTGAAGTCGTTGTAGTACTCTCCTTCTGGAACCTCCTGCTGATAATACTCCTCGCCCTCAACTGAGCAACATAGGCGTAAAGCCGTGAGTATATTGGTACTCAGCAAGTCGTTTGTAACAAATGAATGCAATATAATATGTAAGGCTTATCAATGGAAGGCTGAAATGTTACTTTGCATAAAAGGCATTTCACAGTAAATATAATAAATAAATTGAAAACAAAATTTAAATGGAAACAATAATAATAAATAATCAAAGGAATGAACGTAAACCACTTGTGAACACCTATTCACAAGCTAAACCAACAGTGAACTAACTGTCCACCTCCGACATAAACCACTAAGTTTAAAAGATAACACTAACCCTCGTGTGAAATCACCGAGCATTGTCCATGACCGAGGATGCGGCTATTCGAATAGTTTTACACTCTGCAGAGGTTGCACAACTGTACCCACATGATGTGATTAGCCTCGATCTCAGAAAATCACAACAAGGCATTTACAATGCTCTACCTCAACCCAATCCTGCCCGCTAGGGTTTCGCATCACACCCCCCTTGTGCCACATGGAAATCAGCAACCATATCCATTACAATGGTAGAATTGAATTGAAATATTACAAATTAATCAGCTAGGTCTATGCCATACTAGACATGTGGTTTGCACGATTAAGCTCAGATCAATGGTGCACAAAGTTAAGTCCTTAACAATACCCGAACGAGGCTACCACATCCCCCGAAGTGCACCTGCACTTCCCCCTTTACTGCACGATCACTCGCCCGAGTGCAAAACCAAGTTTGTATAGCCAAGCCAACGACACACCAATGTCATGGCACAAATTTTAATAAACGTGGCACCAACCACAGTTCCATATATCATTAAGTCAAATTATTAATTCACATGTGATGATGAGACCAATCGGAACTATAAGCAAAGCTAAGCTATCTAACGTACCAACCCATGTGACAAATAATCTAGCATCACTAATATGTTTCCCAACCTATGTTGACAATGGCATCAGGGTATTACAAGTTATCAAGGAGGGATAAAACCAATTGGGGCTATAACTACCGGTACAAGGGTTTGTACAAAATAGCGATGCAATGTAATTTAAAACAAAAATAATTAAATAATAGATTACAAACTGGGTTCAACATGATCAAAAGACATGACTTGCCTTGGTTATGCTCAGCGAGGTACTCCTGGTCTTCAGGCGTAGAACCTGCTCCTCCAGAATCCGAATCTAACGAAAGAGAAAACGATCGGAACAAGCAAAATACATAAAATGATAAGCAAATGAACTCCAAAAATCATGAAACTAGAACCAAAAGCTAGAGCTCGATTTTAGATGAATTTAGAAAAAAGAACGGGGTCAATCGGAGCTAGGACGGAGGAGAACGGGCTCTCAGAAAATTTAATTTAAAGAAAATCGAGAAATTGGAAAAGGGCACTGTACTGTGAACCCGGCGCATGAAATAACCGGTCCACGGTAGACCCGGCGCACGGAACAGTGCGCGGGGGAGGGGGCGCTGACACGGCGGGGCGGTGCTGATGTGGCAGCTGCTGATGCTACCACGTGTCACCTGCTGACGTGGCGGCTGACGTGGCTGCCACGTGGCACCTGGGGGCAGGGATTTGCTGATGTGGCAGGACACGTGGCCTGCCACGTGGCGCTAGGTCTGACGTGGTATGTCACGTGGCTAGCGCTGACGTGGGCGGTTCGGGCGCGCGGCGGCGTGGCTTGATCCGACGGCGCGGAGGGAAACGCGCGGCAAGATCTGGATCGTTGATCCAGATCTCAGGCGACAGCGGGGATCGCGCGGCCGGGAGGCGGGCGGCGGCGATGGAGAACGCGTGGCGCGCACACGTCGCGCGCGGCGCGAGCGCGAGGCTTGGCGTGGCGCGCGGTGCGCGGTCCGCGCGAGGACCGAGGGGCGGAGCGAGGCGCGCGCGCGCGAGCGAGCGCGGCCGGCAGCGACGCGAGGCGACGGCGACGGTGGAGGCGACGGCGACTCACCGGCGAGGTCTTCGGCGACGGCGACGGCGTAACGGCGAGGGCGGCGGCGCGCGGCGACGCGGAACGGCCGGGACAATGGCGCGAGCGCGAGGGAGCGGAGGCTAGGGTTCGGCGGCGGCGATGAGCAGGCACGCGAACCGAGGTTTGCACGCGATTAAAAACACGTGAGCCGAGGCATCCGACCGATTCTGCGCAGCGGAGCGCGCCAGCGACGCGGTTGGACAGCGGGATCGAGACGCGTGGACGCATCCGACGGCGGAGACGGGACGGCGCGGGCGGACGCTAGGGTTAGGGTTACGCGCGGGCGCGGGGAATGGACGGCGGGGATGAGGCCGCGGCGCGGGGGAGGGCGGATCGGACGGCTGAGGGTGGCGCGAGGCGCGGGCGCGGCTGGTGCCACAGTGCAGCGTGCGGATGCGCGCACGCGCGCCGGGCATGGATCGAGCAAGCCTTGAGCGGTGAGAACGGGAAGGGCGCGGCGGCGGCGGGGAATGGCCGGATGGCCGACGCGTGGCAAGGGAGGTGGATCGGGCGGCGGGGGAGATTTTAGTTTCTTTTTCTTTTCCAGAAATTCAATTAAAATGCTAGGAGCTCTAGAAAATAGCAAATAAATCCCAAAAATTCACCAAAAATACCAGAAAATTCCTTGAGACATGAAGAATCCAAATAAAATATTTCCAACTTATGTTAATGTTTATTTTAATCATTTAAAATTCTAAAAATCATTTAAAGCTTGAATTAATTTCAGAAAATTCCAGAAAATCTATTTTTAAATTCCTGGCTTTAAAAATAGCAGAAAAACAGGATGTTACAGAGAGCTAGAGTAAGCGAGATTGAGCTATCAACATATGATGAGACTCGAGTTACTACACAAGACTCATCTTAATAGTACGGTAAATCTATACTAGCAATCTGGTCTTCCAACCAAACACCAAGACCTGTAAAAGATTAGGAACATATCCTTAACCCTAGCTAGTCATACCTTTGCCTTGAGCATCCCCTTGAAACTTGATGATGTACATCTTCACTTCAAGTCTAGGTCATTGTCTTCTCTTAACTTCACTACAACAAAATAGTCTCATAAGGACGTTTTGCTTTAGACGTTTTTTTTAATGTCTTTACATTGAGAACCATATAGCATATAAATACGTTTCTTGAGATGTTTTAGAAGTTGTCACAAAATTAGAATTTTAATTAAACTCTACAAACATTAAAAAATAAAAATAATTTATTTAATTTGTTAAAAACATCTGCATCTTCCACTATGCATCTTCAACTCGACCTTACGCCTCCCCAACTGCCATCATTCCAGATCCGCCCCCATAGGCTGGCTCCGCCCCCACAACACAGACCAGCGCCCGCCGCCGCCCGCCTCTCCGCCCCCATAGGTCGGCTCCGCCGCACGACGCATGCCGGCCTCTCCGCTCCCCCCATACCGGCGTCTCTGCCCTCTCGCCTCTCCACCCCGAGTCCCCGACGGACTGGCACCGTCGCCTCCCGCACCTCCGCCCCCGTAGACCGGCCCATACCAGCGCCTCTGCCTGCCCGCCTCTCCGCCTCGAGTCCCCGACAGACTGCACCGCCGCCTTTCGCCTCTCCGCCCTCGTAGACTGGCTCCACCCCCCGCCCGCCTCTGCGCCCCCACAAACTGGGACTGTCGCCCGCCCGCCTCTCCTTTCCCTTAGACTGGCACCGCCGGCGCCCGCCTCTCCACCAGCCAGCTGGAATCTGGTTGTCTACTAGTACACAAAACCTTTGGTTGGCCTATTGTATGTCTTGCAGTTCTGTAGACCAGATACAACTAGCATTTTGAAGTGATGTTTTTAGTGTCCTGAAGGCTGAAATTTTATCGTTTGCTGTAGGAATTGGATACAGATGAAGTTCTAAAGTAGCTGAAGTATGTAGTAAGTTCTAATGCTTGTACTTGTGAATGAGAGTTTCCATTTGTCTTATTATTTGTGTAGAAAATGAGAGTGTGGAAATGCATGTATACTCATATTAGCATGATAGTTGTGAATGAATGTATGGCATTGCCTGGATGTATATCTCCTAGAAATACATGATACTTGTATGGCTAGTTGAATTATGGACCATACAATTTGTTACAGTTATATCCCACCTGAATGTATCAGGTCTTCTCACTGCTGCTAGTACCTACAACATTAGGTTAAGAATATCTGAATTATGCAATGAGAAGCTCACAAAAATATCTGAAATTATACTAACTAGGAAAGACTGACACAAAAATGACACTCAACAAATTAGTTTTCAGTTGTAAAATGCCAACTTCTAAAAAATTCCCCTTGTTTCAATCCATCCACTTCAATTATTTGCTTAGATTTAGTTTTAATGTTCATGAATGTTCAAGCTATGTCAGATTGTTCCAAAAACCCATACTTTCAGTTAGTTCAATCATGGACCTTACAAATGGTCTTTTCCCTATCAATTATTTCAGCTATATCCCTGCTGAATGTATCACCGCACAAACTCAGAAGCATTAAGAACACTACCATTCAGTTGTGTCTTCCACAATAAAAAAACAATTCAAGTGCATTCCAAACTCATGCAGTTCTGTAGACCGGATACAACTGGTACACAAAACCTTTGGTTGGCCTATTGTATGTCCTGCAGTTCTGTAGACCAGATACAACTGGTATTTTGAAGTGATGTTTTTAGTGTCCTGAAGGATGAAATTTTATCATTTGCTGTAGGAATTGGATACAGATGAAGTTCTGAAGCAGCTGAAGTATGTAGTAAGTTCTAATCCTACAAATTAGTGCATTTTTGTGTTATTCTGTTACTGATTCTACAAGAGAATTTCGGTGTGACCTTTTTCAGTGTGTTTATGAGCCTATGAAATTTAGTAAGAAATAAGGATGGCGAGTTTCTTGAATCAGGAAAAGGTCATATTAGTGCTATGTCTGGTATGTCTGGCGAATTTCTGATGAATTGAGGGCACTGGTATGTCTGGAATGCTTGTGGGTAATCAGTTATTAGTTCTATTGACTTTCATCTCTGAAGCTCATATATAACTTCATCATTGTATAGGTTGTTGACGAATTGGTTAAGAGACGGGAAGAGACTGAATGGTTAGTTGACACTTTCTTCTTGTAATGTTTGTTCTTCCGAGTTTAAAATGAGATTAAACCATGAATGGTTATTGCTGATACATTTTGAACTGTCGCATTCCTTGTCACACCAATTTGCAGGTTTGTTGAGGGGGATTTTGATACATATGTCTCCCAGATTAGGCAGCCACATGTTCTTCGGTAAGTAATTGGATTTCTTATGCATTTAATTGCACGGATATCAAAGATAGATTCTAGTTATACCATAATAAGATTTGCTTATTTCTTGTTAGCTGTGTCTTAGTGTGGTATCCTCGTAAGCTGAATATTATGACAAAAATGACCCTTTGTTTTCTCTATGAGTGTATGAGAAGAAAGTACAAGTTCTTAATCATCACCTATATTTTCTTTTTCCAGCATACATTGCAGTTCTCTAATGTTAATACCGAAAGAAGTTGATATATTCATTCCTGAGTTTAGTCTGCTCTTTTGATAGTTATGTTGACTTCTTTATTTCAGCAAAGTATGGGATGCACTAACAGGCAATGAGCTACATTCATTTGAACACAAGCATATAATCCGTGCATGTGCCTTTTCTAAGGTATTGCTTGTTGAAACTTAATTCCCCCGTTTCTTCTTGTGGCATCTATATTTGAGCCATGATTGCTAGTTAAATGAGCTAGTTTTTGGTCCAATAACTTGCTGCAGGTCTATAAACAGGTTAGTAAATTTCTTGTGAGAGTTATGATCCATCTTTTTTGGGTTAATCTGATTATGTCCTGTTGTTTCAGCGTGACAGGAAGGATGAGCAGGTTAGTAAATTGTCCCCTAACCATCCTAGCTGATTTCAATGATATATCTGTTGATGGAACTGCCTTTAATGATTTTTTTGCAGGATAATGAAAGAATGTAATGAAAATCTACAGATGTAGTGAAGATGAGAAAGCTGATGAACTAGTAACTGCATATAGAAATCTTATAGATACCAACAATTTTAGGGGAAAATTGGAAAAAAAAATTCATGTGTGTTTGTACTTGTTTATATTCATGTACGGTTTGGTTGTAAAATACACTTGCTATTAAATAATATAATTACTTTTTTCTACATTTCAGTGTATTGCTCTATTGTTGTGTGGTTTGTGATAGCGACAATGTGATTTTGCATATGAATCGGTTTGATTACAACGATATGCAAAAATATTTTTTTTACATAACAAAAAAGAACAAAGAGAAGAAGTCTTTATTTTTCTCAAAATGTAAGCATGCAATTTACCGTCTCTATAAAATGTAAGCATGCAGTTTACCGTCTCTATAGAGCGTAAGCATGCAATTTACCGCATATATCAAAATGTCTCTATAAGTGTAAGCATGCAATTTACCGTCTCTATAGAGCGTCTCAAATATTATATACATGCTTACCAATGCGTCTCTACAGTTTTTGACACGGTCCATGGGGAGACACTCCTAGGACGCTTTATAAAAACGATTCAACAACCCTCTAGTGACGACTTAAAACATCTTTAACCTATAAATAAGATGTCTCTACAAGGCTTTTCTGTTGTAGTGCTTGATGATCAACTCATGATCACCTCCTTTTTGAGATCTTGATATTCATCAACACATGATGTATCCTCTTTTTGATGGCCTTCAACTCATGAAGTCATTTTCCATCACGAACCTTTATTTGATGATTTTAAACATATCAAACCATTCAAAGTATTCATCATCTTAAAACATAAGCTATTCATTCAACTCATGAAAAATATTAGTCTCATAATGGATTATCATTAATTACTAAGATATATCATTAACCCATAATGGTGTGTCTAGATTCTTCAATTTTCCCTTTGATAATTCATGATAACCACCACAATTGCAAATAATTGAATATAGAACTATTAAACTTAAAGTGTGGTACTACCACTATTATAAGTCTGGTAGTTCCACTCTCCAGTAGTACCGCTCAGGAGTTGCGGTCATACCGCTCTGTGGCAGTTCTTCAATTCAAACTCTGGTACTACCGTTTTCAGAGAGACTAAGTGTTTCAAGGGGGGTGTTCTCTAGAAAAAATGTTCCGCCAACTACACATCGGTACTTCCGGGTTTCAGTAGTTTCGCACTACCATTTCGGTCACACCGCACTGCAGTAGTATCGCTAGATCCACACCGGTACTACCGATTTTTTTTGTATATGTATAGTTAGCTTTAGAATTTAAATTCAAATGCATGCATGACCTTTGTCTCGAACCATGTCGATCTTCTTGTTAACCTTAGCATGCATATCCAAGTCGCCAAGAAAAATCCGGAACTAAACTTTTCGAACACTTGATGATCATATTAGTCTCATACACAAATAATTGAGTATAAAGCAATATGAGTATATATAAACTACACAAGTTTTATATACTCAAAGGATATGTTTCAAAATAGAGATCCCAACATATGTGAAAAAAGAAACATAGATCAATACTAATGAAACCACAAAATATAGAGTGAACTTTATCTAAATGTGTGCATACAAGAATGTATAATAAAAACATATGCATATATTCATTTTAGACTTTTGGTGGAGTTCAATCCATATTTTGTATCCGAGTAATGCACTAAAATGTAGGAATGTGATGTAAAATACATACCTACATGATGTTCACTTCTTCATCCAAATGAGACTAAGTCATATTATAATCATTCAAACATGTTAGTCTCACAATTGTATTTATCATTTATTACATCCAAATAAGACAAGGCAATATCATAATTAATAAGCATATTAGTCTTACAATTATATTTGTTATTATTACCAAAACTAACTTAATGAAGCTTGAACTTACAACCATGCCACCTCGGGTCATCGTCGCTGGACCATCTCAGACTTCCCCAGAACTTGCCAACCTCTTTGGTGAGTTGCCCTCATCCCCTAGATGCTCTCTATACCATCAATCCCTTCACTGCACCACTGCACACCGGGTTTCCATGGTGGCCAACCGACATCGCCACCCATGGGTGTAGTGTAGTCCAAGCGACCCATGTTGGGCATTGCCAGCAATTGCCGTCGCCTTCCTTGCCAACGAAGAACATGACAAGGCCGTGCTCTGTTCGGGTGAAGGAGAAGCCACTTTATCTATTTAATTATGCATTAATGATGTCCTTAAATCATAATTAAGTTAGTGTTAATGATGCTCACCATAATTAGTTAGTGTTAATGATGCTCATTAATTAGTATTAATCATTCACTGAAATGTGGGCCCAAGTCATTAGGAAATCTAATTAAAGGCAAATTTTAACCTCGAGTCACCGACTAGTGGGTCATCTTTACTATGTTGTCCCCACTTGTCAGTCACTCTTCCTTTTTTTCTCAAATAAAATAATTCAAAAAGAAATTTAAAACCCTAAGGGTACCATTTGTCAGTCACTGTTAAATTTTCTTAAGAAAAGTAATTCAAAAACAAAACTAACACTCGGCTGGCCCCACATGTCAACCTCTAGCATGTTTTTAAATAGTAAAATAAAGAAAAATAAATTAAGTTATGAGACATAGCTATCGGTGAGGCATATTATCTCTCCACTATTTTTTTAAAGATTTTTCCTGAAATTAAACTTTGAAAGACCTGTCCTCACTCATTTTAAATCCGAATCAAATGAAACTTGTTTCTAAATTTATATAAATTCAAGATATTTCTAAAAATGTAACACCATGAATTTTGAATTTCATTTGTATATTTATTAGATTTATTTGTATGCTTATGTATTTATTAAATTTTTCATCATAATCACCTGAGTAGATTACAAAGACCTAGAAGAGCAGCATTTCGTGCCCAACCAGGGCCACCAAGACCAAAAAGCCTGTGAGTAAGGTGATTCAATACTTTGATCAAATTGTACCTACTTTTGAATGCAAGTTATGTTGATTTAAATTATTAAATTGCTGCTTTGTTTTATTATGATAATTATATTCATCTTAAGCCATAGTTAAGTCCCTATTATTAATTAAACGATTACACCCCACTTCTTAGCTTTGGACATGAATCCTTGTCGCCCTAGAATTAATGGTAAATATATAAGATATAAGTAGGTATCTAAGCACCATACTTAGTCTTGCTTAGATACTCGGGGACTTCAATTTGCCTTAACATCATTTCAAATATGAAAACGTCTTCCCTTGGTTCGAATAGAATGGTGTTAGAAATAGGACTGTAGATGTAACACAGCGGTTAGCAACAGTAAACAAACAGCTGCTCTCAGCCTATTCTCGGTGATAGTAGAACGAACCAACGTAGCACAACAGGAATTAACAATAGAAGCTCTCGGTTGCACAAGAAAACCACACAAAGCAGATTGCTAGATGCAAACAGGATAAGTAATTCACAAGCCGATCAGGAAGACCGAACTGAGCAAAAGAATCATACAGATTCAACATGAATTGATGCACTAACTGGAGATCAACTCACGCATCAGAAGACCCAAACCCTAGATTGGTTCGACACTCAAGAACACGCAGCCAACTCGCAAAAAACCATATGGCCTTTTCTGGATTTTCTTATGATAAAAAAATAACAGTCCTCATACATGGGTGTCAGCCCTAGCCTTTTATATGGCTTTGTATATGCACACACACCCCAACTCGACTCCACCACACACTCAGCCAAACCAAAGGACCTGATTACAATTCGGTTGGAAAGGAAAAAAATTACTGACTCAAACAATTAACGTACATGACCAGGACTCATACTCTGACTCAGTAGATATGTAAAAGAACCGTGTGACTAAATAGGGCCCTGATGTATATTGGGATATAGGGTAGGCTATATTAGCACAAATAAAAAATTCTACCACATAAACCAGGAACCCATGTGAGTAAGAGATCATAGATTATTACCACTGGAAGTGCAGTACAGCGGAAGAAAAAATTAAAGTAGCCTAATTCAATGTAACGCACATCGATGTAGTGAAAGTAGTGAGTCATCCACTAGCAGTAGTCGATCTTTATGAGCCACCATCTCCTCCTCATGATCATCCTAATCAGTATTACAGTCACAGCAATACCTCTACCAAAGTCTGCACATCCAAGGATAGAACACCGTGCACTAGTGTGCTAGCACTAACGTACACAACAAAGGTTTTAAGAGGTGATGGTTAAGGTTTTAAGGTTTTAACGTACACCGTGCACCTAAACCCCATGCCTCTCTTAATATATAGCATCCAATCAGATTCTTGTTCAATACGGTTAGAGATTGTATCCAACTCGAAAATCCTCCGACCGGATCTTTATCCAATATAAGTAGGGATCATACCCCACTCGGAGTATCATCCAGACCCTTACTGCTCCAACCTGTTAAGTATGTGACCCTGTAGGTTCATGTATGCTTGGTTATAACTCAGAAACACATTTTTAATCATTGGTCAGTGCGGTCCTTGTAGAACATATCGACTCCCAAATATACATAAAGATTAATCTGGATGAACCATATACAATATGATATGCAACCAAGTTCTATTCACTCACGATTTGTTCATAACTCCTTACAAATAGATCATATCTGGTTATGACCAGTCCGTATCCCCATACGAATAATTCGTAGACCAGTCTTCGATATGTCTAGCCAGCTCACAACTAACTAGTATACTCATATAACCAGTTCATATCCAGTCAGACTAAATGATCTATTTGTGTGTTCTCCTTTTGTTTCACGATATCTGATCGAACTTTAAGTGAGAAATGTGTCATCCATGGACTATTCAACTTTTCCCGATCTAGTGATTAATAACTTTATGCGGTTGACTCTTTGATCACTCATGACATGGCCATGCACTTTATTTATCCGACCACATCGAGGGGTCCAGAGATATCTCTCTTGTTATGTAGGAGGGACAAATACCATATCCGATTAGTCATATTTCTTTGTATGTTTCATACCATACCTGAAAGTTACATTTATAACTACCCAGTTACAAAGTAGCATTTGGTAACCCCTAAGTGCACTATTACATATGTAGAAAACTATGTTTATCTCAGGTACAAGAATTACACATCATTATTGCTTGAGATCAACTGATAACATATAAAACATAACAATCTTAATAGTGTCTCAAGGTAGGTCAATCCAACATAATATTCTCCAACAAGTGTCAATATTATTGATTTGACATCCACAATCTATGACCGGTAAAATATAGTCATCAATCATTACGTGTGTTGGATTATTTAGAATGACTGATTAATGACTATAAATAAATGGCTTCACAAACAAGTTATATACTTGCCAACCTTTATAATAATTCATTCAAGAAACATAATAATATTTATTTAAAAAGTCATAAATATGAAAGTCATACAATTATCTTTATGATTGTCTCTAGAGCATATCACTAACATAGATTTAGATCAAACCAACGTGGACAAATCCCTAGCCGGTTTTAACTGGTTCACGTTCCTTTTATTGCTCTAGTTCTGGCTTGATATGATGCAGCTCAAATTCTTCTCGCTCATACAGGTTAACATCTGGTCCATTCACCATTTCACGCACTTGCACCAGCAAACATGCTGCATTTTTCTCTCCCTCTGTGTCTGCCTCAACTCCCTCCCTCTCGGCCATACTACTTGTTGTGCAATTGTCTACTCCATGCTTTACTGAATAGAAAGATTTAGAGTTACTAACCATGCTACTTAGGTCACGAACAATAATAGTAGTTGTATTGTGTTTGGCCGCATCATCTTTGGTTGGGCGTTAGTAAGTAACCCAAGCATTATAAATGAACTCAAACTAAAATTTAATATCACCGAGTTACTAAGAACGATCTTTTGTAATTTACATGGTAGACTCTGCCTTTGAGAAGGATCACTAAACTACATTTTCCGGTTGGAACTTCACCATTACCCGCAAGATGATTAAAAGTTTCCCATCACATTCTTTTATGTAGAAGGTCAAATGATAAGTTCCGCTTTGGTTATTAATAGGTTTTTTAGGCTGTTATTAACAGTAAAGAAAAAGGTCAGTGATAGGCCAAATGTGATCGTGTTTAATGGGCCAACAAGCGACGAACAAACGAAGGGAAAACAAGATAAATGGGCCGGCAATGATAAACTCCTGCCCAATTTTTTTTTTACCTTTGTCTTTTCTTTTCTCAGCCCAGCAATAAATATGGGAAAAGCTGAGCAGGCGCCACACCAAACGGCCCAGCATAGTCCCTTGTCCGTCAACCAGCCCAGCACTGGGCGCTCCCTGCAAGATTCCACGTGCGCACCACACAATAGGTCAATAGCAAAGATTTACTAAACAAAAATCCTCACAAAGCAAAAAAAAAACTGAAAATAGGTCAATCTGCAGTTACCTTTGTAAGTCAAGTAAATGGTCAGACAATGTTCCTTTTTAAGAGTGTGAGAACATCCTAAGTAGTCATCTTAGGACTCACAAATTACATGCTACTGCTAGAAGATTAAATACCCGAAAATTGTAGTAGAAAATGGACACAAGTCACCTATCTAACATGGGGTTGATGGGACAAACCCAGTCATTAGCAAAATATTGAGACACCAAACTATTTGAGCTATGCAATCGTTGTCATCGTAATCTTATTCCCACTGCTATAACACCGCGACCTTCGGAGTCCTCTAATTCTTTAGGGGGCGTTGAATTCTGATTATTTACTGAAATTTCACTGTAGCTAGCTTTTTTTACTGTAGCTGATTTGGCTTTTTGGGCATAATTAAATTTAAAAAAATGTAAAAATATAAAAAAATATGTTAGCCTATTACGGACAATGCAAAGGAACACGGAAAAAAAAGAAAAATACAAAAAAGCTCAAAAAATTTTAAAAAATTCAGAAAAAGACGAATTACTGAATAGTGAAAAAAAAAGCTGAAGTTAGAAGCAGAAACTGAAAAAAAGCTGAAACGAGCAGGACCAGATCCAAACTTTCTTTTAGATGTCATTACAGATGAGCAATACTTTTGTCTAATCCACTAATATTGCCACGTTGATCCAATACTTTGTCTACTTTCATTTATACACTCCCTCTCGTAAAAAAATGTACCGGGCAAACTATTTTAAATTTGACCAACAATGTTTTCATGAATATTTAGATCGGCGGTATGAAAATGGTATGAGTATATTCGTCTAGAAAATGTTTTTAAGTTACTATAATTTTATTTAGTTTTATAATTATATTACATTAAAAATCAATGGTCAAAGCTATATTGTAGAGACCGTGTCCATGTAAAAAAATTGGCACTTGTTTGGGACTCTTTGGATGATTCACTGCCAAATAAACAACAATAAACCCTTACAAGAAGAATCAGGGCAGCAGCATGCCATCTTGCTCTTGGGAGCTTCGGTACTGGTCAAAGTGGTCCGACGAGAATGGCCACGGATGGCCCGGTCTTCAAACTCATGTGTGCACTCTTTTCCATCTTATCGCGACCCGCGATGTTACAAATCCATAATTTATAGGCTATGATATTTTAGGTTGTAGCTTTATGTCTTTTAGTTATGGTTGATAGTTTTTTTTTTGTATTTTTTGAGACGATACAGATAATAACACAGAAGATGCACATGGTTTTAGACTCGAGAAGCCATTTAAAAAATCCGTTTCAAATTGTTTGTTTATTTCCACTTTTAGATAAATCAAAATTTAAATAATAATAATAATAACAACAACAACAACAATAAAAGGCCTTAGTGTTGCAGCAGCAGATGAGACCAGTAGAATCATACGTATAGTAAAGATGGGGGGTTCCGGCCCCCCAGAAGCCCCTCAAAAAATTTTGAAAATTACAAATAGGTTTCCAGTTTTTGCAAAGAGATCTCTGGATTTTTACAAAAAAAACCCCTGCGCACTTTTTTCGTCGATAGCGACCAGCGGTTTTCGAAATTACGTACAGGCCTCGGTTCTTTCAAATTGTTTTTTTTGCGAGAAAACCCTCTACTCTTTTTTTACTGCGAAAATCCCCTCGGTTTTTTGCGAAAAAATTTCTACGCTTTTCTTTTATTACGAATTTTTGCTTCTTTTATTTTGGTTCACACCATGACTCCGCGCCTGTGTACTAGTTTTTTCCGGTAGGTCACGGTTTTGCATTGCCTATCCTGCTCCAAAACCAGTCTGGCATGCATGTAACCCAAGGAATCCAGTCTGGCATGCATGTTACTAGTAGTACATGTTGGAATGATTGAGAGATATGCATGTATATATGTTTGGGGTAAACTAGGGTGCCACCCGACAGGTCTGCACAGTTTTTCTTCACAATAAAGTAATGTTGGTAACTTGAGGATATAATTCCCTCTCTGATTGAATCATTTTTTTTCTTTTGAGAGACCATATGATAGAATTCAATCAAGTGACATGTTGCTATAGAAAAGGTTGAGTACTAAATAGACGGAATTAAACAAGGTTAGGCTCAAAACTTTGTCGACGCGGAGCTAACTGCAGTTATCTGCCGAGTTGCTGATGAAACCTAACTTGTTATTTAAGACATCTGTAAATTATAGTCTCATAGTTTGGGATGTTTGTGCTGGATATTTCCTGCAGAAAGCTAGATCTCGAGTTCTCTACCTCAAAGCATCAGATGGTAAATTATTGGCATCAATATTCGCTAACTAAAACTTGCACTCTTCTGACAAACTTACCACCAAAACTAACAACTCGCAGATCAATTTTTTTTCTTTTAAGGGGGTGTTCGGAATGACATTGGTTTATGACTTTTTGTACTGTAGTTAGCTTATTTTTTTTACTGTAGCTGAGTTAACTTATTTGACATAATTAAATTTAAAAAAATAAAAATAGAAAACATATTAACCCATTATAGATAATGCAAAGGAATACGAGGAAAAAAAGGCAAAAATGCTCAAAAATAAAAAAACAAAAAAATAAATTAATAAATAGTAAAAAAAATTAAAAATTAAAAACTAAATTAAGCGATGTTCTTCCACCCTAGCCTGTGCCAGATATCTCGAGCCGGTCAGAGCTAACACTCGCGCTCCCACATCCCACCACGAGGAACAACTCAGCAAACCATTCGTCTTCAGTTAACCGTATCTGCCACAAGCGATCTCCACAGCAAGCAACAAGCCAGCTTACACAACAATCTCCCCGCTCTTTGGATTGCTTTTCTTTTTTGTCGGACGTAAGCACGTGAGGAAGCGAGAGGTATCTCCTCTCTCTCTCTCTCTCTCTCTCTCTCTCCTGCAATTATATCCTCTTCATTGTCTTTCTTACGGCGCATCTTCTTCGCATGATGTGGAATCTTTCGTAATCTACCAAAGTTTTTAGGAGACGGTGTGGTTTTGTTTTGCTTACCACGCACGTCTGTTCAGTGTGGAGTGTCAGCTCTACCCAGCTCTGACAATAGGTGGACTGAGTTTTCTCTCCTGTTTTTTTTTTTTTGACACACCGTTTGTAGGAGTTGATTGGATCAAGGTTTCGAAAAAACAGATTTTATTGAACTAGCATCAGAGCTAAACTGTAAAAAAAAAGGAAAGAAAAACCTATTTGACTAGTTTAGGATAAAACCAAGCATGAGAAATCACAACACACTATCCTAACCAAATAACAACTTCAAATCCTATTTGGTCAAAGTTACGCTAAAACATTCTTTTTGGAAAATCTATCCACAAATTGTGTCACCCAAACGAATACCAGACCGCATGGTCCACTTGACCCAAAATAAAATGAACGAGGGACCATGTCAAAAAATTGTTTCAAAATAATTTGTTAATTGAAAAGGATGAACGAGGGACCATGTCAAAAAATTGTTTCAAAATAATTTGTTAATTGAAAAGGAGCTACTTCGACATGAATGCTTTGTTTTTACATAAATTTAAAAAAGGAAATTGTAATGCTTAACCACTTTTCCCGAGCATGTGAATAGAGATGGAGAAGCTAGCTCATTAGGGCATTTCCAATGGTAGAATGCCACCTTATATAGACATCAGACTAGATATCATTCTCCCAATACACTATATCTATCATCTGACCTATCTAATCAATAATGTAATTTAATATTTATTTCCAATTTCCTCTCCAATACACCGTTTAATGTAGTGGTACACTCTTGTAATATGGTAGACATCTCTTCCCTCTTCAATAGATGTCTTCGAATTGGATTGCGTGAGCAAGCATTGTTTTTGTTGAGGAACTCTCGCTGGCGACCAGTCCGAGCGATTCCTCTGCTTAGAATAAGAACGAATCAATCACAGAAACACAGAATAATAGATTGAACACAGAGAGGTAGAGAGAACTCCTGGTCTTTCTTTATTGCTTCATATGCATTGGGTACAAAATCAGCCATATGGCTCTCTATTTATAGGGGGTGGGATGAGGTGCCCATTATGGATAAGGACTCGTTTAAACGGAGAGGATCCGTTTAAGCGGGATCCTATCTTTAGTTTCCCAATACTCCCCTTGGGCACTCATCCGACATACTCATGCCTCATTAAAACTCCATAAAAACCCAGTGGGAAAAATTTGGAGAAAGAGTACATGATGCATGTTATCTGCGATTGCACGAATTGTCTCATTAAAAACCTTGATCGAGAAACTTCGGGAAAACTCGTCAAGGAAAAGAGTACAATTCACCCAACTTCATTTAGTCTTGAGGACTTTTATTCTTTGGGTACTTGATCTTGGGATCAAGATTTACTAACGGTCTTGAGAGAATTCTCCCCTGAATTCTGCACTTCTCTAAGTCTCATCATACCGATCCCTCGCACGCACCTTTCAAAGCTAGATGCGGGAGGGACTTTGTGAATAAATCGCTAGATTTTCACAAGACTTAGTATCACGATACTTTAATCTCGTCCATCTTTTGCAATTCATGAGCATAGAAGAACTTGGGGTTGATATGCTTTGTGAGATGACTCTTCACATAGCCCGTTTGTACTTGTGCAGCGCAAGCGGCATTATCTTCATAGATAATTGTGGGGTTTTGCACAATGTTCATTCCACATGACTGCTGGATGTGGTGAACCATTCGGCGTAGCCAAGCGCATTCACGTGCGGCTTCATACAGCGCTATTATTTACGAGTGGTTCGTCGAGGTAGCTACAAGGCTTTGCTTAGGCGATTTCGAGAAATTGCGGTTCCATCACACGAAATACATAGCTTTGTTTGTGAATTTGCGGTATGCGGGTCGACGGTACCCGGCATCTGCATAGCCAATCAAGTTCAGATCTTGATTCTTTCTGTAGAACAATCCAAGATCCTTGCTTCCTTGGAGATATCGAAAGATGTCCTTTATGCCCTGCCAATGCCTTTTGGTGGGCTCTGCACTATACCTTGCTAATAGGTTCACGGCAAAGGCAATATCCGGTCTAGTGCAGTTTGCTAAGTACATGAGTGCTCCAAGCGCACTCAAGTATGGGAATTCGGTCCCGGACTTCCTCCCCTCTTCCCTAGGTCGGAAAGGATCTTTTCTTGCTGCAAAGATCTCCGATCATCGGTACTTTGATGGGAATGCTTTCTCAAAGCCGAATCTTTCTAGCACCTTACAGGTGTAGGTCGTGATGTACTAAGACTCCTCCGAGGACATGCTCAAGCTGCAGCCTAAGCGAACTTGGTCTTGCCCAAGTCTTTCATTTCAAACTCGACTCCAAGTAGGAGCTTGCTTCTTTTATATCATCCATCGTCCCGATGATATTCGGATCATCTACATACACCGAGATTATGAGAATCCATTCAGGATCGCCGTATAAAAACACAAGGGCAGTCTTCATTGTTTGTGTAGCCTTTCTTGCGAGAGAAAGTCGTTTAGCGATTATACCACATTACGCGGTTGCTTCATCCATACAGGACTTTCTAAGCTTCACACTGCATGATTTCTATTTGCTCTGTCTTGGTTGGAGAGGAATTCCTTCAGAGACTTTCATATAAATCTCGAATCCAAGTTACCATAAAGATATGCAGATCACAACATCCATCGGTTTCATTTCTAAATTCAAGTTCACGCCATTGAGATCAAGTATCTAAAGGTAATTCCACTCATGGTGGGAGTAGGTTTCTTCATAATCAACTCCGGACGTTGAGTGAAACCTTGTGCTACTGACCTTGCTTTGTATCTCACTACTTGTTTCTTTCATTTCTCTTTCGAACAAATACCCACTTGTGCCCTACAGGTGCACATGGGGAGGAGTGCGACATACGAGCCCAAACACTTCTCTTTTGTTCAGAGATAGCAATTCGGTTGCTATTGCCTTCTTCCAATCTTCCCAATCTGATCTTTTCTTACATTCGTGAGCGATGCGGGCTCGGGATCAAGATCAATGATTGTGGCAATTTTCTTCTGAAGTAGATATCGACATTGGCCGTTGTCTGTTCGAGGACTCTCCGTGTGCACATAATTTATAGCTATTTCTTCATGAGTTGCTTCTTCGGAGCTTCATCTTGCGCATCGCTTCTTTCCATTGCGGTGGCATGTCCCTTTAGTTTTCGGCTCCGATGTGTGCGCACACATCCATGCCGATGGGGATATTCAGATCCGGTATGTCCTTTACAATAGGTGTCATACTTGTGCGAGTCTCAAGCGGCTCCCCTTCTCATGCGGGGACTTGGTGATCGGTGTGATAAGTCCTTCTTATCCTTTTCGCCAGCGTCCCGGTTACTTTGGATTCGAGGAGCGGAGTTCTCGTCCTTTTATTACGAGGCCTGCGGGCGGGATTAGGGATACCTTCAATTTTCTTTGGTATTTCGACCCTCTCCGGTGCATTGCGTGCGAGCACATGCGACTTAGTCACGCTCTTCAAATCACTAAAGTGATCGGGCGATTGATTTGCTAATGCTTGCAAATCGATGATCTTCTGGACCTCTTTTTCAGTTTCACGGTGCGCGGGTCATGTGCAGGAATTCCGTGGCTTCCCACGTAATTTCCGACATTTTTCATCAACGGGTTGATTTCCTCCCTAATGTCGGAAAATTATCCTCATCAAAAATGCGATCGTGAAGCGGCAAGTATGCAAATCTCCGACATGGGTTCCAAATACACGATTATGGATGCGATCTCATAACCAACGTATATCCCGTCTTACGGAGAGAGCCCATTGCGATTCATTGCGGAGGGTATAGGTACATAAACCTTGCATCCAAACCTCACGAGATGAGAAATTTTGGTGGTGACCCTTGCGCTAGTTGCATAGGTGAATGGATGTTGTAGGCGAAGGTCTAAAATTGATGAGATTCGCTGCATGTAGGACTGCGTGTCCCCAACATGTAGGCGGCAAATTACAATTCTGCAAGAGGGTCGGGCAATAAATTTAATTCTCTTGATCAATGCCTCGCCAAACCATTCGGTATGGACATGTGGTACGAATGCTCAAGCGCAATTCCCATCGCCATGCAATAATCATCAAATGCTTTTGAAGTAAATTATCCGGCATTGTCCATTCGATGGACTTGATGCGATGATCGGGAACACATTTCGATGCGAATGATCTGCGAGATCAATTTGGCGAAAGCATGGTTTCTTGTGGATAATAAACCCACATATGACCACTTTGAGGAAGCATCAATGAGCACCATGAAATACCTAAATGGACTGAGATGGGCTGGATAGGACCACAAATGTCTCCTGGATGCGTTCAGAATGCGGGGACTTCATCCTTCACTTTGAGTGGATGGTCTAGTGATTAATTTCCGGTGGCACATGCAGGCACACAAAATCTTGAGATTCGGAAATTCTTCACATTAATATTATGCCCGTGAGAATTGTTAATTATATTTCTCATCATCCTAAGACTGGGTGGCATAACTGCCGTGCAGAGACAGAATAGTTGAGCTTCGAATCTGTCTTCAGGCGATGTATGCAGCTGCAGCGCCTTAATGTTGGTATAATATAGCCCGGTTTCTAGTGAAGGAAGTTTTCTAATACCCTTTTGCCATTCTCTTGGCGCTTTGTGATGAGTAGGTATTCCTTACCGTACTCTTCTTGATCTCAACGTGGAAACCATTGGCGCGAATATCTTTAAAACTTAAGAGAGTTCGAGTCGATTAGGTACAATAATGCGTCTTCAATGACCAAAGTTGTGCCCATGGGAAGTATAATTGTGGCTCTTCCGGAACCAATTATACATGCATCGCTTCCGGCGATTGTCGTAAGGCTGCCATTGCTCTTACGGATCGACTGAAAATACTTAGTCTCTCTTAAGATGGTATTCGTGGTACCACTGTCGGCAAGGCATAATTCCTCCATAGGGCGCCACACGTGCTCTAATATAAGGTATTTTATTAATATGTATTATAATACATACAACACATAAATAAAACACACAAATATTAGAACATATCATGCCATTGTAAACTGAATAAATGAATGAATTATTCCAAAATCATCCAACCATCACGAGAAAATAAAACTAGAGTACCATCCATGCAAGTTCTAACTTGTCCATTTAATGCAAAATAAATGACAATTAACGTCTCATGCATTCTGTGCATCAGACGGAATCAACTAGAAAGTCATTGACTTCTTCGGCTATCTTTTCATGAGTGATGTTCTCTTCGAGAGAAATCATGGAGGTGGCTGCCTCTAGGTCGTAAGGAGGTCTTGCTGCGGAATGGACTCAACCTCCATCATTTCCGGCATCGGCTCATGATGCTCCCCCTCAACAGCTGCAAAGTGAGCTTCAGTGCCTTTGCCATTCCTCTTACGGGCTTGGTGGGCATCAATTACATATTGCGCGCTTTACGGATCCGCGACCAATGCCCCCACTTGCCACACTTGTAGCAACCTTGGTTCTGCTGGCCATAGGTTTTGCCACTCTCCTTAGCCCTTTTGTCATTTGGAGTATCGACTTGCCTTTACGGGCAACGGCCTTACCCTTCTTCCCCTTCTTTTCATCAAGGGCTTTGCACCTTATATCTCCCAAAGATTGGCTTCACGGCGGCGGAGCTCCCAATGGTGAGTGGCGTAATTCTTGCGGAGAAGTTCGTCACGAGCCTCCGCTACTGCATCATATCAATCAATTCGGCGTACTCCTTGTAGCCGTCTTGACGATAGTTGCGGGCGGATCTGACATTGGGGTGAAAGGTGGGCGGGTCTTCTCAATCTTACGCTCATCGTGATCCGCTTGCCACGAGTTGAAGATTGGTACAAGTCGTGTAATGCGAATTATACTCCCGACCGTCTTGAAATCGGCAAATCTTAGTCCGATCCACTCGCTCGCTTGAGGAAGAATGGTGTACTTTAGCCTCTCAAACCGCTTCTTGAGTGCGGTCCAGTGCTAAAGCGCTTTTCTCGCCATATACTCATTCTTGAGAGTAATGCAGAGGTGGTGCACGAGAAATGAAGTGCCGATCATTTTCCTCAGTGTAGGTTTGGCGTCATGCCTTCGCCAATCCCAATAGCTGCGCGGAGCTTCACGGCTCCAAGTACTATCTCGACATCGGATGCCCACGTCAGATAGTTCTTGCCATGCTGGGCAAGCTCCTCGAACTCCCGGTTCGTGATGCCAGTCATCTACATATGATGAATGGAACATATAAGTTTACTTCAGGTAAACATGCATGGAATTATTTACTGCAGGTAAATAAATGGTACAATAAATTCTCGTAATGTTCCATAATTTTCTATGCATTTTTCATAATTTACTGCTAATTTTCAGTGATTAAAAGCAATTAAATAATTACAATTAATCAAAACAGTAAATAAATGCAGAAAATACATAAAACAATAATGACATAAATAAATAAGCTTCAAATGCTAAAAATAATGCAAAATTCGGGTTCCATAGGCCCTTTTATGCTAAAAAGCAAATTTTCAGCGAAATCTCCCACTTCTGGGGTCTATACGTAAAATTTTCAATTCGGAGAAAATTTACGTAATTTTTAGATTTTTTTTAGGTGTTTTCTGAAAATTCCATCGCTTTGAGCGTATTTCAGAAAACTCAAGGGTCTACTTGCAAAATTGCCGGCCTTATCTTTATCTCCTCCTTTCCCCATTGACTCAGGCCACTACTGATTCCTCTGCCGTTTTCCTCCGCTTCAGGCACAAAAGGCTGCCACGGCGGGCGTTACACGCGAAGATGGCTACCATGGCAGCGCCTGCTTGCTTTGGGCGCCGGCGCGCAGCTGCCGCTGCGGCTGCCGGCGGCTGCCGTGGCAATCGAATCGGCTGCCGTTGGCTGCCGTGGCGGTGCGGTGCCGGGCACCATGGAGGCCGGTGGACCGTCGCGCTGCCGTGGCGGCTGCCGTGGCGAAGAATTTGTTGTCGGCGGCTGCCGTGGCGGCGGATATGTAGCGGCTACGAGCACGGTCACGGATCGCGGCGACTACCACGGCACGGGTTTCGGTTGCTAGCGGCCGCCACGGCGGGAGTTCGCGCCGGGCGCCAAAGCGTGCGGCGAGCCATGAGCTGCCGTGGCGGCTATCGGCGGCTGCCGTGGCGGCCGAATCGGCTGCCGTCGCCTGCCGTGGCGGTCTGGTGCCGGGCACCATGCGTTGCCGTGGCGGCGCCGTCGGCTACCACGGCGGGATTTGTTGCCGTTTGCTTCCATGGGCTGCCATGTCTTGCCGTTCGCGCCATGGGCCACCATGTTTGCCGTGGGGTGGAGGCGGTCGGCGGCCATGCAGGGCATGCGCGCGGGAGCCATGGCGCGTCGCGGCGGCGGTGCCTTATGCGGGAGGCGGCGCGCATGCGGCGCGGTGGTGGCAGCGGTGCCTCATGCGGGGCGGCGCGCATGCGGCGCGATGGCGGCCGACCGTGTGACACTCGAACATCCCTCTTTTTTTCAATCGTGATGTCATACATTCGAACAAGAAGAACAGATGCAAATTTAATGTGCGTGATCTACCGATCGACGGATTCGCCGCGACCGGTCCTGCTCGTGGTAGATCAATCTGATGCAATCGACATCCACCCTTGCAAGTAATTTACCGATCGACATTGTGCCGGCGACTTCAAGTGCGCTCGCGGTAAATTAGGCGAATTTGCACCGTAGACAAAATAAATCTAGAACGCGAAGGAAAAATAGATTCAAAAGCGATCTAGAAAATTCAATCGTGCCGATGATTACCTCGTTCACGGAGCGTAGTCGTCTTGATAACGTGTTGAGGAACTCTTGGCGACCAGTCCGAGCGATTCTCTGCTTAGAATAAGAACGAATCAATCACAGAAACACAGAATAATAGATTGAACACAGAGAGGTAGAGAGAACTCCTGGTCTTTCTTTATTGCTTCATATGCATTGGGTACAAAATCAGCCATATGGCTCTCTATTTATAGGGGGTGGGATGAGGTGCCCATTATGGATAAGGACTCGTTTAAACGTAGAGGATCCGTTTAAACGGGGATCCTTATCTTTAGTTTCCCAATAGTTTTACATGAGATACTGCTTCCCTCTCTTCCTTTATTAATTTTTCATCCACCTTAGCACTAATTCTACATGACGTGCTAATTAATGCTATAGATATTATTTACGTAGGACTATTAGGAGTGTCCTTAACATCACAGAGATGGTAAGTTAGGGCAATTTATTGCAAAATTTATGTTGTTTTTGGACACAAACATTGTCTTTTAGATGCAAAATTGACCATTAATGACAAATACAATATGTTGGCAAAAAAACGTATGAAAATATAGTACTCCGTTGAGTATATATTACAAGGTGTATTTTGACCGGGCAGAGAGTTTAAAAAAGTCCTAATTTGAGAAATACACAATATAAAATTATTTGAGTACCCCCCTCCATTAATTGCTTTTAAAGGATGTGTGATAATGATTTGTACGGGTGCTCATCGTACAGCTTAAGAGAGAGAACGGAATAAATACGGTCAAAAGAAGAAAAAGCATTTTATCTAAATATGCACCTTAAGTTGGAACAATATTGAAAAGCTAATATGCCTTACAGAAAGTGAACAATGAAATTATTTTTTGTGATGAATCTACAATGAAATTCATTCAACTAATTTAGACTTTTTACTCATGATAGTAGTTAAATTTTAAAATTTTTTACTATAAATTTTTTTTTTCAAATTAGCGTATATTTGCACATGGAGAGAGTAAGACTCTGATGGACTTTAACTACTAAATGACTTCGCAGTCGCCATTTATTATGGAAAAATAACATAGACAAAAAAGCATTTCATTTGAAATATTTGTGTATGACGCAAATATCACTCCCTTCGATTCCTCCCCAACTTTGACCGTTGCCTGAAAGATATGCAGCAGCTATAGGGCTATAAACAAATTGAGTTAGATACAAACTTGAGTCAAACTAGAGCGAGCCTAGATTATGGTTTGAGTTTAGAGTTAGACTCGAGTTCGGTTCGACCAAAACTCGGCTTGACTAAGCGCAGTAAGAATATAGCATCACTCCACACAGAGGGCCATCATATATGGTTTTTGAACCATATAATTTATTGCGTTTATGATAACAGGCGATTATCATAGACAATTTTTGACTGTCTGTGAAAAGTCATAGCATATATGATTCGTATAAAAAACCATATGTGAAGATCAACTATCACAGAAGCCTTCTACCATGAAATCGTTTATGATATATCGGCCATCACAGATGGTTGTGTTTACCAACCATCTATGATGGGCTATATATCATAGACGGTTAGTGCATAGAACCGTCTATAATAGTAGGTGTCCACATAAGATTTATACCACAAAACCATCTGTAGTAGTTTGCTCTCCATATAATTTTTTTTAAATTTTTCGGCTAGTATCAGGAAATGCTAGCTATGCCTTCTAAAAATAATATACAAATAACAGATACAAGCAAATACACAAATCATACATATATCACAGATACACATGTAATGATCACAGATACACATATATTACAGATAAACAAATTTACATATTGATTATAGATGAATTATCATAATATTTTTTACAACATATTAATAGATATAGTAAGAAAATATTGTTTGTCACTAAAAATTTTATTTAACCTCAGCCGCATGAAACTCTCCATGTGGGTCAATGACATCCGTCATAAGAAGGTGGTGAGTCGTCCTCAAATTTCAAAGAGTTTATTCATTTAGAGTGTACTGAAAGGAATGTTGTTGCCCTGTCACAAGAAATAGTAAAGTCGTAAGTACTTTTATATATTAATTGATAAATAGAAAATAATTATTGTGAGATTGACAAACCTCTAGATCCATGGGCCTACCACCCATGATTTCTGACATATGGTGACAAACATAGAATCCACATACGTTGTCCTATAACTGCTGGTGTTACTGTAAAAATATAATTACATATATAAGTTTGTTCAACTTAAGAGGTATTATTACGAAGTGTGATATAGGATTATTGTGTACTAGAGGGTATCGAAAATTGCGTCACATGTCGCAGTATGGTATTCCTTTCCACGTGTCTCCCTCCTTTGACAATGTACGCGATGAATGACTTACGTGATTCGAAAAAATTATGCTTAGCCATTGCAAACAAAAGGTACATAGAGTTATTTATAGGTAAAATGAGTTTACCTATCGATTAATTTTTACACAAGCATGAAGTCGTGCTTGCTTTTCATTAGATAATCAAGGTATATTACCTTATTCCACTTTGGTATAATGATAATTAGAATCCAATATCACCTATACAAATCAAGGTATGTATGTCATCATAGTCCTTAAAACTAAGTTTGTGTTGCATATGAAATACAAATCAGTAAGTATAGCAATGAGTGAAACACTTACCCCTGATTGTAGGGTAGAAGTATATACTCTTTGTCAACGTGAGCATACAGTCCTATTGTTACGTAATCCTCGATGTAAGATGCATTTTCGTTGATGCATTACTTAGAGATCAAGTACGGGTCGAGAAAACCGACTGGTTCTTTTCTATGTTTGTCTTCTAGCATCATGTGTCTATGCATAAACAAGGAGTTATGGTATTAATTAGTATTACATGAATATAGACCATAATTGTACACACTTATAGTGTCCAGCATCTTAAAAGTGGGGCATCGAGGGCATCAAAGTTGAAGAGGTCAAACAAATCATCGAATCCCATCACGAAGTAGCTAGGCTCATGAAGAAAATAACCCATCATGTACTTAATGGTGCAATCCGTAGAGCATTGTTTCCTCATCTCATTGCTCTTTACCATGTACCACGTATGCAAAGAAGCAGCACCTATTCAAACCCTAGCTCACTGCAAACAGATTTGTTGGGGTAGGCCGAGTATTTAATAACGCCGTACATATCACAAACACTTCCAACTACGAATCGTTTGTAATATATAATTATCATAGACGGTTCTTAACCATAAACTATCTATGAATTATCACAGATGGTTCGGATTAAAAACTGTCTATGACTTATCTCATTATCACAGACAATTTGTGGTTGGAATTGTCTGTGAATTATCACAGATGATTTGGATTAAAAACCTTCTGTGATATCTGCAATTATCATATACGATTTTTAATTTGAGTCATGTATGATAATTCACAGACACTTTCAATCACAAACCGTGATAATAGGATACGTCATAGACGATTTTTAATCTGAACCATCTATGATAACATACGGTTCTTAACAAGTAATCGTTTGTAATAATTATATATCACAGACGGTTCTAGCCATTGCTAGTAATATAGATGGTCACACTTTAAAATCGTCTGTGATAATTACAACACCGATGTATTTTGAGAACCATCTGTAATGAGGCGTCCAGTATAGCCTTCTCTGTAGGAGTGCATTGACGGCAAGGACAAAATGGCAGCATTGACAAGAAGCAAGCAAGAAACTCAAAATGGCAAGGTTCTGGGCTTCTGGCAACAGAACTAATCTTGGCAAGATTCACGGCTAAGGGAATCAATCCTACAAAATGGGAAGATTTATGGCACCACCCAGCAAGAAACTTCGATTAGGAACTAAGAAATTTTTACATCACAAAAGAAGAGAAGGTTTGAGATGAATCGGTTCATACTCACATGGAGCTGAGATTTGGCTAGGAATGGGATCTAGGAGAGGAGAAGCGGAATTGAGATTACCGCAGCGATTTTAAATCTAATGTTTATTGGTAAGGTGGTCCTTTTTATTACTCTAAATTAATGCAATGTGTTCCTGTGTGATGCAACTCTTTGACCAAAGTCGGTGCTCCACAACCGACGAATTGGAGCAGCACGTAGAGAAGTTTTCATGAACACTCCCATCGTTTTCTTGTGCTGTAGTCGGATGTGTTCTGTTTTCCCTGCTCTAATGTGACAGCTTAACTGGGTTTTGAGGTGACCGAGATCACTGTTTGTTCGCATGGCAATTAGCAAGCAAGCTGAGAACACGTCAGCCGAGCTAGAATTCATGATAGCTTCGTGCGCATCGGTTAACTTTGTTACATTCTAATTAAAGATGAATCGTGCGTCCAACTAAGATTAGTCGTGATAAGGACTAACATCAAACCGCACACATGAAAATGAAAGAAGATTATTTCGCAAAAAAGCATGCACACTTTGTTCCGGGCTCTCTCCACAGCTGCGCTGCGCTGCACCACTGAAGGTTTTCGCCAGAACACCTGCGCAGATTAATCCGGCCGGCAGCTGTGGATTGCAGGCACTGTAGTAGACCTGTTGAACGGCAACCCTTCTGCCTGTCAACCGACAGCCGGTAGAGCGGGAAAAGGAAATAAAAGATGCCGTTGTGGGGAGAGCAGGAGAGGGTGGTGGATTCCGGTGTCGGCTCCGGAGTCCCCCGTCAACCAAGCGCATCCATGGTGGGCCGCATCAGCATCATTGCGATCCAGGCCGAAGTGGCCGGCCGGCAGCGCACCAGATGATGTACCGCTCGATGGCCTCCCAGTCACGCACACACACTCATACATACATACATACATACATACATACATACATACATACATACATACATATCCTCTTAGAAAACAGGATCCTACAATATAAGTCCACTAAGAGATTTAAAGTACAGTTATTGTAATATTTTTACTCTATATCCCTACTTTAATGTAGAAAAAACCCTTTATTTTAATAGAGGTATGTTTCATCCAATGACATTAATTTTTTCTTATATTTAGTGTTTTCTTGTCTGTGCGTACGGTAGGTTTAGACTTATATTATGGGACGGAGGGAGTAGCTTCCTTGGTTTGGGTTTGTTATAAAATACATGGCAAAAATAGATGATAAAAAAGAACTAGAGATATGGATTTGACATGAAAAACTCTTTCAGAAAAATGTTCAATGCACGAATATAGAATTCACTATGCGAGAAGATATTACAAGCACGGGGAATTTCAACATATCTTAACCGTGCAACTACATGGATACATATATAAACTAGGGATTAGACTCCCTAACAAATAAAGTAACAGAGTTCTAATCGGCAATGAAACATAGACATACTCAAAAATTAGAACAGTAAATTTCTCAAAGAAGGGAACAAACCCCACTTGAAAAGTCTCAGAAGATAACGGTGTAAAGTTGTAGTTGGAAGTGTCTCGAGTAACCATGTCTAACTTCAGTCGGCGCAGAGTCCATCATGAACATGAAGATGATCTCAATCACAATCTTTGACTAGTCATCATTGCTTTGAGCGAATATTGATTTAACTTTTCAACTTGTTAGAAAGACCAACAGTGGTCGAACCCATCCAGATTTGGATCACAAAATACAATAATCTTCACCTTTTGTTGAATTCCTCCTGTAGCGAAAAGAATGCAATAAACTCCTCCATGATGGTCACGCAAGCGATCTAAATTGTAATATATCTAAACAGTTAATGAAACACCAAATTCAATTATCTCCAGAACTGACATTATTTTTTCTACGAAATATCAAATTCAGTTGTCCCCACAATTGATTTTTTTTCTTTCTTTAAAGTCTTCTCGATCAAACATAGCTGAAATTGCAACTCCATCTTAAACTCTATATATGTGCGAATCTTACCGCAGTAACATGTAATAGACAACAGATCAATGATGAAATCGTCAGTGATTAATCCCGCATGAATGCTACCAATAATAGGCACAATGGTCTGAATTGCAATGAACTCCATCTCCAACAAAAATATGCAAAGCTGACAACACAACTTCTTGATGGAAGATAACGATCGATTGAGACAGAAAATCATTGATGGAGATGACGTAATACAATGCCATGGCATGGTGCCGGATGGTGTGGGCGATGATGTTGGTGAACCTGGTGCTGGAATAGTCGTCAAGGTAGAGTGTCGATTGACACTTGGCATGGCACCGGTTGACACCAAGTTAGAGTCGAGATATAGAACGGAGTCAAGGTAAGTCGAATCGCCGAGAATGATAACCTCCTAGATGCCACTCTTAATGTCGTGTAATAGTCGCCCTAGGAGTCTTCTCCCGAGGCAGTGTCTTTGATATCAAACCAGGAACTCTAATACCACTTGTTATAGGGAGATATTAGAAGTAGTATGAACTTCAGAGTACCTCAACCGTACAACTATTGGAGTACATATATAGGTTATATATCAAAGTCCCTAACCAAGAAAGGAGCATAGTTCTAGTCGATAACAAAATAGAGATCTACTCAAAAACTGGAATAGTAATCTTCTTGGAGACGGGAACAAACCCCGTTCGGAGAGTCTCAGAAGATAAATGTGTAGAGTTACAGTCAAAAGTGCCTCGAGTAGCCACGTCTAACTCTAGTTAGTGTAGAATTCATCACAGACATGAAGATGATCTCAATCATAACCGGAACTTATTGCTTTGAACGAATGCTAATCGGACTTTTCAAGTGGTTGAAAAGACTAGTAGTGGTCGAACCCGACTAGAAGTGGTTGAATCTCACTAGATTCGGATCACAAAATACAATAAGATTTATTTATATGTGTATGTTGGTATTTAATTGTATTTTGCATGATTATCTGGAGTTCATCGTTGCCTCTCCTTAGTGACCACACTCCACACTAGCTAGCATGGACCTAGTTAATGAATGTGTTTTGTCTGGGTTTTATTGAATTGTTGGAATCATGGGTGCATGCATGCATGCTATTAGTTAATATGCCTTTTGTTTGTTGATGGGATAAGAATCGCACGAGGATAAGTTAAAATAATCAGTGCACCATCTTTACACACACGCACATGCATTGTAGGGACCGTCCTTAATGCAGGATGTGAGCAGCGCTAGAGGTCGAACCAAAAATAAAGCGATGGCCAATCTAATACAACATACCTAGGATCTTCATAGGAGGTGTTCAATTTAGCTTGTAATCATAAACGAAGGAACGTTAACATAGGTAATGTAGTAACCCCTGAGAATTAACCTCCCATGGCCTCTCCGTGGCTGTAGCAACCTATTTTGCCGGCCTCCCGTGTCGCCCACCTCTCCCCTCGCCGGCGCCACCACCCTCCAGAGCCATCGCCACCTCACCTGCTTTGCCCTCTGCTTCCCCTTTGTTCTTTGCCATCTAGAATGTCAAAGGGGCCAAAATGTCATTTCTAAATTTT
Source organism: Melocanna baccifera (assembly GCA_036346265.1). Taxonomy (NCBI): domain Eukaryota; kingdom Viridiplantae; phylum Streptophyta; class Magnoliopsida; order Poales; family Poaceae; genus Melocanna; species Melocanna baccifera. The sequence continues at coordinate 14,795,000 of CM070691.1, read as the reverse complement.
CTCTCACCTAAACGGTGGTTAACGGAGTAAATAGATAGAAAAGCTAATGGTGATAGTATTCACTAGTGTTTTTTGTGTTTGCGATGGCATTTGAAAGCTCATGTAACGCCCGTTTTCGGGGCGATGGAGACCATAGCGCCGCGATTAAATGCGATTGCGGCATGCCGTACAGAAACGTACATCATAGCTAACAAGCTTACATAAATAAAATCCAGAGTTAGTTTACAACATATGACGCGTCGGTCGAGTTTAGCGTAGCGGGGCGGCAAGCCCAAATAATTTACATTACAAAAGACTTCCAGCAATCGAGCCTGAGGGCGGCTAACACCTACGACCACAGATCATCGGCGCCGTCGAGCCCATCCGAATCCTCGTCGTATTCTTGACCTTCTCCTTGACCGGCATTCTCTGAGTTTGTGTTTAGGCAAGTTTGAGTACAAACAACCGTACTCAACAAGTTACAATAGTAAACCTTACTTTACTATATGCATGGAGTTTCATGGTATACTGGTTTTATTAATTTGGGGTGGATGCAGTTTTATTTATGGAGAATTTAGAAACGATAACTCCAATATACTATAATTAAAGAAATGGGGTTTGAACATATTAATGCTTTAACTTTCCAGATTAAACCATTCAAACACTACTTATACTGCGTTACTGGATTCACCCATCAAGCACAGCTCCATTAACCGGAAACACGGCGTATTCGAATACAATTTAATTCACTCTGCAGAGTTGCTCAGCTTTACCACAAACTTTCTCAATTTCAAATGTCAAGCTATAAACACACTTCGGTTAGTGTGCGACTGCATTGAGAAGGCCAAATCTTTCACTACTCAGATTATTATATAGACCCTACCCGACAGGTTGCAACCTTTAGAGACTTGGGTATCCACGGGCCAATGCGAACACGACCGCCCAAAGTCGTAAGACACATCTGTTGTGTATACGGTGCCTACACACCCGTATCACTTCACCAACTCCTGTAGGGGTTCAACTAAAATGAGCAGCTACCGGACCAGGATTGACAATTCAATACTTGTGGTTGAGCGGTTTCTGTGCTCTAATCTCAGCATAAGGTTCTTGTCCTTACATTTTCTTCTGAGACTGCCAACCACAACCGGTACCCGATACACGCTGTATCGAAACCCGTCTGTTGCACCCTCCACCCAAGGGTAAGGTTGTGGACCTGCCTACTACAGACACTCCACAGATTCCGCCTTACCCTAGTACCATTTTAAATCATTTGTAAACCGGCGGACTATCAAATTTACTCGATAGCCCGACATTTTATGTGATTGAGTAAGCGAGGTTTAATGGTACACAAATAAAATATTACTAAGTTTATCAAGGTGAAAGTGGCCTCAAAGTTAATCGGGGCATTTATACAGTGGTAGGTCATAACTACAAATTATACATGTCATTCTAAAGATTTTTATTTTACATAAATAATCCATTTGAGCAAGTAGTGGTAATGCAAATAGTTTAATTAATACGTACGGGAATTTGCGGGTTCAATATGCGTCAAAAATCGTAACTTGCCTTGCGTGCGATCACTTCGACGATCTCGTAATGCGTGGATGACGGCTCCGGACCTTGCACCCTTGCCTTGGACTCCTCGAAAGCTAACGCAAAAACAAACACATGAAATAACAATAAGTTCTTTTGATTTTAAACAAAGCAATGGAAAGGAAAATGAATTAAATAAAATAAATAAGTATAAAAAAATGGTAGAATATCTTGGACTTGAATTTTTGGAGTTGGATAGAGGTGAAAAGGACATCGGATTGGAAATCAGTGCAACGACTGGATCAAATGAGGTATAATACTCAAAATTCAGCTCTGGAAAATCGGGCGCATCGTTCATGCTACTGATGCAGTCGCCCGAAATCGCGGGAAGTGCGCTCGCGCGTTTGAACGAGAGGGTGGGCCGGCCGCCTCGGCCCACGCATGGCGCGCGCGGTTGAAAGGCCCAGGCGGGAAACTTCCCCGGGCGCGCCACCGTTGGATCGGGCGAGGACGGCCCGGATGGCGTCGCGCCTGCGTACCGATTCGGGAAAATAAAACACACGAGCTGGCGCCGCTGGATTGAGAACGGAGGGTCGGGAAGAGGCCACGTAGCCCCGGGGCATCGTCTTCCTCCTCCAGCTGGCTCCGACGGTGAAGGAGCAGAGCTCCGCCCCCTTCCTTCGAATCGGCCACAGGAGTGATTCGGCGAGGCAAAGGGTGGTATGGAGAGGTGAAGGGAGATGAGGGGGACCCATTTGAGCACTCAACCCGAGGCGGAAACTCAAAGTGGCTGTCGCCGGAGGGAGGGAAGAAAGTGGAGGTGGTGGCGGCTCGGGGGAGTTGCAAAGATGATCCGCCGAAAAGGGGTGCGATTTCACCGTCTAGGGAGTGAGGGAAGCACAGGGGAGGCATCGGCTTGGCTCGGGGAGGCTCCAATCGTGCTGTCCACGGGGAGGTGGCGGCCGGGGAGGAGGGCGACCGGTGCCAGGCCAAATGAACACCACTTGATTCAAATTGGTTTGGGGTTTGGGTTCGGGGTGCTACGGTGGGGCTTAAGCTGGAAGCAATTGGACTCCGGTCGAGTGAGGAGGGAGATCGGAGTTTCGGCTCACCGGACAAGGGGGTGGTGGCGGCGGCGCCAGGGGAGGTGGGAGCTCGAATTGGTTGCTTGGGGAGGGAGAGTGGGGTGGTGCGAAGCCTCCTGCCGCTGCAATTGAGGTTTAAAGACCGAGAGGGGCAGGAACGGCGTGAGGGGGAGTGGGTGGCCATGGCGCACAGAAATGGAGGGCGGGGAGTACCTTCCCGAGGCGGGGAAGCCATGCCGATTGCGTCGCGATGACTCAGGAGTTGGTGGGGAGGCGTGGCGCGGGAGTGGGCGACGTCGCACTGCGGTCCGGGGAGGCGCGGCAGTGAGGGGGGCTGTGTCCGCTGGGCGGGAGCTCGGGTGGTTGGCGCTGATGCAGAGGCGCGGGAGGGCCATGGCGTTAGCAGGCGACACGCGGGAGGGCGCTCGGGCGCTGGGGGGCTGCAGCGCAGGCACGGTTGAGGTCCTCGGCAGGGCGACAACGCAGAGGGGAGGGGAGCGGGGCGAAGGCGGCTCGGGCTCGGGCGCCAACGCGAGGGAGATGGCGGGGAGGGGAAGTGGAGGAAGGGAGCACGGATCTCGAGGCAAGATCTCGGGCTGAGGACGGAACCGACAACAGGCAAAGAAATCCAATCAACACAGCTGCTGCTTTGAAATTTTGAGTTGTTTCAACCTACCCCCCTTAAAAGAATCTCGACCCCGAGATTAACTTGGTCCAGGGAATAGGTTGGGAAAGTCTCATTGTAGGTCTGACTCCTTTTCCCATGTCGATTCAGCGGCAGTGTGATTCTTCCATTGGACTCTACAAAATCTGATGTTCCGATTCCGGAGTTGCCTTTCTGTAGTTTCAAGTATTTGTAGTGGCTCTTCAGCATATGTCATATCATCCTGCAAGTCAATTTCTTCTATGGGTATGCCTTCTTCTGGTTGACGCAAGCACTTCCGGAGTTGCGACACATGAAATACATCATGTATCCTTGATAGCCCTAGTGTTAATTTCAATTCTTATGCCACTTCTCCTATTCTCTTTAGGATCTCAAAAGGTCCAATATACCTCGGTGCTAGCTTTCCTTTCAATTAGAATCTCTTAATAATTTTAAAGGGTGTGACCTTGATATACACATAATCTCCAATTTCAAAGCTTAAATCCCTTCGACGATTGTCTGCATAGCTCTTTTGTCGGTCCTGCGCTATTTTCATCCTGTCTCTTATTATCTTGACATGTGCTTCTGCATCTTGAGCAACTTGTGGACCAAGGAATTGGCGTTCTCCTGTTTCAGTCCAGTTTAACGGGGTCCTGCATTCCCTTCCATACAAGGCTTCAAAAGGTGACATTTTTATGCTGGCCTGATAACTGTTGTTGTATGAGAATTGTGCAAATGGCAAACAAGTATTCCAGGCTGCTCCGTAAACAAGTGCACGTGCTCGTAGCATATCTTCTAAGATCTGGTTAGTCCTTTCCATCTGGCTGTCTGTCTATGGGTGATAAGCTGTACTGAAAGCCAAATCGGTGCCCATTGCTTCATGTAGCTTCTCCCAAAATTTAGATGTAAACTAGGCTCCTCTATCTGACACAATTCTCTTTGGCACACCATGCAGTACTACAATCTTGGTTAAGTACAGCTCTGCTAGCTTATCCTTTCCATAGGTCTGCTTAATCGGTATGAAATGGGCTACTTTAGTTAATCTATCCACAATGACCCATATGGCATCATACCCTTCCTGTGTCCTTGGGAGTCCTGTAATGAAGTCCATACCAATATCATCCCACTTCCATTCAGGTACTGGCAAGGGTTGTAATAGTCCTGCAGGTTTCTGATGGTCTATTTTTATCTTCTGGCAGACATCACATTTAGATATGTACTCTGCTATCTCTTTCTTCATGGACCTCCACCAAAATCTCTTCTTCATGTATTGATACATCTTCGTACTGCCTGGGTGTATTGACAGTTGGGACGAATGAGCTTCAGCGAGTATTAATTCTTTTAATTCCTTTTTATCTGGGATGCAATATCGTCCTCGAAATCTTAAAGTTCCTTGTTCATCTATAGTGAAATCGATTGAGTTTCCTTCTTGGCTGTTCTTCTTCAGTCGTTGGATTCCTTCATCTTCGTCTTGAGCTGCTTTGATACGATCTGTCAGCAAAGGTTGAATTTCCATGGCTGCTACGAATCCTTGCTCCACTATTGTCAGGTTCAATCTTTGCAAGTCTTTCTGCAGTTGCTCCGGACACTGGGTTTCACAGGCTATGCTTTGGTAGGCCTTCCTGCTAAGTGCATCTGCTACTACATTGGCTTTTCCTGGGTGGTACTGAAGATCTACATCATAATTTTTAATCAATTCCAGCCATCTTCGCTGTCTCAAATTCAACTTCGGCTGTGTGAACAAATACTTCAGGCTCTTATGATCTGAGAAAACTTCACAATGGTTACCCAATAAGTAGTGCCTCCAAATCTTCAGTGAGTGGACTACAGCTGCTAATTCCAGGTCATGGGTTGGGTAATTTTCTTCATGTGGTCGTAATTGCCTTGAAGCATATGCTACGACCTTTCCGTCTTGCATTAACACACAACCTAGGCCTTGTCTTGAAGCATCACAGTACACCTGAAACTCTTTCTCTGCATTCGGGAGTATTAACACCAGTGCTGTAGTCAACTTGATCTTTAGTTGTTGGAAGCTATTCTCACACTGATCCGTCCATTGGAATGGTTTCTCTTTCTTAAGTAGTTGTGTGAGTGGACGAGCAATCTTGGAGAATCCTTCTATGAATCGGCGATAATAACCTACCAATCCAAGAAAGCTTCTTATTTCTGTAACTGTCGTTGGCTGTTTCCATTCCATAACTTCTTTGATCTTCTCGGGATCAACTTTAACACCTTCTTCAGTGATGACATGACCTAAAAATGCAACTTCTTTCATCCAAAAATCGCACTTCGAGAGTTTAGCATACAATTGATGTTCTCTGAGCTTGGTTAAGGCTAGGTGTAGGTGTCATTTGTGTTCCTCTTCACTTTTGGAGTATATTGGTATGTCATCAATGAACACGACCACAGACCTGTCTAGCTGGTCCATGAACACCAAGTTAGACCAAATGGTACCACTGAAAATTCATATAATCCATATCTGGTGGTAAATGCGGTTTTCTCTCGATCTTGCTCTCGGATTTTCAATTGGTGATAACCCGATCGCAAGTCGATCTTGGAAAATACTCTTGCACCTTTCAATTGATCGAACAAGTCATCTATCCGTAGCAGTGGGTACTTGTTCTTTATGGTAAGAGCATTCAGTCCTCTGTAGTCTACACACATTCTGAGGGCACCGTCTTTCTTTTTAACGAATAAGACGGGAGCTGACCATGGCGATACACTGGGTCGGATAAATTCCTTTTCCTTCAGTTCATCTAATTATAACTTTAGTTCCTTTAACTCATGTGCTGACATCCTGTAATGATGTTTTGTAATGGGTCTAGTGCCCGGTATCAACTCAATGGCGAGTTCAATTTGTCTATCCGGTGGCCTTCCGGGTAGTTCCTCGGGAAATACATCTGGGTATTCACAGACTATTGGCACTTGACTCCCTTCATCCATCATCATATTATGAACACTACCTTTTACACTGTCGATCAGCCTTGAGTCCGTTTTCACTGTGACTTGCTGACCTTCTGGACTTGTCAGGGTTACTGTCTTATCCTCACAATCTACCTTGGCTTTATTTTTAGTCAGCCAATTCATCCCTAGGATGACATCTAGTCCCTTCATTTCTAATACTAGTAGATTGACTTTAAACTTTATCCCTTCAATTTCTAAACTCAAATCACTACACCCGAAGCGGGATTCCATCCTACTTCCGGGCGTTTGCACAGCATAAAACTTTTGCAGAGAAGTAAATGATAGTTGATTTCTCTTAGCAAAATCCATGGAAATGAATGAATGCGTTGCACCAGGATCAAATAAAACTAATGCTGGCTTAGAGTTGACTGAGAACATACCGACAATAACATCATGGGATCCTGCCGCATCTTCTGCATTTAAGTGATTCACCCTTCCTTGATAGGGTGGTCTTGGGGCTCCTTTGCCTTTGCCTGCTTGATATCCCGTGGATGATCCAGCTGGGGCTCCCACAGTGATTCCAGTCGGAATGTACTGCTTCTGTGTTGAAGGACGCTGTAGGTAGCCTGTTTGTGGGGTTGCATTGGTGTTGATGACAGGCTTGATGTCTCCTTGAGTTCTCGTTTGAAGTTTTGCCACTTCAGAAGGCAATCCCCTTTTAGGGCACTGATCTTTGAAATGACCGATCTGGTCACAGTGGTAGCATGCGTTGGTTCTTTGGGGACACTGTTTGGTGTAGTGGTTCCCGAACAATCATCGCATTTGATTGCCACCGCCGCGGGTACCTTCTTTGGTATGTTGTTGTCTGTTGCGGCTTTGACACCAATACAAATCGTCGACTTGACTGTCCTTGACTTTGGGGTGATATAACGGTTCGTCCTTTCTGGCTACTGGGGGACGATGACGATCTGAATGTAGCTTTCCTCTTTTTAAAGTCTTCCATCTCACCTCGAGCTTCTTCTGAAGAAAGGAGGCTATCCACCATTTCTGACAGATCTCTAAATCTCATTGCCGAAATGTGGTATTTTAATGACTTCTGCAGTCCTCCTCGAAATTGGGACATCTTTTTGTCTTCGGTCTTCACTTCGTCTGGGGCGTATCGGGCCAGGTGATTGAATTGGTGTAGATACTCCATTATGGTACTGCTACCTTGCTTTAATGCCATAAATTCCCGTTGTTTGGTTTCCATTACCCCAGTAGGGATATGGACCTTACGGAATGCTTCCTTGAACTCTGCCCATGTAAACTCTTTATCTTCATTCATCTTTTGGAAATTAATCCACCACGTTGCTGCCTGTCCTTGCAGCTGATGTGAGGCGTACAAAACCTTTTCGTTGTCTTCGCATCGAACGGTCTTCAGCTTCCTGTCAATATCCTGGATCCAATCATCAGCGGCCATTGGATCGGAGGATGCCGAGAATATTGGTGGTCTTGTCTTTTGAAAATCCGTCCATTTAGAGTTGATTGGACCACCTTCTCTTTGAACGGCGGCTATTGGAATACCGCCCGCCATGGGGTTCCTGGCAGCCATCTGTTCTAGTTGTTCCATTAGCCTTGTCTGATTTCTTTCCATTGTTGCTAATACATTGGCTATCATGGCAAAGCTGTCAGCTGGGGCATTTCCTCCTGTTTGCTGTCCTCCTTGGCTCGAGTTGGGATCTGCCATCTGAATTCTGTCAAACGACCTTGGAGTTAGTCTTGCAGCGAGGTTTTAATAAACATCAGACAGGTAAGTGAGATTGATGAATCCGGGGTAAGTGTGGAGGGAATGAGATAAGAACTAGGGCGAATAGGGGAAGAAGAAATTTTGAGAATGGCGAGGTACAGATAACATAGACAAACAAATTAAGAGATAGTTAAACATAGATTTCCTTAATCATAAGTCAAAGTTCCACCACATAGGGCTTCCATTACAACTTATATTACAACCAAAAGTACCACTAAATACAAAAGGTGCAGCTACGCTAACGTACTCTACTGCTAGCGCTACTACTACTGCCCTGCTGCTGCTCCTCCGCTGCTCGGCGGGTGGCTCGAAGTGTAGCGGACCCGCTCCTCGGGGTCCTCCTCGTCGTCGACGGCGGCTGGTGGTGGCGGCGGTGGGGCCCTGGAGGTCGATGGCCTGAAGAGGCTCCTGTACTCAGGGGCTGTCATCCTCCGATGACGTGGAGGCGGGGAGGCGGGGACATCCAGGGACTCCCCACAAGAAGACAACTCCCCTGACTCCAAGTCGTGGTAGCGCTGGAGGTCCTGGCGGAGCTGGTACACCTCCAGCTGGGAGGCCCGAAGCTGCTAATATAGACCTCTGTTCTCCTCCAATACCCGGGAGTAGGTCACCTCCTGGTGGATAACGTGCTGGGCCGTCACCCTAAGACGTGGGTCGTCACGTCCCGTCAGTCTAGGGGCGGAGTGGATCGCCCCATCGGCATCCATCCCGGGGATCATCTCAAAGGGTGACTGGTCAAACTCCTCATCATAGTACTGGCGTAGGTGCATCGCTGCCTGCCTGGCGGCGTACTTTATGGCATCATTTCTGTCGACCCTGTTGCTGTGGAACCTCCGGCGTTGGTGTCGAGACCCGAATATGCAAATTCGGCCTCTCTGTGTAAACTGCACTAGTCCAGGATCACGCTAGTGCACACAGTCAAACATAGATGTCATCACAGTCATACACACGATAATAATAAAGGAAAACTCGAATATCGATAAAATCTCAAAGGTACGACCTTATGGCCAAGCTTATAATATCTCTAGCCGGAAGGGCTTAACAAAATAGCAGCAGAAATCCAAAATAAAGCGTAGCAGCTAATCGACAAGCCCACAGGCTATCGAGTGGAGAACGAAGCCTAATCCGTGAAGTCGTCGTAGTACTCTCCTTCTGGAACCTCCTGCTGATAGTACTCCTCTCCCTCAACTGAGCAACATAGGCGTAAAGCCGTGAGTACATTGGTACTCAGCAAGTCGTTTGTAACAATGAATGCAATATAATATGCAAGGCTTACCAATGGAAGGCTGAAAGGTTAATTTGCATAAAGGCATTTCTCGATGAAATATAATAAATAACTTGAAAGCGAAAGTTAACTAAAAACAGTAATAATGAATAATCAAAGGAATAATCATGAACCACTTGTGAACACCAATTCACAAGTTAAACCAACAGTGAACCACCTGTCCACTCCCATCATAAACCACCAAGTTATAAGTGAAACACTAACCCTCGTGTGAAATCACCGAGTATTGTCCATGACCGAGGACGCGGCTATTCGAATAGTTTTACACTCTGCAGAGGTTGCACAACTGTACCCACACGATATGATTAACCTCGATCTCAGAAAATCACAACAAGGCCTTTACAATGCTCTACCTCAACCCAATCCTGCCCGCTAGGGTTTCGCATCACACCCCCCTTGCGCCACATGGAAATCAGCAACCATGTCCATCACAATGGCAGAATTGAGTTGAAATATTACAAATTAATCAGCCAGGTCCATCCCATAATAGACATGTGGTTTGCACGATTAAGCTCAGATCAATGGCACACAAAGTTAAGTCCTTAACATGACCCGGGCGAGGCTACCACATCCCCGAAGTGCAACTGCACCTCCCCCTTTACTGCACGATCACTCGCCCGAGTGAAAACCAATTTGTATAACCAAGCCAACGTCACACCAATGACGTGGCACAAATTTTAATACACGTGGCACCCACCACAGTTCCATGTGTCATTAAGTCAAATTAATAATTTAACATGTGCTGATGAGATCAATCGTAAATATAAGCCAGCTAAGCAATCTAATCGTACCAACCCATGTGACAAATAATCTAGCATCACTAATAAATTACCCAACCTATGGTGACAATGGCATCATGGTATTCCAAAGTATCAAGGAGGTATAATCTCAATTGGGACGATAACTACCAGTGCAAATATTTGAAAAATAGCAATGCGATGTAATTTAAAATAAAATAATTAAATAATAGATTACAAAACTGGGTTCAACATGATCAAAGGACACGACTTGCCTTCGTTATGCTCAGCGGGGTACTCCTGGTCTTCGGGCGCGAAACCTGCTCCTCTGGAATCTGAATCTAACGAGAGAGAAAACGATTGAAAATAAAGAAACACATAAAATAATAAGCAAATGAACTCCAAAATTCACAAAACTAGAACCAACAGCTAGAGCTCGGTTTTAGATGAATTTAAAAAAAAGAACGGGGTCAATCGGAGCTAGGACGGAGGAGAACGGGCTCTCGGAAAATTAATCCTAAAATTAAATCGAGAAATTCAAAAATGTTACTGTGCTGTGGACCCGGTCCATGAAATACCGAGTCCACCGTGGACTCGGTCCACGAAACAGTGCGCGGGGCGGCGGCGCTGACGCGGCGGGACGCTACCGACGTGGAGGCTGGCGATCTTTGCCGGCGTGGCTAGGGCCGGCGTGGCATGCCGGCGTGGGCGCCACGTGGCTCGGGGCGGGTCCGGCGGCGTGGCATGCTCGTGGGATGCCACGTCGGCTAGGGCGACGTGGTTTCGGCCGACGCAAAGACGGCGCGGCGCGGCGGCGGGATCCGACGGCGAAGTGCGAGCGCGCGGCGCGGACCGACCTTCGGTCCAGATCCGAGCGACGGAGGATCTGTGGCGCGGGCGCGGCGGCGGCCGGATCGGCGTGCGTGGCGCACGGCGCCGCGGCGTCGCGCGCGCAGGCGCGGCGCGTGGCGTGGCGAGATCGTGGCGATGGTGACGCGCGGCCGGCGTGGGGAGCGGTCGGCGGCGCGGCGGCCGGGAGGCGGCGGCGACGGGCGGTGCGGAGAACTCACCGCGCGGCGTAAACGGCGGCGACGGGTGGCGGCGGCGGGCGCGGGGCGTGCGGGCGCGCGAGGCGATGGCGGCGCGAGAACGGCTGCGACGCGCGCGAGAGGCGGAGCTAGGGTTCGGCGGCGGCGATGAACGGGCACGCGAACTGAGGTGGGCGGCGACGTTTTATCACGCGAACCGAGGCATCCGGATCGGTTACGACGCGGTCGATGGCGGACAAGGTTTTCACGATCGACGGCCACGAGAGCGCGATCCGACTACCGAGGGCGAGCGGCGGGTTAGGGTTAGGGTTACAGCGCGCGCACGGCGGGCCGGCGGGATCGCGCGCGCGCGCGATCGGGCGGCCGAGGAGGAGGCGGCGCGCGCGCGGGGCGCGGCCTGGTGCCGCCACGTGTCGGCGCAGATGCGCGGCGCGTGGCGGCGGCAGATCGGATCAGCGCGGAGCGAGCGGCGAAGCGGAAACCGTCTGTGGCGCGGGCGCGGGGATGGGCGACGCGTGGCGGGGAGGAGGATCGGGCGGCGGGGAAGAAATTCTTTTTCTTTTCTTTTTCCAGAAATTCAAATAAACTTCTAAAAGCTCTAGAAAATAGCAAATAAATCCCAAAAATTCACCAAAAATACCAGAAAATTCCTTGAGACCTGAAGAATCCAAATAAAATATTTCCAACTTATGTTAATATTTATTTTAATCATATTAAATCATTTTAAATCCTGAAAATTCATTTGAAGCTTGAATTAAATTCAGAAAATTCCAGAAAATTCATTTTTAAATTTCAGGCTTTAAAAAATCTCAGAAAAACAGGATGTTACAGTTGGTGGCCGGATAGGTAGGGGCTGCAAAACAACTGATGTCCTCTACTCGTGGCTCGCGTCGTCGAAGATGTGGCTGACCGAGTGGAACACGGGCTTGTGGGCCTCTCTGGCCCCAAGGTACTGCTGCATGGCCCACAACTCAGAGGGCCATCCGGAGAACTGCTCGGGTCGGGAGTGAACGCATCGCACCATCTGCTTAAACGACAAGATTTTGAAGTTAGACGAGATCAGGTACAAATAATTTGCAAAAGCAAGACTTATGCAAAAAGTAAACTAAGACAGATGAGGTAGCACAAGAGAGGAGAAAGGCAGCAATATTACTTATATTTTATGTAAATTCTTTTTAGATTTTTGAATTAAATTTTTGCTATAAAATAGCACTCCTAATCAGCCTTAGGTGTTAGCCTACAGTCAAGCAAGTGTGCTCTGATACCACATCATAACGCCCGTTTTGGGGGCGTCACGGAGACCGCAATCGCCGCGATCCGTGCGATTGCGGCATGCCGTCTGGCGTACATCATAGCCAACAAGCATACATAAATAAAATCCAGAGTTAGTTTACAACATATGACGCGTCGGTCGAGTTTAGCGTAGCGGGGCGGCAAGCCCAAATAATTTACATTACAAAAGACTTCCAGCAATCGAGCCTGAGGGCGGCTAACACCTACAACCACTGATCATCGGCGCCGTCGAGCCCATCCGAATCCTCGTCATATTCTTGACCTTCTCCTTAACCGGCATTCTCTGAGTTTGTGTTTAGGCAAGTTTGAGTACAAACAACCGTACTCAACAAGTTACAATAGTAAACCTTACTTTACTATATGCATGGAGTTTCAAATGAAGGGGGTATACTGGTTTTATTAATTTGGGGTGGATGCAGTTTTATTTATGGAGAATTTAGAAACGATAACTCCAATATACTATAATTAAAGAAATGGGGTCTGAACATATTAATGCTTTAACTTTCCAGATTAAACCATTCAAACACTATTTATACTGCGTTACTGGATTCACCCATCAAGCACAGCTCCATTAACCGGAAGCACGGCGTATTCGAATACAATTTAATTCACTCTGTAGAGTTGCTCAGCTTTACCCACAAGCTTTCCCAATTTCAAATGTCAAGCTATAAACACACTTCGGTTAGTGTGCGACTACATTGAGAAGGCCAAATCTTTCACTACTCAGATTATTATATAGACCCTACCCGACAGGTTGCAACCTTTACAGACTTGGGTATCCACGGGCCAATGCGGAACACAACCGCCCAAAGTCGTAAAGACCTGCCGTTGTGTATACGGTGCCTACACACCCGTATCACTTCACCAACTCCTGTAGGGGTTCAACTAAAATGAGCAGCTACCGGACCAGGATTGACAATTCAATACTTGTGGTTGAGCGGTTTCTGTGCTCTAATCTCAGCATAAGGTTCTTGTCCTTACATTTTCTTCTGAGACTGCCAACCACAACCGATACCCGATACACGCTGTATCGAAACCCGGCGGACTATCAAATTTACTCGATAGCCCGACATTTTATGTCATTGAGTAAGCGAGGTTTAATGGTACACAAATAAAATATTACTAAGTTTATCAAGGTGAAAGTGGCCTCAAAGTTAATTGGGGCATTTATACATTTGTAGGTCATAACTACAAATTATACATGTCATTCTAAAGATTTTTATTTTACATAAATAATCCATTTGAGCAAGTAGTGGTAATGCAAATAGTTTAATTAATACGTACGGGAATTTACGGGTTCAATATGCGTCAAAAATCGTAACTTGCCTTGCGTGTCGATCACTTCGACGATCTCGTAATGCGTGGATGACGGCTCCGGACCTTGCACCTTTGCCTCGGACTCCTCGAAAGCTAACGCAAAAACAAACACATGAAATAACAATAAGTTCTTTTGATTTTAAACAAAGCAATGGAAAGGAAAATGAATTAAATAAAATAAATAAGTATAAAAAATGGTAGAATATCTTGGACTTGAATTTTTGGAGTTGGATAGAGGTGAAAAGGACATCGGATTGGAAATCAGTGCAACGAACTGGATCAAATGAGGTATAATACTCAAAATTCAGCTCTGGAAAATCGGAGGCGCTACTGTTCATGCTACAGTAGCGGGCCGACCCGGGAAATCGCGCGGGAAGCGCGCTCGCGCGTTTGAACGGGAGGGTGGGCCGGCCGCCTCGGCCCACGCATGGCGCGCGCGGTTGAAAGGCCCAGGCGGGAAACTTCCCCGGGCGCGCCACCGTTGGATCGGGTGAGGACGGCCCGGATGGCGTCGCGCCTGCATACCGATTCGGGAAAATAAAACACACGAGCTGGCGCCGCTGGATTGAGAACGGAGGGTCGGGAAGAGGCCACGTAGCCCCGGGGCATCGTCTTCCTCCTCCAGCTGGCTCCGACGGTGAAGGAGCAGAGCTCCGCCCCTTCCTTTGAATCGGCCACAGGAGTGATTCGGCGAGGCAAAGGGTGGTATGGAGAGGTGAAGGGAGATGAGGGGGACCCATTTGAGCACTCAACCCGAGGCGAAAACTCAAAGTGGGCGTCGCCGGAGGGAGGGAAGAAAGTGGAGGTGGTGGCGGCTCGGGGGAGTTGCAAAGATGATCCGCCGAAAAGGGGTGCGATTTCACCATCTAGGGAGTGAGGGAAGCACAGGGGAGGCATCGGCTTAGCTCGGGGAGGCTCCAATCGTGCTGTCCACGGGGAGGTGGCGGCCGGGGAGGAGGGCGACCGGTGCCAGGCCAAATGAACACCACTTGATTCAAATTGGTTTGGGGTTTGGGTTCGGGGTGCTACGGTGGGGCTTAAGCTGGAAGCAATTGGACTCCGGTCGAGTGAGGAGGGAGATCGGAGTTTCGGCTCACCGGACAAGGGCGTGGTGGTGGCGGCGCCTGGGGAGGTGGGAGCTCGAATTGGTTGCTTGGGGAGGGAGAGTGGGGTGGTGCGAAGCCTCCTGCCGCTGCAATTGAGGTTTAAAGACCGAGAGGGGCAGGAACGGCGTGAGGGGGAGTGGGCGGCCATGGCGCGTAGAAATGGAGGGCGGGGAGTACCTTCCCGAGGCAGGGAAGCCATGCCGATTGTGTCGCGATGACTCAGGAGTTGGTGGGGAGGCGTGGCGCGGGAGTGGGCGACGTCACACTGCGGTCCGGGGAGGCGCGGCAGTGAGGGGGGTTGTGTCCGCTAGGCGGGAGCTCGGGTGGTTGGCGCTGATGCAGAGGCGCGGGAGGGCCATGGAGTTAGCAGGCGACACGCGGGAGGGTGCTCGGGCGCTGGGGGGGCTGCAGTGCAGGCACGGTTGAGGTCCTCGGCAGGGCGACAACGCAGAGGGGAGGGGAGCGGGGTGAAGGCGGCTCGGGCTCGGGCGCCAGCGCGAGGGAGATGGCGGGGAGGGGAAGGGGAGGAAGGGAGCACGGATCTCGAGGCAAGATCGAGGGCTGAGGACGGAACCGACAACAGGCAAAGAAATCCAATCAACACAGCTGCTGCTTTGAAATTTTGAGTTGTTTCAGCTCGGTCTCTTTGTAATAGTATTTTACAACCTACAAACAATTACGAAGATACTAAGCAAATTAGCTCTTGTAAGTAGTAGGTAGTCACCTCTCTAACCGGCGGCCATGACCAGGAGACAGAAATCAATTATTTTTTTCTAATGCTACAGTTTGAAATTATAGGTCAAAAAAAAGAAGCAAGATTTGATTCATGTATCACACTCGAATTTTTCATGTTTCCTACGGGAGTTGGAGTATTTCGTATGAAATTCCTGCGCTACAAACATGCCTTAATTTGATTACCCGACCAGAAAATATAAATCGACCAAGGGTGAGGTTGAATTCAAGTATTGAACCCTCTTAATTTGCAACAGCTCATTCTCATCACTCCATTAGATGGTTTACCAAATGGACCCACATCCTCTTTATCTAAGGATGGAGATGGACCCCTCCATGATCCCTTCTCCTGCTTGCTACAGTACTACTCCCTTTCATACTCGCGGTGGCGTGATCTTCAGCCTCTTCTGGGACTGGGGCTCTGATACGGTTTGAACCAGCTGCCTGAGTTTATGGTGCTGGCAATGCAATGCATGGGCCCTGAAATTGATGAGGAAAAGAAAGATGCCCTTAAAAATCATTGCAGAAGCTGTTGTTTCTCCTCTTTTCTCCCTGTCTAATTTGGGACAATCATCGATCAGGACCCCAAGCTTCCATTGAGCAACTAATCTCTAGTCAATTAATCAGCACATGGGCGCCCCGACGATGATAGGTGAAGCTACGTCCTGTCGGAACATGGGAGTAAAACGATGCTTAATTGAGTAGGATGGTGTTGGTGGTGCTTCTCTGTCCCAAGGACTACGATCCCCTTCTGAATGATGCTCTGCATGCTGGACGACAACTGAAAAGTGACTTCAAAGCATTTCCTTGTCAAAGTTAGACTTACATAGGCTATGTTTAGGAGGGCTGGGATTAAGCTTAATTAAACCTATGAGGATGCCAAGCCCTCCTAAATGGAGTGCTTCATCACATTTTGAGTAAGAATCTCACTATCAACATCTTTGAGAACACGACACCTCCACGAACTGAAGCCTCCAATAGGGCCTAAGTCAGGCTTGCATTCAAGGAATGAAAGAAAAGAAACTCCAGCAATCACATCAATATTATGAATGGCACGGCACGCTGCATTTACCGACTAGGATCGGTGTTGTAGACGATCCATTGGAATCAACATGAAATATACCACACGAGACATTTGAAAGCTGATGATTACCCTACCTCACGCAGTGATCATGACCTCTGCGCATTCAGCTTCAGGCTTTGTGGCACGAGCGAGGAGTGAAAGGCTTTAAAAGATCAATGTAGCTGCTCTCAAGTTGCATCCTGGGTGGCCCAGACCTAGCAGCCTGTCCTTCCCACCCATCTTCTTACATATCCAACAGTACAGGCTTGTTTCCACACAGTGTTGCCAAATTCCGCTGTCGCATCTATCCTCTGCTCCAAGTAAACTCAGAAGCAATGTTTCTCGTGAGGTCGTAATGCTTTGAAAACCGTAGTCCAACGAACTCCTTGGAGAAATACCGAAATGGAAACAGCAGATCCTGTAAAAAAAAGCTTGATTGCTCTGCTGCTATTTTTTTTTCTCATGAGAGAGGAACTGCTCTGCCGTTTTTGAAGTAAAGGCGGATGCACACACTCAACGCTCACGACACCCAATGCTCTGTCGTTTCTTTTGAGAGGACCTTTTATGCTGTGATGCTGCATCAGCATCACAGTCCGAGTCAAGCGGTATGAAAAGCCTGCACCTGGGCAGCAGCAGCAGCATACAGAACATAAAGGATGGTTGCAGTTGCGCCTAGCTAGACGTGCAAGCTAACACGAAGTTGCCTGGCACCAAAGCAACGTTAAGGCGGCGTCTTTCCGCGGCACGACCATGAGTCCCAACGCCCTTTCTCTCCGCGGTCAAGTCCGCAGAGAACGTCGCGATCGACTGGCGTCCAGATCCAAAGCCAATCATGCATGCATCGCCATTGCCAGTGCGAGCCGTGCACTCGAGTCGACAGGCTGCAGGGCCCTAGCTCCCGTTCGAAGATGCTGGACCAGCCAGCTGCGGCAGCAGCTAGCCTAGGCTTCACCCCCCGCGCAGCGCATGTGCGATGCTGTGCAGCAAAGATAGCTGTTAGGCCTGGCGCAAAGCAAGTGGCAGACAGCGGCTGTGCAGTCAATTGGGGGAGGAAAAAGTGTAGCGGCAGACGCATTTAGGGCATGGGTACGTAGGGTCGTGATCAAGCGCTTGTTTGATCTCCTCACATCGGCAGAGCCCCCAGAGAAATCCCGTCCGCGAATTGTTTGATCATTCAGATGTGTTCCACTTGTTACATTTCGAAGGAGCGACAAATGTGCAAGTGAAATCCTCGCTGAAAATACCGTAGCGCTTGCTGACAGATGGGCCCTCTATATCCCAACCGTCTATCCAGAAGTCCAGATCCACCTGCTGTTCGTGAGTGCCGCAGCACTCTTGTCAAAAAAAAAAAAAGAAATAGTTATTCGCGTCCGCACAATTAACAATAGCGGCCGTCCTGTACGGTCGCGGAACATGCCCGTTTGGGCCTGAGACGATATGCCCGCACCACAGCTCACAAGTCAAATTTTACTCAGGCATCACAGTTGCGACAAGTTAGTGATCATTGTACCTTAAAATGAAGCAAAGACAGATCTTTTTACCTTGTGCAAGACCTGGCTGTTGTGCAAGTAGTTTGACTTGGATAGCATTTAGAAAATGTTATAGAATGCACGACAAAATATAAAACAATGAAGAATAATCAGGAGTACAAAACAAAATATTTAACGAGAAAAACCTCTGTTTGAAAAATCCAAGAACGCACACTTACGAAACACTCTTTACATATTACATGTATAGATAACTTGAAGCGCTCTATCTATCATGAGGTTTACATGGGATATAAATAGCCATGAAAACAAGAGTTTCAAACGAGGAAAAACAGAGTCCTAGTGGGCAATAAAATAGAGATCTACTCAGAAACTAGAACAGTAACCTACTCGAAGATTGAAACAACACTCCGCTTGAAGATGGAATGAATTGTTATAGTTAGAAGCACCTCGAGTAGCGACTTCTGACTCTAGTCATCGCAAACACCTTTGGACACCACGACTGGTGCAAGTCGGTGCAAAGTCTACCACGAACACGAAGATGATCCCAAATCATAACCTCCGACCACTTCGTATTACCGACCAGTCATACTGGTTGAAACATATCATTTTGAGTGAAATCTGATTGGATTGTTCAAGTGGTCAAACCTCACAAGATTCGGACTGTAAAATACAATAATCTTTATCTTGAGTTGAATTCCCCCTGTAGCAAAAAAGAAGCAAAGAATTTCTTGAATAACATGTAAAACACTTCTTGTGCATCAAACGTCCAAAAGAACTAATTAGTAATACCAATCAAATATGAGCAGAATACAAATTTAGCGGTAGGAACTGGCTTTATCATCATATCAGCTGGATCATAAGTACTGACCTTGTAAACTTTAACATCACCTTGATAAATAACTCATTGGATGAAGTGATATATGATATCAATGTATTTTGTTCTATCATGAAACATTTGGTCTCTTGTAAAACAAATAACACTTTGACTATCATAGTGAATGTTGTGGGGGTGGCCCTCACCTAAGTCCAGCCGGCCTGTTAGAAAGTTGTAAGCTCCAAGTAGGACATGTGTAATGACGCGAATGCCCTTGAAAGGGATATTTGGATGAAAGAGTATAATTGTAAAAACATTCCCCATGAGGATATATATATGCGACACAAGCCATAGAGGAGGAGGGTATTGCTCACCTAACTCTCCACTACACTCTCTTTCTCTCTGTTTGGTCTGTAACCACAACAGTGAATATTGGTGCAAAATATGCTTCCACAAAGTTCAATATACAGACAAATCTCTTAGCCAAATAGCTTCTTTACAGGCTTCTGAAATAGACATATACTCGGCTTTAGTGGTCAAAAGAGCAATAGTAGTTTATAGACAAGTTTTTTCAGCTTACAGTACAGCCTCTAACAGTAAATATATAACCAATAAGAGATCTCATCTTATCTAAATCTCCAACGAAATCAAAATTTACATATCTAACCAGTTCATCACTGGTCATTCCAAACTGCAAACAAGCATTAGAAGCGTCTCTCAAATATATCAAAATCCACTGAACTACTCCCTAGTGATCTTTCCTTGGATTGACCATATACATGCTGACAATACTAGCACGAGATAGGTCAGGACGAGAGCAGATCATAATATACATAAGTGATCCAACTACATATGCATATGGAACACTTGACATGTATTTAATTTCTTCAACTGTTTGCAAACTTGATGCTGAAGAAAGTTTAAAGTGTGCAACTAATGGAATGCTAGTCAGTTTGGCCTTATGTATGTTAAAACGACAAAGTATTTTTTTTTTCAATATACACTCTAACTCAGGTATAACTTTCTAAATCAACGTTCTCTTATGATTTTTGTACCAAGAATCTTTTTTGCTACATCGAGATCTTTCATCTCAAATTTACTGCTTAATTGTGCTTTTAACTTTGATATTTCAGTCTTATCATTTGCCACGATCAACATATAGAGGCAAGTAGATAGTTGAATCGTTGATGGTCTTTAAATAAACACAACTATCATAATTAGATCTCTTGAAACTTTGAGAGATCATAAAGGAGTCAAAACTCTTGTACAGTTATCTGGGTGATTCCTCCAACGCATAAATAGTCTTCTTCAATTTGCATTCAAAATTCTCCTTTCCCAGATCAAGAAAATATTCCGTTGCTCCATATAGATGTTCCTATTCCAACTCCCCATGTAAGAACACGGTGTTTAATATCTAGTTGCTAAAGCTCATAGCCATGCATAGCTACAATACTACTGCATAAGACTCGAATGAATCTATACTTCACGACCAGGGAGAAAACATCGGCCCCATTCAATCCAGCTTTTTTTAGCGACTTCTGGCTTCCGGCTGTTGGTTGAAATTGCATTATAGCAACTGTTAGCTTATTCTGAGTCATTTAATTAAAGAAAAATGAGAAAAAAACTCTGTGATATCTCCACGGACAATGCAAAGGAAAAAAAAGGGAAAAACAAAAACAAAAGAGCCAAAATTAAGAAGCCAACGTATTCATTCCGGCTTCTAACTTCTGGAAGCCACAAGTCGAATCTCGATTGAACTGGGCCAAAGTCAATACCTGGAATTTGGATGTATAATTTAGCAATGAGCCTTGCCTTGTATCTAACCTGGTCGGTTAGAAATAGGACTTCCTTCTTATAAATCAATTTATAGCATATGGGCCTCTTTTCAATCTAGAGCTCGACCAAGTCCCAAGTGAAATTCTTCTAGAGGGATTCTATTTATTCATGCATGGCAGTCATCCACTTCTCTAACTCATCAAAGTAGATGGCCTCTAAATAAGTTACGTTTAGTAATACCTTTAATGTCTTTTGCTATGTTCAAATAACCAGTTATAATGTTGGCTTCTTCAATTAACCTCTTCAGAGACTGGATTTTCCTCCTTTCTTGACTAACTAATAGTTGAAGCTTCAAAAGGAATATCCTAAGTATTCTTCTTGTCAACCTCTGATGAGAATCATGAATCAATGATGTGATCCACCCACACACTAGTCTTCACCAGCTTCTTAATGAGAGCATCACTAGTCGTAATTCCTTTCAATGGAGTAGAGTCATCAAAAGTAACCCTTCGGCTCACAACTACCTTTTGGGTCTCAGAATTCCACAACTTATAGACTTTAAATCCAGGCTTATAGCCGAGGAAGATGCACTAAATGACTCTTGGCTCAAGTTTACCTTTATCAGTATGAGTATAAGCAGGACAACCAAAAATCCTAATACTCGAGTAGTCTGCAGGAGAATTAGATCACATATCAATCGAAGTTTTCTTGATGATAGCAAGGTTCGGTGATCGATTGATCAAATAACAAGCAGCAAAAGTGGCTTCAGCTCAAAAACTCTTTAACAAACCAAACGTGGATTGTATGCAGCAGACCTTTTCAACGATGGTTCTGTTTATGCACTCAGCCACACCATTCTACTGAGATGTGCCCAGTACTGTGTAATGCTTTACAATTCCTTTCGATCCGCATAAGGCTTCAAATTCTCCTAAACAAAATTCCAGACCATTATCTGTTCAGAGTTTCTTGATATGCTTGCTAGTCTATTTCTCGTTCATAATGTTCTACTCTTTGAATGTCTTGAACATATTAAACTTGTTCTTGATAAAGTATGCCTAAACTCTACGAGAGTAGTTATTGATGATAGTTAGTATATAATTGGCGCCACCAAAGGATGAAATGCAAGACTTACTCCACAAATCAGAGTGAACATTATCCAATATGCCTTTTGAATAGTGATTTGCAAAGTTGAAACTCACATTCTTCTATTTACCAAAGACATAATGTTCACAAAATTTTAACTGATCGACACCTTAACCATCGAGCAGACATCATTTGCACAACTCCTTTAACCCAGCTTCACTCATATGCCCATGACGCATATGCCATAGACTTGTCCGATCAGCATCGAATAACCTGGTCCGATCAGCATATGCCATGACGCATATGCCCCAAATGAACAAATCTTCTACAAGCAAACTCAGGCTCTCGCTCTAAACTATACTTTTCATTTTTTTTTCTTTTGCATAGTGCTTCATAAACCTCCTTAAGAGTAAGAGTATCTCGATTGTAAAAAATTATATCTCTAAATGTAGAGAATGAAATAGATAGTGAATAGAGCAGAATAAGACCCAAATCTGTATCAACGTATTTGACCTCCATGGCTTTAAGGTCGTTGACCACTTCTTTAAATGGAGTTAGATGATCTTGCATCGATCCATCTTCTATCAACTTAAGTGAGAAAAACTTATGTTTCAGATACATATTGCCGATCAAATCCTTGGTCATGCAAATATGTTCCAACTTTAGCTATAACACAGCAGCAATGGTCTCCTTTGTAACTTCCTAGAAGATATTACTACAAAGGTGATGAATTTGAGAGAGCCTTACAATCTCACCTTTGCTTCTCCTCAACAGGCTATGTAGCGAGTATCTTGTCGATTCCTAATAACACATCATTCATATCGAGCTGTGGTAGAATATCTTGTATCTTGACTTGCTAGAGAGAATCTTTTGTTGCGATTCAGCAGCGAAAAATCATATTTTATTGATGCCATGACAAGTATACCCTAGATTGACCGAACAAATCACCAAACTATGATACCATTTATTATAAAACGCATGACAATATATGAAACAATAAAGAATAATTAGGAACACGAAATAAAATTTTAATGTGAAAAACTCTTACGAGAAAAAACCACGAATGCACAATCGACAAAAGAGAAAGTTTTACAACGCTCTTGGTGTATTATATATATAAATAATTTAAAACGTGCTATCTATTATGAAGTTTACAAGAGTATAAATAGATTTAGAAACGAAAGTCCCAGATAAAGAAGAAACAAAATCCTAGTTTATAGTCTGTAATGAATCAGAGACATACTAGAAAACTAGAACAGTAAACTGCTCAAAGACGGAAACACCCCGTTCAAAGACGAAACAGTTTCGAAAGATAATGGAGAAGTGTTGTAGTCGAAAGTGACTCAAGTAGCCACATCTAGCTCTAGTCAACACAAACACCTTTAGACACTACGGCTAGTGCAAATCGATGCAAAATCCATCACAAACATGATAATAATCTTAAGGGAGGTGCTTCTATATTTTTCTTAATAGTGATTTGCATAATTTGTAAAGCATGATGAAAGGTGGATAGATGTTACTTATCTCTTCATTTACTTTGAAATTAGTGTTACTCTTGTTAGAAAAAAAAGCATATAAACACTACTCTAATCTTAATCATAATTTCCGACCTGTTCGCAGAACCAACCGGTTATACAGGTCTATATTCTTTTTAGCAAAACTTATTTGGATTTTCTAAGTGATCAAATCCGACTAGATTCAGATCATAAAATACAACAAATACATCATAAAGGAGTACTCTAGCAAATCAAGCCAGGTGAGGCTGCTATTACTACCAACTTGGAAGTTTGGAACTAGAATTTGTTTGCAAAGAGATGAAAATATTACGCTTCCCATGTTAAGGACAACATTTGGCAAAAAAAAAACTGCAGATGTGATGGGAAAAAACTATAGGAGCACTGCGTAATATCAAGGGAAAAGGAATTAGCACACCAAATAAGGCAAACCCAAGAGATTTACATATACTCCTCCCTAATCTATCTGATGTAATTTAACATGCTATTATTTGTTGTCCACATCACATAACAGCACCAAGCATGAAAGAAGCTCACTGCTACTGCACAACAAAGCTCGCAAACTCAAGCATACCAGCAGTTCAGCTCGGCTGGAATCAAAAGCCGATCCCGGTGGCGTTAAGGGGCCGATGCCGGTCCTTCCAGAAACAAGCGTCAGGTGCCTGTCGCGCCGATGACCGCATCGGCTCCGATTTGCAGCGCTTCAGAACGAATGGCGCGTACGCTGCCGCACCAGCAACCAGCGGCAACTCTAGCTTCACCTTCTGCTCCGCGGCTGGTTTGGGTGGTTTCTGGGCAACTGGAGGCGGCATTGGTGCCGATTTCACCGATGCTGGCGCTTCGCTCTCTTCGGTGTGCTTTGCAACGCCGGTGCCTTCAGCGTTGTCCGTATCCTTGAGCTCCTCCGCGTTGCTACCGGCTGAGGCCTTTTGTTGGCGACGGTTGCGGCGGTTCTGGCCCTGGTAAGACTTCCACTGGACAAAGTCAGTGCTACAGACCCATGTCTCCTTGGAGACCTCCATGGAGAGCTTGGGCTCATACAACATCATGAGAAGGCAATCTGGCAATTCGCCGCTCTTCTTCCTCTGTTCCTGCTCTTCTTCCACATCTTCCTCGTCATCACCTCTCATGTCTACCTCCTCAGTTGCCTCGTTGGTTTCCACCTCTTGTGTTGTTCCTTCTTCCTCCCCATCCTTTGTTGCTTCTTCCTTTCCATCATCTTGGGATTCTTGGGCTTCCTCTGCACTGTTTGGTGCAGCAAGAACAGCGCAATCCTTTTCTGACTCCGGTTCAGATGAAATTTTCTTCCCCTTCCTGGATCCCATCAGCACCTTAGGCTCCGCAACAAGATGCTCCTGCTCAATCGAGAAGCTCCACCTCCGGCCATCTCTATCAATGGAGAAACTAGCCCTCCTCGAATCCTTTAAGCTCGAGAAGCTTGACCGCCGTGCATCTGTCTCAGCGGAGAAGCTGTGCCGCC
This sequence comes from Melocanna baccifera, assembly GCA_036346265.1. Taxonomy (NCBI): domain Eukaryota; kingdom Viridiplantae; phylum Streptophyta; class Magnoliopsida; order Poales; family Poaceae; genus Melocanna; species Melocanna baccifera. The sequence goes on along the minus strand of CM070691.1, from coordinate 14,770,331 downwards.
TGCTTAACCTATCACTGCCCGATGAGACCCTGCTGCTGCTGCTGCTGCTACCAACGCGCCTCCTACTACTCAACCGCCGCAATCTGCGGTCCTCCTTCAATGCTGTAGACGGGGAGCAGCTGCTGCTTGACTTTCTCCCCTTCACCTCTTCCTCCTCTTTCTCCTGTCTTGGAGCAGCATCTTCGTCTTTAACGTCCGCCACAACCTCCACCATCTCCAGCACTTGGCTTTCCCTATCTGCAGCTTCTCCTGCCAAAGCAACCTCCAAGGCGGCGTCTTTCCGAACAATCTGTGCCTCCTCAAGTTCATTCTTGTCCTCTCCCTCTCCTCTGCAGCCTCCATCCTTCTCTTCGTCCCCAAGATCTCCGCATTTAGAGCTCTCTTGTGCTTCCATCTCCACTTGATCTGCCTCACCACCACCATCTTCAACACCACCACACTCCCGGCACTCCACTTCTTTGACGGAAACGGCAGAATCGCGAGTTTCCTCTTCGCATTCCTTCTCTACTTCGGCCTCACCCTCCTCTTCCTCTTCTTCCTCGCCGCAGTCGTCATCCTCCTCATTTTCAACCTGACCGACGGTGGCCGCGGCCGGGGAGCCCCAGAAGCGCGTGGCGAGCGCCGCCATGCGGACCGGGTCTGACCTGCAGCGCATCAGCAGCAGCGCGTTTCTAGGCGGGATGCAGACGCTGACCCTCCCCTCCTCCTTCCCCACCACCAAGATCTCGTCCTTCACCTCCACCTCACCCACCACCACGCCCCTCTCCTCTTCATCCACGTCCCACCTCTCCAACACGAGCCCCACCTCCGACTCCTTGACCTCTTCCGCCGGCACAACGGCAGCTCCCTTGCCGACCTCGTCCTCCTCCTCCTCCTGGATCGCCAAGAGGCACCTCGCCACGGCAGCGCCGCACAGCCAGCTCCCGCCAGCCGGAGCGCGTCTCCGTTTCTTGTCTCCGGCGGCCCCGGCGGAGAGACCGCCCCGGTCGCCGCCGCCCCGAGACGTCGAGCAGAGTGAGCGGCCGCCGCAGGAGCCGAAGGTCTTCAGCGCCTCGCAGATGTTCACCGGGATCTGGTAAACCCAGCCCTGGTTCTTTCCCGGGGGCCCGTCCCGGTCGTCCCCGGCGCGGCGGAAGCTGGCCTCAGCGCTGCCACCGACACCACCGCGCCTGGACCGCGAGCGCAGCGCGGCGGCGGAGGCGTGCTTGGGCTTGCGCCTGCCGCCCTTGACGCGGACCTGGCCAATGCAGGTCACCTTCGGAGACGAAGGCTCGGCGGGCTCAAACCCGCCGCGGCCGCGGCGCCCGCCGGAAGACCCCGGCGGGAACATGGGGGACTGCCCTCCCTTAAGACTCCCGCTGTTGTGGAGGCGGCGGCTGAGGGAGGGATGGAGCGGCGGGACCGGCGGGTCAGCACCGGCACCGGCACCGCCTCCCCCGCCTATGCGGCCCGGGCTGAGAAGCTTCGAAGAGTTTGACGGGCGGAGGGACGCGGGCGCGCCGGCGGCGGCGGACGCAGAGGAGGCGGCGGAGAGGCGAGAGGTGAAGCAGATGAAGAGCTCCGTGCCGCCGCCGCCGCCGCCGCCCCGGCCCAAATGCTTCTTGCGGCGCATGAGGGGGGAGAAGTGTGAGGCGTGTGACCTTGCTTTCTTTTTTTCCTTTTTTGGGTGTATTTATGGAACGCGGCTTTTTTTCTCTCTCTGCCCCTTCGTGCTTTTATCAGCGTGTGATTTCTCTTATATGAGAAGCAGAACCAAAGAACCGAGAAGAAGAAGTGGACGGACGCGGTGCGCCAACAAAAAAGCAAATCTATCCCGTGGAGAAGTCCGCACAGCATGTGAGAGCCGGCGCAGGACGTGTCACCCTTTTTCTCGGAGCTTTCGGTAACACTGTAAACGCGCACAAACCGCGGCCTGCTAACCAGCGCACGAAAACGCTCGAACAGCCCGAGCACACAGCAGCGCTCGAACGGGCGAACCCAACCACACACACACGCGTCGAACCAACAGCGCATGGGCACGACGTGGTAGGGGCGAGCGACCAGAAATCTCCCTCTTTGATTTACGAAGTATTCTTATCAACATGACAAAGATCTAAAGTATTGGAGAATGCTTTGGATTTTCGACACATCTACACGAACATGAGTGGGATAGGGAGAAGGAAACAGAAAAACTGTGTTCGTATTTATGAGTGAGACGAGGAGGGGATGTTGGTGGTACTAAGCTCTGTGTTAGATCTGGCACCTCAGGCTGAGAGCTGATAAGAGCATATATATATATCCCTAGGTGCTTAAGTCAATACTATAGAAGAAAAAAATTCTTAGCACTGATGCTAAGGAATAGGGAAGAGAGTGCTAAGCTTGATTGTACAGTACCGAAGCAAATCTTGACAGGTGGTGTTATATCACAAAAAATTGAATCTTTAGCACTTATAAATGATGCTAAAGGTTGAAGTAAAAGTAGCTAACAATGGTCTTATATGGAGAGAGATGATGTGTCTACCATAGCGTCTATTTTTAAATGGTAAGGGATGTACGTGCTCTTAAGGAGGTATTTGGTTTATGGTACAATATGGATGGAATGATCTTATTCGGGGTGATGTGGTTCATCCGATTTGATCGAACAAGCTAACACAGTATCTGAGTGAAATATTCTCTACCTAACCATGAGAATGGAATCATCTCATCCGGGATGTATTGGTTCCATCCCTTCAACCAAACACGAGGACGAGGCATATTTTGAACTATCCGATCCAGGTACGAACTCATCCACCGAACCACATTCGTCTTAAGTCACTAACTACACATAAGTCGGCTTTGATAGATCGAGATCGAACGATCATCAGACGATCCAAATGAGAGCCACACAAGAAATTGAATGCATCACGATATATCGGCAATTTATCTGAGCCGGTTTCGGTCAACCTAGACCAGGGATGTAGCCAGTAGGGGAGCTTAGTGAGGCTTGAGCCTCACCTCCCTCGCTGCAACCAATATACAAAGCAGAAACGATTTTATATATTTACTTGTTGTCCTCACATTACTTGCTGCTTGCTATTTTGCTTGAGCAAAGCAAAGCAACAAGCAAAGCAAATCAAAAACCTTCTGCAATTGGTAACAATCAACAACCCACTTTTAGTAATCCTTGCCATTTTGCTTGCTACTTGCTTCTTGCCTTTCTCTCTGCTCTAAACGTTTCCGTTGCTCGAGAGCAAAAGTTACTGTTGCTTTCCATGGCACGAGTCCTTCCCAGTTTGCTAGAACCAAATCAAAATCATGATAAACTTATTACAAAAACCGTGCTGCCCAGCCATATCAATAGGCATCACCCACAAAAACAACACCATTGCACATTGTCTCCTTTATCTTATTCTGTATTGTCTACTCCGACAAACCTTCCAATGATCCGTTCTTTGCCATCCATACTCTGAATCAAGTGGTTCAAAATTTTAAATTCATCTAAATTCATAATATACTTCCGAGTACCTATTTTATACTTTTTTGATTTTATTTTATTTTATTTTGTTTGGGCCTCTTTTTACATATAGACTACGATATTTCCGAGTATGACTTCGCTGATGTTTTTTATCACCAGTATGCTTTGAGCCTACCTTTCATTTTCTTTCTGGTTTCGCCACTGACCTAGACTATCCGTGGTTTCATCCGATGGTCCGAATCTCCCAAATTGTATGTTACTGTGCTGCTCTGCCGTAGCTTCTATAACTCAAGGGAGCCGGCTCCATGCTTGATGAGGTGCAGGGGGAATAAATTAGGGTTTGTTGGTGGTGGCGTTGGCAGTGCGGTGCTGTGTGGGGAGCATGACTGTGGAGAGGAGAGTGAGAGTGCTGGCAGGGTGGTGGTTTGTTTGCGTAGGGTTGTGGGGCGTGTGGGGCCCCCAGTGGGTTTATCCTCTGCTTTTTGAGATTGGTTTATCCTTCCGTTTGGGGAAAAAGCAAAGCAGAAAGAAAATTATTTTTTCCTGTTTGTTTTTAGGACAGCAATGGGAGTGTCCAATGATTCTTTCTTTCAGGTGTTTGGTTCTCATTTTTTCAGAAAAAAATTCGTCTAATATGTTATAGGTTATGGGGAAAGAAATTTCGTGCAACATTTTCATTTTGCTCATAATACTTTGTTTTGCGTAGCAGCAACAAAAATCAACCAAATTGTCACCTAGCCACTCCTCGAGGTTTGGTGCACTACTTTCAAATTTTAAAACACCTCTCAATTTAATTAGGGTAATTTATATTAACTTTTACTGATAATTTTTAGTTATAATTTATAACTTTTAATTAAAAATAAATAGTAGTAACTAAAAAATAACTTTAAGAAGGATGGTGCAAGTGATAGGAAATGTGAGGAAGAGACATGTGTATGACAGGAGCGAGAGAAATGAGGGTGTGATACACATGTGGCCCCTGCGTGTGAGGTGCGTGATGCACATGTAACTTCCTGCCTTATTCCTGGAATGAGATAGCAGTGAGAGGAGTAGAGAAACTATTTCGAGAAACTAAATGTTTATATTAGTTTTTATCTTTTCTAAACAGAAATTAGAAATAGAAGTTAATATAAATAGACCTTAAAACCCCTAGGATTTGATGCACGTGGGCATTTGGTCAAAACCCATAAACAACATCACACTCTTTTGTAAAATAGCCTAATTTTTGTGAGGTTTTATAGAAAAGTACACTAATATTAGATGATCGCCCCACAGAAATTAATAATTCTGCATTTGACTTAACACACTACTAGTTCTCGATCCGCCTCACACTACTAGTTCTCGATCCGCCTCAGCGTTTGGGTTTGAGTCTTCAACCTAGCAAGAAATTCCACACGATCCAAGATGCTCTTGCATGCCCTCGGCAATTATAACCACTTAAAAGGATGATAAGTGAATTCCTATTAAATTAGGGTCCGCTCTAAACGGCTTCAACTTTTCTTTTTGGTTTCAAACTTTTTTTAAGTCAAAAGACACTTAGAACATGTCAGTTTCTAATTTTGGCTTTTTTGCTTTTGCTTTTTTTTCTCCATTTTCTTTGCATTGTCCATAGAGATATAATAATGTTTTCATTTTTTATCATTTTTCTCTAATTTAAGATTCAGAAAAAGCTAACAGTCGCTATAGTACAATTTCAACCAACAGTCAGAAGCCACAACAAACAGCCGGTTGGAGCGGCACCTTATTTTCTCAAAGTTGAACGATAATGGATAAACTGTTCAAGTTAACATATAGAACAATAATTTGCACCATCATACCTACCCCTTCGTCTAGTTATCCACAACAACGGATCTCTTTTGAGCTACGGTTTATGACTTTTAGTTTCGACTTATTAATCTGATGAATAATTATTGTTAAGAGAAGCCAAATACTAGATGCCATTGAAAAGGCAAAAAGAATATACCCTGTAGCTAGTGAGGGCATAAGCTCCATCTAAAAACTTGAAAATGTATGTAGGCCCTTTTGTGTTTCCATAATGAACTTTATAGTTTCTTTATTTGTAATTTCACTGTCCGCAGTAGTATTTGTATTTGAATGTCTTTTGGTAGACGGTTGGATCCCCTATTCCCCTTGGACACCCATCGGAGTACGCTGGGATGGTGAGGACTTCGTAGGCTTGAACCCTTTTACGAAAATGGTTAGTAGTGGCGGTGGTGACTGGTGAGTGTTGAGGGCATCCACAGCGCTCCATATTGGCCGACAGCCCCTCAGTGGCGGACCCAGAACCAAATTTTAGGGGGGGCTAACGGGACATAATGTACAAAAGATAAACACACTAAACATAAAATGAACTATATTTTGCAATCCAAAATCATACATAATTAGAATAAGGACATAGTAAAAATATAAAATACAACAAAGATTGTACCTTGGTAATAGATAATGTGCCTTCTAATGCCCAAAAATATATGAAAGCAGTTATCTGCACACCAAAATTAGCAAACTTAGTGATGAAATCAGAAATTGTATTTGTGAATAGTTATAAAGATTGAAAAAAGGATGAAACATAAATGAAAAAGAATAAATATATGTTAATAACTTAATGATTCATAATTCACACGGTATTAAAAAGAATGAACCATAGTACCATACCTATTAATGTTTTAATCCAATATTTCAGTACACTGTTTTAATAATAAACAACCTCTTTGGCTCTTTGCTCGCTGGTCCGAATTGAAAAATCTCGGTCAGTGCCTCGGTGGCTCAGTGGTCCTCTCGGCGATCGCTCTCGGGCTCTCCTCAAAAGCAAGACTCGCCAAAGATCGGCGGCTCCCAAATCCTAATCCCTTCGCTGCAGCGCTGCTCCGCTGCGCCTCCGCATTGTCCGCACTCCGCAGGCCGCGGCTCCGGGCCTCCGGCTTTCCCTCCCGCCTCCACCTTCTGGCCTCCCCTCCCGGCTCCCGCCTCCCGCCTCCCCTCCTGCGGTCCCGCCTCCGGCCTCCCCTCCCCGAGCTAGCGCCGCCGCCTCGCAGCATCCGCCCTCCGGCCCTCCGCCTCCCCTCCCGCCTCCGGCCTCCCCTCCCCGAGCTAGCGCCGCCGCCTCGCAGCCTCCGCCTCCCCTCCCGCCTCCGGCCTCCCTTCTCGACCTCGGCGAGATCTGGCCGCAGGTGGCCAGCCGGTCGGCTACTCGCCTGCTCCTGGCTCCTGCTCGGCGTCGCAGCTCTCCAGATCTGGGCTAGGCGGCCTCCTGCTCGGCGAAATCTGGCGCGGCGGCGGCCTCGGTTGCTCGTGCTCGGTGAATCTGGAAAGGAAGTGCTGTTGGCCTGTTGCTGTGCTGTGCTGTTGTTGATGTTGGATTCTGCCATTCTGGGTATTTCTTGGTGGGCTTTGCTCTGCTGGTTGCTGCAATGTTGGTTATTTAGATATTGTATTGGCCCTTGTATGCGGCCCAATTTTGTTGGAATGATTTATTGGCCCAACTTTGCTGTTAATGACTTGCTTTGCTGTAATGTTTTCGGTGGCTCGGCCTCATCGAGAGACCGTGGCTCCGGCCGACGGTGGGTGGTGGCGCCCCAGCCGGAGGTAGGGGGGCTAGGGGGGTACCCATGCTCCGGCCGGTGGTAGGGTGGGCGCCAGCCCCCCTTGACCCACCGGTCGGTCCGCCACTGCAGCCCCTAGTGTCCACGTCGGAACGCCAGTGCGAGCGGTGCCTCGCAGATGTTCGGAGCAGCCAACAGAAGAAGGTTGGCTTCACTAACAAATAGCAGAGGGTATCCCTCGAAGAGTTGCGCTGTGGCGAAGGGTGCGTCTCTGGGTCTAATTTTTTTGGCTTCGATTTATTGATTTTTGGTTATGGTTTATAGTTTTTAAACTATTTGTAATAGAGTATAGAGTAACAGAAACTTACATGCGGTTTTGATCAATATAAATGAAGTCTCTACAGTATATACTGCAATCAACTTGTCGACCCCATTTTAAAAAACACTCCATTTGAAAACTAGTTACTATAGAAAAAAATCCCAAAATAGCTTCTAGAAGCTAAAAAGAAAAGACCCTTTATCAAGCATTTGAGGCTATCCACACACAACCCGCAAAGCCCCAAATTCTAGTGCGTGTGTCCACACATCTCACACGAAGCCCCAACGCATGGTGCATTCCTTGCGCTCCGTCGCTCACACCTCTTGTGCTCCGCCAGTGTCGCCGTTTGATTCCTCTCCTTCGGGTGACCAGACGAGGCGACTGAGAAGGCACCATTGTAAGTTCAAGCTTCATTATGTTGGTTTTGGTGATAATGACAAATACTTGTATGAGACTAATGTGTTTGATTGATTATGATATGGCTTAGTCTCATCTGGATAAAAAGGTGAAATCAAAGAGATTTACATTCGACACTTACATTCATTTATATCTTAGTGCATTTCTTAGATACAAAATATAGATTGAACTGCACCAAAAGTCTAAAATGAATATGTGCATATGATCTCATTATATATTCTTGTATGCACACATTTAGGGAGAGTTTACTCTATATTTTGTGATTTCATTAGTATTGATCTATGTTTCCTTTTTCACATACATTGGGATATCTACTTTGAAATAAATATCATTTGAGTATAGAAAACTTGTGTAGTTCATATATACTCACATTGAATCATATTGCTTTACGCTCAATTATTTGTGTATGGGACTAATATGATTATCAAGTGTTTGAAAGGTTTAGTCCCGGATGTTGATTGACTATGTGGAGATGCATGAAAAGATTGATAAAAAGATCAATATGGCTCGAGACAAAGATCAGCATGCATTTGAATTTAAAGTCTAAAGTCAATTGTGCTCTCTCAGGAAAATCGGTAGCACCGCACCCACCTGCGGTATTACCGCAATGCGGTAGTACAAATTTTTGTGCGGTATATTTTTTTTCAGAAAGCACCCTTAGTGGGACTTGGACTCATCATATGTTGGAGGCTTTATGTGTTGAAGGCCATCAAGAAGAGAAGATGACTTTATGTGTTGAAGGCCATCAAGAAGAGGAGATGCATCATGTGTTGATGAGCATCGTCAAGCTTCAAGAGAATGCTTAAGGCAAAGATATGACTAGCTATGGCTAAAAATATGTTGCTAGTTTTTTATCGGTCTTGGTGTTTGGTTGAAAGACCGGATTACTAGTATAGGTTTGCCGTACTATTAAGAGGGGTCTTGTCTAGTAGCTTGAGTCTCATCATGTGTTGATAGCTCAATCTTACTTACGCTAGCTCTCCATGGTATGATGCTATTATTTGCGAATGTGTTTTGCGAATAGTTGAGGCTCATGCATCTAATCCTTGCAACATGTGACTATACTTTGCAAATGTGTTTTACAAATGGTTGAAGTCCATGTACCTTTCCTTGTGGTATGACCTAAGTTTACAAATATGTTTTGCAAGTTGTTGGAGGTCATACAATGTCCCCTGGCATGGTCTAATATTATTTTTCTCGGACTTAGACCGTGATAGTGACTCCTTAGATCTCTTGTGTTTTCTGCATTGATCTAATGTGTTTGAGATCATGCAAATAGATGAGTTGTGTAGCCCTCTGAATAAGCTTTCCATAGAGTCTAAGATCACTCAATTTCGATATCGGAGTCAAAAGTTATGACCATTTTTCCGAGTGTTGTCTGTGCTGAAAAACAGATGTACGGTAATACCGCGATTTTTGCAGTAATACCGCACCCAACTGCAGTAATACCGTAAGTTACACTGCGGTAATACCGCAAATGCTGTGTAACGGCTATTTTTCTAGCCGTTAAAGTGGAGTGCGGTACTTATAACGGCGGTAGTTCCGATTTCTCTGATTTTTTCAAGGATTTGGCTCCAACGGCTAGTTTTTGTGTGTGGAGTATAAATACTCACTTGTGGTCGGTTGGAGAGTATTCTTTGGCACCTCATTTTACTCTATTGAGCTAGTGTAAGTCTCTCCACTCCATTGTGCATGTGTTGCACCTTATGAGCAAAAGAGAGAGGTCTCTAGTTGTATGTGTTGCATCTAGAGGTTGATTTAGCATCCACTTGAGCTTGTGTATTCGTTGCATGTGGTGAGAGTCAAGCAAGGGTTTGGCTTGTTACTCTTGGAGTTTGCCGACTCCTAAATGGCGTTGGTGGCATCGTGCGCGGTGATGTTCTTAAAGAAGGTTGTGAGAAGACCCGGCGTGTTGTGAAGATTGGAGCTCACCTACCCGGAGCGGGAAAGAGCTACCACTAGTGGATTTGAGGTGGAAGGCTTAATTCATGAAGTCGGTCCAATTCGTTTGGGCTTACCTCAACGTGGATTAGGGGAGATCGGCAAGTCTCCAAACACCACGGTAAAAAATAATCGTGTCAATTGTGGTTTGTTTACTTGTGCTCAATTTACATTCAAGTAATTTACATTCATAGAATTAAATTGATTGCTTGTCATTCTAGGATTGCAAACCTTTGACATAGGCATAGATTGTTAGTGCACTTAGACGAACCTAGTTATTTTATGTAATATTTGTGCTAAACCAATTTAAGTTAAGCTTCTGCATTATATACTTGGTTTAGACAAATAGATATTGTTTTAATTGTAAGATAATTTTTTAAGACCACCTATTCACCCCCTCTCTAGTCGGCCTCCTCGATCCTACAAGTGGTATCAGAGCTTGGTCTCTCATTTTATTAGGTTTCACCGTCTATAGAGTTAAAGAATGGCGACTAGTAATATAGTGCACCTAGATGACACACCTCTATTTGATGGCATCAATTATGATAATTGAAAAATCCGTATAATTTGTTATTTTAAGGCCATGAGCCCAAAAATATGGTGGATTGTAGATGTGGGCTTTTCTCCTCCATTGGATCCTCTTGCTCCAACAATTGAGGATGAGAAATGCTCATATCTCGACATTCAAGCAACTAATGCTTTATTTAGTGCTTTGAGTGTAGAGGTGTTCAATATAATATACAATCTTGAGAGTGCTCATGATATGTGGGCGAAAATTCGAGACAAATATGAAACGTCGACCTCAACCGATGAGGATTGCATACAAGAGTGGATGTCGGGAGAAGAATGTTCAACTTCTAGCTCCGACGATGAAGAATCCACTATTCCCTCCACATCAACTCGATGCTTCATGGCAGAAAGTAATAAGAAGGTATATAATGATAATGACAATGATGCACCTTCTTATGATGAATTGATGGATTTGTTAGAAGAGTTTAATGAATATCTTGAGAAGGAAAAAGCTAAATATAAGATTTTGAAGAATGGACATGTCTCTCTTCAAAATAATTATAATAAGCTAAAGGGAGAACATGAAATTCTTCTTCTCAAGAAATATTCTAAGCCTAAAGTGGATATAGGTATTACATGTGATTTATTAGATGATATGCCATGTATAGTTTCTATTCCTTGCATGTCATCTAAAGTTAGTATATTCACCTCGCGTGAGGATTTAATTGACATGCCTTGTTGTTCGCAATTAAATGCTTCTATTTCCTCTATGCATTGGAATACTAACATTGTAGAGGAAAATAATGAGTTCAAGGCCCAAGTCACAATATTAAAAAATGACTTAGAGAAGTGCTATAAAGGGAATGCCTCTCTTGATGATATCTTGAGCAAACAACGAAACTTGAATGACAAGAGAAGTATTGGCTTCATCTCCAAGAAGGAGAATAGCAAGACAGCACAATGCAAGACACACGAAGAATATCAAGTGCCTTGGTTGTAATAAGACGGGTCATTTCGCCTTTAAGTGCCCCAATAAGGTAGATGACAAGAAAAGGTCATTAATGAAGAAGCAAACTGGCAATGAGCAAGATAAAAAGATAAGAAGGGGTAACAAATGTCAAACTTGCTATAATTGCCGAGAAAAGGGACATCTTAGTAAGGATTATCCCAAAAGTATCACTCCTAAGCCTATTATCTATAATGAATGCTATTTGCTTAGGAAGGATAAATATGGCAATATGTTTGCTAAAAATGTTAGTTCACAAAATTTTAATGTTAGGGCTATTTGGGTGCCCAAATCTATTGTAACTAACATTCATGGACCCAACCAAGTTTTGGGTACCAAAATGCGCTTAAAGGCTTAATAGGTACTTGGAGAGGCATTGAAGGTTTGGCTCATTCATAAATAGGTGAATTCCACCATATGCAAAATGGGAGCCAAGTTTGAGGATAATCATTCCATATCAAGAACCAATGCCATCTCGGTAACAAGTATTTACATTTGAGATATAATTAGCCCTTGCCATGTGTAGGTTGCATCTGTGAAAAATTATTTTAAAAGGGTGCTCTTGCTCTTGTTCTAGAAGTTCATTATTGTAATCATGAGCAAGATGTATGTGGCATATTAAGGAGGAGGGCTAAATCATAATCATATATATCACATCCCTAAGTGTGCCTAAATTAATTAAGTGCTAATATTGATTTTGAAAAGTTAAGCCATTTAGCCAAAAGTCAAAAACTTTGAAATTATTAGCATATCCTTGAAAAACTAGTTGAAAAATGTATATAATGCATTTCAAGGGTTTTCCAAATGTTTTAGCTTTAGAAAAACTTATTTCAAGTAAAAATGAGTTTTTGACTCAAAACTAGCTATGTAGTATCTTGTTTTAGGTTTAAACTCAAGAATTTACCAAAATCAATTCTAAAAAGAATTTGAAAATAAGTTCAATTCCAAAAACCTAGAGTTGGCTATTTCAAATTTTATTGGTTTTCAAAAGTTTTTCAAAAAGCCAACCAATCAAAAATTATTTGGATTTGAAACTCGTCCAAAATCTTAAGTTAACATAAGTGGTCACAATCTAGCACTTATGTGAATTTTGCCATTTGAGCTAAAACTATTAACATATATTGGCTCATAAGGGTATTTATATCTCATACATGAAATTGAATGCCCAAAATGCCCTATAACGCTCATTCTTGCAATATTGAAAAGTCTATTGAAAATGAGCTTATTTTTGAAAAATAAAAGCCTTATTTCTTAAAATCTATATTCAAATGAATTTTAATCTTGGAATATAGTTGGAAATGCTCCACAAGTGGTTTATGTTTTTTTGTGAAAAACTTTGGAGTAAGGTACAACATTATAACCTTTATTCTCCTCTAAAATCCATCTATTGGCATGCTTCCAGAAAAATCGGTACTACCGGTAGTAACTGCGGTACTTCCGCTTTGCGGTACTACCAGAAGTCAAACTACGGTACTACCGTATTTTCTGAAAAATGGCTGATTTGTTCAGAATTTGTTAATTCCAATTCTCTCAGCCATTCTCTTTGCCTAAGTCAAGTTGATCCTTCTATCCTTATTAGCTACACTCTAATATTTCTTGACTCCATATGCCAATTTACTCCTTATGCTTCTATCATAAAATGGCATTCTCTCTAAAGAGCCAGCTCTTTTTATCATCTTGTCCTCGGCATGAACTTCACGCTAATCTTCTCAATTCATATCTGTAATATCCCAAAAGTCTATCGATTAATAATTGTTGTTTGTAGAGAGGTACCTTAAAGGAAAGAGTGAAATAATGAGTATTTGGGGGCTTTTCTGAATTTTTTCAGGGCAACCTGGGCCTGGGCCTTGGCCCAAGGGAAATCCGGCCTAGAGGGGGGAGGCGCCCACCCTCTCCAACCCTAGCCGCCCCTCCCAGCCCCTTGCGCGCCCCCTCCAGCAGCCCTTCCCCTCCCCCATTGAAGCGCAAGGCAATTGGATCCGGAGGAAGGGAAGAGGAAGGAAAAAAGCGGGGAAAGGGAGAAGTGCAGGAGTTCGTAGGGCATTCATCGCAGTCTACAACGATTCGTCAAAGGTAATCCCCGTTGTTCCCCAATTGGAGGCATCTTTTTGGTAGTTGTTTCAATATCGGTATTCTGGACTGCTAGGGCAGATTTCGTTGGACGACTATTTTGGGGTAGTTTTGTAGGGATTCAGATCTAGACTTCTCCTAGAGAGTTGTAGAGGACGTCGTTATCTTTCCATGAAGTGCTAGAACGCGTTGATCGGACTTTTGTAGCAGAAGTTATGACTTTTTCTTGTAAGACTATTCTGCAGATCAGGAGATTTCTGTTAGATTTTGGTAGATTGGATTGGGCGATTAGAAAACGGGTGAATCAGAGGGTCTCCATGTTATGAAAGTTGTATATAATTGTATTAGCTTTCCAAGAAGGTCAAGAAATTATGATTCGGACTCTCGGGCTGGAAGTTATGGCATTTTTAGTGCTCTGTCCAGAGAACCCGATATGAAACTAATATTTTAGAAAATTGGATGGTGCGGGAAGAAGATGGCCAAATCAGGTAAGCTCACCAACTAGGTTTAGTCAGATAATTTAATTATCTTTCCAGTAAGTCAAAGAACACCCTATTCGGACTCCTGTACCAATAGATATGAATTTTTGAAGTTGACTGTCTGCAGAGGTAGGCGGGTTGACTTGTAGGATTTGGGAATTGGAACCGAGATAGATGAATTTACTAGTTTGTGTTTGTTTTTATTTGGGCAAAGGTCCTCTACTGGTATCTTAGCAAATATTATAATTATTATTCAGGTGGAGGACAGATCTCAGAGGCGGCACCTTCTGCACGTTCCCCGTTTTCTCGCGGTTAAGGCAAGTATAATGATGGTTTAAAAAATTGATAGTGTGGAAGGTCGATGTTTGATCTATAGTATGAATATATGTGTGTTCATGGCTGTGGGAAGGATGTATTGGTGCTGTTTATGGATGATTGCAATTTACAGTGTTCATGAGTATTTTATTGAGAATGTGAATGCAAGATTTATTTTATTGAGACATTCACACATATGCATCATGTTGATTTATTGAAGTCTTGGTCACGAGATGACTAAGCGCCGAGATCCCTGTCATGTTGATGACATGATGGGCTAAAGGTCCCTATACTTGTGGAGTATGGGAAATTGGTCCCTGTACCAGGTGGTACAGGCATGGGTGTGCATCGACGGATGCACACTTTGCATTACCGGTAAAATGCAAAACAGAAAGAGATAAAGAGATTTTTGATCATCTTGCACAGCATGACTTGTTTATATGGTTGATGGATGGATTTGTGAAGTGATGTTTATAAATGTACTTGTTACTATCTATTATATTTGCTGAGTCATTGGACTCACTCTTGCTATTGTTGTATTTTTTTAGGTACCATTATGAGATCGGCATGCATAGGGAAAAGAACCAATTAGTATTGTTGCACTTTGCACGGTCTATCCACAATGGAAGAGAAAATAAAATAAACTGCTATTTGCTTGAATTACTTAAGTAGTAAAGGATTATTGATTGTTGGATTTAAATTGTAATAGAGGATTAGAATTCTTTATGATGTTTCTCTTCTTTATTTAATTGTTATAACTATGAATGCTTTAGAAACCTTAAACCATTTTGCTTAGATTTTATTATATTCTTGATGTCATTCATTTCTTCTATTTATGCTTGTTGCAACCTTTGTCTTGAACTACAATACAGGAGAGGTTCTGCCGAATTCTTTTGTGTTTGGCGTAGTTAGTTTATCTTTGTTTATTTCTAGATTGGTAGCATTCTGGGTCATTGCTTGACTGGGGTGTTACAATATCCTTCTCATCTTGGTAAGCAAATCTCTCTTAACCAAGCTGTTCACATATATGATATCATTGATTTCCAAGTAATGTCATCTTACAAGTGGTATCTACTCTTTTGACTTGGTATCTAATCTTTTCTCTTGCCGAGCAAAATCTTTTCTCAACCAAGCTCTTTCAAAATATCTTTTCAATATGGTATCTACCTTTACAAGTGGTATCCCCCTTCAAAACTTATCAAATGGTATCAAGAGGAAATCGTTGAAGATCTTTCAAGATTATTTCAAATGGTTGACAAGTAATCTACAAGAAGTACCTTAAGTATTCAAAAAGGATTTAAAAGAGGTACTCACAAGCGATATCAAGTTTTCTACAATTGGAATTAATTATACTTGGTATCATTTATGTTCACAAGTATTTCACAAGTAGTATCTTATGTCATCACAAGTGGTATAAAAGTTAAAGTGATATATGGTTTTCACGAAAAGACAAGATAATCACAAAAAGGATGGAAGCACCAATTATGGACAAAATGTTTGCAAGTGGTATCCTTGAGTTTTGGTGCAAGATAACATAAGGAGAGAAAGTATCGAAAAGGAAAATAGAGAAGAGTCTTTTGTGTGTCAAAGGAAAAAGAAAGAAGTACTAAGTGGACCCTTTGTGTAAGGGAGAGTATAAAAAGGGGAGTTTTTCTTTCTAAAAGCAAATATATAGTATTTTAGATTACTAAAGCAAAAGGGGTAAAGTATTAATATTGAATAATATATTTTACCTACTTTGCCAAAATATTTCATGGATCTTGAGAGTGAATGTATTTCATTCTCATTTGCTTGATTTGGTATCCATGGAGTGAAAATCCAATAATATACAAGTTTAACTCTTTTCAAAAGGCCTCTTTGACCAAAAGTCAAAATTTCTGTTCAAAATACTCAAATCTGTGAAAAACTATATAAAAGAACTTAAATATGTATTCAAATGATTTTCAACGCTTTTGGAGTAAAAATTTCTATTTTAGAAACAAAATAGCAAATTTGGCCTCAAATAGATCTTATATGACCTTCTTTTTGAATAAAAAGACATATTTTCATAAATCAAAATCTATTGAGTTTTTAAAAAGGTTGTCAACACCAAACTCATTGGGTTGGTCATTTTAAACATTTATCTAGTACAAAGGTTTTACAAAAGACCAACCGTCGAAAAATTATATTCGTTTGAATCTCATCCAAAAACTATAATTGACCCAAAATGACCTATTCTTGCATATAATGAGTTTAGCTATTTGAGCAAGATTTCTTTGTGTATTTTGCTTAAAATAGTATTTATAACTCATATGAAGCTAACAAAGCAAAATACTCCTTGGAAATCGAATTTGTTTAGATTTTAAACTCTTGAAGCAAAATCAATCCATTCTTATGCACACAATGTGCATTTTACCATATCTTTTGAAAGAAAAATTCCTTTATCAAAAATTCCTTTTGGAAAATAATTTAATTAGTCCTAAGTTGAAATCGGGAAATAAAAGATTTAAACTTCATTTGAAAGGATTTTGTATTTCGCCTTTCTTTTTTGCAAAAAGTTTATAAAGAAAGATCAATTTAGTACAACTTTTGAATGAAGACTCCTTTTTAAAAAATTCTTATTTGAAAAGGTCAACAATAGCATAAAGTTCATATCTGCAAAATTTGAAAATATTTCAAGTTAATTTGAAAAAGTTTTGACCTTTTCTCTCTTTGGCAAATTGCTGAAAATTTAGAAAAGGCATGACTTTGAGCAGATTTGTGATTTTCATATCTTTTAGTGTGCTCATAATCTGAGGTAGCTACAATTATGACTTTTGATCCACCGTTGTTTATATATAATGACAAATTTTCTCAGAATCATTGGACGTTTGTATGTCAATTTTTCAGCTAGCTTTTGAAGCTTAAATGAAATGTCAAAGTCTGAAAATCTGCAACTTCTATTGGAATTTCCAAGCCTTCAAGGATGCTATCAAGAGTAAGATTTTTGAATATGTTTCAAATATCTTTTCAAGTAAGTAATCAAATTCCAAAATCGGTCATATATATTTATTTTCATACTTTTATGACCACATTAAGATGAATTAATTGATACCAAGCTCCATGTGTTGGATAAAATATCAAATGAGGGAGAATATGCAATCTATTAAGTTAAATAATTTGATATCAAGCTCCATATGTTGAAAACCTTTATTTTGGTAAAATTTGCTATTTTCCTTACTTTTTGATGATAAATGCGAAAAGGGGGAGAAATATTAAATCATAGCATTGATATAAAGAGGGGGAGACTTGAATTGATAAAAAATGGGGAGAAATATGCTTCAAACTTGAACAATGCCAAAAAGGGGATTTCACCAATAGTCCTTAATTTGCTATCATATGTTCATTTTTTTTCCAAATGCTATTATTGTTAATGAGTTTGTCATTCATCACCAAAAAGGGGGAAATTGTAAGTTCAAGCTCCATTATATTGGTTTTGGTGATAATGACAAATACTTGTATGAGACTAATGTGTTTGATTGATTATGATATGGCTTAGTCTTATTTGGATAAAAAGGTGAAATCTAATAGGTTTGCATTCGAAACTTACATTCATTTACATCTTAGTGTATTCCTTGGATACAAAATATAGATTAAACTACACCAAAAGTCTAAAATGAATATGTGCATATGATCTCATTATATATTCTTGTATGCGCATATTTAGGGGGAGTTCTCTCTATATTTTGTGATTTCATTAGTATTGATCCATATTTCTTTTTTCATATACATTGGGATATCTACTTTGAAATATATTATTTGAGTATATAAAACTTGTGTAGTTCATATATACTCACATTGAATCATATTGCTTTACGCTCAATTATTTGTGTATGGGACTAATGTGATTATCAAGTGTTTGAAAGGTTTAGTCCAAGATGTTGATTGACTATGTGGATATGCATGAAAAGATTGATAAGAAGATCAATATGGTTCGAGACAAAGGTCAGCATGCATTTGAATTTAAAGTCTAAAGTCAATTGTGCTCTCTCAGGAAAATCGGTAGCACCGCACCCACCTGCGGTATTACCACAATGCTGTAGTACCGGCGTGTAAACAGCGGTATTACCGCAGTGCGGTAATACCGATTTTTGTGCGGTATGTTTTTTCTAGAGAGCACCCTTGGTGGGACTTGGACTCACTGAAATCAGTAGTACCGGATTTTCTACGGTGGAACTACCGTAGTGCGGTAGTACCGCACAGATCAGCGGAACTACCGATGATCGGTAGTACCGGCATCCTGAGCGGTACTACCGGAGAGCGGTAATACCGCACTTATAACGGTGGTAATACTGCATTTTGAGTTTAAATTTTTATTTTAAATAATTTGCAATTGTGGTGGTTATCATCAATTACCAAAGGGAAGATTGAAGAATCTAGATACACCATTATGAGTTAATGGTATGTTTTAGGAATTAATGATAATCACATTATGAGACTAATATTTTCCATGAGTTGGATGAATAGGTTATGTTCCATGATGATGAAGACTTTGGATGGCTTCATATGTTGAAGATTATCGAGTAAGAGTTCAGGATGGAAGATGACTTTATGTGTTGAAGGCCATCAAGAAGAGAAGATGACTTCATGTGTTGAAGGCCATCAAGAAGAGGAGATGCATCATGTGTTGATGAGCATCGTCAAGCTTCAAGAGAATGCTTATGGCAAAGGTCTGACTAGGTAGGGCTAAGGATGTGTTGCTAGTCTTTTACTGGTCTTGGTGTTTGGTTGGAAGACCGGATTGCTAGTATAGGATTGCCGCACTATTAAGAGGGGTCTTGTTTTGTAGCTTGAGTCTCATCATGTATTGATAGCTCAATCTTACTTACGCTAGCTCTCCATGGTATGATGCTATTATTTGCAAATGTGTTTTACGAATAGTTGAGGCTCATGCATCTAATCCTTGTAACATGTGACTATACTTTACAAATATGTTTTGCAAATGGTTGAAATCCATGTATATTTCCTTGTGGTATGACTTAAGTTTGCAAATGTGTTTTGCAAATTGTTGGAGGTCATACAATGTCCCTTGGCATGGTCTAATATTATTTTTCTCAGACTTCGACTGTGATAGTGACTTCTTGGATCTCTTGTCTTTTTTGCATTGATATAATGTGTTTGAGATCATGCAAATAGATGGGTTGTGTAGCTCTTTGAATAAGCTTTCCATAGAGTCCAAGATCACTCAATTCCGACATCAGAGTCAAAAGTTATGACCGTTTTCCCGAGTGCTGTCTGTGCTGAACAACAGAGGTGCGGTAATATTGCGATTTTTGCAGTAATACCGCACCGAACTGCGGTATTACCGTAAGTTACACTACGGTAATACCGCAAATGCTGAGTAACGGCTATTTTTCTAGCTGTTAAAGTGGAGTGCGGTAATACCGCACTTATAACGGCGGTAGTACCGATTTCTCTGATTTTTTTCAGGGATTTGGCTCCAATGTGATGAAGGGGTTTGCCCGATCTTCCGATGAGAAGGATAAATTTGATTTGATATGATGTTGACGAAGAGGCTACTTGACCAAGACGACCAAACGGAGTTTTTATGCAAAAGTTATGCACATTTGAAGTCTGTCCTGTCGGGGTGACTCCGAATTGATCCGGAGGACGAATTGAATTCCAAAATGTATCCCACTTGAACTCTTGCTTGAATTGATCTAAAAATGACATCGTGACCTTGAGCAAGAGTTAGGGAAGGTGTTGACTTGGTCTTGATATATTGGTCAGCTTCCCTTTAGGTGGACCCCAACCACGAGCGCATAGCGTTGATGCAATTCTCCTTATATAGCTAGACAAAAATACATTTTCATCTTTAGATAGCATCATATTCTCAATTAAAATAAATTAAAACCGAAGAAACGAATTCACCATTTGTTTATTCTTGGGAGCCTTGGTTGTATGAGTATGTGGCGTGGTCACATCATCCTCCCCTTCTTGAAAGAAAACCGTCATCGGTTTTAATAGATGTGTATAGGGAAATTCTTTTTCGGTGCAAATAGAGAAATGGTTGTGGTGTATGGAAGCAGCCCACAACACTCCCTTTCTTGAAAGGTTTCCTGTAGCTTACAAATAGCAGTAGATAAACTAGAAATAATAAGGTTAGTGCCGTTAGTTTTCTCTACATGATTGTGTTCCTCCTCCAAAGTTGAACCCTTTCAGTTTAGAATTTATCCAAATTCGATGAACCATATAATTTCCCTTTTCATCATACTCGCCTATTAAGTAAAATTTATAACAAAATAATAAAAGCGAATTGGGAATCTCAAATAACTTCTTTGTTAGACAACTCAGTTCACAAGGATGATCAATCTCAATATAACCGAAAGTATGCGAAGAAGAAATTTCATTCAGCTTATCTCTAGTATAGATCAATTGCATATTGACAAAATCAAAACCATTTATTTCAGCATATGGATTTAAAATTAAAATAGAAGAATCAGGTTTAACTTCTGGTTGTGGCAAAGATATATGTAAGAAATTAGCACACAACTTATTATCAATGCAGTTGGAATTTTGTACTTGAAACATGTATATGTCAGAATTACTTTTCACAATGTTTTACGCTAATGTAGCCTGAACAGTGGACAATAGTTGTTCTTCACAGGCATACTCACCTTGAGTGATGATAGCACCATTATATTTACCTTTTTGGCTCTACTCATATGATGTAGGGGCATCCATCATCTCATCTTCCTTCTCAAGTAATGGAGTCGGTAGCTCAAGTAACACATTCTTCTTTTTCACATAATTCTCAATTTGCTGCAAGTTGTTAGTCACAGAAAAAGGCACAACCACATATTTGCTCTCATGTGTCCTATTATCAAATATTCTCAATTTTTTCTCAATCTGACTCTCAATCTTACAAGCAAGTATAAATAAATGAGAGAGAGAATTATATTCTTTGTGAACAAGAATGTCCTGAATTTCCTGATTAAGGCCACTTAAGAATCTATTCTCTGTAGTTTCAGCATGTTCTTCTAAGCCACTTCGCAACAAACGAGTTTTCAATTCATGATAGTATTCTCTTACAGTTCTACTACATTGTCTTAAATGTTGCAATCTAGCTAGCAAATAATCAGCATGAGTTTTCAGAACAAATTCATCTCTCAAAAGTTTCTTCAATGCATTCTAAGTTTGAGGTACTCTACCGTGTCTACCAAGATACTCCCAGCAAGTTATTGCATTATCAATGAAAACACTAGTGGCAGCTCTAATCTTTTGCCTATCCGACCAATCATAATATTCAAATTCTTTATCTAATGCTATCTCCCAGTCAATATAGACATCAGGATCAAATTTACCAGCAAAGAATGGAAAAGCATACTTGACTTTAGTTAATGCATCATCATCCTCATTTGGAGATGAACAGTTCAGAGGAAACAGTGCACGTCGAGTAGCTGGGGATGAACGTTTATCAAGGTTCTCAACTCTGTTATTAATGGTGGTGAGAGTCTTATTAAGCCGATCTAACACGTTGTTGGTCTCACGAAAATTTTTATTATGTGATCTTGAACCTGTCATGGTTAGTAGAAAACAAGAAAATACACGAGAATTATGTAAGTCCCTATAAACTACTAGAAAGTGGAGCTTGACAAGTCACACATCTCTCAAACTCTTACTAAGCTCTTACAAGTTCTTACCAATGCAAACAAGTGGCGCAACCGATGGCTGGTTCGTGATAGTCCAGACTTGAGTGATGTGTATAGCGATTGCCAGTATGTCAAAGCCTGTAACGGTTAGTAGTAGGTGTATCTTGGAAGGCTCTAGACATGTAGCAATGGATAATAATCGGTTAATTTCAGAAATTATATGGAATTGAATTATAGTTCGTATTTAGCACTTAGCCTTATGTTGCTGACCAAAGAAGGATAGATGAAGGCTAATACAAGTGTATATCCAAGTATAGGAGTGGTAGACACAAGATAATTTAATTGAATGCAATTGGAAGTGGGAAGCACAAGTATTTACCCAAATATGAGAACCGACAGAAAAATTCGCACAAAAATCACAAGTGCAGATTGTTACAGATTCAATCCAGAAATTTGGGTTCAATTGCACCGCAGATATCTTTTAAACAACTTTATGGGATGAAGCGAAATTTTAGGGGCAGTTAGATATGGAAGATATGGATCTAATGGCGGTGGTTTCATGCAAAAAATATATCGGAAACAAAAGTTATGGTATTTTTGGTGGCGGCTGCACAAGAGGGAGTCTTCTGGCCGAGAAATGAGAATTAGGGTTTGATGTGTTCATGATGGTTTTAAACGTGGGGATTTTTTTTGGAGTTTTAGGGGATTAAGAATATGACCAGCAACAAGACAAAGATAAAACGGATATAAATTTAATTTAGCAAATCGAAACTAACAAATTAAAAGGCACGACGGGGTTTGGATAGTGGAAATTAACTCTTTTTATAGGGCAATTTTCTGGTTATATGTATGAAAAACAAATCTAAAACTAAAATCTCACCGGGCAATCTGTGCTCTGATACCAACTAATGAAGGGGTTTGTCCGATCTTCCGATGAGAAGGATAAATTCGATTTGATATGACGTTGACGAAGAGACTACTTGACCGAGATGTCCAAGTCCGTCCTGTAATCGCTATACCACACCCTAGTCGATATCAACCGCGCCAAGAATGCAGTTGACCTGAACACGAGGTTCAATTTCTGTAAGCAATCGAAAAACAAGCAAGAACAAGAGAAAGAGCAATCTTATTGCAAATATGACTGAGGAACACAAAGGGGTTGAGGCCTGCAATCGCAGTTGTTGGTCTAGTCGACACAAGAACACACGATAAAGTTTCACAGTGAAAAACTAATCTAAATAAACCTGAGTTACTTGGCCAATTGAGCCTCTATTTATAGAGATACGCAGGTCCTTGCATATGGAAAGTGCTTAACACATGAAAAGTATTCAAATCATATCTGATTCTATCTCTGTTACCAAATCCAAAAATTATTTTATTGATTGCGTCGCACACAAAAGGAATTTTGGGATGGGGCCAGATCCGTTAGAAAGAGGACGAAATAAGCTTTCCATGCTGTACTCATACATTCTATTTGGACTTTTGATGCGAAATCTATGAGCATTTAAAGTTAGTCATGTCAGGCTG
Organism: Melocanna baccifera; assembly: GCA_036346265.1. Lineage (NCBI taxonomy): Eukaryota > Viridiplantae > Streptophyta > Magnoliopsida > Poales > Poaceae > Melocanna > Melocanna baccifera. Next base: position 14,747,165 of record CM070691.1, on the reverse strand, counting down.
AGTCAGCGTTGGTTTGTTTTGATGATTCCAATGCACACAGAACGAATTTGGAGGTGGGGCCAAATCCATTGGAAAGTGGACGAGCTCATCTTTCTTTGCTGTACTTGTACACCTCAAACGGAGTTTTTATGCAAAAGTTATGCACATTTGAAGTCCGACCTGTCAGGGTGACTGCGAATTGATCCGAAGGCCAAATTGAATTCCAAAATGTGTCCCACTTGAACTCTTATTTGAATTGATCCAAAAGTGACGTGGTGACCTTGAGCAAGAGTTGGGGAAGGTGTTGACTTGGTCTTGATATATTGGTCGGCTTCCCTTTAGGTGGACCCCAACCACGAGCGCATAGCGTTGATGCAATCCTCCTTATACAGCTAGACAAAAATACATTTTCATCTTTAGATAGCATCATATTCTCAATTAAAATAAATTGAAACCGAAGAAACGAATTCACCATTTATTTATTCTTAGGAGTTGTATGAGTATGTGGCGTGGTCACATCACAACGGCTAGTTTTTGTGTGTGGAGTATAAATACTCACTTATGGCCGGTTGGAGAGTATTCCTTGGCACCTCATTTTACTCCCTTGAGCTAGTGTAAGTCTCTCCACTCCATTGTGCATGTGTTGCACCTTGTGAGCAAAAGAGAGAGGTCTCTAGTTGCATGTGTTGCATCTAGAGATGGATTTAGCATCCACTTGAGCTTGTGCATTCGTTGCATGTGGTGAGAGTCAAGTATGAAGCTTAGCTTGTTATTCTTGAAGTTTGCCGACTTCTAGATAGTGTTGGAGGCGTCATGCACGATTATCTTCTCAAAAAAGGTTGTGAGAAGACCCGGCGTGTTGTGAAGGTTGGAGCTCACCTATCCGGAGCGGGAAAGAGCTACCACTAGTGGATTTGAGGTGGAAGGCTTAATTCGTGGAGCCGGTCCAATTCGTTTGGGCTTACCTCAACGTGGATTAGGGGAGATCGGCAAGTCTCCAAACACCACGGTAAAATGTAATCGTGTCAATTGTGGTTTGTTTACTTGTGCTCAATTTACATTCAAGTAATTTACATTCATAGAATTTAATTGATTGCTTTTCGTATTAGGATTGCAAACCTTTGACATATGCATAGATTGTTGGTGCACTTAGGCGAACCTAGTTGTTTTATGTAATATTTGTGCTAAACCAATTTAAGTTAAGCTTCCGTATTATATACTTGGTTTAGACAAATAGATATTATTTTAATTGTAAGATAATTTTTTAAGACCGCCTATTTACCCCTTCTAGTCGGCCTCCTCGATCCTACAACCATCATTGATTGGCGAATGACTATTGGATCTCCAATGGCAATGGCCAAGACGGTAGCGGCGGCCAGATCTGGACGACAGTGAGTGGATCCAGCCGAATCCCGATGGTTCCCAACGTCGCATGACCCTCCGTTTAGACAAATAGATATTGTTTTAATTGTAAGATAATTTTTTAAGACCGTCTATTCACCCCTGCTTTAGTCGGCCTCCTCGATCCTACAACCATCATTGATTAGCGAATGACTATTGGATCTCCAATGGCAACGGCCAAGACGGTAGCGGCGGCCAGATCTGGACGACAGTGAGTGGATCCGGTCGAATCCCGATGGTTCCCGACGTCGCATGACCCTCCGTTTAGAAGACAACGACAAGCTGTGGCGGACGATGACGATGAGCGTCGATTGGCAACGGTTGACAATGAAAATCAACTAAAGAGGACGTGGGGAGGTGATTGGTGTGAACTACGGTGATTTGGGTGGCACTCAGCGGCGACAGAGTAGCAAGGGGAGGGGAGGGGAGGGGAGGGGTGTGGAAAGCGACGTTAGGATGGTGAATCCATCCGGTATTTGGGTTGGTTGAAAATTTTTGCAAGTAGTTGAAGCTACCACTTCATGCCGGCATGAATTTGCAAGGGGAAATTTTTTTTGTAATAACTTTAGTTTATGTGAAGGCATTCTCTGAGTTCTCTCTCCTCAAACCACATCTTGCTGTAGCCTCTACTATGAGGGCATCCACAATATTTGGAGGCTGCATAGTCTCTAAATTGGGACCCGGAGACAGCTTTTAACCTTATTAATTTTATCTACAATGTGTAATATTCGTATTGCCTCTAAGGTGGACTCAGCAAATTAGAAAAAAATCTCTCTTCCCACTATCCAAACCTCTCTGATAAGAGAGCTCATTTCGAATATTTTAGTCTAAGAAGACTATCTCCAAGCCTGAAGGTGATGCCAGCATTTAGCTTTTGGAGGCCAATCTTTATAATGTATGAAGGTAGCCTTGAAGGCTATCTCTATTCTCTTAAAATCTATTATAGCCTAACACTGCTGGTGCTCTCATTCCCTCTGGAAACCGATCAAACTGTGAGATGAAGAGAAGACAGTCGCCTGTAGAACTCAGGGTTTGGGTTGGCTGACTGCCCTGACGAACTCATTTGATATGTAGTAGCATTTGCTAATCACGATCAGATGGGAGTCGCATTGAGTTCAACCTGGAGGTATTGCAAGTGGGCAATTAATAGTACCTCTGTTCTAAGGCACCGTAAGAATGATGTTATACTGGGCTGCAAGAAAAGCTCGACTTGTTTTCCCAGCTCGACTCGAAAGGTAATGGATGGTTCGTGTATCTTTTGGAGCTCCCATCAAAATGGTCTAGGATCTGTTTGGTAGAGCTTTACTTCTCAAATTTTCAACTTGAGCTTTCACTTCTTTGAGGATCCACCCTGCTGAAAATATAGAGTTGTCTTAGAAAAGCATTTGCCTAGGAGAATGGCTATAAAACTCTAAAAGAGAGGATTATACACAGATAGACGATATTGTCCCTGGTTGTAATATTTATTTGTGTCTTATTCCTTTTGTACTTGCACGCAAATTCTGAATATTTTTTAAAATATTTCTCAGGACTAAGATAATTTAAATGCGATATCACAGGGAATTTTTAAAAATAAATAATTTTAATTCTGAATTATAGTTTTATACCTGCTTTTTTACAATTTTGATCATATATCATCTAACCGTTGGATGACACATGGCCAAGCCGCGTAACTATTGGGCAACTAGACCCTGTTGCCCAACCGTTGGGCGACAATGCCCATAGTCACCCAACTGTTAGGTGACTAGACCCTAGTCGCCCAATGGTTGAGCGATTTTTTAAAAATGTAATTATTTTATTAATCTGACAGAAATAATTGTGGGGGTGAGGGATAAATGACAATTGTTGTAGTGCAAATTTTGTTTGTAATTTGTATTTTTTTGAAATAAAAGGGTAGACAATGTCGATTGATCCTTTTGTGATTTTTGTAGATTGTATACGGTACGAAATCTATTAGACTGCAATAACATTTTACACAGTGAAATCTATTAGTTGTATATTGTTATAGTGCGATAAATTTTCTGAAGAATTTTGTGAGAACGCTTAAGATAGCAATGATTAGTAAGTAGAAAGGTAAGCGATATTCGGATGCAACAGAAAATTCATACACGGAGGAAAACAAAGCAAAATATGTACACAACGAAAAAAATACACAAAGCAGGAGGAAGACCCACTACTCGCTACTAGCTACACCACCCGCAGTACCTCCTCTATTGTCGCCATGTCCCGCCCCAGTCGGTGCCCGCCCGTAGAGCCTCGTTTGGCCTTCCTCAGCATGGGGTGTCGACGCCTCGACAGGGTGAGGCGGTCAGAAGCTCTGCTGACCCGTGCTCCCAATGCCTTGGGGGTGGACTGCACCTGTGGCTGCGTGGGAACTGGCGCATTGCTGAGCTGCGACCTGGAAAGGACCTCCGTCGGGTCATCCGCGAGGTAGTTGCCCACATCCACCAGGAGATCCTTGTGGGGGATAGCTCAGCTCTTGGCTGTTGCGACGTACCTACAGGATAGGTATTGTTTATTCGTGCACTATATCAATGCAAAAAACCTTTAAGAGATGAAATGTATCTTCCGCGTGGCCACATGTCGCCCAGCCGTTGGGTGACTAGCTCAAGTCGTCCAACGGTTGACAACATATGGTCAAAACTGCAAAAAAAAATATATAAAAAATTGGTATAAAACTGTAATTTAGAATTAAAAATTGGTTATTAAAAAAATTCATACCACATGAATGTACTCCCTTCATCCTGCAATATAAGTCCAAGACTACCATAGCACAGGATAAGGAAACATTAAATCTAAGAAAGAGTTAATATCATTAGACCATACATACCCTTATAAAAAATATTGCATTAATTATATTCTGATTCCCTCAATGGACTTATATTATAGGATGTTGTTTCTCAAGAAGAGGTACTTATATTGCGGCACAAAGGGAGTATATGGATGAGACAAATTTGCACCATAGAAATAAAGACCGATTATAGTTAGCATTTTACTAAAGTTTAAACTTGGTAGCATAGATTTACATAGAAGTGCTACAAAGGACAAAAGACTGCAAAATATCCTAACTTTCAATGTGGCAAGCATCCACATTGAACAATTGCCCTTGCAATGTCATTACATAACCAATATATTGACTTCTAGGTTGTCAGAATTATGATTTTGAATCGAATTAGAGGTTCGTTTGACAGGATCGCGAGTCGTAGGATATAAGATCCTTTCTGATTCTACCAAAGAAATATTTTTTAAAAAAGTCTACCATGTGTTTCAACACTATTACATTTTTAACATTATACTTTTAGAACTTTTTTAAAAATAATGTAGTGCAAAGGAATGATCATTTGTTATTTATACAAATTATAATGGATATGAAGAGATAAAAAGCAAAAAATTTACAAATAAAAGGACATATACAAGTAATTATTATAATAAATCGTTAGAATCAGGTATGATCGTATGAAAATTCTGATCACGTAAATTAAGAGTCCACATAGGATTGGATTGGTCTAATCAATCTAGGGTCGTAGAGTCATACGATCGTATGACTAAATCGAGATACATTGACACATCCTATACTTCTAGACGGCAAATTTGTAACTATGGTGGCTGCGCACGGATCGAGTCCCTGGTTGGTCCTCGAAAATGAACTAGAGGTTGCTCTGTTCCTCAAGTGATCCAAATTCTATAAAAGTTGGAGCAGGGGGCATTCGGCTGGAGTCCAGGTACTTCGGTTGATAATCCTGGAGTTGGAGCCCTGCCAAATAGATCCTAAGTCAATTTAAGCTTAGTCTAACTCACTCGATTTTAGCTCGATACAACTCACATTCTAATACATCTCCTGTATATGTAGAAAATAAATCAGGATGTTTGGTTACCATGTGCATTGCAATGAGAGTAGTAGATTTTTATCTACCCATACTTGTCATGTGGAACTAACACCATTAGTCACGCCGATGCCCAAATTACCCTATGCAGTTGCATGTCATTTTCATTATTTATATTAGGCTCGAGACTGGCTCGACGTCCACTCAAGTTCGTTACATGCCGAGTACGAGAGCACTTTCTAGCTCACTTGGTTTTTAACACGAGCAGAGGTGATTTTAGTCTAGCTGGCTTGAAACTGACTCATTTACAACTGTAGTTTTATAACTTGCTGAACAAGTTTTTTTTTGTCAGTTTTGCCATCAGATACCTACTTTCTCGTCCTCGCAGCAAATATGCAAATCATCCTCTTTATCTATTCTGTGCTCTTTTAATGCTATTCCTCTCATTTGCGTTTCTGGGGTACCATAATTGAGCTAATTTTCTCTGCTTCCATGGTTCATCCACGCATGAAGGATGGTCAAATCAGGTAATAATACCTATATTATAGGAGGGGGGTTCCGGCCTCCTCACCATGGCCACGTGTCGAGACCCCCAAGAGGCCCTTCAATTTTTTGAAATTGCAGATAGGTCTTCGGTTTTTGTGAAGAGACCCCTGGATTTTTGCGAAAAACCCCCTGCATACTTTTTTCGCTGGATAACGATCCGCAGTTTCCGAAATTACGTACAGTCCCTTATTTCTTACGCAAAGGACTCTGGTTTTTTTTGAAAAAACCCCTCCACTCTTTTTTAATTGTAAAAAGGCCCTTGATTTTTTATGAAAAAACCCCTGCGCTTTTCTTTTGCTGTGAATTTTTGCCTCTTTTATTTTGGTCCATGTAACGCCCCCGTTTCCGGGTGCGCCAGCAAACCCGCGTCCGTACAGAAATGTACAGTAGCGGGGTACCGTACAGCTGTGATAGCACAACAGAACACACTTACAGGCAAAAGGAGATCCAGTTTATATTTACACATAATACGCATCGGCTAGGTTTTGACGCAACGGCGGCGAGCCCAAATATAATACATTACAAAAGTCCCAACAACGAGCCTGAACGCGACTAAGGCCTAAAACCACGGATTTTCTGCAGAAGCTTGGCCATCGGAGTCCTGCTCCACGAACAGCATATTGACCTCCTGGATGTTTTCTGATGTTGATTTGCAAGCAGTGAGTACATTGTACCCAGCAAATTACAGGGGTAAACCTTAAATAATTACATGCATGGACTCAACAAGGAAGGGAATAATAGGGTTTATTATTTTATGTGGATACAGTTTTAATTTGTAAACAACTTCAGAACAAAAACAAAAACAATAATTAAGAAATTGAGGGGTCTAAAACATTAACTTCTTCAATTACACAGATTGAAATGTCATAACACTACTTATGCCTCGATACTGGATTCACCCATCAAACACAGCTCCTTTAACCGGAAGCACGGCGTATTCGAATACAAATCATTTTCACTCTGCAGAGTTGCTCAGTTTTACCCACAAGATTTCTCAATTACCCATGTCATGCAATATACACGCTCCACTAGCGTGCGACTGAATCGAGAAAACAAGGTGTTTCTGACACGGGGTTGTCCGATCTTCTCGACGTAGGATGGATACTTGCGGGAGTCTTGATGAATCGTAGCTATCCTCCAATGCCAGTGCAAGGAACGAACACTCTTTAATCCGCCAAAACACACTCGCGTTGATTTCGCCGACCACCAAGCGAAGATCTATCGTGCACCCAATTCCCAGCGGAAAGGCTGAACGATCTTGATTGAAGAATACTCCTAATTCCCACAAGTAATTTCAGCAGCAATGACAAACTCGAGCAAACTTTAGTAGATTGATTATTCTCAAAGGTGGTCTGAGCCCTTAGACTGCCAATACATGGCTTATATAGGACCTTGGGATGTCCATAGAGTCCACAAATCTAGTATAACTCTACCCTATATGGTTTTAGATACGAACTCTCACAAAAAAGGAAACTAGATTTTACAGCTGTCACATTATTTCGGTCATAACTTTTGATCCGTGATGAATTTGATGGTGGGACCAGATCCATTGCGTAGCTCTTAAAAATATCTTTCCAAGGAGTACAAGAACACCCAAATCGGACTTCGTTTGTGAAAGTTATGACCTTTTTAGTAAGTGCCTATCAGGCTGTCTCGAACCGAATCCGAATTGAATTCTGAGTTGAATCCGAGTTTGAATCCAATTGGCCTTGTGGGAGGTACGAGTTGGGCTTGAAAATCTTATCCAAAACTTGTAGTTTAAGTCCTTGGGCTTCTCCCTTTTACTCTCCTACTGAATGGGCTTTCTTCCTTCATGTCTTTGACACCTAATATGGTTATCCTTTTTCTTTTGCGTCTCCATTGCTTTGCCATCGACAAACCTAAGAATGCACCATTTAATGACATGAGGTAGTATTCTATTCTTATGAATAACAACATTATATTTAGTTTGGAATGAGTTCACCTGGCAATGTTTGATGCGGCTCAGTAACTCTTTCCAGTTGAATAATATATTTAACTGAAAAGTACAAGACACGTGCGTATCCGCATCATCCTCCCCTTCTTCAAGAAAAGCCGTCCTCGGTTTTTGATTGCCTGAAATTGTACTAAACAAAGAATACAACGTGTATGCATGATATATATATTTGTCATCAACACTTCTTCTAGTTAGCACATCATGAACATCTGAAGGTGTAATAAACGAAAAGAACAACACATACACATGGTATATGTAAGAGTCAATTGTTGTGCCATTTTCATTAATTTGCATAAACTGATGAATATAGTAGCAACCAAAATATGCATACATTGCAATATTATTTTTCACATCATTCTCTCTGTCATAAAAGAAAGTCGTCCTCGACTTTTCTATAGACAAATCATTAATGAGGAAAATCAGATTTATTTGTTCATACATAGGAAAGAAAATTTTGAGCAGCCTCCATGCTTCAACTGCGCTACTCTGATTATTTTTACATGGTTGTACATTAAAGATCGAATAAGTAGACTTATGAAATCTTTGTAAAAGTACGTGCAATTGTTGAAATTAATCTCATTGTGATCATAACATAGCATAAAAGATTGTTTATCCATAATATGCGATTTCAATTCTATAAGCTTATCACATGTAATGCAAATTCTGTGAACATAAAATTTGTTATCTACACCATAATCTCCAATCAAATTGAACTTATATGTGTAGACATAGGTACTAACTAGTGATTTTGAACTTGAAATTTCAGCAACATTATAAATCACACTAGATAACTCTTTAGGATCATCAAACATAATATAGCACAAAGAATCGTTAGGAGATATTCTAGTAAGAACTTCCTTATGAGTAATCAATTCTACATTATGTAAATTGAGCAAAGAAATTTCAGAACATAGAATTGTTGGTTGATCATATGAGTACTCACAATTACTCACCTTTGCACAATTAAATTCAGCACCAATAGTGTTACTTTTGTCGTCAAATGATGTAGGCGCTGGGTGTTTAAAATTATTAGGATGCACCCACGGGGCAGGAAGCACTTTATCCCTTCCCGTGGTTATCTCCTCCTCATTTGGCTTCAAAGGTGCCAGTTGTTGAATGTTCAATTTTTCATCTTTAATATCAACCTGCACAATGTGAGAAACAACACTAGAAGTAAATATTAATGTGTTAGTTTCAGATGCATCCTCACTTTGTCTATCTTCTACTTCTCTCTTTTCTTTTGATGTATCTCTCACACTCTCAATTTGGATGCTCTCGACCTCACATATGGTGGAATCACACAGCTCAGTCTTTTTATCACTCTCACTCAATTTGACTATGTGGCTCTCATCCTCACATAGGTTGTAGTGTATCTTAGGAGCTATATGTAGTTTTAGAATACTATATATCTCCTTGACCGAAGGGAAAGTCCCATACTCGGTCATCTTCTCATGTGTCACACTAGTAGAGGCAGTAGAATTGAAGTATGGACTGGGAGAAAACTGTGGTATACGTCTCTCCATAAGTCTCTTCTCCTCTTGAATAGCACAATTCACAAGATCTTGCACACTACCAAAATATTTATGTTGAAGTGTAGCAGTAATCTTAGAATTCAATACTCTTTTGAAGTATGTCTTCTTTCGTAGTTCACTAATAACACCGGCTCGACGTAATGCATCTTGTAGCTCAAAATAATATTCTTCCACTGTATTACTCCCTTGTGTGATACTCTCCAAATAGGGAAGAAATCCCTGTGCATAATAGGGTGGCACAAATTCTCTCCTCATGAGTGCCTTCAAATCTGACCAAGATTTAATGAATTCGTTTCCAGATTATTGATGCCACCAACTATAAGCATAATCTTCAAATTCTCTAGTGGCACACATCACCTCTTGGTCTTTGGGAAGCTTTTGAAATCTAAATACTTTCTCTATTCGTTATTCCCACTCAAGATACTCCTCTGGATCTTCACTGCCATAGAAAGAATTAAAGCTATCTTCGACTTGTTGCGGATGAAGTGCCCGCATAACATCATCCACGATGTTCGAGCGTAACACTTTCATTTGATGATTGAATTCAATGCGCATATCTTGTGCGAAATAGTTCATCTTGGTCTTGAGTTGCGCTTTCAAGGTGGAAGAAGTGGTGGTGAACTTATTGCGCAAAGTTCCCCTCAAAGTGTGGAATTGAAAATGATCCACCGGGGTATGCTTCTCTTCCATATTATCGTCTTCAATTGTCATGATTAGTGGCACAAAGAACGCACAAATACCACAACATATATTCGATATGTGGAGTTCACTCTATCTCACTTTTTCCTCACCAAGTAAAGTTCTTACCTTTCCGAAGTGAATTGAGACCAAAAAGAAACTTACACTTGGTGGTGACTACAATAGCAAGTGATGATCAAGCGGATTTAAAAGTGACCCACAATTACACAGCAAAGGATATTTAGTGGAGCTTGGTTAGGAAGTGTTTATCCTACACAATCTGAATTTCACGATGTTGTTGAATTAAGTAATAATCCAAGCTAGAAAGTATTGCCTATGTGCCGATCCAAATGATATAAGTGAAGTATGTGAACGCACACGTAATGATCAATGTGACTCAATGCAAACAAAAGGAATGAGCTAAAGGAAACAATCGGGAATATTAGCTCGTTTTGCACCAAGTACTAGGAGAGACGCTAGCCAATTGCAATAATATGAATTTGAGGGCACAAGATTGTCCAAAGAAATTAAATACACAATCTGAATTTATAGACTAAGATTAACTCACCCAAATTCGGCGAATGCTTTCTTTCTTTTCTTTCTTTCTTTTTTTTTTGCTCAAGCCGTGGTTCCTCTTTTTTTTAATCGGCTGCCTTTTCTTTTTTTTTTTGGCTCTTTTTTTTTATACTCAAGGCCGAACTAGGTTTAATTGTTCGTAGATTCTACGTAAGTCCAAAGTTGTTCAGCAATGTGTAGATAATTCTAGAACAGCCCTAAAGCAATTATCAAAGACTTGTCTCAAAGTTCAAAGGATTTAAGTGAAGATCTTAACAGACGCTCGGAATTCAAACCGCAACAAATTTCAGACGGTCTGAATGTGTCCAACTATGATACTTTGCAGCACAAACTTGTGACAGCTAGGGTTTCTTATGGCCAAATCAATCAAGAAAAAGGAAACTCAGATATACTCGGATGTGATATTCTTTCAAGATGCACAAAGATCTTACGTGGACAGCAAAAACAAGATTTCAAAAAGTAAATTGAATCTATTTTTTTTATGCTAATTGAAAGATTAACTAGCAGATTTTCAAGGATTAAAGACGCAACGATCAAGCAACGCAAAAGGACACTAAGATCAGCACGTAAACAAAATTTCTAATGGATTAAAACTTAATAAAACTCACAGAAATAACAGATGCGAAATTAGGGTTTGGATTTTTTGTTGCAATTTTCGGTTTAATGGACTATAGGACAGAAATAAATCAATCTAAAAGTAAAAGGATAAGATCCTACCGAGTAAACCGCGCTCTGATACCAGATCATACGGGGTCGCCCGATCTTCTCGACGTAGGATGGATACTCGCGGGAGTCTTGATGAATCGTAACTATCCTCCAATGCCAGTGCAAGGGACGAATACTCTTTAATCCGCCAAAACACACTCGTGTCGATTTCGCCGACCACCAAGCGAAGATCTATCGTGCACCCAATTCCCAGCGGAAAGGCTGAACGATCTTGATTGAAGAATACTCCTAATTCCCTCAAGAAATTTCAGCAGCAATGATAAACTTGAACAAACTTTAGTAGATTGATTATTCTCAAAGGTGGTCTGAGCCCTTAGGCTGCCAATACATGGCTTATATAGGACTTTGGAACATCCATAGAGTCCACAAACCTAGTACAACTCAACCCTATATGGTTTTAGATACGAACTCTCACAAAAAGGAAACTAGATTTTATAGTCATCACATTGTTTCGGCCATAACTTTTGATCCATAATGAATTTTATAGTGGGACCAGATCCATTGCGTAGCCCTTAAAAATATCTTTCCAAAAAGTACAAGAACACCCAAATCGGACTCCGTTTGTGAATGTTATGACCTTTTTAGTAAGTGCTTGTCAGGCTGTCCCGAACCGAATCCGAATTCCAAGCGAGCGCGGGCGCTAGAAGGACCGCGGCGCCGCAATTCCAAGCGAGGAGGCACGGGCGCATGGGCAGGAGTGGCGAGTGCGAGCGCGCCAGCGCGAAAAGTGGGGAGGGGAAGCACGAATCTCAAAGCATAGGGCAGTGGCAAGGATTGGCTTGGAGGTTCAAACAATATCCAAGAAATCAAATTCAAAATTTTGAATTTGGGGTTGTTTCAACCTACCCCCCTTCAAAGAATCTCGACACCGAGATTAGCTTGGTCCAGGGAGTAAGTTGGGAAAGTCTCGCTGCAAATCAGACTCTTTCTCCCATGTTGATTCAGCTGCAGTATGGTTCTTCCATTGGACCCTGCAAAATCCGATGTTCCGATTTCTAAGCTGCCTTTCTGTAGTCTCCAGTATTTGCAGCAGTTCTTCTGGATATGTCATGTCATCCTGTAAATCAATTTCTTCTATTGGTATGCCTTCTGAAAGGTGTCTCAAGCACTTTCTGAGCTGTGACACGTGAAATACATTATGTATCTTTGACAATCTTGGTGTCAGTTGTAGCTCATATGCTACTTCTCCAATCCTTTTCGTTATTTGAAAGGGGCCAACATATCTTGGAGCCAGTTTCCCTTTTACTTGAAACCTTTTAACACTCTTAAAGGGTGTGACCTTCAGGTACACGAAATCTTCGATTTCAAAACTCAGGTCCTTTCGACGTACATCTGCATAGCTTTTCTGACGATCTTGTGCTATCTTCATTCTATCTCTGATTATTTTCACATGGGTTTCTGCATCTTGAGCAACTTGTGGGCCGAGAAATTGACGTTCTCCGGCTTCTGTCCAATTCAATGGAGTTCTGCACTCTCTTCCATACAATGCTTCAAATGGTGCCATCTTAATGCTAGCTTGATAGCTGTTATTGTATGAAAACTGCGCAAATGGCAAGCAAGTATTCCATGCTGCTCCATACACTAGTGCACATGCCCTCAGCATGTCTTCCAATATTTGGTTTGTCCTTTCTGTTTGACCGTCGGTTTGTGGATGGTAGGCTGTACTAAAGGCTATATCGGTGCCCATTGCTTCATGCAATTTCTCCCAAAATTTAGATGTGAACTGTGCACCTCTGTCAGACACAATCCTTTTTGGCACTCCATGTAGTACCACTATTTTTGTCAAGTATAGTTCTGCTAACTTATCTTTCCCATAAGTTTGCTTAATCGGTAAGAAGTGTGCCACTTTAGTCAGTCTGTCGACAATGACCCATATGGCATCATATCCTTCTTGAGTCCTAGGTAGACCTGTAATGAAGTCCATACCAACATCGTCCCACTTCCATTCTGGCACTGGTAGAGGGTGTAATAATCCTGATGGCTTCTGATGGTCGATCTTTATTTTCTGACAAACATCACACTTTGCTATATATTCTGCTATTTCTTTCTTCATTGAATTCCACCAAAATCTTTTCTTCATATCCTGGTATATCTTTGTGCCACCTGGATGTATTGACAATTGAGATGAGTGAGCTTCTGTTAATATTAAATCTTTTAACTCTTTCTTGTCGGGTATGCAGTATCGGTCACGGAACCTTAGAATCCCTTGCTCATCTATAAGAAAATCTATCGAGTTCCCTTTTTGGCTGTTTTTCTTGAGTCGTTGTATTTCTTCATCTTCATCCTGAGCTGCTTTAATCTGATCTGTCAAGAGGGGTTGAATTTCTAAGGCTGCCACAAATCCTTGATTAACTACCGTCAAACTTAACTTTTGCATGTCTTTTTGTAGTTGTATTGGATACTGAGCTTCACTGGCTATACTCTGATAAGCTTTTCTACTAAGTGCATCTGCTACAACATTTACTTTTCCTGGATGGTACTGAAGGTTGACATCATAGTCTTTAATTAACTCCAACCATCTTCGTTGTCTCAGATTTAGTTCTGGTTGTGTGAACAGGTATTTTAAACTCTTGTGATCTGAGAAAATCTCACAATGATTGCCCAACAAGTAATGTCTCCAAATTTTTAGTGAATGAACCACTGCTGCCAACTCTAAGTCATGAGTCGGATAATTCTCTTCGTGCGGCCGTAGTTGTCTTGAAGTATAGGCTACGACCTTTCCATCTTGCATTAATACACATCCTAACCTTTGTCTTGATGCATCACAATATATCTGAAATTCTTTTTCAGCATTGGGGAGGATTAACACAGGTGCTGTGGTTAGTTTGGTCTTCAACCGTTGAAAACTTTCTTCGCAGTCTTCCGTCCATTTAAATGGATTTTCCTTCTTGAGTAATTGGGTGAGGGGACGAGTAATTCTAGAGAACCCTTCTATGAACCGGCGATAATAGCCCGCCAATCTAAGAAAACTTCTCACTTCTGTTACTGTCTTAGGCTGCTTCCACTTCATAACTGCGTTAATCTTTTCGGGATCCACTTTAACTCCTTCAGAAATAATGTGACCCAAAAATGCAACCTCCTTTAACTAGAAATCGCATTTTGACAACTTGGCATATAGTTGATGTTCTCTCAGTTTCGTCAAAGCAATATGTAGGTGTTGTCGGTGCTCTTCTTCAGTCTTGGAGTATATTAGTATATCATCAATGAACACTACCACAAAATGGTCCAACTGATCCATGTATACCAGGTTCATCAAATTCATGAAATATGCGGGGGCATTTGTTAAACCAAATGGTACCACTGAAAACTCATATAATCCATATCTGGTTGTAAATGCAGTCTTTTCTCGATCTTGCTCTCGGATTTTCAATTGATGATAACCCGATCGCAAGTCGATTTTTTAAAATACCTTGGCTCCTTTTAATTGATCGAACAAGTCATCTATTCTCGGCAATGGATACTTGTTCTTAATTGTAACTGCATTCAATCCTCGGTAGTCGACACACATTCTCAAACTTCCATCTTTCTTTTTAACAAACAGAACTGGAGCTGACCAGGGTGATACACTGGGTCAGATAAATTCTTTTTCTTTTAACTCATCTAGCTGCAACTTAAGTTCCTTGAGTTCATGTGCTGACATTCTATATTGATGCTTCGTGATTGGCTTGATGCCAGGTACTAAGTCAATAGCAAGTCGTGTACTCTGGTGGTTTGCCTGGCAATTCTTCTGGAAATACATCCGGATATTCACTAACCACTGATACTTGATTTTCTTCCTTGGCCATGATGTTATGAACCTTTCCTTTTACCCCATCTATTAGTTTTGAATCTGTTTTCATTGTCACTTGCTGACCGTCAGGACTAGTCAGAGTTACTGTCTTACTCTCGCAATCCACCTTGGCCTTGTTTTTAGTTAGCCAATTCATTCCGAGGATAATGTCTATTCCTTTCATTTCCAACACCAACATGTTGGCCTTAAATACTATTCCTTTAATTTCTAGACTTAAGTCACTACACCCAAAACGGGCTTCCATCCTATTCCCGAGTGTTTGTACAGCATAGTATTCTTGCAGTGAAACAAGTGGCAATTGATTCCTTGAAGCAAAATCCATGGAAAGAAAGGAATGTGTTGCACCAGGATCAAATAAAATTAATGTTGACTTTGAGTTGACTAGGAACATACCAACGATGACGTTAGTAGCTCCTGCTGCATCTTCGGCGGTGATGTGATTTACTCTTCCTTGAAATGTGGGCTTTGGGGTGTTGTGACCTTGATTTACTTGATTTGCCGTTGACGTTCCTGTCGGAGTTCCCACTGTTATTCCTGTGGGTATGTACTGCTTCTGACCAGTAGGACGCTGTAAATATCCTGTTGAAGGTGTCGTTGTAGTAGTAACAGCTGGCTTAACATCTCTTTCTATTTTTGTTTGTAATTTTGCCACTTCAGAAGGTAATCCTTTTTTTGGGCATTGGTCTTTGAAGTGACCAACTTGATCACAGTGGTAACAAGCATTCGATCTTTGTGGACACTGTTGGGCATAATGGTTTCCGGAACAAATGTTGCATTTAACCACTGTAGGCTGAGTGACATTCTGCTGGGTTTGCCCTGTCTGTTGAGATCTTGGCACCAGCGCAAACCGTTTACTAGTCTGTCCTCGATTTTGTGGGGACATCACGACTCGTCTTTCTCTTCCTAACATCCTCCATCTCATTCCGTGCTTCCTCTGAGGAAATCAAACTGTCCACCATTTCTGATAAGTCTGCGAACTTCATCGCTGAGATGTGATATTTTAAAGATTTTTGCAGTCCCGTCCTGAACCTTCTCATCTTTTTGGCTTCGGTTTTGGTCTCATCTTCAGCATAACGAGCAAGATGATTGAACCGATGAAGATTCTCCATTACAGTACTACTTCCTTGCTTCAAATTCATGAACTTTTGATACTTAGCTTCCATTACTCCAGCGGGAATGTGAACTTTACGGAATGCTTCTTCAAATTCTGGCCACAAAATGTCATGGCCTTCTTTCATGGTTTGGTAGTTAATCCACCATGTGGCGGCTGGTCCTTGAAGCTGGTGGGATGCATATAGGACCTTTTCTTTATCGTCACATTGAACTGTTTTCAACTTTCTTTCAATGTCCTTGATCCAATCATCAGCTATCATTGGATCTGGTGAAGTGGAAAAGATCGGTGGCCTGGTCTTCTGAAAGTCCGTCCATCTGGAGGTGATTGGACCATTCTCCCGATAATCAGTGGATGATGATGCACCACCAGTCGCGGGAGCCCTAGTGGCGATTTGTTCCAACAATCTGAACTGTTGCTCCATCAATCGGGTTTGATTCCGTTCCATTGCTGCCATAATTTGAGTCAAGGTGGCATTGATATCGGCTGGTTGGCCTCCATTTGTCGGCTATTGACCTTGACCTGATTCTTGTCCTGCCATTGAGATGTTGCCACACAAAACCTTGGAGTTAGTTCTGCAGCGAGGTTTTAATAAATAACGGACAGATACGTAAGAGCAGTGAATTTAGGATAAGTACGGAGCGAGTAAGGTAAGATTGAGAGCGAAAAGGGAAGGAAGAAGTTTTGAAGGTGATGAAGTACAGATAACATAATCAAGCAAAGTAATGGATAATTAAACATAATCTTTATTTAATACAAGCTGACGTTCCACCACTTAGGGTTTTCAGTTACAACTTGTTTTACACACAAAAGTAAACTATTATACAGGGTACCACTACTACTACTACCGCATACTACACTACTACTATCGGCTGGAACTCTCCGGTTGCTCTGCTCTTTGCTACTACTACTCTTGTTTACACCCATCGCTCGCGGCGATCGGGTCGTGTAGCAGATCCGCTCCTCAGGATCCTCCTCTTCTTCATCTTCAACTGGTGGTGGCGGTGGTGGGGCCCTAGAAGTGGAAGGATGGAACCTACTGTGATACTCACGAGCAGTCATCCTCCTGTGTGGCGGCTGCTGTTGGCCAATGGTGGGGTCATTGGGAGATTCCCCGCAATCTGACATCTCCCCCGCCTCCACCATATGGAAGCATTGGAGATCCTGAGTAAGTTGGCGCACCTCCTGCTGAGATGCGTGCAGCTGATAACGCAGATCATCATTCTCATCCACTGTCCGGAAGTACAAGGCTTCTTGGTACACCATATGACGTGATGCCACATCCAGACGTGGGTCGTCAGCTTCAGTCATTTCAGGAGTAGAAAAGTACATCCCCTGATCCGTTGTCCGGGGCACCAGATCAAAAGGAGACTGATCAAACTCTGCATCATAGTAATTGCGAAGGTGATGTATCACCCTCCTGGCAGCATCCTGAACGGCATCTTCTTCCTTGATTCGGTTCCCATAGAACCGCCGACGTCTATCAGGGCAAATCGGCAGCGGTTCCAAAGTAACCCAGGTCTTCCAGTCAAATCTTTCATTGTCGGCGTACTGACCAACAGAATGAAAAATTGGCTTGTGCTGTCCTGTAGCCCCCAAAAATTGCTGCATATCCCATAGCTGCGAGGGTCCTCCAGGGATGTCCTCTGGCCTTGAGTGAATCAGATGCACCATCTGCTTACAACGGAAATGTGAAATTAGGCAAGGTTAAACATAAATAATTTGCGAAAACAAAACTTAAGCGACATAATCTAAGAGAAATAAGATAGCACAAGAAAGAAGAAAGGAAGCAATATTTATTACATTTTATGTAAATCCTTTTTAAGTTTTAGAATTAGGGTTTTGCTATAAAACAGCACTCCTAGTCAACCTTAGGTCTTAGTCTGATCAAGCGAGCTCGCTCGATACCATACATAACGCCCCGTTTCCGGGTGCGCCAAACAAACCAGCGTCAGCATGAAATGTCTGATGAGCGGGTACCGCATAACCGTGATAGCACAACAGAACACACTTACAGGTAAAAGGAGATCCAGTTTATATTTACACATAATGCGCATTGGCTAGGTTTTGACGCAACGGCGGCGAGCCCAAATATAATACATTACAAAAGTCCCAACAACGAGCCTGAACGCGACTAAGGCCTAATGATGTGAAAAACAATATTACAATGCATGCATATTTTGGTTGCTACTATATTCATCGGTTTATGCAAAATAATGAAACTGGCACAACAATTGACTCTTACATATACCATGCGTATGTGTTGTTCTTTTCGTTTATTACACCTTCAGATGTTCATGATGTGCTAACTAGAAGAAGTGTTGATGACAAATATATATACCATGCATACACGTTGTATTCTTTGTTTAGTACAATTTCAGGCTATCAAAAGACGAGGACGGCTTTTCTTGAAGAAGGGGAGGATGATGCGGATACGCATGTGTCTTGTACTTTTCAGTTAAATATATTATTTAATTGGAAAGAGTTATTGAGCCGCATCAAACATTGCCAGGTGAACTCGTTCCAAACTAAATATAATGTTATGGCCGAAACAATGTGACGGCTGAAAAATCTAGTTTCCTTTTTGTGAGAGTTAATATCTAAAACCATATAGCGTTGAGTTGTACTAGATTTGTGGACTCTATGGACGTCCCAAGGTCCTATATAAGCCATGTATTGGCAGTCTAAGGGCTCAGACCACCTTTGAGAATAATCAATCTACTAAAGTTTGTTCGAGTTTATCATTGCTGCTGAAATTCCGTGAGGGAATTAGGAGTATTCTTCAATCAAGATCGTTCAGCCTTTCCGCTGGGAATTGGGTGCACGGTAGATCTTCGCTTGGTGGTCGGCGAACTCGATGCGAGTGTGTTTTGGCGGATTAAAGAGTGTTCGTCCCTTGCATTGCAATTGGAGGATAGCTACGATTATCAAGACTCCCGCGAGTATCCATCCTACGTCGAGAAGATCGGGCGACCCCGTATCATCTGGTATCAGAGCGCGATTTACTCGGTAAGATCTTATCCCTTTACTTTTAGATTGATTTATTTCTGTCCTATAGTCCAATAAACCGAAAATTGCAACAAAAAAATCCAAACCCTTGTTTCACATCTGTTATTTTCGTGAGTTTTATTAAGTTTTGATCCATTAGAAATTTTGTTTACGTGCTGATCTTAGTGTCTTTTTGCGTTGTTTAATCGTTGTTATTTTAAACCATTGAAAATCCTCTAGTTGATCTTTCAATTAGCATAAAAAAAGTAGATTAAATTTACTTTTTAAAATCTTGTTCTTGCTGTCCACATAAGATCTTTGCGCATCTTGAAAGAATATCACATCTGAATATATCTTGGTTTCCTTTTTCTTGATTGATTTGGCCACAAGAAACCCTAGCTGCCACAAGAACCTTAGTTGGACACATTCAAACCGTCTGAAATTTGTTGCGGTTTGAATTCTGAGCATCTGTTAAGATCTTCCCTTAAACCCTTTGAACCTTGAGACTAGTCTTTGATAATTGCTTTAGGGCTGTTCTAGAATTATCTACACATTGCTGAACAACTTTGGACTTACGTAGAATCTACGAACAACTAAATCTAGTTCGGCCTTGAATATAAAAAAAGAGCAAAAAAAAAGAGAGAAGGCAGCCGATTGAAAAAAAAAAAGAACAACGGCTTGAGCAAAAAAAAAAGAAAGAAAGAAAGAAAGAAAAGAAAGCATTGGCCGAATTTGGGTGAGTTAATCTTAGTCTATAAATTCAGGTTATGTATTTAATTTCTTTGGACAATCTTGTGCCCTCAAATTCATATTATTGCAATTGGCTAACGTCTCTCCTAGTACTTGGTGCAAAACGAGCTAATATTCCCAATTTTTTCCTTTAGCTCAATCCTTTTGTTTGCATTGAGTCACATTGATCATTACGTGTGCGTTCATATACTTCACTTATATCATTTGGATCGGCACATAGGCAATACTTTCTAACGTGGATTATTAGTTAATTCAACAACATCGTGAAATTCAGATTGTGTAGGATAAACACTTCCTAACCAAGCTCCACTAAATATCCTTTGCTGTGCAATTGTGGGTCACTTTTAAATCCGCTTGATCATCACTTGCTATTATAGCCACCACCAAGTGTAAATTTCTTATTTGCCTCAATTCACTTCCGAAAGGTAAGAACCTTATTTGGTGAGGAAAAAGTGAGATTGAGTGAACTCTACATATCATACATATATTTGTGTTTGCTTTGCACAATCTAACCATGACAGCCGAAAAAAATAACGATGATGATGTTTCTAGCATCTGGCAATGAGAAGTGCTATGAAACAAGAATTTGTAGCTAGCACAGCTACAATGGATAGACAGCTCAAGACATATATGCAAGATCACCGCATTAAATTCAATCATCAAATGGAAGTATTATGCTCAAACATTGTGAATGATATTGTGCGGGTACTTCATTCACAACAAGAAAAAGATAACTTTACTCCTTTCTATGGAAGTGAGGATCCAGAAGAGTATCTTGAGTGGGAATGACGCATGGAGAAAGTATTTAGATTTCAAAAGCTTCCCAAAAACCAAGAGGTGAGGTGTGCCACTAGAGAATTTGAAGATTATGCTTATAGTTGGTGGCATCAACAATCTGGAAACGAATTCATTAAATCTTGGTCAGATTTGAAGGCACTCATGAGGAGAGAATTTGTGCCACCCTATTATGCACAGGGATTGCTTCGCTATTTAGAGAGTATCACACAACGGAGTAATACAGTGAAAGAATATTATTTTGAGCTACAAGATGTATTACGTCGAGCTGGTGTCATTACTGAACTATAAAAGAAGACATACTTCAAAAGAGGATTGAATTCTAAGATTGCCGCTACACTTCAACATAAATATTTTGGTAGTGTGCAAGATCTTGTGAATTGTGCTATTCAAGAGGAGAAGAAACTTATGGAGAGACGTACACCACAGTTTTCTCCCAGTCCATACTTCAATTCTGCTGCCTCTACTAGCGTGACACATGAGAAGATGACCAAGCATGGGACTTTCCTTTCGGTCAAGGAGATATATAGTATTCTAAAACTACATATAGCTCCTAAGATACACCACAACCTATGTGAGGATGAGAGCCACATAGCCAAATTGAGTGAGAGTGATAAAAGATCGAGTGTGTGATTCCACTATATGTGAGGTTGAGAGCATCCAAATTGAGAGTGTGAGAGAGACATCAAAAGAAAAGAGAGAAGTAGAAGATAGACAAAGTGAGGATGCATCTGAAACTAACACATTAATATCTACTTCTAGTGTTGTTTCTCACATTGTGCAGGTTGACATTAAAGATGAAGAATTGAACATTCAACAACCGGCACCTTTGAAGCCAAATGAGGAGGAGATAACCACGGGAAGGGATAAAGTGCTTGCTGCCCCGTGGGTGCATCCTAATAATTTTAAACACCCAGCGCCTACATCATTTGAGGACGACGACAAAGGTAACACTATTAGTGCTGAATTTAATTGTGCAAAGGTGAGTAATTGTGAGTACTCATATGATCAACCAACAATTCCATATTCTGAAATTTCTTTGCTCAATTTATATAATGTGGAATTGATTACTCTTAAGGAAGTTCTTACTAGAATATCTCCTAACGATTCTTTGTGCTATATTATGTTTGATGATCCTAGAGAGCTATCTAGTGTGATTTATAATGTTGCTGAAATTTCAAGTTCAAAATCACTAGTTAGTACTTATGCTTACACATATAAGTTCAATTTGATTGGAGATTATGGTGTAGATGACAAATTTTATGTTCACAGAATTTGCATTACATGTGATAAGCTTACAGAATTATCGCATATTATGGATAAACAATCTTTTATGCCATGTTATGATCACAATGAGATTAATTTCAACAATTGCACGTACTGTTTACAAAGATTTTATAAGTCTACTTGTTCGATCTTTAATGTACAACCATGTAAAAATAATCAGAGTAGCGCAGTTGAAGCATCGAGGCTGCTCAAAATTTTCTTTCCTATGTACAAATAAATATAATTTTCCCCATTAATGATTTGTCTATTGAAAAGTCGATGACGACTTTCTTTTATGGGAGGGAGATTGATGTGAAAAACAATATTGCAATGCATGCATATTTTGGTTGCTACTATATTCATCGGTTTATGCAAAATAATGAAACTGGCACAACAATTGACTCTTACATGTACCATGCGTATGTGTTGTTCTTTTCGTTTATTACACCTTCAGATGTTCATGATGTGCTAACTAGAATAAGTGTTGATGACAAATATATATACCATGCATACACGTTGTATTCTTTGTTTAGTACAATTTCAGGCTATCAAAAGCCGAGGACGACTTTTCTTGAAGAAGGGGAGGATGATGCGGATATGCACGTGTCTTGTACTTTTCAGTTAAATATATTATTTAACTGGAAAGAGTTATTGAGCCGCATCAAACATTGCCTGGTGAACTCGTTCCAAACTAAATATAATGTTGTTATTCATAAGAATAGAATACTACCTCATGTCATTAAATGGTGCATTCTTAGGTTTGTCGATGGTAAAGCAATGGAGACGCAAAAGGAAGAGGATAACCACATTAGGTGTCAAAGACATGAAGGAAGAAAGCCCATTCAGTGGGAGAGTAAAAGGGAGAAGCCCAAGGACTTAAACTACAAGTTTTGGATAAGATTTTCAAGCCCAATTCGTACCTCCCACAAGGCCAATTGGATTCAAACTCGGATTCAACTCAGAATTCAATTCAGATTCGGTTCGGCACAGCCTGACAGGCACTTACTAAAAAGGTCATAACTTTCACAAACGGAGTCCGATTTGGGTGTTCTTGTACTCTTTGGAAAAATATTTTCAAGGGCTACGCAATGGATCTAGTCCCAACATCAAATTCATCACGAATCAAAAGTTATGGTTGAAACAATGTGACGGCTGAAAAATCTAGTTTCCTTTTTGTGAGAGTTCATATCTAAAACCATATAGGGTTGAGTTGTACTAGATTTGTGGACTCTATAGACGTCCTAAGGTCCTATATAAGCCATGTATTAGCAGCCTAAGGGTTCAGACCACCTTTGAGAATAATCAATTTACTAAAATTTGTTCGTGTTTATCATTGCTGCTGAAATTCCGTGAGGGAATTTGGAGTGTTCTTCAATCAAGATCGTTCAGCCTTTCCGCTGGGAATTGGGTGCACGGTAGATCTTCGCTTGGTGGTCGACGAAATCGACGCGAGTGTGTTTTAGCGGATTAAATAGTGTTCGTCCTTTGCATTGGCATTGGAGGATAGCTACGATTCATCAAGACACCCGCGAGTATCCATCCTACGTCGAAAAGATCGGGCGACCCCGTATCACCTAAAACCACGGATCTTCTGCAGAAGCTTGGTCATCGGAGTCCTGCTCCACGAACAGTATATTGACCTCCTGGATGTTTTCTGATGTTGATTTGCAAGTAGTGAGTACATTGTACCCAGCAAGTTACAGGGGTAAACCTTAAATAATTACATGCATGGACTCAACAAGGAAGGGAATAACAGGGTTTATTATTTTATGTGGATGCAGTTTTAATTTGTAAACAACTTCAGAACAAAAACAATAACAATAATTAAGAAATTGAGGGGTCTAAAACATTAACTTCTTCAATTACACAGATTGAAATGTCATAACACTACTTATGCCTCGATACTGGATTCACCCATCAAACACAGCTCCTTTAACCGGAAGCACAGCGTATTCGAATACAAATCATTTTCACTCTGCAGAGTTGCTCATCTTTACCCACAAGATTTCTCAATTACCCATGTCATGCAATATACACGCTCCACTAGCGTGCGACTGAATCGAGAAAACAAGGTGTTTCGCTGCTCAATTCTTTAATTAACCTCCGCTCGGTAATCTTCCACTTCAGACCCGGGGAACACATCTCCTATCCAGGCCGAATGGTTTCCCGTTCCGAATGGAATCTACCGTATTTGGTATGCTTATACCCCCTCCCATACCAAACACTTCCTTCTGTACATGCCTAGAGGTAAAACCGATTCGAGCAGGTACTAAACCAGGATTGACAGTTCAATGCCTATGGTTGAGCGGTTACTGTGCTATATACTCAGCATAAGGGTCTAGTCCTTACATTTGCTCCTGAGACTGCCAATCACGACCGGTATCGGCCAAACATGAAACCGATGCCCCGCCTGTTGCACTCTCCACCCTAGGGTAGGGTCGTGGACTTGTCCGCTAGGGCACTCCACTGCTTCCGTCCTACCCTAGTTCACTTTTAAAACATTTGTTTACCAACGAACTACCAATTAGTTATAGCTCGTTATTTTATGTGAGGAGGTGTGACATTTGTTTTTATACATTGATTAAATAATACTAAATTTATCAAGGTGAATGTGGCCTCAAAGTAAACAGGGCATTTGTACAGTGGTAGGAAATAACTAAAAGTTAACATATCATTCTAACCATTTATTTTAATTAAATTAACTTTGGCACATAGTCGTAATGCAAATATGGTAATTAAATAATACGAAAACGATGGGTTTAATATGTTCAAAAACATGCAACTTGCCTTGCGGGTCAACAACTTCAACCAGATCGTAGACTGTTGATGGTTGTTCCGGACCTTGCACGGTCGCCTCGGATTCGTCGGGAGCTAACGCAAAACAAATGAAATAAAAATCAATTCCGGCTTGTAACTAATCAAGCGAGGAAACAAAATAATAATCTATTAAAAGAAATAAATGCAATAAAATTCAAATGGCTTGGATTGAAATTTTTGGAAGTCTGGTTTGGAGCAAAGGAGATCGGAAATGGATTCAGATTGTCGAGACGAATCAAATGGAATACTTTTGCTATTTTTCTGAGCTGGAAAAATACACAAAAGCACTGTGCAGTCGACGCTACAGTGCGGCCCGACCCACCCTACGCGCGGGAATGCGCGCGCACACGCGCGAGCGTGAGTTCAAAACGGCGGTGGGCTGCTGGGCTCGGCCCACTTGCGCGTATGGCGGAGGAGGAATAGCAGCGGCGCGCGTGCGATGGCCGTTGGATTACACGCGTGCGGCGCCGATGCGACCACGTCGCCCGACGGAAGTCGTCGTCTACCTCCAGCTGGGCGCGGCGAGGAACAAAACAGGGCTGCGCCCTTTTCTTTGATTCGGTCTCGGCAGGGGGGTAATTACAGTGGTGACTGGTACGGATGGGTTCGAGGGAGTGAGGTGAGTCCATTTTTGGACTCAAACCGACGAGGGCACCTACAATGACGGTCGCGGACGGGGAGGAAGGTGGCGGGTGAGATGATGGTTCCAGAATGTTCTAGAAGTGTTCAAGCGAGAGGGGCTCCGGTTTGAGCATCTATGGAGGGTGGAGTTCTTGGGGACGGCTTGGGTTTAGCCCGGGGAACCTCCACCGGAGCTGCCCACAGAGAGGTGGAGGCGGCCGAAGGGGTTGCACGTTGCGGGCTCGAAAGACGAATGCTCCCGGAAAAATGGCTTGAGATTCTTGAAGGTGGCGCTTAGGAGATGCTCTAGCCAAGATTAATTGGGTTTTCATCGAGTGGATCGAGGAATTGGTGTTGAGGCTTACCGGGACCAGGGCAAGGTGGTGCGGGAGCCTCGGCGCAAGAGGGAGCAATCGACTGCTCCAGAAGGTTGCTGGGAGTGGAGGGAAGTGGTCTGCAGCGGCAATTGTGCTTAAAAGAGTCAGGAGAGGCGGTTGCAGCAGTGAGGTCCTTCGGGAGCCGCCGGCGCGTGGAGGAGGGAGGTGGGGAGGTGGTTCCAGAGGGCGTGAATGGCATGGAGAGCTAGTGTACAACCTCTGCAAAGGTTTGGCGGGGACAGGACAGCACGGGTACAGCGGAGACGCGCGGACGATCGAAGAAGCTCGAGTGCACGGCGGGGAGCTCCTCCGTCAAAACTGGCGCGAAGAGCGAGGGTGGGATGGCAGGGCCGGTAGAGAGGGAGCTCTGGAGGGGTGGGGGCCACGCCTGCAGGGGCTGACGCGAGCGCGGGCGCTAGAAGGACCGCGGCGCCGCAATTCCAAGCGAGGAGGCGCGGGCGCGTGGGCAAGAGCAGCGAGTGCGAGCGCACCAGCGCGAAAGGAGGGGAGGGGAAGCACGAATCTCAAAGCATAGAGCAGTGGCAAGGATTGGCTTGGAGGTTCAAACAATATCCAAGAAATCAAATTCAAAATTTTGAATTTGGGGTTGTTTCAGTCCACACGGTGTCTGGCGCGGTGTACCGTCGCGCCTACGTGACTAGCATAATTAACTAGCCAACCAATAACCATAACATAACACTGATGAACGCAGAGAGCTAGGTGTGCAGGTTCTACATATTACGTGAAAAACACCTAGAGCAAGGGGACGAAGATGACACAGCTGGGAGAGGCCAATTTTTTGGGGAACGCCGCCGCTTACCGTAGCTTGAAGCTGCATTCAGCCGGTCACCGAGAATCCCAATGGAACAGCCCACCATCTTGCATGAAGTACAAGCCAAGCCAGGGCTGTCTGCCCGCCGTTGTTGCCGTGTTTGGTGCCGCCCTAGCCGTTTGGTCTGCTTTGGTAGTTTTTTTCCCTTTGCACGGCACCGCACGGTCAGAGTACAAGTAATATCCTATTATTCCAATCAAAGTGATGCACGCATGCTGAGTAGGGGTGAAAACGGATCGGATACGGATGGATAATGTCTCTACCATATTTATTTTCATGTTTTTTTCGAATACGGATACGAATACGGATAACTCGAATACGAATACAAATACGAATAATATCGAATACAGATACGGATCGAATACGAATCGAAACGAATACGGTTACGAATATTTATCAGAATAGGAAAACCCCTTAAACTATATATCCAAAATTAACAAAAATACGTAAATAGTTTGTAACATCCTGATTTTCTGGAGTTTATAAAGCCCTGTTTATAAAAATAAATTTTCTGGAATTAAATCAAGCTTAAAATAAAATTTTAAAATTTAAAATAATTTAATATAATTAAATTAAACTTTAACATGAGCTAAAAATATTTTATTTGTGTTCCTCAGATCTCATGAATTTTTCTGGTATTTTTGGTGAATTTTTGGGATTTAATTGCTATTTTCTAGAGCCTTTTGGATTTTAGAAATAAGAAAATGGGGAGATTCTAGAAAATCCGGATATCCGATTTTATTTTATCCGGATTATCCGTATCCGTATTCGACGGATACTAGGTTTACCGTATCCGTATCCGATAAAAAAAATCCGTATCCGTATCCGATCCGAGAATTATCCGAAAAAAATCCGATCCGACACAATCCGTATCCGTATTCGTCCGGATCGATCGGAAACTATCCGATCCATTTTCATCCCTAATGCTGAGGATGCTTGGACGATATACTTCGTATATTAAGATTGGGGGCTCTCTGCTCGTTCGCCGATGCCACGTGTAGTTGCTGCGCTCTTCTGTTGACGCGTGCCTGTGAGCGCTGCTGTGCGCTGGTTAACCGGCCGCGTTTTGCTCGTGCTGCCGTTTGCGTGCTGTTGTGCGCTGGTTACTTTTGGTAGCCATGTTCCTACAAGCGACAACACAGCTACACGTATATATGTAAGGATTCATGCTTTTATATTATTTGTTCTTCTTAATTTAAAAATAGTATTAATTGTATATTGTGCATTCTCTTTGCTTGGTCTCTTTTTAACACTTCGGCAAAGAATGGAAAATAATTGAGATTTTGTTTTTGAAAGTAGAAAATAATTGAGATTAAGCAACATTAGGTCATCGGGCATTTCCATGTCAGCAGCAGCTTCAGTCAGGTTGAGCAAAAATTTAAGCTTACTTATCTCTCAATTCCTAAATAGCTGTCGTTTAAACGACAGGTCTATTTTTTTAGATTATGACTTTTAACTATGAACATGGCCGATATGATCTCCAATAATATGTAACTTTGGTCAACGACAACAAGCTGCATTTAAGAGCACTGTTAAGCCTGACTGTAATACGAATCACAATGGCTGAACGCTTTTACGAATCACAATGGCTGTGAAGTCTAATATGACTCTTTGATATGTGGTCATGTGCATTATTGTTCATACATAACTTGAATCTCTATATACAAAGCCGGGGGGGATTGCTCGCTGTCGCCCATGATACGTTAAGCAACATTAGGTCATTGGGCATCTCCATGTCAACAGCAGCTTCAGTCAGGTTAAGCAAAATTTTAAGCTTACTTATCTCTCAATTCCTAAATAGCTGTCGTTTAAACGACATGTCTATTTTTTTAGATTATGACTTTTAACTATGAACATGGCCGATATGATCTCCAATAATATGTAACTTTGGTCAACGACAACTAGCTGCATTTAAGAGCACTGTTAAGCCTAACTGTAATACGAATCACAATGGCTGAACGCATTTACGAATCACAATGGCTGTGAAGTCTAATATGAATCTTTTATATGTGGTCACGTGCATTATTGTTCATGCATAACTTGAATCTCTATATACAAAGTCGGGGGGATTGCTCGTTGTCGCCCATGATACGTGGCGATTTTGCAAAAAAAACTCATATTTTTGTAATTACATATAGGTCCTTAGTTCTTCTGAAAAGGCGGGCCTTCTCGGTTTTTTTTTGCAGAAAATCCTCTCCACTCCTCCGAAATTACGTTCGGACCCTTAGGTTTTTCATGGTGGCCCCTTCTTTTCCTAGATAACACCCCGCGGTTTCTTTGAAATTACGCACTGGTCCTTTTTATACAAAAAAACCCTCCACTCCTCAGAAATTATGCCCGGGTCCTCAGTTTTTACATGGAGGCCCCTCCTTTTCCTGGATAACACTCCGTGATTTCTTTAAAATTACATGCGAGTTCTTTTTATGCAAAAAAGCTCTTTGCTTTCCCTGAAAATACGCATGAATCCTCGCTTTTTAAGAGAAAAACCTCCACTCCTCGGAAATTATGCTCGGGTCCTCAGTTTTTACATGGAGGCCCCTCCATTTCCTGGATAACACCCCGTGGTTTCTTTAAAATTACGCATGAGTCCTTTTTATGCAAAAAGCCCTTCGCTTCCCTTGAAAATACACACGAATCCTCTCTTTTTAAGAGAAAAACCCGTCTCATGAATTTTTGTCTCTTTTACTTTGCTTCGTACCGTGGCTAGCACGGCATGGCGCTGTGCTTACGTTGCTAGTATTTGGGACGATTGGAAACAAGGGGTTATTGTTGTATGAGAGGGCATTTTGGTAATTCCTTAATTTGTTTTATTAAAAAAGAAAAAATAAAGAGAGAGATGTGTGGGTCCCGAATGTTATAGAGAAAAGAAGAAGAGGAGATAAAGCCTTCAGCCTTGTTCGGTTGAGTCACATGTGTGAGATGGGGATCATGATAATTCCCACTTCGATGACTTTGGTGTTTTTGTTGCGGCTGTTGGTGGCGTCACCCTCATCTCCATCCTCTTATTCCTGGTTGGGCTCCTCTCTCTCTCTCTCTCTTTCGAAGATCAGATCCCCATTTGTCTCTACCTTCTTCTATCTCCACCAATTGCTTTGATTCTAATCTAATTGGATCGGTTGCTACTGAGCTCTTCTCCTTGAGATATGGTGGCGATGGTGAGCATGGTTTGGTCCTCTCTTGTTGCAACTTGGAGCTCAGTTATTCCATTGGCCTCAGTTATGTGTTAGCACTAGGGCGGTGCATTTTTCAGCCGAACCAAAAAAACCGAACCAAAAAATGAACCAAACCGTGGTCAACTTGGTTTGATCGATTTTTGGTATTCGATTCGGTTATCAGATTTTGGGATTTTTTTTGTATTCGATTTTTTGGGAAAAACCGACTAAAAACCGAAAATACCGAACACTAATACATCTTGTGCCTATGGGCCGCTATAACTATCCAAGAAGACACTCGAAAAAGGAAGGATAAACAAACCTACCCGGTGGGCCGCTACAAGTCCTACGACACAGGAGCGGGATTCTCTAAAAAGCCAAGGGCCCAAGGTCGTGGGTGGCCAAGAGGGCCCACTTGGAGACTTGGGATCTCAGTAGGAAATGTGAAAGTTGCTTAAAGTCAGCCGATAGGCAAAAGAGAATCAAAAAGTTTTGTTCTGATCTGAGTAGTATATGTATTATCGCCTACTTGTCTCGCTAGTCGCTATATCATCAGCAATTCACGTTAACTTTGGTAAATATGATATTTACCGATACCACGCCAAAATAAACTGGGATTTACCAAAATCAAACCGTACTTCTAAAAATATCGTATATAACTGAACTATTAACACTGTATTTACCGTATATACCATATATACCGAACCGATTAAATTGAAAAAACCGATTGCACAACCCTAATTAGCACTGCTTCAAAGAGAGTGGAGTAGGTGAGGGCTAGGCCTAGGCGGCAGTTGTGTCGGCGATTTGTCAGTTGTTGAGGCCTCTCTTGTGAGGTACAGGTACTATGGTGGTGATGTGTTGAGGTGTTGTGATTAGTAGCCTTTGTTGGCTGTGTTTGGGTGTGGTTTTAGTTCATCCGAGTGCTTGGCTGGTCTCAGTTGGTTCTGTGTTTTGTGCGGCATTCTCTGATCCTCGACTTCGCGTTTGTGGTGAACCTCAGTGCAACAAGGAGGCTTTGTATCTCTGAGAACCACACCAGTTAACCACAGTTCAAGCGGCAGTGATAGGTTTTCTGGGTCGGCGTCATCCTCGACGTGCCTAGCCGAGTTACTTCTAGGTAGCTTTGAGTGCTATCTCGGTTGTGAGTACTTATGTTGCTTTCAACAGCTATTTTGAATGTGTCAAGTGTGATATCCTAGTGAATATCTTCATCTTTTTATCTCTAATTTAATTCATCACTAGTATTGGGTGACTTGACATGATTAGATGTGGATAAATAGTGCTCGATGAGGATTCTATGGTCTCATCGAAATAATAGCGACAATTTAGAAGCAATATGCTAGTTTCGAGTAAGTAGAGATTATATTATTTGTTGTCCTGTCACTTGCCATGGTAATAGTTCAACTGTTGTTAACAATTGAGGTAAACCAGCAGATTATTTGGAATTGTCACTCTATTTCTTAAAGTAAT
This sequence comes from Melocanna baccifera, assembly GCA_036346265.1. Lineage (NCBI taxonomy): Eukaryota > Viridiplantae > Streptophyta > Magnoliopsida > Poales > Poaceae > Melocanna > Melocanna baccifera. The sequence goes on along the minus strand of CM070691.1, from coordinate 14,715,956 downwards.
TAGACCCATTGTGTCATGTGGACTTGTTTAATAACAAGTGCAGCCAACATCTAAGAGCACCAATTCGTTAATTTAAAATGAATATACTACAGATTGTTTATAACTATATCTCTACAATGATCAGTATAATATCATGTTTAATGGCTTAAGGAAATTTCATGATGTAATAAATATTTCACTTGAACTCTTGTCATATATTTACTGCTGGAATTATCACTACTACGGAAATCATCATCACAGACGATTTTTGAACTGTCTGAATTTATGGGTCAGTGATAATCGAAGGTTATCACAGACGGTTTTATGAGCCGTCTGTGATAAATACAATACAGACGGTTTATAACTAAAACCGTATGTGAAAAATATTATCACAGATGGTTCTATATATAAAACCGTCTATGATATTCTTCACAGACGGTTTATACTATAAAACTGTCTGTGATAGTTCATTCTATACCTAATTTTTTTTCTATTTTTGAATTAGCCTCAGGAAATATTAGCTATGACATTTAAAAACAAGCAAATACGATAGCAAACATAGCAGAGAACATTCTATTTATATTACAATCCACCATTACAATATCACAATATTGCAATCCACCATTACAATATTATAATATTACAATCCACCATTACAATATCACAATATTACAATCCACCATTACAATATCACAAGTTATGCCTCTCGTCCCTGATGCAGCTCGGGTAAACCTTCTTGGTGGCCGTCTTACTATAAGTAGAAGAAACAATGGAGGGAGGAAGCCCTAAACGCCACAAAGTAGCAACACAAAGTTAGAGAATCAAATACTAAAAGAAACAATGAAGAGAGCCCTAACCACAAAGAGGTCGATTGAGGAGAAGACAATAAGGAGCCTGGGGAGATTTTGAGCGCATAAAGGATAGGGGATGGGTTTAGGTGAGTATTTATAGGGGAGGGAGAGGTGGGACGATCTGTGGGGTGTGAGTTGGTCGGATTCTATTGGCTAGAATTGGGTTGGGGAGGATTGACGGGCCCAACGGTCAGAATTTATCACAGAGAGTTCTTGATAAAAACCGTCTGTGAAAGCATCACATACGGTTACCAATACAATATAAACAACTAGTCTCAAAATATAAAATAACAAAATTCTGTATAGCTTATATATACTCATTTGAAATGTTTCGACGAGATCTACAACTTTGCAGTTGAGACAAACCCCAAATTTCGAAGGAAAGATCAAAAATTTTGATAAAAACAGAAATAAAAAACTTTCGATGCAAATTTGAGGCTAAAGATGGCCGATTTTAGGGGTTTTTGAGGGTGACTAGCGCAAGTGGGTCATTGTTTTTGGATCGGGCTCGTTGTTAGCTTTCCAACAAGTATAAGAACGTTGAAAACAGACACCGTATGCAAAAGTTATGCCCGTTTTACTGAGGTGTGTTAAAACAGAATCCTACTCGAACTCAGACGGAAAATTATGAAATTTTAGAGGTGTGTGGGGGCGAGAAACATATTACAGACGGTTCTTAATTAATAACCATCTGTGATATTGCGGGAATATCACAGACAATTCTTATATTAAGAACCGTCTGTGATATTGGCAATATCACAAACAGTTCTTAATAAGAACGTTTGTGATAGTATCACAGACGGTTCTTATCAAGAACAAGAACCGTCTGTGATTGCATTCAATACAGGTAGTTTTTGTGAACTGTCTATGATGAACGGTTCTTAATATAAACGTTTTTGTAGTAGTGTATGCTGTTAAATTCATTTATAATTTTGGAATTGTTAGTGTTTAATTGCTGAAACCGCACAATATAACGTTTCAAACAGTTATCAGTAGTAGAGACGAACTACCTAGGGTGGCGCTAACTACTACAGCCATTTGCAAAATATTGGCCGCCGTCGTCGATTCCATACTGTCAGCATTTGTCAAAGGCGACTTCATATTTATGGACGGAGAAAGCATAGTATTGCAAGATCACTATTAGATGGGGTGATCGGAATAGCGATGGCTATTGGCTTTTTATCAAAAACATCAGAGTGAAAAAACATCAGAATGAGTTGATTTATTGAGTATAATTAAATGTAAAAAAACGAAAACAAAAAACGAAAAAAAAGTATAAGTAAATTTTAAAAAAAACGAAAAAAAATTTCACTTTCACTGTAGCGCGTACAGTACGCGCTACAGTGAAATAAACACGATCGCCCACCGCTCAGCGTTGGCAGAAGCCAACCTGAAAGGGTGGTGTGATAAGAGTCGCAAGGTGCTAGATGCTTATTGCTGGGATGCGCGTGATATAGGCCCAAGGTATTGGAGGGTTGTTAGCCAGTACAGTACAGCCCAAAAACACTGGTTTAGCACATGAACTCGGCGGGAAAAAATTATTGGCCACAAGATTAGCTAGTACCCCACTCAATACTCCAAATAGTTAGCCTTTCGTTACGTACTTGGCGGCTGACAGCCATAGGATTTGTAGTAGCACTTGCGTGCGTTCCGTGCAAAATGACAGAACGAATCCTGTGCACTGACCACAGTTGCGTACATAGGATTTGTACTATTCCATTCCTTTTCTATACGTATCGGCTGGTAACCAAAAAATTAAAAAAAATCAGCCAAATTTTAAGTGTCGAAATTTGATTTTGAAATAGATAACCGGAAAAACCAGCCGGTTACGATATTCGTAGGAGGATATTCGTATTCAGCAGAATTAAATACATATCTAATTTAAATTCGTATTCGTTATGGTATCTGATTCATATTTATATTTGAAAATATTTGAATTCGTATTTATATTTATTTATTTTAAAAATATAAATTCGTATTCATATTTGAGACTCTTCCATAGTATTCGACCTATTTCTACCCTTAGGCATGGCGTGTTTGGCTTCTCTCTGCATGGAAAGCAGCATTATAAATCTCGGTGATTTGGGAAAAGCAAGGTTTAATCAAATAATATAGGATGCTTACGTTCTGGGGAACAGTGCTCTGGTCGTCGTCGTCCTCAGATGCCCCACCAAGTGGGCAAATCTGTGCGGTATGAGTTGCTGTGAATATGTGATCGTTGCAGCAAAAGATGTGCTACCTGTAAGCAGATCTAGTTCTTTCTGACTTATGATTTATAATTTCTTTTTAACTATCATTGTAAAGCGGTTTATTATAATATACTTCTAGTTTGATATGTTTCATACAAACGTTTGCCTAGAGCTAAAAACTAAATACCATAGTTGAAAAGAACGCATGAGTCACTTCTCCAGGATTTGTTTATACCAATAAAACCAATCATTGGTATCTTGATGTGGTTCTTCGTAGAGCGGTCACCATTTCATTGGTCAGAAAAACACTTCCATACATAAGTTATCGATTTTGCTTGCCATGTAGATATCCGCTAGAGCTTAAGAAGGGACACAGTTCGCGACGGTCGTTGGATGTCACATGAGGAATGGTTCAGCCGTTGGTTTTTAATCACATAGGTGAGGGGCGTCCACTAGTTTTGCGTCAATTTTGTGAACTATTTTTACATGTTAGTGTGCTAGCACCAATACGTACAACTATGGTTTCTCATGCAGAGATGGTGACTAGTATTTTTGGATGTTACATTCATCCATGTGTTTCATATAAAGTTTTTATACCTTGCATGTCCACCATGCCTTTCTTAATATAGCCTTTAATCAAATCTTTATCAAAAGCAAGTAGAAATTGTATCCCATCTGGACTCATACAGATCCTTATCCGCAATCAATCCTTATTGTTTCAACCCATTAACTATATGACCCTGTAGGTTTATGCATGTTTGGTTGCAACCCAGAAACCTTCTTTACAATCACAAGTTGGTAATGGTCCCTAACAAGACGTAATGACTCCCGAATATCCCTAGAAAGACGTAACGACTCTTGAGCATACACAAAGATCAAATCGGACAGACCTTATGCAATATGATATGCGACCAAATTCTAGTCACTCACGACTAGCTCATAACTCCTTGCGATCGGTTCGTATTGGTCGGGACACATGTCGACCAGTTCACGACCATGTCGTCCAACTCACAACCATGTTGTATTGAGTGACCTAGTTGCGTACTCTCCTTTTGTAGTGATGAATAACTACTTATGGTCAACTCTTGGACCACTTGTGGGATATCATGCACTTTCTTTATCTAACCATATTGAGGGGTCCAAAGACATCTCTCTTATTATGTAAAAGGGGGAAATCACATCTCCAACTAGTTACATTCTTCCACATATATTATAGTATACTCAAAAGCTACCTTTATAACTACTCAACGTTTGGCAACCCATAAGTATACTATTAGACATTGTTGGACCCTGAAGCAACAACTCCTGGATCCTCTGTGTAAATTGTATTAGTCTAGAATCAGCTAGTGCACACAGTAGACAACAAAGATAAATATCAACCATAATGACATGTATTTATTAACTAAATATGAGCATGATTGCTAAAATTTACATCCATGGCCCATAGGCCAAATTTAAATATAAGTAGCGAAGAAAAACACCGAAGCAGAAGAAGTCCGCTGAGCCTGCCTATAGGCAAATGACAGTAAGACGCGATCTACTAATCTTGGTCTTCACCATAGTCGAATTCATCCTCCTTTGATATGTGAAAGTAAGGGTGAGTACCAACTTGTACTCCGCAAGTCACACGAAAAAATACAATATAATGTTAAAAGGCAACAAAGGAAGGCATATAGGGTTAGTTTGAGCGTAAAACAGCATTTAATAAAATACAGTAAATAAATTAAAATTGCTAAATTTAATACCATAAGTAAAGACAATATTTGTAACTAAAATTAATATTGCTAGTGCAGGTCTATCCTCCACACTAACCTAACTATGGGCATCCCACCCAGACAATCTTTCCCAAAAGTTCTCATATGAATTTCATCTATCCATATGCTTTTTAATCTCCTATAGATTTATCCATCCATAAACTTTTTCAGAAACCATTTTGAAAACTCAAGTCTAATCCATAAAAAATTTTACTCAGCTTGCCCATGACTGTGGACACAACTATCTAGGATAGCTCATACACTCTGTGGAGGTTGCATAGCTTTATGCACAAGATATGATCATCTCATATTGCCACCGGATAAGCATACTTCTTTTGGTGTGCAGTGGGGAGATCATGATAAGACCTTTACAAAGCAAAGCCTTCAACTTAGCTAAGCCAACATTAAGGTTTTACCCTAATAAGGAATCCACCAGACCAGACCCCCTTCTTGAGCTGAGTGATACTTCGCATGGCCTATGCCATGCTTGCTTTTAACCTATGGCGAGACTCAGATTTGGACCTGCAAATTAGTTGGACAAGACTGTCTCATACCAACCTTGTGGTAGTGCAAAAAGGGCTTTGTAGCAGTAGCTCACAGACCGATCCTTAACTTAACTTAGACTCAAACCACATACCCCTTGTGTCTGACAATCAACATTGTATCACCGAACAACAATGCATGCTAGTACCCACTACCTATCCATTAGCCTAAGCCTAAACCATGTTTTATATTTTATTTTAAAATAATTCATATCCTTTCTTGACTCACCGAAATCAAGAGTACATTAGAAAAGTTTATCATTTTCTTATCATTTTATGTAAAAAAAAGTTATCTTAAAACAAAATTATGGCCAAGCAAGTCTAAGCATTTGATACAAATTCTCTAGTTTATACTAGTGTACTAACCAGAGTTTTATTCTAGAGTGATAAGATATTTAGGAATCAAAATCAAATGAGGTAATAATAAATAAGCATTAACTAAATTTAAAACTAGAATCGAAATACATTGAATAAAAAATATATATATAGAATAATTTAAAATAATATAATTTTATTTCACAATCTAGGATCAATGTGATCAAGGAGTGTGACTTACCTTGCTCCGCGAATTGGTGTGAATCGTCGTCAAAGTCTACATGTGAAAGTACACAAGCAACTCAAATAAACTCTAAATATTAAAAAAAAAAGGGCAAAAATGGATAGAGGGAAATTTTTGATGAATTTAGAAATTTAAATGGGCTTAATCAGAGCTTGAATGAAGGACAACGGGCTTCCAAAAGTTTGAACTCGAAAGAAAACTGTTGTAGCGGTGGCCCCCACCTAAGCCCAGTTAGCCTGTTAGAGGGTTATAGGGCCCAAGTGGGACATGTGTAATGACGTGAATACCCATGTTGAGGATATTTGGATGTAAGTGCATAACTGTAAAGACACCCCCCTTGAGTACATAAATATATGTGACACAAGCCATGGGGAGACCAAGAGCATTGCTCACCTAACTCTCCACTACCTCTCTCTCTCTCTGTTTGTTCTATAACCACAACAGTTGGCAGCGTCCGTGGGGACAACAAGAGCAAGTCTCAAGATCTCGAGAAGAATGGCACCGAAGAAAGCTTCATCATCGGCGGCGAGGAAGAAGGAAGGGGACGCGGCGAAGTCCCACGTCAACACCGGGGCTTTGGCATCGGCAACACCGGCGGCAGTCCAGTTTCGCTATCGCTACTTCGACTAGACACCAGCTTCGATGCCACCAGTTCGAAAGGTAGACGCCAGCTCCGCTGCTAGCACTTCGAAGGGTAGGGGACAGAGCGCTCGTGTGCCTACCTCGCTTACAAAGCGCTACGACCGTCAAAGAGAAGTGGAGTTAGGGGCAAAAGGCCAGCCTTCGTTGCGTCAGAAAGTGATTACATGGGAAAGTATGCAATGACAGAGCACTCTGGGCAACTGTTGTTTCATTCAGGCAAAAAGGAGGCCACAGGGCACTGGTACAGCAAGGCATACATAGCGCAGCACACCTATGGGTCCGCGCTGTCTTCGTTGTGTCGAGGGACCTCCTCGAGCCACTGGAGGAAATTTCCTTCCCGATGTCGCGTTCGCTGCAGTATGACCTTGGCCGCATCCTCCCCGATGTAGCCCCAGATCCGGTCGTAGAAAGTCTTGAGGGCGGGCAGAATGGCGCGGGTGGCACCGGACAACACCCCGGCTTTGGCTGGCAGATCCAGCTGGGGATCAACCAGCTCGTTGGCATGCTCACATCCCCAGGTGTGGAGCATGGAAAAAGCAAGGTAGGCGCCGACGAAGCTGAAATGATCACCGAACGCTCAAGCACCGTGGAGTGAGAGGCTCGAGCCATCTTCGATTCGTTCTAGGGTCTGCGCCACATCTGCAAGGCTGTGCATAAGGTCCGGCACGTCAACGCAAAGGCCCCAGAGGGCCCCCACCAAGGACTCCATCGCCATCCACGCCGCCACCGACGTGTCGCCAAGGGTCCAGTTCCTCTCCTCCAGGGCGTGGTAAGCCGAGCCTTCTCTTCCTCCAACGCGGTGATTTGCTCAAGCAAGCCAATGCACTCTTCCGTTGCAGCGCGCTAAGCCTCCTCCGTGGCGCGTTGCGCCGCCGCCACTGCGCTCTCTGCATTCGCAATAAGTCTCTGCGCGTCGGAAGTCGCCCTGGTGATTTCCGCCTTCAACACACGAATATGCTCATCCTTGATGGCGTGAGCCTCATCGGCAGCACGACGCTTGCCCTCTAGCACCCTTCGCTCGTGGGTGCGAGCCTCCTCTAGGGCCTGGCTGATGGCAAGCGTCTAAAAAAGGGGGGAGGGGGCCAATATTACCTACGTGGTCGACAAGCAGCGTAGACCACAAACTCAGGTACTTACCCTCATCTCCGAGGCACCCAGCGCGAGCGCCAGAAGATCCCCCCGCACGACGACAATGCCCGTCGATCCAGGCTACCGTCGGTGCACTCCACGATGAGCCTCTGGGCCTCCGAGCCAGCCTCGGGTGCCCACGTCGCGTCCTGCGCAACCAGGCACACAACTTCATGGACACCTCCGCTGCTCGATCCTTGGCCACTTTTGGGAGACCTCATCTCTCCTGAGGTCGACGACGAAATGAGCGAGCAAATCGGAGAGAGCTTCGCGAAGTCACGGGGGGGAAAGAAGTACGCCTACCTTCGGCACCCTCCACTGGGTTGCGGGGAGGTGTCCACATAGTCTCCGCCTAGGTCGCCGGGGCCTCATCAGCCGGGGGAGCGATGACTCCCTCGACCAAAGCGGCTTCCCCGTCGGACCCTAGGTCCCCGGTGACCGCACCCGCCACATTGAACCGACTCCTCGCGGGCGAGGGCGATCGTATCCGGGGGCGCTTCGCCCTCGAAGACTTGGGCGACGTGCCTCGGCCGCTCCAAAGTGGCGTAGAGGATCGTGAAGGCGAGTCCCCGTGGCGCTACGATTGGCGATAACGCAGTGGCGGTTCGCCGCCAAGACAGCGATAAGGCCTCGCTTCGAGGATCGCTACCAAGCCCCGCCTTACCACCGCCTAAGCCCTTCTCACTGGGGACGGTGTGCTCCCCCGAACCGGCGGGCGAGGGTGCCAGCACAGGTGACAAGGTCTCGTCCTCAAGGATGTCGCTACCAAGGTCCACCTCACCACCACCTAAGCCCTCCTCGCTGGGGGTGGTGTGCTCCGCCGAATCGGCGTGCTTGAACCCGGCACCCGACATGCCCTTTGACCCAATGGTGTCTGCCAAAGATGCAGCTAGCGGAATGGATATAGCGGCACTGGATCAACCTCTCCGCCGACTACGAGACGCACCCACCTCGCCGTCATCATCACGACGATGAGTCGGAGTTCGCACCGGCACCACGCGTGCTGGTACGGGGAGGCCTAGGGCTTCGCACACCCGATTTATCCGCTCCAGCTTCGCAGGGCCGGTCGCAACTTTGCGCAGCGCGTGCTCCTTCGCTGTGTACGACCCAACGAATGCGATTACTGCGCGCTCCGTGTCCTCTAAGGAGAGCACTGCATGCGAAGCGGTGCTTCGTTCACAAAATAGTTGCACATATATAGGCAGCATACGGCCAAAGTACTTACCAGGGCCGGAGGGTTTCCGCACAGAAGACACTGTAGGGCGGACGCCATCTCGTCGGGTGTGATCTCGCTCGTACTTCCACTGGGCGGAGAGAGGAGACACCCCGCACATTGTAAACTCCTCCGCGAGATCGCGCATGTTAAACTGCAGGGCAACACCGGCAAGCCTCTGCGCTTCTTGTTCATCGCGGCCCTGCGGTCTCACTCCCGGACAGCTGTTGAAAGACATTGGCTGACCTCAGCACCGAAGGCCGCTGCTACTTGTCACGTGGTAGTAAAACCACTGCCGCATCCAGCCAGACTCCCACTTCCCTCGCGTCGCCAGCGCGGGAAAGAGCTTCGCGCAGCTTGCCCTCAGCATGAAATTGACGCTGCCAAAGTTGGACAGCGCCCCCCTTCGACCTTCTTCGGCTGACAGCGCGCGTTGTGAAGAAGGGCGAACAGGTTAGCGCTGGGTCGGACACCTTCTGTTCGGACCGCCCAGGCAAACACAGCCAAGCGAACTATTGCGTTTGGGGTCAGCTGTACCAGCTCCAGCCTATAAGTCCGCAAGACCTCGCCGATGAAAAGTGTTGAGGGCATCCGGAGCCCAGCCTCGAAGAACACGACAAACATAATCGCCTTCGACTCCTAAGGGTGAGGCTCCACCTCATCGCGAACAGGCAGGCGAGCGCCTGTGTGCTCCTCTATCTTCTTCTCCCAGACAAGAGTTCGAATCGTCTTCTCTGTAACTAGACTCCGCCCTAGGACACGGGAGCAGTGGCCTCTCGAGCTCTCCATGGCGTCCCACCGCATGTCGGCCTGCGACGGCTTGTGAGCCACCAGGGGGAATTCTGCCGGTGGTGGCGTCAAGCCGCGCTGGCTTGACAAGGCGCTGCCACTAAGTCGGCGAGTAGGATCTATAGTCAAAAGTTGACGAAGCACGAGCAAGGGCAGATTGTGTGCAAGAGGAACAAGAGAGCAAAGCAATGGCAAATCAGCATGCGAAGCGTCTACATGCCGGCGGCGATGCTTTATAAAGAACACCCCCCCTCACCTCCCCACGACCCGAATCGTAACTGGCAGGAGCCTAGCGCTTCGGCTCCCCACGCTCGGAAAGCGTAACCATCAACAACCCGGAGCAGGCGGTGGCAGGCAGCCGAGCAACGCACGACGCGCCGGAACAATCCCGCCATGCGTCCTGCCCCTATCGGGAAGGGGCGCGCGGTTGCGGTCGTGTGACCACTGACAGCCCACGACGCGCCAACCGTGTCACACCACGTGTGCCTCCCTATCGAAACAGCGCCTACGGCCGCAGCGGCCCGTCCCAGGCTTTTTAAGGGGTCGGCGCGATTCGCGCCGCCATTAAGACGCCGCGGAGCTGTCGGGGCATGACGACTTCAGACCGGGCGAAGACCCCCCTGCTCAACTCTCCAGCGGAGTCCCGACGTCACGTTCAAAGTGTACAACACCTTCGGCTCCACAAGATGACTCCGCTGGTAACTGTGGCGCCACAAGGGATGGCTCCAAGGCCGGAGGCCGCCTACGCAGCCAGCCCGTCCCGGGCGTCAAGTAGGGATGACTCCCGTGCTCCGCATCCTCGGCGTGAAGCGAGGATGACTTCGGCAGCTTACCTGACTCCGTGTCTTCGGCACAAAGCGGGGTCGCACTAGCAAATGAACTCATCTAGATAGGTCACAGGCCGTAGGGACGGAGGGGGCCAAAGGGCTCGACAACATGGCTTCAGCCTGTGAAGCCCTTCACCATGAGAGGCTCCTGTTGTAGGGGTGGCCCCACCTAAGCCCAGCCGGCCTTTTAGAGAGTTATAAGGCCCAAGTGGGATGTGTGTAATGACGTGAATGCCCATGTTCAGGATATTTAGATGTAAGGGCATAACTGTAAAGACACTCCCCCTGAGTACATAAATGTATGTGAGAGCGTCCGATCGGCAAAAGACCATCTGATCGGTTGGAAGCTTTCAGACCAGTCCAAACGATCAAAGGGGATTCGGACCATCCAATAAGCAAGAGAGCTATTTGGACCATCCGATCAGTCATGGGGGATGTTTGGGCTAGTATGAATGATCAAGGAAGGAGGTGGTGAGTGCGCGATGGCGTGGCATGCTGTGTGGCGCGTAGCACTGATGTGGTGAAACAGATGGCACCGCGTGGCATAACACGTCAGCAATGCTATCCGATGTAGCCTACCAGCGGTGAGCGATGCACGGGAACCAAGGGCTCACCGGCGGTGTAGGGCATGGCAGTGGTCGACAAGTAGTGCAAAACAAAGAGGAGGAGTGAGGCAATCACGAATATACCTAGGGTGAGGCACAGGCATGCTCGGACGGGGACGACGATGAGAAAAGGTGGCGGCGGTGCTCGGATTTTGGTAAAGTAGGCCCTTCGGCGGTGCTCGTGCCTGTCGAAGGGGTGGACGACGTTCGTCGAGGCGTGGTGAAGTCAGTGGCGGAGTTCTTGGGATCATAGGCAAAGGAGCTTGGCCAGAATTCCTCGCCGGAGTAGCAGCAAGGTGGCGGAGGCGAAGACGCACGACACTGGGGCGACTAAAGCTAGGGGAGGGGAAAAGAAAGGCGGAGTAGGGTGGGACGGAGTAGGGTGGTGCTCTAGGGGGTATTTATAGGGGTAGATGAGGGCAGAACTGGAGCTAATTGCTCACCAGCCATTGTAGCGAGGTGGTGGCAATTGCGGGGAGAAGTGGGAAAAGTGGCACATGAAAGGGAAATGCGGGTGCGAGAATCAGGGGAGAAGAAAGGGAATAAGGAGCGGGTTGTACGGAGAGGAAGGGGAAGGAAATCCCAAGTGGGATGGCGGTGCAAACGGCGGCAGCGGCTATGGACTGTTGGTATGGGGAGAGAAGGGAGGAGGGAAGACGGGCTAGATGCGTGCCACATGGTAGAGAGAAGGAGATTTGACTGTTCGGAGGCGCGAGCAGTTCGGACTATCCGGAAACGGGAGAGAGGGGCAACGGCCAGGATGAGCCGAGCGGCGATGTGAATACAATCGGCCTGTCCACGCATTGCCCGGGGAGAAGGCAAGGAAAATTCAAATTTTAATTTTTTGTTTTGATTTTCAAAAAACCAGAGAAAACAATTAGAAGTTCAAAAAAACCAAATAAAATCCAAAAAGTCTAGAAAAATTGACAGAAATGTCTGGAATCATTTTGTACTTATGAAAAATATTTATAATTTATTTTGGTATTACATATTTATACTAAAAATACTTTATTTTTAAAATTAATTTTTAACTTCCAGGAAATCACAGAAAATTCAGATAAAAGCCAAATGAGCTCAAATAATTAATTTGAATTAGGATTTTTATATGAATTTAAAATGTCCTTTATTCAATATTATTTTTATATTTTTACTTAAATTACTTTTTCAAAATAAAGCCTTTTTAAAAGTAGAAAAATAGGCTTTTAAAATTTTAAGCAACCAAAAGTAATTATTTTAAATTAAATTAAATTAAATTTATTTTTAAACTGTAATTTATGAAATAAACAACTGGGCTATTACAGACTTGCAGAAAATCATGCTGATCTTAGGTCTAAGGATTCACTACTATATAAAAGGTCATCACAGATGGTTCGAAAGCGGCATCACAAATGGTTTCATAAGCCATCTGAGTTTAGGTGTCGGTAATTATATGAGGTCATCATAGATGGTTTTTGAACTATCTATAATGCAGACTATCATAGACGGCTATAAACTAAGAACCGTCTGTGAAAAAGTCACAACACAGAAGGTTTTTTAAAAGAACTGTTTGTGATATACCAGATATCACATATGGTTTCGTGAAATAACCGTCTGTGTTGTGACTTATCACAGAAAATTAAGACAAAAAATCGTTTGTGATAGTTCTTTGTATAGCAAAAAAATTATGTATTCGACTAGTCTTAGGAAATGTTAACCATACCCTCTGAAACCAAGTAAGCAGATCATAGATAATTGTAGATCTTATACAACACGACAATCATTATAAAGATCTCACAAATGAATTATAATTGAATAAGTTACAATTGAATGAAATGTTTGAACATCTATTAATTGTTGTTGTTGGAGTTGAACTCTCTCTTCGGGTCAATTTCCTCTGTCATCAAGAAAGTAGAGAGTCGTCCTCGATCATCGAAGTGTTCATTAAGATCGAATGTACTTGAGTTGATTGTCATGCCCTGTCGCTAGAAGGAGTATTGTCATAAACTAGACAACATAAAGTTACAACTCACTACTTGTTCTTGATTTAGACAAATGACGCCCACATATTTCATGATAACATTAACATAATCTTGCACACCCTATAATTTAAATGAGATAGAGGTAAAGTCAGATTGTATATCGTACTTGATAGTTAAAACTATGATAGTCTGAATAGTAATTATTTTAAAATACCATATCTATAAGATCTTGTAGAAATAATATATGCCAAGATAAGAAAACAAGAACCAATTGTCTGCAAATTCTTCTGGAAAGTAGTTAGGCTACTCATGTTGGTATTTCTTAACAACTACAAAAGGAACATTAAAGCACTGTACACTTAGGTTTCAAAGGGTATGAAACAAATAACACACTCTAATGTGTTTGGTTCTATGAAGTAGGTCATAGCTGCAGTCTCTTCCTCCTCATCATACTATATGTTAGGCTTTGTTACTATCTTAGATGTAAAAGAATCTTTGGGCTGCCACGCCCTTTATTTATGTGAAACAAAAAATAAATGAACGGTGCGACAGCCCAAAGGTTCTTTTATGGCTAAAACAATAACCAAGCCTAACACGCAGCATGATGAGGAGAAAAAGACAGCAACCATGACCTCCTTTATAGAACATGACATACTAGAGTGTGTGATTTGCTTCACGCCTTTTGAAGCCTAAGTGTACAGTGCTTTAATGTTTCTCATGTAGTTGTTAAGAAATACCAACATATGTAGTCTAACTACTTTTCAGAAGAATTTGTGGACAATTGGCTCTCTTTTTTTCATATTGACATATGTTATTACTACAAGATCTCATTGGAAGAGTATTTTAAAACGACTACCAGTCCGACTGAAATAGTTTTAGCTATCAAGTGTGATATGAGATCTGACTATATCTCTAACTCGTTTAAATTGTGGTTTATGCAAGACTATATTAGTATTACCAGGAAACATATGGGCATCATTCATCTAAATTAAGAATAACTAAATTATGAGTTGTGACTTTATGTTTTATAGTTTACTACCTTAGTGTCAAAAGAGAAGCTGTTCTCCAATCTTGAAGGATCTCCATGATGGTCATTCAACTCCTAGGCCATCTCCGGTCTCGGTTGGATTCTATTTTCAATGAACATCATTTTCCTTAGAAACTATAACGCATACATGCATGTATACACATACATTTGTTTGAACTGAAACATGACACCAAAACAACAATTTGAGCATAGCAGATTGAATTACACTATTATGCTTTTATACTTATAATTGATTATTCAATCATATTTATAGAACCATGATCATATAGTGATAATCATCTAGGATTATATTCAAGTGGACAAGCTTGACATAAAGAAAACCCTATGCATATTAATGTTTGGTCCAATCTTATGATTCCAATTTATGAACACTAGTAACATTCATGTAGAATTTTATTTTTCAAGTTGTATTCTCTATGCATGTCAAATATTCCATTTTTACTTGTCTTTTATTAGCAAATGAATCCCAAATGGATTACCACATGGCAGTTTATTAAATTGGATCACCTATGAAAATATAGCATCACACTCATGCACATATCAACCATTCATACATGTCATGGAACTCATATTCATACATGATGCACACCCTGAGCGACGGCAATGACAAGTGGAGAGGAGGAGCCATGTGTTGGGGAGCCGTGGAGGATGCGACAGCGACGAGGAGCTGGGAGGAGGAGTTGCGTGACAGGGAGCCAAGGAGGACGTGGCTGCGACGGGGAGTTAGGAGGAGGAGCCGCTCGATGGGGAGTCGAGGAGGAGGCGACAGCAGCGCAGGAGGTGGAGAAGGGGGAGATGACAAAGAGCGTGGGTTGTTGGAAAACCTAATTGTGTGCAGTATAGTGAGTTAGGTTTTCTCCCTTGCATATATATAGAAGATTAATATCATAGATGGTTTTATTAAAAAAATCATCTGTGATATGTAGGATATCACAGATGATTTTAATTATGAAACCGTCTGTTATGTATCACATACAATTTTTATTAAGAACCGTCTGTGATAAATTACAGACATCACAAATAGTTTTAATATGAATCGTCTATGATACATCATAGGCGGTTCTAGCCATCACCAGTAATATAGACGGTCATGCTTATAAAGTCGTCTGTGATAATTACAACACTAACGGATTCTGGGGAACCATTTGTGATGAGGCGTCTAGTATAGCTTTCTCTATAGTAGTGATTATACATTATCATTGCTTGAGACCAACTGATGACACGTAAAAACATAACAATCTCAATAGTGTCTCAAAATGGGTCAGTCCAATATCATATTCTCTAATATGTGTCCACATTATTGATTCAATATCCTTATATCTATGATCAGTGGAACATGGTTATCAATAAAGACATATGTCGGTCTTTAGGTCACTAAAGTCCTGACTAGTGATGTCTGACAAGGGATCCTTTTAGAATGGTATCACGTAATCAACAAGTCATGTACTTCCTAATCTTTATAATAACACATTCAAGGAACAAATAATACATTTATTCATAAGTTCATAGACACATAATGATATAGTCACCCTCATAATTGCCTCTAAGGTATATCACTAACATTGTTGTGACTTGTGAATGGCCAGAGCTCACCATTCTGGAGCAGTGAAGAGCAACCATTAGTGTAAACTGAGGATAGGCTTGTGTGGAGAGTTGACTTACGTGTGAGCACCTCAATATGGAGTAGGGGAGACCAATAAGTCTCCGAGACCACAGGATATATCACATGTCTTCTTTGTGTGGTTGTATTACTATATGTCTTTTAATTGGGCAATTTAGTTTCCTAGAGATTATGTTGATTGCTTGTCACCAAGCTTGTGAAACTCACTTGCTAATATTTGACTTAGTGTCTCTCTAGTTCTCTCCCTAGATTCAGGAGATTGCACTTAGTGAGCCATTTAGGCTTCCATTATTGAATTATACAGAACTATTTTCTTAACCATTTTTTGCTAAAAAGTTTTAAAGCCTCTTATTCACCCCCTCTAGTCAACATCATCAATCCTACATATGGGTGGCAATTTCCCCCACGGGGGCGGGGCCCCGCGGGGAAAATCCCCATGGGGGGCGGGGCCGGGGTGACTTATCCCCCCATGGGGCTAACGGGGCAGGGCCCCGACACTGTGTCGGGGTGGGGGCGGGGGGGCATCGCGCCCCATGGGGGGCCATGGGGGCCCGAGAAATATCCGTCAGTGCAGGCCGGGCTGGTTGCGCCTGAGGTGCGCGGTGGCCCAAGATGGCCCACGAGTACCGAGACAGAGGCGAGACACGGTCACGCGGAGGTATAAAGCACACCGCCGCATCCCCAAATCGGTTTCCTCCGCAGTCCTCACTCCGCAACCCTAATCGGTGTTCCCACTCCCCAAATCGCCCAATCGCGTCGGCGTCCCCGGCCCCAAATCGGTCGTCGGCGTCTCGCTCCCGCATCCGGCGTCGCCCGTCGCTGTCCCGCTCCCGCATCCGGCGTCGCCCGTCGGCGTCCTGCTCCCCAATCGTCTCAGTGGCAAGCAGCAAGCAGTGAGGCACGGCCGTCGTTGCCCATCCCGAGACCCTAGTCGCGCAGCCACTCACATCAGTGGTCGTCGTCTTCAACTTCTCATCCTCCTCTCTCCGCCGATCTGAGCCCCCGCAGTCCCGCACCAGTGGTGATTTGACTTCAGCACTTCAGCAGGTAGGCTATCTTGTTTAGCATTTGAGAATTTTGCTTAGTAATTTTACATCATATTTGTAATAGGCTGCTCAGTTCTATCTCTTCATATGGCTAGATATTGCAATATCGGCTCCAGCATCTAGCTCATCAATAGCAGCACAAAGCGTAGCTCCCAATGTTGATTCAACTCCACCATCATCACAAGGTAAACAGGCTGAACAAGTTGAAGAGCAGGATGCACATAAGTTAGCTGGTGTGAAAAGAAAACTTACATCTTCAGTGTGGCTTGAATATAAAAGAGTACAAATTGGGGGGAAATGGAAAGCTGAGTGTATGTGGTGCCATCATAAGCTTGGGGGAGAGACAAAAAATGGCACAAAACACTTGCATGATCACCTTGCATGTTGTGCTGTTCGTCAGCCAACAAAAGGGCCAAAACAAGCACAATTAAGATTATCAAAGAATGCGGATGATGGGAAAGTTAGTGTGGAGAATTATATGTTTGACCAAGAAGTTGCTAGAAAAGAACTTGCATTAATGAT
This sequence comes from Melocanna baccifera, assembly GCA_036346265.1. Lineage (NCBI taxonomy): Eukaryota > Viridiplantae > Streptophyta > Magnoliopsida > Poales > Poaceae > Melocanna > Melocanna baccifera. The sequence continues at coordinate 14,698,683 of CM070691.1, read as the reverse complement.
GTGCGTCCATGAGTACCCTTTAGCTATGGTTGAGCATGCTGGCTTCCGAAGATTTTGCTCTTCATTACAACCAATGTTCAAGATGGTGTCTAGAAATACAATTAGGAAGGATATTCTAGGTATGTATGAGGCTCAAAAGAATATGATGGTGAGGTACTTTGCAAAATTCAATAACCGAGTCGCCGTCACTACGGATATGTGGACTGCAGATCATCAAAAGCGAGGATACATGGCAGTAACTGCACATTTTATTGATGGTTCTTGGAACCTGAAAAGCTTCCTTCTTAGGTAAAATTCAAGTTATTACATTTGTTGTCATTCATGTTGATTGAGGTTACATTTTGTTGTCACATTTCAGGTTAATTTATGTGCCATGCCCACATACGGCTGAGGTTATATGTCATGCCTTGCATGAGTGTTTCGTTGAGTGGCACATTGAGAGGAAATTATCCACATTGACACTGGATAATTGTTCCACAAATGATTGTCTTATTGACATTTTGCAAGATAAGTTGGATCATAGATCTCTTATGTTAGGTGGGACATTGTTGCATATGCGTTGTTGTGCCCACATATTGAATCTGATTGTGAAAGATGGGTTGTCTGTCTTAGATGATCGTATTGAGAGAGTCTGATACGGGGATGGGTCCCGATCTTCTCAGTGAGGAACCGTGGATAGTTGATGTGAAGTAGACGATGTCGCTAGCTGAACACTCGTGCCCATGCACGAACCCTCAACTCTTTGGAATACGCCCAAAACACACCGGATAGTTGTCGCCGCGCGACCACAAGTTTACTAACGCCAAGTCCCCAATTCCCAATGGAACGACGGCTTGACCTTGATCTTCAGAACAAACAATGGATCGCCTAATTCTCTCTCAAAGCCCTCGCATGAACTCTGGTGTTGAAAGAACAAGCAATAGCTATGTTTCAATCTGATGCATAAAACTTGGTCCCGCTCTAAGGGTGCCAATACAGGGCTTATATAGCCTCTTGGGACGTGCATAGAGTCCCCCAAACCTACTACAACTCAACCCTATATGGTTTTAGATACGAACTCTTAAAAAAGGAAACTAGATTTTACAGCCGTCATATTGTTTCGGTCATAACTTTTGATCCGTGTCTAATTTGATGCTGGGGCTGGATCCATTGCGTAGACCTTGAAAATATCTTTCCAACAAGTCCAAGAACGCCTGAATCGGACTCCGTTTGTGAAAGTTATGACCTTTTTAGTAACTGCCTGTCAGGCTGTCCGAACCGAATCCGAATTGAATTCTGAGTTGAATCCGAGTTTGAATCCAATTGACCTTGTGGGAGGCACGAATTGGGCTTGAATTCCTGGGCTTTTCTCTTCTTGCTTGACCCATGTGAGCTTCTCCTCCCACCCTTTGGCTCCGGCCTCATTCTCCACCCTCGCGGTTCCAAATGCTTCACAATGTTCAAACCTGAGAATGCACAAAACACTTGCATGAGGTAGTACCCAATTCTCATCAATAATAATAGAGTCATTAAGAAACAAAAGCACCTGTTGATTTAGAAGTTTAGCTCTGGCTCTAGTCAATGGACCAATATGTACTTCTGCACTTGTATTACTTGTAGCTTCACTTATGGTGTCCATCTCAGTAAGTGCATGACCACCAATAGGAGGAGATGTATAAGTGTTAGGGATGCCCTCATCATCCTCCCCCTCTTGAAAAGGCGTCGTCCTCGACGCTGGATCGTCACCACCAAAGAAAGGTGATAAATCCGCGACATTGAACGTAGAGCTCACGCCATAGTCATCGCCGGGAAGCTCTATCTTGTAGGCATTGTCATTGATTTTCGCAAGTACCTTGAAAGGCCCATCACCACGCGGTAGTAACTTAGACTTGCGACGGTCTGGAAAACGATCCTTACGGTAATGTACCCAAACCAAATCACCTGGTTGAAAAACCATCTGCTTCCTTTTCTTGTTCGCCTTGTCAGCATAATACTTGACCTTGCGCTCTATCACTTCTTTTGTCTTGAGATGCAACTTCTTCACATATTCAGCTCGCTTGGACGCCTCCATATGAGTATGTTGTTGACTAGGAAGTGGCAACAAATCAAGCGGTGTAAAGGGCTTGAAACCATAAACTACCTCAAATGGACACATCTGCGTAGTGGAATGCACGGCCCGATTATAAGCGAATTCCACGTGCGGCAAACAATCCTCCCACTCGCGCAGATTCTTCTTGATCATGGTCCGGAGTAGCATCGAAAGTGTGCGGTTCACCACCTCTGTTTGACCATCAGTTTGGGGATAACAAGTTGTACTGAATAACAACTTCGTCCCCAGTTTACCCCAAAGTGTCTTCCAGAAGTAGCTCATGAACTTCACGTCGCGATCTGATACAATAGTACGCGGCACGCCATGTAGCCTCACAATCTCCCTGAAAAACAAGTCAGCAATATGCGACGCATTGTCGCTCTTGTGGCACGGAATAAAGTGTGCCATCTTCGAAAAACGATCCACAACGACAAAAACAGAATCGCGTCCCCTCTTAGTTCTAGGCAGTCCTAAAACAAAATCCATACTAATATCCTCCCATGGGGCATTGGGAACAGGTAAAGGGGTATACAAACCGTGTGGATGCATCGTCGATTTTGCTTTGTGGCAAGTAATGCATCGTTGCACATACCTCTCCACATCTCGCCTCATCTTAGGCCAATAAAAGTGATCGCTCAAAGATAGACAACGTCTTCTCACGGCCAAAATGTCCCATCAATCCACCGCATGTGATTCCGCAATAATAGCAAACGCACGGAGGATTCTCGGAACACATAATTTGTTAGTGCGAAACAAAACCCATCATGGATGTGAAATTTATCCCAGCCTTTTCCCTCTTTGCAATGTGCATAAGGGACAGAAAATTCATGGTCATAAGCATATAACTCACGCAAACTCGCTAAACCAGGGACGTGCACTCCTAAGTGAGTTAAAAGCACACTTTTTCTAGAAAGAGCATCAGCTACCACATTTTCCTTTCCCTTCTTATATTTCACAATGTAAGGAAACGACTCAATGAATTCGACCCATTTGGCATGTCTACGGTTCAGGTTTGCTTGGCCTTTTAAATACTTCAAAGCCTCGTGATCCGAATGAATAATAAACTCTTTAGGCCATAAATAGTGTTGCCAAGTTTCTAACGTGCGCACTAACGCATAAAGCTCTTTGTCATAGACCGGATAATTCAATTGAGCACCATTCAGTTTCTCACTAAAATAAGCGACCGGTCTACCCTCTTGCATTAAAACACCACCAATACCCAATCCACTAGCATCACACTCAATTTCAAAATTTTTAGTGAAATCAGGTAAAACAAGCAACGGTGCTTCAGTCAAGCGTCTCTTAAGTTCAGAAAAAGCATTTTCTTGCGCTACCCCCCACACAAATTCAACACCCTTTTTAGTAAGTTCATTCAAAGGGGCAGCGATGGTGCTAAAATCCTTCACGAAACGCCGATAAAAACCAGCAAGACCATGAAAACTCCTAATTTGACTGACGTTCATAGGAGTAGGCCAATTTTTAATAGCTTCAATTTTAGACTCATCTACTTCAACTCCCTGTGCAGAAACAACATAGCCCAAAAAGATGACACGATCTTTGCAAAACGTACACTTCTCTAAGTTACCAAATAACTTATTCTCACGCAAAACTTGTAGAACTTGTCTAAGATGGTCTATGTGTTCAGATTCACTGTAAATCAGAATATCATCAAAATACACAACCACAAATTTACCAATGAAATGCCTTAAAACATGATTCATTAAGCGCATGAATGTACTAGGTGCATTAGTTAAACCAAAAGGCATGACTAACCACTCGTACAACCCAAATTTCGTTTTAAAGGCTGTTTTCCACTCATCCCCTTCATGCATTCTGATTTGATGGTAACCACTGCGCAAATCTATCTTAGAGAAAATAACAACACCACTCAATTCGTCTAGCATATCATCTAAGCGAGGTATAGGATGACGATATCGAATTGTGATATTATTAATCGCTCGACAATCTACGCACATACGCCATGAACCATCTTTCTTAGGAACTAAAATAACAGAACAGACAATGGCTTAAGCTTTCGCGTACATACCCTTTGGAGAGAAGCTCTTGTACTTGTTTCTGAATTTCCTTTGTTTCCTCGGGATTGGTGCGGTACGGTGGTCGGTTTGGCAGCGACGCTCCTGGAATCAAGTCGATCTTATGTTCTATCCCCCGAAGTGGTGGGAGCCCTGCTGGTACTTCTTCTCGAAAGATGTCACCAAATCTCAGAAATGAAACAACACCACTAGGAAGAGAAGTTAAGTCATTAGTCGAAAGCAATGCATCTTTGTATAGCGAAGACGTGCACCAAATTAGGATCGCGCAGAAATCCTCATCTCGATTTGGTGGCTAACATCACTAAATTCTTTGCTCCCTCTTGTTTCTTGTTACCACTGATGGTTCTCTCGCTTGTGCACTCTCAACATGCATCTCAATTTTCGGCATGGAGGAATTGACAATCTGTTGCGGTGTAAGCGGCTTCAAGATGATATCCATATTGTTCCATCGAAATGTGTAGCGATTTGTACGCCCATCATGAAGAGCGGAACGGTCATATTGCCATGGCCGTCCCAAGAGCAAGTGACACACCGTCATAGGCACAACATCGCAGATCCACGAGATCGGTGTACTTCCCAATAGCAAATGTCACACGCACCATATAGTTCACCTTCACTTCCTCCTTGTCGCCACCATTGCACATGATAAGGACGCGGATGTGGCAAATACTTCAAACCCAACTTGTGACACATATCCTTGCTAGCCGATTGTGACAAGCGCCGCCATCAATGATCACTTTGCATACCTTACCCATATCAAGCTTGGCCCAAGTCTCAAACAAATTGCACCATTGTTCGAGTGATGGTGATGGCATGACACTAAGCACCTTGGGCGTGCAAACAATGGAGTACTGCTCAGTGGTAGGGAGCTCAGGATCACACTCACATTGTTCTATGTCATCAGTGTGCAAGACTGCCTGTGCATCGGGCGACTCATCATCACTAGTCAAACATAACCACCATCCTCTCGTGACAAGCATAGTTCGACATTTGGGCGTCCCTCGAAAATGGCCAACGCCTTGCACTTGTGGCAAATAATGTCACGTGAACGTCCTGTCGACCCCATAGACGAGGTCACACTAGCCGCGGGCGCCATAGGTCGACGCACCGGCGATGGTGTACTCTCCAGCTTCTTACTTGCGGAACTGCGCATTGCCGAATTGCTTGCAGCCGAAGTGCTCTTGTTTGGTTGGCTGTTGTTATATGTTTGTCCCGATCGGCCGATTTAACGTGACCGGCAATAACCGGCGTCTTCAATCACTTGTCGCTCGGCTTCGCGTGCTTGGTGCAGCAACTCAATCATATCATTATATGGATGGTGATTGACAATGCGCTTGACAGCATGATTCATGCCGGCTAGAAATCTTGCCATGGTCTGTTCTTCATTCTCGCGAACATCTGCATGTATCATGATAGTCTCCATTTCCTTATGATATTCATCAATTGATTTCATACCTTGTCGCAGCCCTGTCAACTTCTCAAAGAGTGAGCGCTTGTAGTGGCGCGGTACAAAGCGTGCCCGCAAATGCCGCTTCATTTGCTCCCGTGTTATAATTGGCAACTCATGGCGCTCCATGCGCTACGGATGAACCGCTCCCACCAATGTGTGGCGTAATCATCCAAGCCATTGGATGCAAGCAACGACTTTTTCTCATTGGAGTAGTTGTTCATCCAAACAACTTATCAACTTTCAGCTCCCAAGTGAGGTATTGTTCCACATCCGTACCACCTGAAAATATAGGAAGAGTAAATTTGGGCTTAGCAACAAGATCCTCGGCGTCATCGTGGCGAGGACGCTGCACGTTGTTGCGGTGATGGCGTCGCTGCTCATCGTAGTCGCCGATGGGAAAATCATCATTCCGGCGCTCGTCCGCACAAAGACAAGGCACACCTCCGCCGTGGGCACCCCGTGGTATAACTCCACCGACCGCCATTGCCTCGGGCCGCCCATGTGCTTGAGGCGCTGCGCGCCGCCATCCCGATGTGTGGCGGTATCGCCATGCGACGCGCTGGTGTTGACGCGCTCCTCATCCGCACGAATAGCACGCTCCTCCTCGGTCTCATTGTGCAAAACGGCCGGAGGACCGTGCACACTTGTGGCATCGGTGCATCCCCCGTGATTGTGGTGTGTGAACATGGCACGCAGCTCCGAAAGTTATTGTTGATGCTCGCACGCAATTGTGTGACCTCCTCTCCAAGGTTGTTCAGTCCAGTCTGAACTTCCCCAAGCTCATCGCGCACGCCATTGTCACCATCATGAAGTTGTTTTTGGAGCATCTCGCGCAACCGAGTGTACTCGATCCAAGTAACCGGGGCGTCCGGATTAGGTGGATCCTCCTCGTGACGACATGGAAACAACTCACAACCAAGAAACGAGTTATATCCGGGTTAGTAAAACAAAAGCTCTCTCTATGTCTACAACTAAGCATCCTGAAAACAAGGCAAGCTTACCGTTCCAAAGTGAATCAAGGACAGCGAATCGACACCTGTGATAGCGAACGACCTCAACCCGGTAATGTATGAGCGTAACCAAGAGCAAGGGAGTACACAAACAGGTGTAGGTGGAGCTTGGACAGGTATGTGGATAACCTATGCAATCTGATATTCAAGGTATTGTAAAGCTAAGTAATGATCCAAGCTAGAGTATTTGCCTATGTGCTGATCCAATTGGTTAAAGCGAAAAGTATGAACGCACACGCAATGATAAATGGGACTTAATGCAAACAAAGGAAATGAGCTAGAAAGAGTCAATCTGAAATTGAGATGAATAACTAGCCTCGTTTTGCACTAAGTACAAGGAGAGACGCTAGCCAATTGCAATAGTTATGAATGTAAGGGCACAAGATTGCTCTATGAGAATAAGTGCACAAGCTGAAAATATGAACTAGGGTTTTTTTTCACGAGTTTTGGCCAACACTTTCTATTTTCACTGTTTCTTGATCAAGTCACAGAAACTTTCAGCCTTTCTTCTTTTGTTTTCTTTTCTTTTTTTTTTTTGGCCAACCATCGTTTTCTTCCCTTTGCACAAATTCAAGAATTCAGCAAGTGTAAATAATACTCAAGAACAGCCCTAACAAAGAATATCAAAAGCTAGTCTCAATTGATGAAAAGATATAAGTGAAGCTCAATCTGTAGCAATTCTTTTTTTCGGTCACTAGGGTTTGGCACAAGTAGTGATTTGTTTCTTTCAAGCCAAACCGCAGCAAACTTTCGGTTTTGAAGGAAGTGAATACTATCTCAAACTCTCCCCAAAGAGAATTTGGATGGATCTCTTGAGAGCAATGTGGACAAGAAGGAATTTAGGATTCAAAAGTAAATGCAATTTACTCTTTTTGTTGCTAATTGAGGAATTCAATCAACAATTTTGTAGGGTTTATGTGGACACAAAGATCAAGCTACGCGAAGGAAACACACGGATCAGCACGAAAACAAAACTCTAATGGACGAAAACTTAACAAAACGCACAAGAACTAAACAGATTAAACTACGGTTTTTGGTATTGTAATTTTCGGTTTAATGGAAGATAGGACAGAAAAACGAATCTAACTACGGGTAAAGAAGTTCTCACCGAGTAAACCTAGAATCTGATACCATATGATACGGGGATGGGTCCCGATCTTCTCAGTGAGGAACCGTGGATAGTTGATGTGAAGTAGACGATGTCGCTAGCTGAACACTCGTGCCCATGCACGAACCCTCAACTCTTTGGAATACGCCCAAAACACACCGGATAGTTGTCGTCGCGCGACCACAAGTTTACTTAACGCCAAGTCCCCAATTCCCAATGGAACGACGGCTTGACCTTGATCTTCAGAACAAACAATGGATCGCCTAATTCTCTCTCAAAGCCCTCGCATGAACTCTGGTGTTGAAAGAACAAGCAATAGCTATGTTTCAATCTGATGCATAAAACTTGGTCCCGCTCTAAGGGTGCCAATACAGGGCTTATATAGCCTCTTGGGACGTGCATAGAGTCCCCCAAACCTACTACAACTCAACCCTATATGGTTTTAGATACGAACTCTTAAAAAAGGAAACTAGATTTTACAGCCGTCATATTGTTTCGGTCATAACTTTTGATCCGTGTCTAATTTGATGCTGGGGCCGGATCCATTGCGTAGCCCTTGAAAATATCTTTCCAACAAGTCCAAGAACGCCTGAATCGGACTCCGTTTGTGAAAGTTATGACCTTTTTAGTAACTGCCTGTCAGGCTGTCCGAACCGAATCCGAATTGAATTCTGAGTTGAATCCGAGTTTGAATCCAATTGACCTTGTGGGAGGCACGAATTGGGCTTGAATTCCTGGGCTTTTCTCTTCTTGCTTGACCCATGTGAGCTTCTCCTCCCACCCTTTGGCTCCGGCCTCATTCTCCACCCTCGCGGTTCCAAATGCTTCACAATGTTCAAACCTGAGAATGCACAAAACACTTGCATGAGGTAGTACCCAATTCTCATCAATAATAATAGAGTCATTAAGAAACAAAAGCACCTGTTGATTTAGAAGTTTAGCTCTGGCTCTAGTCAATGGACCAATATGTACTTCTGCACTTGTATTACTTGTAGCTTCACTTATGGTGTCCATCTCAGTAAGTGCATGACCACCAATAGGAGGAGATGTATAAGTGTTAGGGATGCCCTCATCAGAGTCTGTGATAGTGTTTCTTTTTGGTCAGCCACCCCGAAAAGACATGAGAGGTTTGAAAATATGGCAAACCTATTAAACATCCCTTACAAAAAACGGCTTGCTCTTGATTGTAAAACCAGATGGAATTCAACCTATATCATGCTAAGCATTGCAATCGAGTACAAAGAAATTTTTGAGCGTCTTAAGCCACGTGAACGGCTATTTACTTCTTGTCCAACCGATGAAGATTGGAAGTTTGCAAAGGATATTTGTGATAGATTAAAAACATTCTATGATATCACTGAGTTACTATCGGGAACTAATTATGTCACAGCTAATCTATTTTTTCCTAAAATATGTGGCATTCGGTTGGCAATGCGGAAATGGCAATCTAGGTATTCATTTACTCTTTACTTTCATCTTGTATTCATTTACTCCTTACTATCTTGCATATGTCTGACAATGAATCTTGTATTTAAAGTGGCAATGAAGCTATAGAACAAATGTCTGACAAAATGATAAAGAAATTTGAGAAGTATTGGACTGAAGTGCATGGTCTTATGTCTATTGCGACTGTTCTTGATCCAAGATATAAGCTTCATTTGTTGCAAGCTCTTTTTGGTTCTATCTATGGCTATGAACATGCAACTACTGAAGTTGCAAAAGTACGGACATTATTGTATGATTTATTGCTTCAATATCAAGAGCATTCTATGGAGAGTGTGGCTACATCAGATAGTACCATTGCTGCCCAAGGGCAAGGAGACAATGAAGTTTTCGACATATTTGATCAATACATGTCCTCTCAGCCAGCCTTTTCATCTTCCCAACTGCACACAGAATTGGATTTGTACTTGGAAGAGGCACCTCTCCCTAGAACACAAGAGCTAGATATCATTAATTGGTGGAAGTTTGGAGGGATTAAGTATCCTACTTTGCAAAAGATTGCTCATGACATTTTGCCTATTCCTGTCACAACTGTGGCTTCAGAATCAGCCTTTAGCACTAGTGGAAGAATACTCAATGCACATCGTAGTCGACTTGCACCAAAAATGGTTGAAGCATTGATGTGTATGCAAGCTTGGTCTCGTGCGGATATGTTAGGTAAATAATACACATCCGTTTGTTTAACCTTGTTTTCTATTTTGTTTTATCGATCTCTAAATTTGGTGTTGATTATTCTTTAATATTAGGGGAAGGCGTTCCCAATCAAACATTGTGGAGTTGTCTTCAGGAAAATGAAGAAATAATGGTAACTAGGTTCCTTCTTATGCATATAAGTCACATATAACAATACGATCATAATATCAAAGTTTTAGTTCTTAATTTCTTCTCCTTTGAATTACCATTTTTAGGAGGACGATGATTCTATTGTCACTGATGTGTGATAACGAACATGGGATGGTTGCTGTGCATTTGCGTTTCCTGAATCCAGAATGTGCTTCTATTTATTGTATTAGTGATGTGTATTTGTGCTTCTAGTGGTTTCAGAGAACCAATAAGTTGTGGTTTCAATGTGCACAATGTAGTGCTTTCAATTGTTTTCCCTCATGGAAGTCAGAGAATGTTTTACAAAAACAATCTGGTTGTGGTTTCAAGAATTCAGCATTTCAGCTTCATGTTTGATTCCGTGCGTTTTTATCCCCCCTATCTGTTTGATTCCTCAAGTTCTGAATGCCTCAAGGTCTGAATTCAGCATTTCAGCTTCATGTTTGATTCAAGATTTCGTTTGATTTCACTCGTGTCTAATCGTTTACGTAATTGTGCATGCATTTTTTGATGCAGCGTGCGTAGTTCTAACTGTTTCTGTCATTCTGTGTATGGTTTAATTCTGTGCGTGCGTTTTTGTCCCCGTATCTGTTTGATTCCGTGCGTTTTTATCCCCCCGCGGGGACCCCGTGGGCGGTCGGGTCCCCGCGGGGACGGGGACGGGGGGCAATCTGTCCCCGCGAGGCCTAACGGGGCGAGGCGGGGGGCGGGCTGGCGGGGGGCGGGGCGCGGGGCTTCCCCGCGACCCGCCCGCTGCCACCTTTAATCCTACAAAGGGTAGCGTAGGCATGAAAATAAAAAAAATCTATGGCCCCAGCTCACAGGGGCTCCTCTCCATGTTTTGTTGTACTAGCTTCTTATTCTAGTGATCCTCTTGGTGGTTGTTCGATCAGCGGGTTGTTGTCTGTGTGACAATCAACACCCCCACATCAGCGATGGTATCTTAGAAGTCTTCGTTAGACCATGAAGGTAGTTGCTTGGTAGGCCACCCTTTTGGTGATCAATGCCACCCACCTTCTTCGAAGCAGTAGAGAGAGTGAGATCAAACCCCAATCTTCAACCTCAAAAGACTCCTTCAATGTCGAAAGGATCGTTAGGAGGTTCTTTGGTGAGGCATAAACCGATTGGAGCAAATGAGGCCCTAGGTGTCCAACATGGTGGCTCGCCAGCCTCTGACAATGCTGCCCAGAGTGGACACCTGTTGTTGACACATGTCGCCATGCACACCAAGGAATTGATGCACGTTCTGTTGGATTGTTATGACTATGACATGTTCTTTTTGGCTAGGATTGATGTCTTATGGTTGTAGCTGATGGTTTTTAGTCTTAGTACGGGCGTTTATACGAACGAACCATATGCCAATAAACCACTTCAAAAATATTGTCTTGATAAACCACTTCAAAACGACAACGGAGAAACTATCCCATTTGTTTGTTCGGGGTAAGCCATAAGTTAAAAAGATCTAGGCATATGAATGTAACATGCTTCTCTTTATTACTTGTGTTAAACTCTGTTCTAGGATATTTAATCAATATCTAGTTAAATGAAATCCAGGACTTTGTTTTAGAAAAAGAAAAACAATTGTCATTACTATCATTCATGTATGTAAATAGAAAATGTGTTGGATAAAATCCCACAAAACCAGCAAAACTTTCATGAGAATTCAATAAATGAGATGTCATAATTTCTGTTATTCCCTCTACATGTTCAAATTAGGACATGTACAATAATTTATCTCTTAAGGTTGTCTCTAAGATTTTCACCTTACCTAAAGACAGCACTAGAGACAATATCTTCAATAGTAAGTTATTCATCTAACTATTTTATACTATTTTCACCATAACTTCTTGCCTCACACTCTCTCACTATTTATGTTAGTTTGCAGGCTTAAGTAATATATTGCATAAGAGACAACATATTATCTCTTCTCACCTCATCTCTCCTCTATATATGATTTTACTTATTTAATATAGCTAAGAGATAGTTAAGATGACACTATTAGAGAAACCCTTACAAGAGCTTATTAACGCAAACTACAGCCAGACTATTGGATTATTTTATTCAAAGAATCAAGACTTGACTATAGTTGGATATACAGATGCAGGATATCTGCCTGATCCACATAATGCGAAATCACAGATAGGATTTGTATTTCTCTATGGTGGTATAGCTATTTCTTGACGATCATTCAAGTAGACCTTGGTCGCTACGTCTACTAACCACTCCATCGTATTATATGAAGCCTCACGAGAATGTGTTTGGCTCAGGAAGATGATTAGCTATATCAAGGAGTCATGTGGCATGAACATCGTCAATGATCCCACTATTATCTATGAAGATAATGCAGCTTGTGTTACACAGATGCAAATGGGCTATGTTAAGAATAATATCACGAAGCATATTACTCCTAAATTCTTTTTATCATCATAATCTCCAGGAAAACGAAGAGATAAAGGTGTTAAACGTTAGGTCTTGTGATAATCTTGCAGATTTATTTATAAAATCTCTCCTAGCTTTTAGTTTTTATAAATATTTTCAAGGCATAGGGATGAGACGGTTTAGAGAGTTACAAGGTTCAGGATGAGTAAATCTCTGAACCATAGCCTTTATGTAATATCGGAAGACTTATATGATCATGAAGATATAAATATTACACTCTTTTTCCCTTTGTGAGTTTTTACTGAAGTTTTCTTATGTAAAGGTTTTTAATGAGGCAACAAGTGCGTCACAAGGAACAGATGCAATGGACTATTATCTCCATCCTTTTTCCGACTAAGTTTTTGGAAGGAGTTTTTATGAGGCACGTGCATGTCATGGTATTCGTCCAAGAGGGAGTGTTATGAAACCTAGAAGGTTACGGTGTGAGCAAATATCATAATTGCCCCTAGTGGGCTTAAACTATAAATAGAGAGGCTATTATACCATGTAAACAGATCTAAATTAATAAAGACTTTGTTATGGTGTTCTCTCAATTGGTGTCTCCTATGATTGTTCTATTATATTCTTAGTGATGATTGCGTGAATTACATTACCGTTCATCTATTCTCCATCAATTTTTCAATGGAGGGATTCGAAATCGCAGAGGGTAGCACGATGGGATTGTGGAACCGAGGGATCCGAGCATCAAGATGGTGGCCCCAAAGCATTTTTTTTCTTTTAGGGTAGGGAAGCTTATGGGAGGACGTACCAGTACCACCATCGTCCCCTCTAAAATCTTTTTTAGTAGTAAGTATAAAGCTTTGTCTAGAGCTACATTGTGAAATCTTACGAGACTAAATACTCAACTATCTATTGGAGGAATATAATTCATTACCATATTGATCGGATGATCTAAGGGGCTGCTCGGTTCGGTTGACATAAGCTGGTTTATGACCGAAATTGTATTATAGCTGACTGAAATTGCACTGTAGCTAATGATGGCTTATTTGACATAATTAATTTTTAAAAATTTAAAAATAGGAAAATATATTAGCCCATCACAAACAATGCAAACAAATATGGAAAAAATACAAAAAAAACTAAAAAAAATAACGAAATCAAGGAATAGTGAACTAGAAGCTAGAAAACATAAGCTAAAACCGAAACGAGCGTACCTAAATCACAAGTTCACGTTCTACTATGCCAAGACTAATTCATCCCTAGCATAAAGTTATATAATATATGTAACTCCGAACTTCTGCTACATGTCAACATGACATGCTATACTTGATAAATGGGTAAGTTATTTTTGGCTGCAGTTGATGGGTTACAGCTATGGCTAATGACTTTGATCCTCGCACGAGCACTTATATGAATAAATTGAATGACGATAAATCGTTTTAAAAATACTATTTTGATTAACTATTTAAAAAATGGTGAGCAGTCATATGTTTGTTTGTCTAGAAGAATATACAAACCATGGGCTGAAAAGAGTACTGTTGTTCTGTAACGGAGGGAGCAGTTTCCTGCCACACACTCCATTTAGCTGGTGTACACGTAGCAGATCCTGAAGTACCGTACTCACTGCGTGCAGCCACCGCTGGCAACAGCACAAAACACCGACGCGTCCACCTCCACGTGAGCCTGCGGTTCCGGCCCCTTTTGGACAACTGACGCCTGCGCCGTGCACGCAGTTCCTTGGAATTTGGGAGCTTTCGAGTCCCTCCGTTGACGGCCCGACCTTCTCTGCGGCTTTTGGTCAGGAACTGTTGGACTACCTCCGTTCTAAGCTCTAGAAAACTAAAATAATGTACATTTCTGTACTATTGCAACGGTAACATGGAAAAAAAATCTATTTACACTACGGAATAGCAATCTTAGCAAAAAGGATATAATAGTATTTATTTCACAAAAAGAGAGGATAGAGTAGCATTATGGGGTATTCGGAATGATAGTAACTTATGATTTTTTTACTGTAATTGATTTATTTTTACCGTAATTGAGTTGGTTTATTTAACATAATTAAATTTAAAAAAATTAAAAATAGAAAAAATATGTTAGGTCATCACCTAACATTAAAAATAGAAAAATACAACAAAAAACTGAAAAAACAAAAAATAAAAAAGCAAACATTAAAAAAACAAATGCAGAAACTGAACGCCAGCGCCTAAGTGCTGCCTACAACAAACGGATATATATATTTGTAGTGAACATTGGGACATCCAAATATCCAATTCTGCTTGTTGAAGATATACTACCACTATCTGTCCATAGGTTTCCAATCTATTATATCCATCATCTCTAGTTAAGCAATGCCAACATTCAGTAATTGTATGGTTGGTTTGATCCTATCAAAATTAGGCCCCTTAAGGATGATGTAACTGTTCTCATGGTATAAAAGAAGTTTTCCTGACTTTATACTGAATTGCAAGAGATGCAAGCGTACCAGCAATTAGCACTAGCACAAAAACATATGTCCATCTTGGACATAACCATAAGATCTCACAGAAGTTATGGGATCAGACAATTTGAACATGACCTTTCCCAATCCCAATTACATAAAACCACTTCAGAGCTCTTTAAATATCTTTACCACTTAAAAGAAAAAGTTGATGATGGTTCATCCCACTCTTTAGTGATTCATTTGCCATCCTACTTAAAAAAAATGATGAGCATGCGCCGAATGTGGCCTTCCTCTCTCCCCTCACTCCCCCTCTCTCGTATCTCCCCCTCACTCCTCGCCTCCACCCGTTCTTATCCACTTTCCTCTCTATCTCGCCTCTCTCCACCTCTCTCAACCGGTGAGGGGTCAGGCGACAGAGACCATTGCCTAATTGGCTAATTGCCTCACAGTCCTCTAGGTTCAGATCTATCATCCATGCCACCCGCTTCTCCACTCCCATAAGCCCCTCCTCTCTCCCTTTCACTCCTCGGCTCCTCCTAATACGGCAAGGTAATGACTCATGGGAGCCCTTGTGCCGCTGTGCTCCCAGCGCCTCCCGCCCCTACGCGCACATCTCCTCCCACCACACCAGCAACCATGGTGCAGCCTCTCGTTGTGAAGAAGGATGATGACTACGACAAGGAAGGTACATGCGAACAAATCACTCTCTCTCTCTCTCCCTCTCTACGTTGTTTGCGCGTGCGTGTGTCTATTTGTGTTCGTGTGCCTAGATCTGCACTCGCCAAACCCTAGATCTGGTGCGATCCGATCTGGATCACCAAGCCATGACCATGGGTGTATATTGTGTTGGGTTTGATTGGTTGATTGCTCATTTGCTACTACAGAGTACTACTCGTCGTTCCTCGGCATCGAGAAGGGCACCATCCAACAGGAGGCCCTCGTCTTCCACGACCTTCAGCTCGACTCACGGCAATGCTGCCAGGTGCCTTCCTAATTGTATTTTCTTCTTCCTCCCGTCGGATCCCATGTCTCACCCCAAGCTCCCTTCCAATCTCACATAATTGCACTGCATGCCTATGCCGGCAGATACGTGCATACATCACGTGATTACTGATGCTTTGTCTGTCCCTGTAGGTTATCACCAAACTTCTATACCTGCTCATCCAGGGTGACTCCTTTACCAAGGTACAACAACATATATCTCATCTCACTTCGATCTTGATTTAGCTAGGCTTATGGATTCAAATTGCTGGGCCTGGATGTTGGCATTACTCGTGAAAAAAATTTAGAATATTGCACTGAAGCCACGTTTATAATTTTAAGTTTTGACATCTGTACTTAACTGTTACTTATGAACAAAGGTTCAGCACCCTAAATAACATTAGGGGTTTGTAAGCCACCATGCTATAAGCATAATGAGTAGAGTACAAACGATTAAGTAGTACATGTTTTACAATACAATGGAGATCTTAAGACTACATGTACAGAAAATCACATGTTGGTGTAGTGCAACTTCCACATGATTGTGGGGAAGTGGTGACAACTGTAGTTCTAGGACATATGCTCCTCGATAGGTATATGAATGTGGAAAATCTTGTAGGTGGAGGCCACAACGGTCTTCTTTGCGAGAACCAAGTTGTTTCAGTCCAAGGATGTAGGGCTTAGGAGGATGGTGTACCTCAAGATCAAGGAACTCTCACCATCAACGGATGAGATTGGATGATGTTGGTTGCTATTTTGCAGTTCTTTGCATTTGGTGGGCTCTGAGAGTGACTTCATTTGCGTTTCATTGGGTGTAGGTTATTACAGTGACTAGCTCTTTGATGAAGGACATGAATAGCAAGACTGATATGTATCATGCAAATGCTATAAGAGTACTTTGCCACATCATTGACTCAACTATTCTCACCCAAATCGAGAGGTATTTGAAGCAAGCAATCGTTCACAAGAACCCTGCTGTTGCCAGTGCAGCTCTTGTCAGTGGGATCTACTTGCTTTAGGTGTGTGCTACAATTTTAGTTTGCGTACTTATGCAATTGCATGTTACAGGTAGTTCTATATTCTTATCAATATTTTGTTCATTTGTTTTTCATTCTAAGCAGACAAGTCCAAAGGTTGTGAAAAGATGGAGCAATGAGGTGAACATAACATCAAAGGCATGGATATGGCTAGCGCGGAGCTTAGCCAAGTGCAAAGGCTGAGACAAGGGTGTGACATAAATCAAAACAAGTGCCAACAGAGATAATTTTGCTCCCTCATCAGTGGAGATGCTTTAGGTTACTAGTGAAACATTAGATGCATTTTTCCAATTGCCTATACCAATGCATACAACTCTTCTTCCTGATTTGACAGCTAGACTTGATAGAAGCCTACAGCTTTTTGTGTCTAAAGCAAAATCTAGCTGCGGTAATTACCAAGTACATAAAAGGTGGAATCATTTCTTGTTACATGGTTTTTCGATGCTGAGTGAAATTTCTACTTGTTTTAATTACAAGAACACAAAAAATTTTTATGTTCCAACTACATCCATTAACACGATGTGAGATTCGCTCCAAGCCACTATTTAAGAAAAAGGAGAAGCCACAGAATCTGCAGCATCGTAGTTCACAAAATAGAGCAACAAATGGAACCGATGCCTTGGCCCTTCCTCAACTCTGTGTACACTTGAATACACTCCAGTACATCTGAGGCGAGCTGCAGAACCTAAAGAAGAAGATAAAAAACACGCTTGCGAAACGTTGAGTCAGCTCAGGTAGATATTATCGATGGATTGTACATCAAGTTTGAGCTTTGTCAAGCAGTCTGTCAAGAAGGCATTCAGCAGTTATGTGAGACGACTACATATAAGGTGACATTCTATGATTTGGGCCATGTTCTCTAGGAAACCCTTTATGTTGGTGATCTTGCATCAAGTAGGGTGGAGTTTCGAATTTTCTGTGAACGCGAACGCATAGCAAGAATAAGTAGAATGCTATATGCAAGTTTTAATTTCTCATCTTATTTTAGAAAATGTTTGCTTGTGACTTTCTGAAGAATGTTGTAGATAAGTAGAAGTAACTAAATGAAAATAATATTCGGCTTTTGTCAATTTGAGATGGATCACCTTAAAAGGTGGCTTGATCTCTAGAAGTAATCCAATCCTTTTTACATGCATATAATTTATTCAACCAAGCAGGAATGCCTCTCGGCTTTGTTTTCCGTTGTAATGTACAAGCATAGGACTAGTATGTATGAATGATGACCATAGTATTACCCTGTCAAATACCATACATCTAAGAATTGCAAATTTGATTTAACAAAACCAAGACAGAATTACAACCAATAACCACCATGTTGATGAGTCACGATACGATATTTATGCAGCAATGACAAACATCAAAAGTTTACTCCAGCCAACTAATCCTCAATCGTCAACCTTGTTTATTTGTTTCTTTTTTACTAAGCCTTATCTATCTATTTCTAGCATGCTTGCTTGTTGTTCTAGCATGATCTTGCCGGTCCTAAATCCTAAAAAATATGAACCTTCATTCATACAAGATCAGTTCAGGCCACTTGCCCAACCCCCAATTTACTAAATCAATCAACCTCCTACAAGTTGCGTGAACTGAATTTTGACAACCAGTCGCAAATTCCTTCTCAAGATCTAAATTTTGCTATGTGTGAACATATTAACCAAATT
Organism: Melocanna baccifera; assembly: GCA_036346265.1. Taxonomy (NCBI): domain Eukaryota; kingdom Viridiplantae; phylum Streptophyta; class Magnoliopsida; order Poales; family Poaceae; genus Melocanna; species Melocanna baccifera. The sequence goes on along the minus strand of CM070691.1, from coordinate 14,680,167 downwards.
AACATAAGATAGGGAAGTAGCTCACGTTGCGAAGGAGGAACAAAACCTAGCGGATCGACCAAATTTTGCTAAATGTGAATAAATCAACCAAATTCGGAAGTGGAGGAACGAAACCGAACAGCTGGAGGACGTCGGTTGCAACAAAGTTGGGTTGGTGACAAGAGGACAATAGTGGAGGGAGTATGGGGCAGTACCGAGGTGACGAGGATGTCAGGGTTGCTTCCATCGGCGTGAGGATGGTTAGATTGGACCTTGGCCATATGGCTAGATCCAATCGGGTTTACTCCCCCAAACCCAGGTCCAAACGAGCTGAACATAACTAAGTCCACAAGTTTCTACATGCAAGCTCTAAAACAACAATCTTATAAGTGGTATTGGGTCTTCTTCCCTAAAAGACTAGTCTAATAGGTAAGATCTTTCTCACACTTATAAGTTGTGTTTTTTTCTTCCCACAACCAATGTGGGGTTGCTCCCAATATTCTTTTCCTCATACATTGGTTGTGCACTTCTGTAACTATAAAGTCCAAAGAAATGTTAGACACCTAGACTCTTATACTAATTGTTAGATCGGATCATAGTTGTATGCTTAGGTCCAACCGGGTTTACTCTCTGGCCCCAAGTCCAAACGGACTAAACACAACTAAGCCTACGGATTGTCGCATACAAGCCCTAAAGCAATAGTCTTATGAGTGATATTTAGTCTTTTCCTCTCAAAAGACTAGTCCTATGGGTGAGGTCCCCCTCATACTTATAAGTTGTGCTTTTCTCCTTCCCACATCGATGTGTGATGATTCCCAACATTCTCCCCCTCACACATCAGCTGTGTACTTTCGCAACCATGAAGTTCAAGGAGATGTTAGGTGCTTGTGCTCTGATACCAATTATTGGATCAGACCCTGGCTGCATACCTAGGTCCAACCAGGTTTACTCCCTCTGCCCTAGGTTCAAATGGGCTGAACATAACTAAGCCCATGGTTAGCCGCATGTAAGCCCTAAAGTAACAGTCTTATAAGTGGTATTGGGCTTTCTCCCTCAAAAGACAGGTCTAATGGGTGAGGTCCCCCATCATACTTAGAAGTTGTGTTTTTTTCCTTTCCCAAAATCAATGTGGGGCTATTCCCAACAAGGATGATGGTGGAGAAGAATTTGGGGTGGTGACCATTGAGGGAACGCCAGGGCGAGCACGTCATGAGATGCAGCGGAGGCGATGGTGTGGACGACGAGAAGGTCAGTAGGGCGATGGCGACAACGTCGGGCCAAAGTGGCGGTGTCAAATCCAGAGGTGAGAAGCGGGGTTACAACATCTGGGATGTAGATCTGAGGATACCAATGATGTTGTGGTTGATTTCAGTAGCGACGAACTAAGAAGTGGTGATGGGGAGAAACCCTAATTGCCACAGAGCAAGCTCGGGTCGGGGAGGAGAAATGAGGTAGCAAGTGATTTGCTACCTTTTGTATGTTGGTATGGTTTGGTGAATTTAGGAATCTAGCTTGAAAATATCGCTCTAGCCATTTTTTTTTCAAATTTAACCTCTAAATGTCAGTTTTTGCAAATCTAACCCCTCCCACAGACCTGAACACCCATTTTTGCAAATCTAGGCCCCTCCCACAAACCTATCGCATGTAGCAGTAGCCCTACCGATCTATAGTAGCTCGGCAGCACTATAGCTATAACACACTATTGAGCTACTGCTGCCACGCATCAGATCCGTAGGAGGCGGCTAGATTTGTAAAAATGAATTTTTAGAGGCCAAATTTGAATAAAAAGTTGGCTAGAGTGATATTTGGGTGATGGATTTTGAATTTAGCCAACATAAACCAAAAGGTAGAAACTTCAACCCGCAAACAAAGTCTATCAAAGATGGTCCCACCCCTTAGCAATGGAGTATAGGGGTGGTGGGTTGGTATTGTGGTAGACAAATCACCCCTACCACCAAGTTGTTCTACAAATTTGAGAATTGAGCGTTGCTCACTTGGCTATGAGCACGTGAATGTTCTGAGCTTCATTTAACGTGTCTGCTCACCTGAATAAAAAATAGGTACACACATACGTATAAAGTGGGACAGCGTGTACTCGTGCTCTAGGGGCTATTTGAGTCTCTAATTAATTTTCTAGTGTGTGTAGAGGACACACACATAGTGCGCTTTGGGAGTTGTCTGAGCCTATGATTAATTGCCTAGCGTGTGTAGGAGACATGCATGCGTTTGTGCATGTGGTGAGGGTTGTGTGTGAGCCTGTCATGTACCCCTAAAAAAGTCATTCTACAAATTTGAAAAAGGCCACAATTTTTTTAAAAAAATTGCAATTGACAATGGGAAATATGTGACCAAGAGAACGAGCTCATTGCTTATTTATCCAGCTCAACTGTGGGCATAGTTGGTAATAGTATTGCTTGAAAATGTTCAACGAATACATAATTATATACTTATATGAGTTTCACATGTAATGTTAAGAAGGTATTCTACAAATTAGAAAAAAACCGATGGAAATAAAAAGGTTGCATCGCTTATGTAATCAGCTCAACTGTGGACACATCCTACACTATTCAAGAGGTCAACTGTTGAGAAATAATGATAATAACCTCCAATAATAACCTCCAACGCAATCCACACAACTAATCAATAGAAAATTGATAAACAACAACTGGAGAAGACACCAAAGGAATGAAACCTTCATTACCACTAGATCACTTCTCCATGTACATAGGTTTATCTATTTATAGTCAAAACCCTTCAGAGATAGTTTTGGTATTTACCCACAATACAACCTTCTAGGTTTCATAACACTTCCTTTTGGGAAAATACTACAACATGCACATGCCTCATTAAAAACTCCTTCTAAAACTTAGTGGAAAAAAGGATGGAGAAAAGAGTACATCGTATTCGTTTCTCGTGTCATACTTGTTGCCTCATTAAAAACCTTTATGTGAGAAAACTTCAAGAAAACTCACAAAGCAAAAAAGAGTACAATATTAGATCTCTAGGATCATATAAATCTTTCAGTCTTAAATAAGAGCTATGGTTCATGGATTTACTTCCTCTGAGCCCTGCAATTCTCTAAGTCGTTTCATCCCTATATCTCACGCACACTTCTAGAAGCTAGAGGCTAGGAGAGATTTTGTAAATATATCTACCAGATGATTAGCTTTCAATATCTTTACCTCTTCGTCCTTTTGGAGCTCATGAGGACAGAGGAATTTAGAAGCAATATGCTTCGTGATAATACTTTTAACATAGCTCATTTGCATCTGCGCCATACAGGCTATATTATGTTCATAGATAATAGTGGGGTTATCAACGGTATTTATGACATATGACTTCTTAATATGGCTAATTATTCGCCCAAGCCAAGTACATTGTTGTGAGGTTTCATACGACGATATGCATATGCCTCATTAAAAATTCCTTCTAAAAACCCAGTAGAAAAAAGGAATGGAAAAAAGAGTACATAGTACATGTTAAAACTGTACTGCGCTTGTTAACTCATTAAAAATCTTCAAGTAAAAAAACCCAATAGAAAAACTTACTAAAGGAAAAAAGAATACAACATTTATCTTTAGAACTTATTATGATCTTCAAGACCTTTATCATGTCTATCGATTGGACTTATACCGATAGGTGGTAAAACCTTCAAGATAGTGATTATCAATTCAATACCTTATAGGTTAGACTAAAGTTGAGATTTTCTAAATCTCGTGTATAACATAAAGGTTTAGCATATGCCCTCTCAAGACAACTTTCGGTGAAATCTTATTATTTCGATGCTTTTAATACATTTTAAGAAATGAATACAGACTAGTATGCGAGTTTATCTATTGAATTACCACAAGGTATAGTCTTCTAGACATTTGTCTCACTATTCATCTAGATAATGAGACGATAAAACAATTAGGGAGCAATATACTTAACTTTCTAAAATACCATTTATCTATATGTGCAAGACAAGCAAAATTTACTCTAATCGGCATATAGGGATAATCAATTGCAATGCTACATTTCTTTAGGGTATGACTTATTAAAACCTTTCATGGTCTTAGCAACCATCTCTGAGTAGTACTATACAATCAAATATCTGTTCTGCAGAACTAAAAGCATGGTCATACCACCATAGAGTCAATATAACTAGTATTAATTTTTGCACTTAGGAGATAATAAAGTTGTTATTAACACCAATGTATATGATACTTTCATGGTAATAAAGGATATTGCCACTCCATCAGCTTCTGGTAGGAGATGCGCTTCATATGTGCTCATGTGGCGCACTTCTGGTTTTTAGTTTTCTTATTCTATTTCCTCAGGTCTTGGATGGGTCCTTATCCATTTCTCTCCCCCTGATGCCGAGATTTGATCTTACTTAATAGTATACTTCGAAATCCCCTTAGTATAGACACATGATAGATGGAATTTCAAATCCAATTTAATCCCAGCTACTGGTGGTGGCCCACATAGTGTATGCTACAGTGGTGATATTATATGGGAAATGATTACTTCTTCTAATCTGCACTAATCCTTGATTGGGGTTTTTTATTTTAATGTAGTGAGTTAGACATTTATTAATGTAGTGGCATAAAAACTGCATATCTTTACTACTAGTAGATTATCCCACATCTAGTGGGTTATTAATATGCGATAGTAGAAATATCTTAGCTTCTTATATATTGCCCAATATTATAATCCAATTACTCATACTATGTTTTCAAATTTGGATCACTCAAACTTCAAGTTTTATATTAATACACCATATTTTGACCTAACCAAGAGTATTATATTTTGACAGGATGATATACATATATAGGATGCTCTCAAGAGCATAAATATGACACTGCCACATAAAACATGACCATCAATAATCTGTATAGAATATAATATATTCTGCTAGAATATAATTCTAGTTTAACCACCTAGATGGAATAATTATTCGCCAGGAATATATGTAATTAATTGGAAGGTAATTTATATGCCTATTAAAATTTATGATGCCAAATAAGTATGACAGATTTAGATTATTTGAGATCATTAAAATCCAATAGGTCAACTAGTATTTTGAGACTTATATTTTCTTCAGGCAAATATCTTCCAGTGGCATTACAGTTGCATACTGCATTTGCTAATATGCATGTGTAATATCAGATGGGTATGGTATGCTTCAATTATGTATCACTCTGGCATATGTGCGGCAGCTTCATGCTGTCATGTAATTCTCATGTATGTGGTTGTATGCTTGTGACTAACATATCATTGGAGATAAATCAATTACCTTTCGAAAGTTGTAATGATTTTTGTTTGCCAACAGTGTGGATAGCAGTTTCAATTATCTCTTAAATATACTAGATTATTTATAGCTTCAAGCTTATTTACTTCTGGATTTAACATAGGATATGCTACTATGCTTGAGATGACTCTTATTTTCAATATTTTCTTATGCCTCGAAGGTTTCAATATTTCTTATATGCATAAATTCCTTTCCCTTTTCACGCCAACCATAAAATTCTAAGTGAGAGTGCTTGGTTCTAGTATTTGCTTTGAATTAACTCAGAGTTTTAGCAATAAATTGCTATTATACTACGTCAAAAGTAAAAAAAATTGGCGTGAAACCGATATATATTTTGTAATATAGAAGATGAGGTTATATATAGGCTTCAAGTCTTTGGGTGTAAGTTATTCCATACTTATTTGAGATTCATAGTGTTTTCTAGTCAAGATGATCTTTCTGAGATTTAACATTTGACTAGATTTCTTGTGTCTTCAAGAAGGACAATATTCCTATTGCCATCTGGTATTAATGCACAAAGAACTAGTGAACTGAGGCATATCATTCCTTTCAAATATTAAGCAAAATATTTATAAATTTTATTCCATATATGATTATTTTTTACAGTAGGTAAGATATGCTACTATCAATGACGGCTAGTGGCTAGAGTTAAAACCCTAGCCACCGGCTCCGTTTGCTTGTAGCGGCTTTGGGCGCGCAAGGGGGACCGAGGCGATCGGGTGACAGTAGTTAGTAGGGCGAGGCACGGGCGGAGGTAGCAGCGGACAAGCACGGTGGCAACCAGTGGGGCCGGGTGCGGGTGGAGTCGACAGTGGTCGGGTGCAAGGGCGGCCGTAACTTCTGATGCATCGAGCGCATCGGCGGCCAAGAGCATCCTCGGCGGTCGACGGCTTTGGGTAGCCTCAGTGGCCAGTCATGACGACGGTGGCTTCAGGCGTTGTGGCGTCTACTCCGACGGCGGCTCTTCGGGCATGGGTGTGAGCCGTGTCTTTGGGCGGCGGTGGCTCTTTGAGCACAGGCGTGCATCGGCCGTGGCTTCAGGCGACGACGACTGAATCCTTGTTTCTTTGGCATCGCATTGCATGAGATGATTGTTTGAATCTAAACCCGATTTTGATCTATCTATGCCTAACGATTTATATTATAGCAGATTTAATCTATCGAATTAGAAAGCAATAGATCTAATCATGGCATTGCGAACAATCGAACTCCAATCTAGATTGATCAACGAGATTGCAATGCATAATAGATTGGTTTGATTTGCATACCTTGCACCTTGTAGAGCGATTCATGCTAATAACTTGTTGAGAAATAATGATAATAACATCCGATACAATCCATGCAACCAATCAATAGAAAATTGACAAAGAACAATTGGAGAAGACACCAAAGGAATGAAGTTTTTATTATCATCATATCACTTCTCTATGTACATAGGCTTGTCTATTTATAGTCGAAACCCCTTAGGGGTAATTTTGTTATTCGCACACAACGCAATCTTCTAGGTTTCATAACAAACCCCTCTAACTCCCACGTTCTTGGTGGAGAATACTCCTCATAAGAGATTGATTCTAGGATTTATGGTTTAATAAGCTTTCAGGTTTTCATTCCACCCGAGACGAACCAGAGCTGTCGTCCAACGGGTACAGGGAGAAGATAGAAACCGAGTTAGTCTTGTAATTCTCTGCTATATATATCAGCAACCAATCTGGATGCGCTCCTATATATCGCCAACCAATCTCTGCTGGATAGTTGTTCTTGCTCAAACTCAAACGCAACCCGGAGCCTATTGGGGCAAAATGGTACACTGTCGACAATCCATTGTTCCCCATTGACATTTTGACAGTATTCTCGTATGTCCAGACTTGGACGAAGAAACATAACCTGTCCTTTTTGTCACTTCATGCCCTCATGGAAAGCTTCACGTGACCTTCCAACTGCCTTACACTACAGCAGGCCAAAGGTTGTCGACATAACCACAAATGTTTTATGATACGTGGCCAACAAGCTCTACGATTTTCGTCTGTGTTCCTAAAAACAATTGGAAGTTATTTCATAAGTGTTGTTTTATCATAAGAAGAGAAAAAACATACAAGGAGGTCGAGAGGAGGTGGAGGCCTTAGTGCGTGTGAAGAATGGATAGATATGCATGGTGGTCGGATTAGGCGTGTACACAGATGAGAGGCGGCCAATGGTACATGATGCATCGACCAGTGTGTCGTCGACCAATACATCGCCGACCAGTGCGTCGTTGCCCAGTGCATCGTCAACCAGTCTATCGTCGACCACTTCGTGTGGGCTAGAGCATGAACCACGAGGATCGACCCATGTGTACAATGGTCAGGACATGGATTGACCAGTGCGTGGGGAGCCGAAAGGGATCAGCCAGAAAAGCATACGCTAGGAGATCAATTTATCTACATTGGCCTGATTCGAATCAATCTCTAAAACGGATTTCAATATGAATTCTTAGTTTGTTCCTTGTCTCTTCAGTTTTAAATTGGAAAGAGTTCTTTTTTATTTGTAGAGTTCAGGACAAAGTCCAAGTCTGAGTCGCATGTGTGTTCGGGTTGGGTTATGCCTACGAGCACCGTAAAAGGCTAGGGGCGTACTCCATGTAAAAGAAGGCGTTTTTTGCATTGAGAAAAATACCAAAAAGTCTTCGATGGTTTTGGCGGCTGCGTGTGCTCTTAAGGTTCTCATCTAGGGTTTGTGAGAGTTGGCACAGATCAAGAACGCGCTGTTCTTCAGATTGTCCACATGATCTATACGATTCAGTCTTCGAATTTGTGATCAACTTATTGTTCACAGTTTGGGAGGCCATGATTGATTGCTTCTACTTTGACGTTCTTGACGATCTACTGCGATTTGGTCAATTTATCATTACTTCTACTGTCGTACGGTCAAGATCGGGTGTCCTTGCGCATCAACTGGAGGTTGATCCGTATCAGTTTACCAGAGGAAAATGTTTCCTCTCCTATATTCGTTTGGCATGAGGTAGTGTCCAGTGTCACTCCCTACATTGTATCCCATAAGAGAGCCATGTATTGGCCATACACAGGCTTGTTTGTCGATCACATGAATCCCAATATATGCATGTCGGCTCCTCGACAAGCCAACTACTTCTGCTTGTACTTCACACGTCAACTGTTTCATTTGGTGCCAACTCCTAGGACTATATGCATCCTTGAAACTGAAGTGGCAGGCAACCCATTCTACATAGTACTATCTAAAGAATTCGTCGTCGAGAAGCCTCTGTACATTTTCAATGAATTGCATAATTCTGTTTTCCATGAAATTAAAGGGTTCAATTTAAAGTTAGGATGTGGTACTTGCATCATACCTGTGTAGCAATATAGCTTCCTCCAAAACTCGAAAGTGCAGAGTGCTGTCATTTTGCCATGTACAGGACGGATTATCTGGCTTTTGGACACTTATACCACGAGGCTGCAAACTAACACTAATTAAAAAAATTGTAACTGTTGCAAATTTACCTTCTGCAACATATTCTTTTGAAGCCTCACCTTCAAATACAGAAATATACATGTGCTATCATTAGAATTCACTACAACATTCAAGAATACACAGGAGCTATGTATCATCTCATCGATGCTATCCTGCATTAGCCTAACCGGTAACAAAAATACACTCACATATCAAAGGACGACCATACACAATTTCACGCCAATTGATTTGGATGCAAATGACTCGGATGAGAAACTGATTTCAGGAACATTCGATCTACCCTGTGATACGTCTATCTCATTCTATTTGACCTTGGTTTGCTCCAGAATCTTGATATGCCAACTTACCAAAGAGATCATCAGATTTTCAACAGGTAGCCAGTTTGGAACATTGAACCCAAGTTATTTCATGCACATAAAGCTTGGTATTCAGCATGCAGTTATTGTTCCTTTTCACTAGAGGTCATCTTCTCATCTGCTAGCTGCACTTTGATAAAAATTTGCATACACTTCCATCACCTGATTCGGTTCTTGAAAAGAAAATTCACATCGCTAGTAGCTGAGTGCCTCTTTGCAGTAATTTGCATTACAGCACCATCAACAAGCATGTGCTGAACTACTCTAGCTATATTTTTTGCATCATCTATCCCGAGATGGTGGCTTCCAACAACTGGCATTTGAAGCTCCCTCATCATTGTCATCATTCCAGTTGCCTAGCAAAAAACAAGCCACTAAATATTTATGGTTTGCATACATTAATTTAAAGAGAAACTCCTCATGAACAATCAAATATTAATTCCAACAAATCAATATTCAGTTTGGTTACCCTTCTGTTATAGAAGTTGAGGTAGATATCCTTCAAATTGATCCACTCCATAAAGTAAGAAGGTAACTTTATTTTTGAAACCCTGCACTGCTCAGGGACCTTTGTCTTCAAATCCCAATTCCCACTGCCATATTAAGAGTAACATGAGAATTAAACTGATCGCATTATAGAATCTAAAGCATAAACAAATACAACCAAGGAAACTCCTAATGAATAAGAAAATGTACATGAGACAGAATTCACATTCTGGATCTGACAAAAACCCACTCACTGGCCAGAAGCAGAAACTAGCCAGTTCCTGGTGGGAGCCAGCTTTGTACCATATAGTTCGATCTCCAAATCTAGTAGGCACTTTTGTGTTCAAAACCAGTTCCCATAAATTGCGGACAGCTTTCAGAAATTACAGCCAGGAAATTTCAAATTCAAATTTGATATTTTAATTTAAAATTTTCAAAAGATTTTAATCTCCCGACCCTTGCGTAAAAATCTAGCTCCCACCAGGAATGTTAACCTGCTACACTGGCTCAGACTAAAGGAACATACATTAACAACTATAAAAATATTTATTTTGTTGCATGAGTCAGTAACAGAATTTGAAGGAATACTAATTCAAAAATAATGTCAGTAGTTTTTCCAAAAAATTGTAACATTAGCAGTAATAAGTTACCAAGTAACCAATGCTGCACCGTTGAGTGATCCTCCTTGCTCCTTTTTCCACAAATTGTGGTCTCTAATCCAGCCCTCAAACTCTTGAAGCACTTCCTTGAAAGGGGTAGCAGTGTCATGCCATACACTAAATATTAGACAACAAATAAAGTTGTTAGTATATACTAATTCAAAACATCACACAACCTAATAACAGACTGCAAACACAGTTGCATATAGATGCTTGGAAAGGGCTACTAATGACGATGACCAAACACTTTCATCGAGAGGACAAGTAATGATAAAAAACAATGAAATCAAGGATTAGAAATATAGAAAATATTTTCTGTGTAACAAATAAAAGCACACAATCCAGAATTAAACCTAGACGATAGTTTAGAACACGACAAAATTCTCAACACTCAAGGATCATCAAGAAAGTTTACAAGCTCCTGTGTTTGATTTGCCTCTATATTTATGTAGGACTGACTACATTGATGATAAGACTACAAGTGAAGCAGTGAACTTAGTTTGAACGAAAATTTTATAAACTCTCATGTTAACAGAAAAAGTTAATGCAGTATCACTTCTGCAAATTTGCATCTCAAATCATAAAACAAATTATTCTAAAGAGAGCAACATAGACTGAAATAATGCTGCACATACCGGTCAACTCCAAATTTTCCATATTTCCCTTCTATATATTCTCTTATTCTTTGCTCACTCATTGCAGTCGGGCGTACAAACCTACAATCAGCATACAAGTGGGGAGAGAGATGATTAATGACATTGTCAAAAGAAATAAGGAAATACAGGAAGGGTATTAAGATCTACAGTTGTGTACAAGCCAAGAAACAATATGGAACACTGCATAGAGCCATAGACTAAACTATACAAAAAGACATGTTACGGGTGTCAACATTTTATTTACTTATTGAAATGTGTTACTCTTAACGTGCAGCACCATACAAGGAAGAAATAACCACATTCTCTCGATTATGATTCATGATATTGATATCCTACATCTTTTTATCAGATCATGCACATAGAACAATACAAAGCCATTTGTTAAGTACAGATATATCAGCCAGGAAAAAAATGTTATTGTGCATCATTGGTTCAATGTCTTGTTTAGTTTCTCTGTAGATCCCTGATACACTCTCCCTTTAGTAATGCTCTGCCAAGCTTCTATACATTGTTGCCAGTTTCTATGTATCCAACTAATTCTAATAATGTTACCGTCCCACTATGTATTTGGTACTGTATTTTTAATCCATTTAATTATTTTACAGGTTAATCAGTATAGTCTCTCCAGTATGAAACAAAATAATATAAGTGAAATAAAAAAAGGAGTAAACATGGCATCTTTCTGCTATTTCTTCTTTTTTGTTAGGCTCATCATTCTTATTGGTTTAATTTCTCTCTGATCTTGGAAACAATTAACTGCGCTTGATTCAATGAAATGGCAATCAATTCAAAGTTAAAGCTTATGTATGTAAACTAACTGAAAACCACACTGCCATCTTAGAACATTCATACTGAAAATTAGAGATATCGATGTTGCCAAACTCATATATAGTTCGGAGTTTGGTAATCATTCAACAAGCTTATACCTTGAGCATATCAGCATAATAACTTTAACAATCTCTAATTTACAAATAGGCTGTACCTGTGAAATGAATCAATGAACTCCGTGCTTCGGGCATCAATCATTATGACCGGGAATTCAAGAATTTCAACCTTACCCTCCAAATCAAGAACCAAAAAATAATCCAGTTTCTGAGGCTTCACTTTATCTGCAGCTGAAGCATTAACTGGAAGGTCCATCAACAAACTGTGATTGAATTTCTCGAGATGCAAAGTGTCATTCATCTGCGGAAGTACAAATCTCAATTACAGTAGTGCTTCCAACAAATAGACAAGTCTTAACTACAATATTTTTTGTTAAGGGTTCCAAATCTGATTACAAAATATTCAAACAGAATGGCTAGTGCTTCTACAAACAAACAGTAACAAATACAGAAAAAAAACTCAACCCATTAAAAAAATCATGCTACATAGAGCCAAATCTGAATTCATTTGATACTCATCTATACATGGTTGGAATGGTTATCAAGTCTAGTTTCCAATGCAATAAATGCAGCATTATGTGAATTTATAGCTGTTTGAATGGATACTGATCACACTATTAAGAATACAATGAAAAATAGAGTAGCTTCCCACATTCTTCATTCTTCAACCAAAATTATCAGCTGATATTGTTCCCAGGAGGTTTATTGATCCTCTAAGAAGATTAGAGTTTATAAATGCGAAATTCAACTTTTTCGGAATATACCTCGGGCAAAGCAGAAGAAGATGAGCTCATGGCTGTTCCCTTCCCCGGCTGGAGATCTTCTCCATTATGGCGGATCCCAGCGGCGGGCTTAGGGGACGCCACGTGGTCAACGACGTGCCCAGCAAGCGACCAAGTGGGCCCCAGGTGGTCCTTGACAGGGACGCGACTTGCTTGGAGAACTCCGGCACTCCCCCTCATCGGTGAACCGCCCCGGGGACGCGGCGGAGAAACGGGGTACCGAAGTCTGGCCGCGGCCTGGCCGATGACGGACGCGACTTGGCCGATGATGACCGCCGCCTGGTCAGAGGAGACGGATAGCTCCTGGCGGAGGGACTCCACAGCTTCTGTTACCGCCAACCTTCCCCGACATTCAGAGGAGTGGCGCCGGTGCAAGTGACACCGCCAAAGCCGCCCTCTAGAGCCAGTGCCGACATCCACCACCGGCGACGAAGACAAGGAAGCTTCCGCAATGGGGGAGATACGCCGCCACACCGAAACGCGTCCCCGCGACGGGGGAGCTCCATGGCAGGCAGGGGAACGGTGGCCAAATCCCAAGCATCGAAAGCATCGCACCCCGCGACGACAGTCCGCAGCGCGATGCGATGCAGAGAAGCAATTGAAGCATTTTCCGCGGAGGTGTGCCGGGACCAGACGCCGAGAGCCGCCAGAAGGGTGACGAGGTCTACCCCGAGGACGGCGGCGGCCAACCACCCAGCCATCCTCGACCGGCTCTGGAGACCGCCCCCGGCCACGAAGAAGCACAGTGCGGTCGGCAGGGATGCGCTCCGGGCATGCCCGAAGGCGGACTTCAGGCTGCATGCATGCACGCTGGCGGACCGCACGTTGACGCTCCGGCACCACCGACACCTCGCCGACCGACCGGGAGACGCCAGCACCACGTCGCGGTATGAAGGGAGCGAGACAAGCCTGGAGACAACAGGGGAGGTGGGCGGGGACACCTTCCAGCGCTCCAGCTTCGAGCGCCCTACCGCGGGGGAGGACAGCAACTGAGGAATGGGAGCAGTGGCCGGTGCATGGGGTGGCGATGCCGAGGAGGTGGTCGCCGAGTCCAGAGTGAACGTCGGCGTGTAGCTCATCCCTTTGATACCTTATCTAAGAAGTTCAAGGCAACTGCTAGAGAGCTTCAAAGCTGGAGTCAGAAAAAAGTTGGTATTGTTAAAATGCAGCTTAGTCTTGCCAGGGAAGTGCTTCACCAGTTGGAAATCGTGCAAGACATCCGGACTTTGACAGATGAGGAAGATTGGCTGCGCTGCAACCTCAAGAAACATTCCCTGGCCTTATCTTCCCTCTCATGCACTATTGCTAGAAGCAGATCAAGAATTGGTTGGTTGCATGAGGGGGACGCAAATACTACCCTATTTCATGCGTATGCTAGACATCGCAAGCAGAAAAATTTCATAGCCAAACTAGTTGACGGGGAGCAGGTAATCACAAGCCATGTCGAAAGGAGCGGGCTGTGTATGAGTTTTACAATGGGCTCCTAGGATTGAGTTTGGACAGAGAACACACCATTAATCTGGAGGAGATGAGCTTCAAGTCTCATGATCTTGCAGCTCTTGAGGGCCCTTTCTCTGTGGAGGAGGTTTGGAAAACCATCTGTCAACTTCCGTCGGATATAGCGCCTGGACCAGATGGTTTCACAGGTCGTTTTTATAAAGTTTGTTGGCCTGTTTTGAAGACTGATATTATGGCAGCCGTTTCAGCTATTTGGAGTAGAAAGTCGGGTAATTTTGGGAGGCTAAATTCAGCTTACATCGTTTTAATACCTAAGAAAGATGAGGCAATGCATGGTAAGGACTTTCGACCCATAAGCTTGGTGCACAGCTTTGCTAAATTGGTCACCAAAATTCTTGCCAATAGACTTGATGTATGACTCCACCAGATAGTAACTCCAAATCAGAGCGCCTTCATAAAAGGGAGGTTTATACAGGATAATTTCATGTTGGTGCAACAGATGGCTAGGTTTTTGCATCAACAAAGGCAGCCTCGTATCCTCCTCAAGCTAGACATCACAAAAGCTTTTGATTCGATCTCATGGCCGTTTCTCCTTGAGGTTCTGAGGAAGTTAGGATTTGGATCCATTTGGTGTGACATGGTTTGCAGGCTGCTGGGCACATCTTCATCGCAAGTCCTCCTCAATGGAATCCCCGGCGAGGTCATTCTTCACAAGCGGGGATTGAGGTAAGGGGATCCCCTTTCCCCGATGCTATTCATTCTTGTCATGGACGTCTTAAGCAAGTTGTTTTCTCAAGCATCAAGTGAAGGTTTGCTACAGCCCCTCTCTTCACGAGCTTTGCAACACAAGATTTCCCTCTATGCCGATGATGTGGTCATCTTTCTTAGGCCGAGCTCTATGGACTTGGAGGTCACTATAGACATTCTTAGACTCTTTGGTGAAGCTTCTGGACTTAAAACCAATATACAAAAGAGTAACATCTTCCTCATCCAGTGCTCTGAGACAGAGACTGCTATAGTGCGTCAGCATCTCCCATGTGAAGTGATAAATTTTCCTTGTAAGTATCTTGGGGTGCCCCTCTCCCTACGACAGCTTGCAAGGACTGAAGTTCAACCTATTATTGATCGGATCGCCGATCGTCTTCCAGGATGGAAAGCAGATTTGTTAACAAGGGCAGGTAGAAGAACATTGGTGCAAGCTGTGCTAACCTCTATGGTGGTCTATTTGGCCATGGCAGTTGATGTTCCCTTGTGGGCTATCAAAGAAATAGACAAAATCCGTAGGAGATTTTTGTGGAGAGGCAGAAAAGATATTAAGGGTAGTCATTGTCTTGTGTCATGGGTCAAAACCTGCCGACCTATTGAACTCGGTAACCTTGGCATCACTGATCTCCAGCGAATGGGATGGGTCCTTATAATGATATGGCTTTGGCTTCAGAAGGTTGATCCTGCAAGAACTTGGTCCCCCTTCCCGATCTAGATTCACCACTACGTTCGATCCTTCTTTTCTATAGCAACAATCACAGAGATCGGTAATGGCTCCCGCACCCTCTTCTGGATGGATAGATGGATTCATGGGCAAAGGATTGCTGACCTTGTACCCCGCCTTTTTGCATTGGTTCCTAAGAGATGTGCCAATAAGCGCACGGTAAGGGAGGCAATCACGGACCACAATTGGATTGCGGATTTGCAAGGAGCGATGTCGGTTGGGATTATCACTGATTTTCTAGATCTTTGGGACCTCCTATCACATGTAGTGCTGCAACCTGATTCAGAAGATAAACACATATGACGCTTCACTGCCAATGGAATCTACTCGGCAAAATCAGCTTACGAAGGCTTCTTTCAGGGGGGAATTATGTTCAGCCCCTGGGAGCGAATTTGGAGAACATAGGCCCCAAATAAATGTCGATTCTTTATGTGGCTGGCTGCACATGATAAGTGCTGGACTGCTGATCGTCTGGCACGCCGAGAGACTGCAACACTCTTCCTGCTGCTTACTCTGCGATCAGGAGGAAGAAACCATTAACCACCTCTTAGTCTCATGTGTGGTTGCCCGACAGTTTTGGTTCGAATTGCTACAAAAGGTGGAGCAACAGAATCTTTCCCCTCAGCCGGATGAGCCCTCCTTCGAAGAATGGTGGTCCAGAACACACAATGTAGTGGATGGCCAGGCTCGGCAAGGCCTCAACTCCATCATCATTTTAGAGTCATGGTCTCTTTGGAATCTCCGCAATCGTTGTGTCTTCAATGGGACTGCACCGGATCTTAGGGCTCTATTGTCATCTGTTAGCGAGGAGATGAGGAATTGGGGACTAGCCGGAGCAATAGGTATTTCATACCTAACTACTCCACCACAGGCTTTGGCCTAGATCATGTCTCTGGTGGAGGTCGATCTTGTTTTTGTTTTTGTACTATAGACGAGCTTTTCCTAGAATAAGTGTGTGTTTTTGGGTTCTGAGTTTGTATGGTTTTTTTCTCTCCTTCTTAATATAAAGATACGCAGCTCTCCTGCGTGTTCGAGAAAAATAAATACTACATTCCAAAAACTAGAATTTCCTAAGTCACTGTTACAAACCTTCAATTTCATAAGAGGAATTATATAATACTATAGGTATGGAATAATTGCTATGAAATCTTTATGAACAATGCAGCTATGCGTGACCTCACCTCCCATTGTCAAAATGAATTGACTGATAAGCTTCTCTATATGTAGCCAAAAAAAGGCCCCAATCCTGCTGAAAATCAAACTCACAAGTCACCACGCACTATACAAATATCCAAATAAAACAAGAGATTTTCCCTCTGATGCATGGTTCTTGCTCCTATTAACTGATGAGCCGGCCTGTTCTCCACAGCCATATGCTTATTTCTTGTTATGGTTGAGCAATCAGGCTCCTCACCTCTTCTCATCATGGCTAATGCCCACTTCTTCATGCCCCCATACCCATCTCTCACAATGGTCAAGACATCAAGGCACTCCTCTCTGTGGCTCCATCCATGTATCTTGCTGTTGCCGAGATCTCCCATCCACATATAATTTTCATCTAGACTGGAGGTCCGTTCACCATTCTATACGCCTACCACCACCTAGATCAAGTTTGATACTGATCAATCTTTAGTCTAAATTTTGGTGAGGATATTCAAAAGTTTGTGGCAGCAGAATAAGAGTGATAATGCTAGTACATACTACGTCTCGTAACACTTCTCATTAAGCATTTGGTGTAAGATGTTTCACACAAATCTTCAGTCTTAGGGATATCTAAAGAGCCAGCAATTTTTTTTTCAGGGTGGAGTCATGTGCCATGAGCAGTTCTCATACAGAATATGTAAGAGAGTTATTTCATATGTATAACATATCCTTTAAAAACCGCAATTTTCTTATGCAAAGTTGCAAATAGGCTTCACTATTTTTGAGAACATATTTTTTTTATAAAAAAGCTCTCAACACACTTCAACTGCTAAAAAAGAAACCTAATATTGAAATGCCTAACTTTTATTTATGTGTAACTAATAAAATGAAATGAAAATCATAGAACAATTTACCTTGAATTTTGAATGCAGGCATGTGCTAGCATCCTTGGATAATATTGGACATTAGCAACATTTGCACCCCACGCATAACTCTCTTTCTCTACTTTGTCCGTCACTCCATTATATCAGCAACTTGACAGACCAGGGATAATTCCATTGCTATCCTACTATGCTGGAGGCCAACAAAGACAGCATCCTACATTCCTTCCTGTTTCCAAAAAGACTGAGATTCTCCTACTTACTTAGTTCGGTCTATAGTACTTGACATCTGCTGAACTATGATTCAAATTGTTTACTAGAATAGTAGATTAAAAATATGCTATGCTACTCTATAGCTAAGCTTTCTTAACTAATTGTGTCTAATCTGACACACGCTATTCTTGAATTACAGAGACCCGGATGGCTGGATCTAGACCCTAATGTTTGCTAAGGAAACAAGGATAGCCGCACACCTACCGCCTCAAACACATGGCTGGCCACAATACCAAGGAAAGATGCAATGCAGCTTGAAGCAACTATCATAATAGCTTCTACTAACATTGTTTATAAAATGAAATGTGGCAAACAAATAAACCCTAATCTCCAACGGTACAACCTTACAAAGGGCCAGCCCACCATGCCCCAACTGCTCCAATTCCAGACTGACAAACACCCGAATTAATCAAAATCGTCGGTCCACTGCAGCATCTGCAGTAAGATGCCCGCGTTAACCCAACAAGAAGAAGATACATTCATGCTTACAATTCCACATTCCTAGAACCATCATGGTTTCATTAATCATCTCCCTTACCCTAAAACAACCATCAATAACATCTGCTCCTGGCATCAAGTTCACAATCCTCCTCCATTCCCTAAGTTTACACCTACCCACGTGAACTCAGAGATGGCACGGCAAAGGGGACCAACCAAAAACCAAGCGACAACGAGCGCAAGAAGGGGAAGGAATCCCACCATGGTGCACTTGCCCTGGGTGTAGTACAAGCACATGGGCTTCCACGGGCGCCTGGAGCTGGGCCTCGTTGCCTCCATCACCTCCCCCTCCTCCTTCGGAGAAGCTTGGGGCAAGGCGGCGGCGACGGGGAATCTTCTTGGGTGGGAGCGGTGAGCGGGCGAAACGGAGGAGAAGGGGCGTAGGATGGAGCAGGGAGGAGGTGGTGGACGATGGGAGGAGGCGGGGAGAGGGAGAGGAAGAAACCCTAGCGAGGGCCATGCCAAATGGTTCTTCTGGGTTGCGCAAAGCTTGTGCGCTCGCTGACTCGCCGTCATACTGCGGGAGGCAGGAGAGGAGGAGCGGTTTCCTGGGGGAAGATCAGATGGCCTGGGTTGGGCTTCCGGCCTAGTTTAGGTCCATCAGAAATGTCCACAGGCCGAGGATGATCGGGAAATGCTAATTTTCAAGCCTGATCCAGCGACGCCTGCCGGAGCCGGTGGGCGGTGGCACCATCAGTCTCTCTTAGGCCTCTCGAAAGGCGTACTCTAAAATACCTCTTAAATAATGGATCTATTTTTTTTATTACAACTTATAATTTTTGTTAAAATTTTTGAATTTTAGTTATTTGTGACAGAGATTACGGAGAGAGATACTCACTTGCGATTTTAGATGATACAGATGTTGGACTTTTAATATGTATTATAATTAACTTATAGACTCTATCTTAAAAAAATACTCCATTTGAAAGTTAGGTACTGTAGCAAAATCCAAAAACTATTTTGAGAAGTTGAAAAAAATAGGCCCAATAACTTCTAACCTATACTACTCTAAAAAATTTTAGATTCAGCTTATACTATTTTCTTTATTTTTATTGTAATTAAAGTCTTTTCCCCTTTTTTGCCATAAGAAAGAACCTGAAATACCACTTTGAATAATGGCTTCCTTTCTAAAAAGTTTAGATTTAGCCTATAGGTCTATTCTTTTTAGCTTCTTAAATCGGTTTTTGACTTTAGTTAACTTTTAAACGAAGTATTTTTTCGAGATAGGGTCTACAAATTAATTATAATACATATTAAAAGACAAATATCTGTACCATCCAAAATCACAAGTCAGTATCTCTCTCCATAATCTCTATCATAAATAGCTAAAATTCCAAAAAAAAAATTCAACCAAAAATCATAAGCCGCAGCCATATCAAACAGGCCCATTATTTCCTCTATTTTTATTGCAAATTAAAGAATTTCCTCTTTTTTGCCATGGGAAAGTATCTTTTTGCCCATGTGTCAAATGTTTCATGAATCCAGGAAATACTACTCGTATAGGTCGATCATTTCTTTTGTTCGACTGAACCTGATCAAAGTTACTTTTCTGCCTTCTTTATTACTCAATGGCCGAGGCTAAATATGTCACCGAAGCTCAAAGTTACAACGTGGTGGATAGTAGTACAAGTCATATAAATTGAATTAGCGGATTGATTAGTTTAGTCGAACCATATAAAAAGGAGTGGTATTTTTCTTGAATCATAAAAACATAGGACACATAAGCAAAACAGCCATTTCCATGCCAAAAATGAGGGAAAAGGTTTTAATTTGCAACAAAATAAAAAAAATGCGTAGGGAAACAATAGCGTCTGGGCGTCTACCTCAGTCCCCATTGCTGCTTTTTGTATATTGATCTATCCTCATGAGTGCATGTGTGAGGCTGCCTTCCTTCCTTCTCTTTATTTCTCCCTCCCTCCTCCTCTAGCGAGCCACTGACAACTAGGAGATCACCGAAGATGAGCTCATCTCCTCTCTACCACCTCTCTCCTTCCTATCCCCAAAGCCTCCTCCCTCCTCCTCATCATTCTGCCACCCAACTCATCCCTCCATCCTCATCCAGCGAATCAAAGGCTCTAGCGAGCTACCAGCAGCTAGAGATCGCCACCATAGATGAACTACTTTCCCGAAGTAGCCTTCAGGCAATGCACTAGAGGAGCTAGGGCGTCGAATCTATACAAAATCAGAGGGATCTGGTGGAGGTCCGGTGATGAGCCACTGGATTGGCCTTGGCCTTGCCTAGATCTAGGCTAATCGACGACAAGGTTCTGAGCTAGCCATCTTCTCCCCTTCTAGCAATATTGGTCATCAAAGTTGCAGGCATGGCATCCACCTTCGGTACGCTTTTGTTGCAGACATTTTCTTGAATTCTTACAAATTGTTTATCAATTGATGTATAAACTATTGTACTTTGTTGCAATACAGTTTCTCAAATATTGTCGCAAGAGGTGTTTGTTGCAATTATGTTTTTTATTTGTTTGCGCAAGAGTAAATTTTTGTTGCAACGTCTCTTCTCAAATGTTGCCACAAAAGGTATTTATTGCAAATTGAGTTTCAATTTTGTTGCACAAAGGTAAATTGGTGTTGTAGTAGAGGATATACATTTGTTGCACTTAAGAATCTGTGCTTGTTACACCAGGTTACGAATTTGCAATTTTTATTGTATAGGGGTGGAAATTTGCTATAGACTTATTATTAAATTATTACGTCTTACCAATTTTTGTTGTGTCAGACATATGGCTTTCCATCAGTCGGCTTGGTGCTAGCACGTCTATATCATGAATACGGTGAAATGACTTCTTTATTCGAGTGGTATATTGTGGATAGGGCACCAAATAGGGATGGAAATTGATCGGATATGATCAAATAGTCTCAAATATGAATATGAATCCATCTGTTTAAAATGAATACGAATTTGAATTCAAATATTCTTGAATACGAATCAAATGTCGTAACGAATACGAATTCAAATCAAATATGTACTTAATTTAGTCGAAATACGAATATCCTCCTATAATTTCTGTAACAAATCTCAGTAAAACGAATTTATATAACATAATTACATAACTACACCATCTACACTATACATCTACATAGAAAACAGATCAAATATGAATCGAATAATCTCAAATACAAATACGAATATGAATATTCTTAGATACGAATGTGAATATAAATATTCTCAAATATAAATACGAATATTATCGAATACAAATATAAATATTTTTTAATACAAATTTTATTTATCACATTCATATTTTTTAATAAGAATTCGAATAAAATAAATTATCCGTCATCCACCCAGCGCCAAGTGAGACAACGACCTAATGTTCGGATGTACAGGACAATTTACTCATCCGTATTTGAATGATTTGCTCCACTACCTCCAAAGCTTCCTGTTCGTCGTCTTGTTTTCCTCGTCAACACCGAAGCTGCTTCGTCTCGTTTCGCCCCGCGACAGTCCGACCTTCTCTCTCCCGAATCCCAATCGCACCTCCCCGATGGACCCCACATCCTCCTCGCCCGCCGCCCGTCGCGCCGCCACCATCGTCCGCCACCTCGCCAGTGTTCCCGCGACCGCGTACACCTCCCTCGGGCCCTCCTCCTGCCTGGACTACGAGCCGCCGGAGTCAGCCGAACCATCGCCGGCGTTCGCGCCCGCTGACCTTCGGCAGCTGCTGGACGGGCACGACCTGGGCGTGCGCGACTGGCTGTTCCGCGCAATGGAGGAGAGCCCCCTGTTCTGCCGCCGGCGCGCGGGGGCGGGGGGCAGGGTGTTCGTCTCGCCGGACTTCAACGAGGGAAAAGAGAAACAGCGCGAGGCCACGATGAAGCGAATTGGGTACCTGGCACGGCGCGGCGTGTTCCGCGGGTGGCTCACGGAGGACGGCTCCGAGGCCGAGTTGCGCAAGATCGCGCTCCTCGACTGTATCGGCGTCTACGACCACTCCCTCGCCATCAAGATCGGCGTCCAGTTCTTCCTCTGGTGATTCCCTCTGTGACTTCCTTTGCCATGTCTTGCCTCCACTTCGTCAGCTAGCGTGCTTCTTACATAATTTTGTTCAGTTTCGCTTGGTTCTTGAGTTTCACACTCGTCTCCGCTCGTTTTGGCATGTCTTCTGCATTTATTTCACCATTTCTTAATTTTGTTTTTTTTTTCTATTTTTTGATTTTAGGGTTTTTTTATTTTTTCCGTATTCTTTGATTTTCCATAATGGTTAATTTGTTTTTACTATTTTTTAATTTAATTATGTTAAATAAATCATCTCAGTTACAACAAAAAATAAACTAATTATAATAAAAGAACTATAATCCATTGTCATTCGGAGCGCCCCCTAGATATTGGTACAGACTGGCATGGCATAGGAATTCGAGTATGCTGTTCCATTCGGGTCGTTTGAGTTGTCTGACGTCTTGAATATTGAAATTCCTTCTTCCCTATGCTTTTCATTTGCCTTTCGCCTGTGCTGGATTGGTAACTGCTCCCGTCTAACCAGAATTGACAACTGATTGTGATGGCTTTGATCAGTTGGAAGCTATGACCAAATTAGAGCCTGGATCTCATGATACTTCTTTTCTTATAGAGCCGAAGTATTTATGTTTGGCCTGCCACCTCTTTTTTGTCTGAGGTTAACCAAATTGTATAGGGAATTTCTAAATATCTGGTACCTGCCTGATAACTATAGGTTGTACCAAAATTTTGATTTTCTTTTGGTTCTATTTGTTGGATATCTTTGATTTGTTTAAAATTTAGTGTACAACTTAAGTTGAACAGGGTGTTATAAATGCTAATCAACATTGAAAATCGCAAAACTAATTTCGTTTGAAGTCTACTGCTTTATTTTTAATACTTATGCTTTGTTTGTGATGATCTAGAAATATGCTTTTGGAATCTATCTTGTATTGTTGTGTGATAGTGTGTGTGACCTATTCAGACAGCTAGAGCAGAGGGAAAACACCAAATCTAGATGATCATTTCTAAGACTTTCTTGTAGTTCCTTGGACCGATTTTCATATATAGAAGGTGTGCCCTATAAGTACTCTAAGTACGGAAATATTCTGAAAAAAGCAACAGGTTTTGCCTTGCTTTATGTTCCTTTAATTGGTAGTTCGTTAGATTTTTTTTCCAATGGACATTGAGCAATCATGTGCTCCTTTACTTGGCAGTACATCTACGATTTCTCAATTTTTTGATTACTAATTTGTATAGTGAAAAAGGTTAAACTAGAGGTATTCCCTGGAAGCCTTGCTCTTTCATGGTCCTCAATATAATTTTGCCAGCTCAATTTCACACACAAAATTAGGAAGTCAATCTGGAACCAGTTTTAGCCCTTCATACAAATTACTCAATCATTTTTTATTCCTTGTCATGCGCAGCAGTATGGTTGTACTGTTCAAGTGCACTGCTGAAACGCAAAAACTAACAACACCCATGCATTACTGTAGCAGAGATTCGGTGCAGCAGCAGCAGATATAGGGCCTGTTCTTTCTGGCTGCGGCTGATGGCTTTTGGCTGCGGCTGATGGCTTTTTGACTGTTTACGACAGAGATTGCGGAAAAAGAGATACTCGCTTGCAATTTTTGATGATACAGATATTAGTTTTTTAACGTGTACTACAATTAACTTGTAGACCCCATCTTAAAAAAATATTTCGTTTAAAAGTTAGTTACTGTAGCAAAAGCCAAAAGCGGCTTTTAGAAACCGCAAAGAACAGGCCCATAGTTGTTAGCATCTTATCTCTTAGCTGCTATTATTTAGCCATTAGTTGCACGAGAAATTTCATTTGTTATTTTGTTAGGGGGCCCCTATAAAAGGAAGTCATTATCTATATTTGGGATTAAGTAAAGAATGAGTTAAAGTTACTCTCTCTCTCTCTCTCTCTCTCTCTCTCTCTCTCGTTGCGTCCCTTCCCCCCTACCGTGTGCCCTTCCTCTAGCACGAATTGTCCTCTGAGCCGTCGCCATTCAACCTCTCTATAGTGTTTATCATGTTGCCATACTAAATTAGGAAGTCAATATTAGCCTGGAACTGGTTTCAGCCCAAAATTGGGAAGTCAATGTTAGCCTGGAACTGGTTTTAGCCCTTAATAAAATCTATTCAATTATTTATTATTTATTTTGTTTCCTCGTGTAGAATGTCTAGCATACTAAATATCAAAAATGAAATAAAAATATTTTCCCTTATAGAACATACATCATGACGTTGTATATACCTCTTTTCTTTGAGAACTATTTAGTGTTCACCCTATTTGTTTTTTTTATGTATTCCAGGGGCAGCGCTATCAAGTTTCTTGGAACGAAACGCCACCATGACAAATGGTTGTCAGCCACAGAAAGCTATGTTATCAAGGGTTGTTTTGCCATGACAGAACTGGGTCATGGGAGCAATGTATGTGGAGATATTTGGGTTAAGAATGTCTGTTATGGATTGCATAATTTTGTTAGCTGTGCTGATGAGGTTTTCCTTCACCTCTTTTTTTGACCAATTTCAAG
The DNA here is from genome assembly GCA_036346265.1 of Melocanna baccifera. Lineage (NCBI taxonomy): Eukaryota > Viridiplantae > Streptophyta > Magnoliopsida > Poales > Poaceae > Melocanna > Melocanna baccifera. Next base: position 14,655,373 of record CM070691.1, on the reverse strand, counting down.
GTACGAGGAATTGAGACAATGGCAACTTATGATTCCAAAACACGAGAGTTTGTGATAAATACTCCTTGCGAATCAGCTCAGAAGTACTGGATTGGTGGAGCCGCTAATGTGAGGCGAATTTCACTTAACTAATTGTGCACATATATGCTTTGCATTTGGTTATAACCTACTTACTGTAAGTGTTCATGTCCTTTTACAGCATGCCACACATGCAATAGTCTTTGCTCAGCTCCATATAAATGGAAGAAATGAAGGAGTCCATGCTTTCATAGCTCAGATTAGGGATGAAGATGAAAATGTATTGCCAAATATCCATATAGCTGACTGTGGCCATAAGATTGGATTAAATGGTGTTGATAATGGTCAGATTTGGTGAGTCATTGTGTTTCTAGGTTTTTTTTAGTTATTGTATGGGATGCATTGTAAATCAATCAAGTTTGACTGTCCTATCAGGTTTAAGAACATACGTGTTCCTCGAGAGAACTTGCTGAATCTGGTTGCTGATGTTTTGCCAGATGGGCAATACGTTAGCATGATAGATGACCCAGATCAGGTACAGCCCCCTCCCTCCTCTCAAGAGTGAAAGGGAGATAGTTTTCAACAACGCTTCAAATATATGCTGAATTTATTTTATTCTTATTGTTTGAAATTGACATTGTTCTGATTTGGCAGAGGTTTGCAGCATTTTTGTCTCCACTTACACTTGGTCGAGTAAATATTGCAGTTAACTCACTTTATATTTCAAAGGTATGTTGTACAGCCTTCTCTTTCTGTAAATACATAGAAGTTGTTCAGTATTTTTGATGAGTTCCAGATGTATATAGCTCGAGAAGCTTGCAGTAACTGGCTGATTAAAACGGACCTGGTAGTTACTCAAACTAGTGCAAGTCAGTAAAGGTAATCTGGCCAGCTCAACTGAAGTGGAATATCATCCATTTGGACAGTGACAGGTCACCAATTTGTGCACTTGTTTAGATCATCCCAAACAAGTTTGGTTGGAAGCACCTATTTTAAGTGCACACGAACATTTTTTAAAAACCTAGCAAATTTAAATAAAACGATTATGCGGAACATGATTGGATGGAACTGGTTGTTCCAGCTCTTTACCAGCCAAGATTGGTAACAGCATAATCTTTTCTCTTAAAAAAAATATTTGGCTGAGTCCAGACCAGTTTGTGCCAGTAATAAGCTCGTAATCTCCAGTACTGGTCACCCAGAGGAATTTGCTTTGCTATTAATTTTCCTTTCCTAGATACACTTACGTACTATTTATTTTCCATGCTTTCAGGTAGGCCTAGCAATTGCTGTGAGATATGCTTTGTCAAGGAGGGCCTTTTCAATTACACCAGATGGTCCTGAAATGCTGTTACTTGATTATCCCAGTCACCAGCGGCACCTTCTACCACTGCTAGCAAAAGCGTAACCCACTAGCTTGCTTTGGTTTATTGTACTTTCAGTGAATATATACTTATTTGTCATAAGATGGTAGTTCTTACATTTGTATGGTTGGATTTGTTGCATTAGCTTGGCTATTTTTAGTTCTTGCTAATCATCCATCATCATCATTGCTATTTTTAGTTCTTGCTAATCATCCATCATCATCATTGCTCTAACATTTGGCACTGCACTAGATCTGAGTATTCTAGTTATGAAATCCCAAATATGTTTAATCTAGCTATGAAATTGTAGGACATATTCCACACTGTAATTGAAGTCACTAATGCTAACCCCTTCTTTTCTGCAAATATTTTCGCTGCTAACAGATATCATCATATGCTAATGCATTTTTTCCTTATGCAGATGTCTGATGAGCAGTGCTGGTAATTTCATGAAAAAGATGTATGTGAAGAGGACCCCTGAAATTAACAAAGCTATACACATTTACTCTAGTGCTCTGAAAGCTACACTAACCTGGCAGAATATGACTACTCTACAGGTAATATTTAAAGAGCTATGGGTATTTTTCTTTATTTGGATCAATGTTTCTCACTGGATTTTCTTTTACTTCTGTTAGGAGTGTCGTGAGGCCTGTGGTGGCCAAGGTTTGAAGACAGAGAACCGTATAGGGATTTTCAAAGCTGAATTTGATGTCCAGTCTACATTTGAGGGAGATAATAATGTTCTAATGCAGCAGGTTATTTTACTTATTGCTGTTACTCATCCATGTATTTTTCTCAAAGGTGCTTAGCTTGGCTTGGTTGTAACAATTTAATTTTGTTGACTCAGGTAAGCAAAGCCCTTTATGCTGAATTTTTGGCAGCACAAAGGAAGAAGAGGCCATTCAAGGGATTGGGATTGGAACATTTGAATGGTCCTTGCCCTGTTATTCCTGATAATCTGACTAGTGGAATATTAAGGAGCTCGAAGTTCCAGGTATAGAATCTTAATTCAGTTCGTCAGTGATAAGATATCTCTTTTGTGGGGTAAATCTTGTCGTTATGTGTGGCTATGCGCACATGGATAGATGGACTTGTTCTGCTTAAGGGAGCGGGATTTACTAAAGCAGTTCACTGAGGAGGTTTCTCACTATCTGGCACTAGGTGAAAGCAGAGAGAAGGCTTTGATGCTGGTAAAACTCAGTTTCTACTGCACATTTTCTTGCTGATCTAAACTTCCTTCTATAACTAATGTTAATGACATTTATCCAGAGCTACCAAATTGCCGAAGACTTAGCCAAAGCTTTTACGGAACGCACGATTTTGCAAATATTTTTGGAGGACGAGATTAATGTTCCGGCTGGTTCTTTAAAGGTATATTCACTTTCCTCTTATTAATTTAATGATAAGACGATAGCTGAAATCTCCTTGCGTTAATCCTTTTATTTGGGCATTAGAGTTATGCGTGAAATTTTCTTGCAAAAGTAATTTTGTCACCTCGAATTTTTCATTTGCAGGACGTATTGGGCTTACTGAGGTCTATGTATGTTATGGTCTGCATAGATGAATCTACATCTTTTCTGAGATACGGTTATTTGTCGCGAGACAATGTACCCACTCTGAGGAAAGAAGTCATGACACTGTGCAGTGAACTCAGGCCCCATGCTCTTGCTATTGTCAGTTCTTTTGGAATCCCTGATGCCTTCCTCAGCCCACTTGCTTTTGACTGGATTGAGGCAAATGCGTTGTCTTCCGGGAGCGAATGACTGCACACTGTCAGATAAGCAGTGAAGTAGTCCAGTGAAACTACTACAGATGAACGGCCAAGCACATATATACAAAGATAGGTGCATTTGCTGCTCCTGTCGTTTACATAATTGTTGTTAAGTGTATAATTGGAGATGCTGATGCTGATCTGCGATGCAAAAAAAAGGGAGTTTCCTCTGTTGTGTTCATTAGATCAGTCGTACATGAATAAACCGACGTAGCCCTACAGTGAATGTACCAGGGGTTTACAGCGAAAATAACTTATGAGGTGCTGTAAATGTATTGTTGAACAGTACATAAAGTAAAGGGTGAAAGCAATGGAATACGGTCACAGCCTAGCGGCTTTACCATATGCGAATCCATTTATATTTTATAGATAAAAATACTGATGCGGCTACCACAAGAGCACGGTGATCCGTTTGAAACTGAATTTTTTTTAGAAAACAGTTTAATTTTTATAGGATTTCGAAAAAAATTCATGTGTTTCAAATGGACCTGAATATGAATTATTAAAATCCATGTGTTCAATCAGACATGAATATGGATTGTTTTAATAGATTTGCTAGAGATCAGATACTCTCCAATGGAATGAACTTTGTGACCGTCGATGTGCCTCAAGATTTTTGCTTCCTCTCCCATGGAACGAATTTTATGACTGCTGATAAGCCTCAATATTTGTGCTCCTATAAAACCTTGTGGTGATAGCCTCATGAGAGTGATGAATGTTAAAGTTAATCTTATTTCTGTTTTTTTTGTCCGTATACGAGTAGACGTCGAGTCGATTGTACGAGTCCGTGCCGTGTACGCTTGTCGTATACATAGGATACGAGTCTGAGTCAGTTGTCATATGGAGTTGAAATAGGTAGTGTATTATTCAGCAGAAAGAGTTGTTTTTGGAAAGAGAGTCATTTTGGTTTTGCAATCGGAGTTAGTCCTTACGCTATATAATGGAAGATGGGTATTAGAAAAGAGGCAGCAGTTGGCACCTCAAGTTTTTGTCTCTGCTCCATGTTATCAGTTCTGTTTTGCAGAAGAGAGTTTCATGCTATGTAGTTTGTTCGGCAATACGCCGACAATACTTGTGCATAGGTGAAGTCAAGTAGAGGGCATCCAGATTGTTTGTTCCTGGTTTTTTTATAATAAGTGGTATCAGAGCTTGTTGATCTTAGTGGTACTTGAAAAATATGAGTGAGAAGGCCCAGAGTGGGCTAATCTCCCTCCAGTACCCTCTCTTGATGACCGACAATTACCTGGTGTGGGTAATGAAGATGAAGGCGAACATGCGCGCCTGGGGAGTCTGGGGTGCAGTCGATCCGAAGGGGAAGGACTAGGAGATGGATGACAAGGTAGATCAGGCGGCTTTGGCTATCATCTACCAAGTGGTGCCAGACTCGATGATGTTTCAGCTCATCGGGAAGGAGACAGCACGAGAAGTGTGGGAGACACTTCAGAAGATGCACGAGGGAGTTAATCGTGTGAAGGAGGTGCGGCTCCAGAATTCGCGGAGCGAGTTTGAGAATCTCCAGATGGGAGAGGCCTAGTTGGTGGCGAGTTTGCCGGTAAGTTAACTTCGCTATACAATCAGATGATTTCCCTTGGCGACAAGATGGAGGAATCTGTGGCAGTGAAGAAGTACCTACGCGTGCTACCAGAAAAGTACGTGCCTATCGTCATCACGCTTATGTACTCACTTGACTTGGAGAAAAAGAAGATCGAGCAGATCACCGGCTCTCTCAAGGCGCACGAGGAGCTACTGAAGGGATTTCAGTCTCGTACTGAGCAAATGTTTCAGTCTCATAATTAGCAGGCATTGCTGATGAAGGGAGATACAAGGAGTGGTGGCTCATCAAGTAGTTGCGGGCGATGGCACAAGCGAGGTGGCCAGAGTGGTCGAGGCAGCAGAGGTGGCCGTGGAGACAGGGTTGGGCAAGGCGGTGGTGACAGATCCCGTGACAAATCATATATCAAGTGCTTTGAATGTGACGAATACGGGCACTACGCATCGGAGTGCCGCAACCACATAAAGTGTTTCAACTGCAACAAGTATGGACACTATGTTTTGAATTGCCAAAGCAAAAAGAAGAACGGGGAGGCAAACCTCGCCCAAGATGAAGAAGAAGATGATGAATCAGTACTACTTTTCTTATCATATATTGAAAAGGCGTTGGCCATGGTGATGCTGAACGAAGAAAACGTAGTTCCAAAATTACACACGAAGGAAGACAACCATGGTCACTCGGATCAGTGGTACTTAGACAATGGAGCAAGCAATCACATGACGAGAGATCGCTTCATGTTTCATGAGCTCGACGAGAAGATTTGGGGCAAGGACAAGTTTGGCGATAGCTTCACGGTAGAGATAAGAGGCAAAGGGACGATGTTCTTGCGATACAAGAATGGAGATAAGAAGTTGTTGACAAAGATTTACTATATACCAAGTCTGTGCAACAACATAATTAGTCTCAAACAGATGACATAAAAAGGGTACAAGGTGGTGCTGTAGGATGAGTTCTTGCGTGTCTATACCAAGAACAATGATCTGTTGATGAAGGTGAAAAGATCTCTGAACCAGTTGTACAAAATTTCCTTAACAACATGTAAACAGATTTGTCTAAAGAGCAGCTTAAAGGAGTCAGGAGATGGTGGACCTGAGGGCGAGACTCACTGAGCATAGCTGGGGGCAGCCAAATAGGGCATGTAGAAGGCCAAGATAGCGGGACCCAGGTGCGGCACGTGCACGCTCAAGGGGGTGCGCATGGAGAGCGGCTCGGGTGCACAAGGTGGCGGCTCCAGGGCTTGAGCAGGCACGTGCATAATTGAAGGTGGCGCACATACAACTGCGGACGGTGGACTTCGTATAAGCGGTAGGCTCTCAGGAGGAAAAAGTGCACAAGTTCCAAGAGAAAGACTTGGATACAGATTGGTGTATTTTTCTATGATTTTGGGGAGACGTCGTCAGCAGTGGAGACAGAATGCACAAGCATAAAAATTAGAGGCGGTTTAATCTCAGCTAAGATGTACGTGGGGAAGCGAGCAGACTTGGTCCAAGAGAGAGGAGCAGGAGGCTTAGGTAATAGCAAAGCTCAGTTGAGCAGGCAAGGGAGGACGAGTTCAGTCCAGGTGCAAGGCGTGGCAAGCATCGGAATGTGCGAGTCTCAAGATGGAGTAAGTGCCCACAGTAGGGCGGTGTCGACCCAAGATAGAACGACACATGGGAGTGCAAGTAAAAAAAAGATGCAAAAGATGGAGAGAAGATCGGCATGATCAAGATAAAGAAATAAGATTAAAGGGGTGATTGTTAGAGTTAATCTTATTTCTGTTTTTTTGTTCGTATACAAGTAGACGTCGAGTTGATTGTATGAGTCCGTGCCATGTACGCTTGTCATATATGTAGGATACGAGTCTGTGTCAGTTGTCATATGGAGTTGAAATAGGTAATGTATTATTCAGCAGATAGAGTTGTTTTTGGAAAGAGATTTGTTGTAGGGGTGGCCCCCACCTAAACCCAGCTAGCCTGTTGAGAGGTTATAAACCATATACAAGGACGTAGTTGCCCTCGGTCGGAGGCTCGGTGTAAGGTTACGATTGTAAAGACGCTCCTTACGAGGGAACACATATATATGTCATACAGAGCCCTTGGGAAAGACCAAGATGACATTTGCTCACCTAACTCTCCACTACCATACACCTCTCTCTCTGTTTGGTCTGTAGCCACAAAAGATTCATTTTGGTTTTGCAATCGGAGTCAGTCCTTACGCTATATAATGGAAGATGGTTATTAGAAAAGAGGCAATAGTTGGCACCTCAAGTTTTTGTCTCTGCTCCATGTTATCAGTTTTGTTTTACAGAAGAGCATTTCGTGCTATGTAGTTTGTTCGGCAATACGCCGACAATACTTGTGCACAGGTGAAGTCATGTAGAGGGCATCCAGATTGTTTGTTCCTGGTTTTTTGAATTGTTAAAATTCATGTGTTCCAATCAGACATGAATATGGATTATTTTAATAGATTTACTAGAGATCAGATACTCTCCAATGGAATGAACTTTGTCACCATCGATGTGCCTTAAGATTTTTGCTTCCTCTCCCATGGAACGAATTTTATGACTGCTGTTGAGCCTCAATATTTGAGCTCCGATAAAACCTTGTGGTGGTAGCCCCATGAGAGTGATGAATATTTAACATTGCTTATGCTTTGCTTGTGTTTCTTAAGTTCTATTTTTGTATTTTTTTTAATTTCGGCCTGTGCTTTTCTGGAGGCACCAGTCAAACCAGCCTTGGCAGACGATCTAACCTCTGTGAGGTTGCGGTCAAATCGGCCTAGGGTGAAGGTCTAATTGGTGGAGTGTGCTGGTCGAGTCACTGTCCAACCAGCCGTGTTAAGGTTTTTTGAGCTGAGTTTGAGAGGAGTTGGTTTTGAGTTGTTTCTAGTAGTGTTAGTCATGATAGTTCATGCAAGTGTAGACATGGTCTTTTCATGCATGTGTTAGTCATGGTGTATTCCATGCATATGGTTTATTTAAGGAGAGTCAAGTGCATACCATTTGTATTCGAATAAATTATTTTGTTCTTTGGTGTGTAGGTGATTTGATTATTGTTGTAGCCAACGGCAAGACCGAGGCTAAAGAAGGGGTCCTAAGACTATGGTGAGTCACGTAAGTCTGAGTGGAGCAACATCTCAAGCTGAGAAATACGGGAGAGAAATAAGAGTCGTGAAGAGGCAACGTATGCATGTGGTGTGCCAAATGAACTTGTGCGTTTCATGTGGTAATGTTCCTCGGAGCAGGCGTATGATCTGGCGGCATGGCGTTGGGCATCATGGACTGTGGAGTGATATTGGTGTGTCATGGGACTTGAGTATTTTAAGTGATGATGGTCTCAACGTAGGCGTATGATCTTGGTGACAATTCATGGATAGCGCATCGCCGTGAAGACTGGTAGGTGGCAATTGAGAAAATTGTCAAAAATTGGGTAGAGTGATAGTTTGCAAAATTGTGGTGCTGGCCTAAGTAGTTTAGATTATGTTTTTATGAATGGAATTTCTTATTGGGCTATCGAAACTTTTAGGAAGTCATGCTTTCAAAAGCGTGCAAGTGGATTAAGTGAGAGGAGAGGATTCTCCACTATATAATCCTTGTGTTGTGTTGTGAGAGGCATGCCTATTATGACTTTAGTGATTAGGATTAGGGTTTTCTTGTGTTGGAGCCTCGAGTGTGAGTGCTTTAGTCTTAGAGCTATGCTATCCTAAGAGATTGGCTGTAAAATATTTCTCTCCAAGTGAAATAAAATCTAAAGCTTACTCAAGTGAGTTGTGCCATGGATCCCATTTTGTGTTTTTTATTTCCTTGGTTTTCTTGTTTGGATTTCTCTTCTCTTGAGCTTTTTTGGTGCCAAGGACGTGTAAGAGACATGATCATAAAGACAAGATCCCATCTATCTAAGCATGATCTTGAGAAAGTTCTTAAATTTACTTGTTTTTCTTAAGATAAAGGTGATTTTTTGGGTTTTAGTCTTGTGGGTGATTTAAATCAAATTTGTGCTATCATCAAAGAAAACTAGGACGAATCATCGAAGGTGGAGATGAAGAACCTCATTCATTAGGGCTTGAAAGGTCGCTGGTGCATTAGTTAATCCAAACGACACAACTAGAAATTCGAACAGACCTTGATGTGTTTGAAATGTCATTTTCTACACATCATCAGGGTGCACGCGAACTTAGTGATAATCTAACGTAAGTCCAATTTGGTAAAAAAATTGGCGTCTCTGAGTTCATCCAAAAGCTCCTCCAAAACTGGTATTTCTGGTATTGGAAATTTGTCCTTGATAGTTTTGTCATTGAGATCATGGCAATCAATGCAAAACCTCCACAACCCATCTTGTTTCTTTACCAGCAGCACGGGTGCTCAGAACGCCAATGAACTATGGTGAATAGTGCCTTGCCATAGCATCTCGTCACACTATTTCTCCAATTCTGCTTTTTGAATATGAGCATAGTGATATGGCTGTACTGAAATAGGAGGTGTACCTAGAGTGAGATGGATTCTATGAGCACGAGCTCATTCTGGAGGAAGCTCACGAGGATAAGCAAACTATGCCCCAAACTCCTCAAGCAGAGTCATCATCACATAAGTTGGACTAGTGGCCAGCGTGCGTAACGACTATGATGGAATAGACAATCCACACCAGGTCAAGTTTTGATCATCATGTCAGAAAGACAGGGTCATCTGCTCAAAATCCCATATTATCAGTCCAAGAGTGTGTAACCATTGCACATCCAATACGGTGTCAAAGCCTACCAAGGGGATTGAGAAGCAATCCAGTGTGTACACTTGCTAGTCAACATGTAATTACAAGTCATGGCATACTCCATTGCTGGACACATGATCTCTATTAGCGATTGCCACCCGGAGTCCATCTTGCGTTGTAAGACGAGACGTGCAAACTGCATCGCATCTTCTATAATAAAATTGTGCATAGACCTGGAGTCAATCAATGCCACCAGCTGTGTCAAGATAATCCACACTGGTACCTTCATGGTGTGTGTGGTCTTTAACTGAGCGCCGATTAATGTATGTTGAAACAAAGGCCTTGCCTTCTTCGTTCAGCCATCTGCAAAGTAGTGAGTTGCCTGTGAGGGAGAGCCACAGTCGCAGTATTGTTCATCTCACCTACAGGACCCGAGGTAGCTACCACTTTGACTACCGGTTGGTTGATGTGGTGCTAGCTATGGAACTCGCCAATGGTAGCGCTAAACGTGGTTGACTCCATGGCCGACCTCCCATCTTAGGTATCGTAGACATTATCAGGTAGCTTTTCTCATATGCCCTGGCTAATGCCATTGCAAGCTACAGGCTTCTGGGATTCTGAAGCTCAACATCTGTTTGTAAAAGTTCCATGAGCCCCGATGTGAATAGTTGGACCAATTGAGCATGGCACAACAACGCCACAAACTTCTCCTGATACTCGTCAACTGTTCTTGTTGCCTATAATTTGGCTAGTTCACCCAAGAAGTTATTATGAATCGGCAGCCCAAAGCATAGACTACAATAATTCTTGAAATTTTGCTAGGATGGTTCGCCTTCATCTCGTTCTAGTTGGTGATGAGGATTGGTCTTGATCTTCCGGTGGATGATAAATCAATTGGTAGAGAATGACATTGATGACGAGGCTACTTGACCGAAATAACCAAATCCGTCCTGCAATCGCTACACTACGTTCTTGTCATTATCAACCTCACTAGGAACGATGGTTGACCTAATCACGAAAATTATTTCCTGTAAGCAATCGAAGAACAAGTAAGAACTCAAGTAAAGGACAATCTAAAAATTACTAGATATACAAGTCGCACAAGGATAGTAGAGGTTTTGTAACACAGATCTGTTGATCTAATTGACACAACAAATAATGTGAAGTTTGCACACAAGGGGCTAAATGGATCTACACAAAACCATCATTATATGGCCAATTCAGCTTCTATTTATAGGAGAACGTAGGCCCTTAACACATAGAAACTAATCAACACATGAAAACTAATAAAATCATATACAATTATATCTCTAATTCTAAAATGGACACTTTGTTTTGCTTCTTAAGACATGTACAAAAGGAATTTAGAGATGGAGCTAGATCAGTTGGAACGCTGATGAGATAAGTTTTTTATCAAGTACTCACAAATCCCAAACAGACTCCGGATGCAAATTCTATATGATTTGAAATCGGTCCTATCAGGATAATTCTTCGCCATATTGTTTTGACGATTGCGATATGCACAAAAGGAATATGGGGATGGAGCTAGATCCCTTGGAAAGAGGACATCATAATTTTTAATCAAGTACTCACACATCTCCAATGGACTCTATATGTGAAAGTTATGATTGTTTAAAGTTGGTGCTTTCTCCGGTGGCCGAATTGGATTCTAGAACATGTTCAACTTGAACTTTTGATTTGACTTGGACAAAAGTGACGTGGTGGCCTTGAGAAAGAGTTGATGAAAATGTTGACTTGGTCTTGATGTGTTGGCCAGCTTCCCTTTATGTGGTCCTTAACCACGAGCATATAGTGTTGATACAATTCTCCTTGTATAGTTGCACAAATATATATTTTCATTATTAAGTAGCATCATATTCTCATTTATAGTCATCTAAAGCTGAAGGAATGAATTCATCTTTTTTTCAATCTTGGGAGCTATAGTCATATGCATTTGTGGATGGCCATATTAGTTGGTAGTACCATTGTTGAGGCACTCCTAGTAGATGGTATGAAGCCAACCATACCTTCTCTCGTTCAGGTGTTTGTTGTCCCCGGAAAAACAATTCACAATGGTTAAGCCATCTTAGGGGGTCTTCTTTGCCGTCGAATGTGGGGAAGAAGAGCTTGTGGGGGCGAGTCCCATGATAGGTGGCACCCTGCACGTTCTGCTGATATGCGGGCAGGACGGTGGGTGCAACTCCTAGAGGAATCGGCAGTAGACCTTCGCTTGTGTTCATTAGCCTTTTCTCTAGAAGATTGATCTGTTCTCTGAGTTCAACAACTTCTGTTGACGAATCAGTCTTCAGTTCTTCCAATGGCATATAACTAGAGTATAAAAATAGACATAAAATTTCACATGAAATAATAGCATGTACTTTGGTTATTTAAATGCAAATAATTTGCTGAAATGTGGGTTCAACATGATCAAAGTATTGACTAGCCTGGGTCACAGTTGCCCTAATCCTGTTGGTCTTATCTTGCTTCCACCTCGGACTCCTCTTCTTGTGCTTCGTACGCTATTTTTTGTTGAATGAAAATTTGGATAAAAATTAGTACGACCAAATAAATTCTCACAAAAATTCAAACAACTTCAAAAATTAATGATTTTGATTCCACTGGATAGAGGATGAATTTAGAAATTTGTCTCACTTTATTTGGAGTTGGATGAATTAGTTATGATTATTTAAAGTTTTCAGCCCAATTTAATTTGAAATAAAAATTAAAAACCAATAAATAAACCTAAGGAGAGAGAGTGTGTATGGCTGACAGGTGGGACCCATAGTGGTTTTATTAATTTCTTTCCCTTCCTGGGCGTTGACATGTGGGGGCCCATAGTGGGTTATTATTTCTTTTCCTTGGTTTCTCTGACAGGTGGGACCCTCATGAATTATTATTTTCTAGGCCGCTGACACTTGGGACCCACTTAGAGTTTAATTAAAAAGGGGTCCGCATGTTAGTGACCGATTAAGGCTTATGACTGTCATTAACACTAATTAATCTCAGGATTAGTTTAACTGTTCGGATGAATAGTGTCATTTTCTTCCTGCTGGTGAGAGAGGAGCTCACCGCCGGCGGTGGGGGTGGTGGTCGGGCATGAGCATTAGCAAAATGGGTTGCCCATGCCTGCGCCCACCTCTAGGCGAGGTGTCGCTGGCCAATTTGGTCGGAGCAGTGGCCGGCGGTGGCGGAATAGGGAAGAGGTGAATACGACGACTCATGGCACCGGAGCTCAATTAATTACTAAGGGAGCATCTAGGCAGTGTCACAAGGCTATCTTGAGGGTCAGTGAGGCTCAAGGATTGCGGTAGTGGCTGGTCGGTATGAGGCGGCGGCGGTCTAGGGAGGCTCACGGTGAAGGGTCGGCTTGGGCAGCGGGAGGTTCGACTGAGGGTGGGGATCGCATTAGCGTGCTCCGAGGAAGCTTTGGCTCAACGGAATCGACTCGAGGTGACTCCAATTAGCGGTTAACCCGCCGGCCGGAGTTGGGGAAGACGGAGCCACCGGCGAGCTATGGTGCATGGGAAACCGATTGCTGGTAGTGGGAGGAAGAGGGAGGTGTGAGGGAGCGAATGACAGTCTTTGCTGGCTTTTATAGGCGGCGGAGCGGGCGGATTGCGCGGGAGTGGTCGGGCGATCACGGCGGCGATGCAAGTGGCAGCGTGGCTATAGGGCAGCTGACTCGGACTCGGCGTCACGGGTGAGCATGTAGTGGCTGGCGGGAGCAAGGCATCACGGCCTACGGCGATGTGGGCGCGGCTGTGGCCAACGCGGTGGCATGGGCATGGTGGTCCAGCAGCGCTCGTAGAGGGATGGGGGGCTGGTGAGGTACCATGGCGAGGTAGGCTGCGATACGGGCAAGGAGGCACGTCGGCGACTGGTGGTCTGAAGGGAGGAGCGACGATGGGGGCTGCCGTGGTAGAATCATGGGAGGGGAGGAAGAGCGGCCTTGCGGGCGCGCACGCGAGAGAGAAGAAGAAGGGGGGAGAAGAGGCCGTGGGCCAAGCTAGGCCGGCTGGAATCCTTCCCCTCTCTTTTTTTTTCTTTTTTTGTTTTGATTTCTATTTTTATTTTTGGGTATATAGGTGTATATTTTTGGATATAAAATTTTAGAAATATTCCTTGTAGATATTATTACTTTTCTTTTTAATTTTTTTTTCATATTTTGCATGTCCCCTTCTTTTTTTTCAATCTGTTGGTAATTAACTTTTGGGAATTTTGGTAAATTTTGGTTCATCTTTTCATATTCGTATTTTGATTTAAAATTTTCTTCTATTAAATATATCCTCTCCTTTTGGAGTTCTCCTTTTATTTTATACTTTAATATTATATTATTTCTTATTTTTTTTGGAACCTCAATCAGAACCAAGGAAATTCTTAACATTAAAATAATAGGAAAATGCAAAAATCCCAAAATATTTACAAATTACACATTTTTCCAATAACCCTAATTTTTAGGATATCACACGTACATACATATTATCTGAATTGCATTTTTCTTCTTGTGCTAGCTTGCTACTTTGATTAAATTCACACTCATACTAATTTATTGTGATTAGCGCTAATTATAATGCTAATTAGGTATGCATAGTGCGTACAAACCCATCATATTCTACAGATTTCTATAATCGCACAAGACCAATAAATATATACATGCAGACATACATAAATGTATTTTAGCTATTTTTCCAACCCATATTTTTACAGCTATTTACAATAAGTAAACATGGCTACATGTGGAAACACATCTGTCAACTAAACATGACTACCTAGCGTATTCCACTTTACAAAACCATAGTTACGCTAACAAAACGCTAACGATATATTAAGCGCGTTGCTCACATGCGAATAAAGCATATATTTTTTGAAGGTATTTACCAGTTCTACAATGCTTCCAACTATGAAGGATTACAGCTGCGCTCTCGCTCGGCAAGAAATCTCTCTTTTCTTTCCTTTTCCTCCCTCACTGCGCACTCGCTTGGCAGAAAATTAGCCGCATTTCGCATTTTATAGCACGCACGATAACGTAGCGCAATTAACGCATGAATAAAATAAGAATCTAACATCGCGTAGCATCGCATCGGGTAATTATCCACGGGATTCCCTCGCGTAATTATCCCCCATGATTCCTTGGCCACTGTTGCTCTTGTATGATTCTTGGCTGGCTGCCGAGCTAGTTGTGCTCAGTGGCAGCTTGCCGAGCTGCCTTGGCTCAGCAGGTTGCCGCCGAGCACTAGGTAGCTCAGCAGGCTGCTAGCTCAGCAGTTTGTCGAGTCACCCGGTTGTCACGCCTCGGCATTTGCCCTGTCGCGCGCCATCTAGCCTGCCGAGCTAAGGGGTGCGGCAGGTGATATGTAGCGTCTGCCGTATCTTCTGAGTTTGGATAGGGAGCCATTTTTACAAAAAAAAAGATGTTAGGGGACTAAAATTGAAAAAAAAACATTGAAGGTGAACAATTCAGTGAACTACGCCAATGCGAACCGATCGAAACAGGCCCAAGCAACCAACTTACTCAAATTAGAGCAACTCCAGCAGTAGCCCTCAAAACAAGGCCCCTACTTTTCATTTGAGGGCTCTCTCTACTTTTGAGGGCCCTGTTTTCTGGGCTGCACTCCAGCAGGAGCCCTCAAAATAGAGCCCCTATTTCTCAATTCTCTCTATTTCCTCACTCATTATATGCATATGTATGGGACAAAAGCACAATACACAATAAAATATTTATGATTTCACAATGAGGGACAATATGTAAATTTATGAATTCAAATACGAATATTCAAATTTAAATTCAAATTTATTCCAAATTTAAATTTATGAATTCAAATACGAACATTCAAATTTAAATTCAAATTTGTTTCGAATTTAAATTTATGAATTCAAATACGAACATTCAAATTTAAATTCAAATTTGTTCCGAAAGCACAATGAGGAACGTTTAAATTTATGAATTCAAATACGAATATTCAAATTTAAATTTAAATTTGTTCCGAATGTGGGACGTATTTATTCAAATACGAATAAATCTGAGTTTGAAGGCTCAAGTAGGGGCCCCTAGGAATGAGGGCTTGGAGGTCTCATTTGAGAGGCCCCTATTTTTGAGGGCTCAAGTAGGGGTCCTGCTGGAATTCAGTTTTTTGCTCTGACTCTCAAATCTGAATTTAGAGATTCAAATAAAGACTCTGTTGGAGTTGCTCTTAGACCAGTACGAACCGATCGAAACAGGCCTAACCAACCCACTTCCATTCGATCTCGCCAGAAACCCCTCCTGCTTAACTGCCAGCAGTATGGTAGGTGCGCACAACTTTCTCCACGTGGCAGAACTTGGGCATAAAAGTAGGGACCAACACAAAAAAGTGAATCAATTTTATAAGAAAGAGGTGGCCATTTACGTGTGCCCCCTCCAATGACTTGTAAAATTATAGGTGTGGCCATGGTCCATGTTGACCTTTACTTACTATGCTGTTGTCCTTGCCTTCAAAAGTTAGGTTGTCTAAGCAAATGACAATATCATATAGCCAATTTTGCCAATGTTGGAAGTGACTCTGATTATAAACATAGCACATATAAAATTGTTAACAACAAAAAGACATATCTGACCATGTGGATTTCAAATTTGGGGTGCTTTTATTGTTGCAATTTTCTTCTACTCTGATGATTTTGTTGACAGAATACAAGTAAACAGTTAGGTACTTCATTTGTATCGATTTCGGAGGTCACAAGGGAGGTCGGTGATCAAGTGGTGGCAATGGCGAAGGATAACCATTTAGCCTCAGGAAAATTGTGAAATACCACTCCAAAGAACAGTGACCCTCAAAACACCGTTCCAAGAATTAACCTTCCTACTATGCCACTCCAAAGACACGTAGATGCACAAGATACCATTTCTCATCCTTTATCGCATTTTCCGACTATTTCATTTTTCTTAGCCACGTGAAATTACCTTTTTTTTGCCCTTGGTTGGACCACGCTCAGGTTCTATATACTATCACAATATATGCTATCTTGACTAAATAACCTTCAAAGAGAATTTTCAATCGTGATTTACTTGCCTTTCGAAGGAAGTTTTGGATGTATCTTAATTTGGTAAGATCTTAATATTGCTATAATTCTAACAAAAAAATTTGTAGAATCAAGAAGGCAACTTACATACAAACCTATTGGTTCTACTGAACCTAGTAATAATTATAAATTGTACTTGAATATGTCCTTTCAATCGTAAAGTTTCCTATTTTATTAATTAATATCTAATATTATCTGTATAAAAACAATAGAAATTTTTATTTTTGCTTATATTAATATCTAATAGGGCTTTGTTAGTGCCGACAAGGTGGTAAGGTAGTGGCATAAGGGCTTGCAATGGGTGGCGACTTGTTGGATCCCAGATCAACAACTCTTGGATTTTCTGTGTAAATCGCACTAGTTTAGGATCAGCTAGTACACACAGTGGATAACAAATATTTATGTCATGCATAATGGCATTTATTAAATATGGGCCTGATGGTCAAAGTTTACACCAATGGTTCATAAACCAAATTAAATACAAGTAGTGGAAGAAGAACAATAAAGCAGTAGCCTATTCGAGCCTGTCCACAGGAAAATGACTTTAAGACATGGCCTACTCGTTGCTATCCTCATCGAAGCTGGTGAAGTCGTCCTCTGAAAATAGTGAGTTAAGCGACATGAGTACATAAAGTACTCCACAAGTTACACTATGAGGTTTAATAGAGTTAATGCATACATATGGGTTGACAATGGAAGGCAACCTAGCTAAGCCAACACTAAGGTTTCATCCTAGTAAAGAATCTATCTAATCAGGACCCTCTCTTGAGCCGAGTGAAACTTCATATGACCTACACTACGCTCACTTTCCACCTACAACGAGACTCAGATTGGGATTTGCAAATTAGTCAGTCAGGACTGTCTCATACCAGCCTGATGGTAGTACGATAGGCTTTGTAGCAGTAGCTCACATATCGGTCCTAACTTGACTTAGGCTCAAATCACATACCCTTGTGCCTGATAATTAACATTGTGTCACCGAACAACAATGCATGCCAGCACCCACCACTTAACCATTAGTCCAAGTCCAAACTAATTTTATATTTTATTTTAAAATATTTTATATACCTTCTTAACTCACTAAAATCAAGAATACATTTCAAAAGTTTATCATTTTAAGTGAAAAAGGTATCCCTAACATATGATTATTCTAAGTATGGCTAAGCTTTGCTACAAAATATCTAGTTAATACTAATGTATCAACTGGGTTTTTCTGTATGGTGACAAGGCATAATGAGGTTCAATGTTAAATTTGGCCATATATAAAGGATCTGAGTATAACTAGAATTTAAATCGAATTTAAACTAGATTTGAAAAAGTACGCATGCATAATAGTTTAAAAATAATATAAATAATTTAAATTACAGGAAAAAATACAATCAAAGGTGTAACTTACCTTGCTTTGCGAATTGGCGGTGAGAATCGTCAACGAAGTCGCACTCTTTAGAAAAGTCGCAGTCTACACGCGAAAAGACATCAAAATAAAACTAAATAGAAATAAAATTCTAAAATAAATACTGGAAAATATATTATAAAGTTAGATGAATTTAGGAATTTGAATCACTAGATTCGGAGTTTGAACGACAGAGAACGAGTCATCGGAAGATCAGTTGGAAAGAAAATTACTAAAAAATACCAAACAAAGGAATAGTCTTCCAAATCTTCTTCTTGGCTGGGTTTCTGGTTTGCTAGTGTGCAAAACATGTGGGGAATGAGGAGAGGAGGTTGTGGTTCTATTTACAGGTGAAGAGGGGCAAGGGAATGGCCGGAATTGAATGGCGAAATAATGGTTAGAATAAATAAAATATCGGTTTCAACTTTGCATGTAAGAAATTGAATAATTGATGAGTTAATGGCCAAGAAATTGAGAAGGAATTGATTGGAGATATTTCTACTGCATGCCATTTAATTTTTGGTGGAATGGCTCGGGATAAAACTCACCGAAGGCGACGAATCGACAATGAGAAGCGAAATCGCCCGGTTTTGGGAAAAACTTGATTTTTGCCAAATGGCTGCATCAAAACCAAATTAAATTGGTAGGTAGGTTGCTAAGATGCTGGAACACAATGTGACATGAACAAAAATAAAAAAGACCACCCAAGCAAAAGGTGGCATGGTGGAGGGAGGAGGTCGACGCACGGCGCGGACTGCTGGTTCTCTAGTGTTTTGCGTGGTGAGGAAGGATATCTAAGGGTTTGCTCAATGGTAGAGTGAAGGTGGAGCTCCTATTTTCAGTTTTCAATGCTTGAATGCAAGAAACTAAAACTAAAATTTTAGTACCTAAAAACTGAAAAGGAGTTGATGCTTGGCAGTGAATAATGGCATTCTTGCTACTAATTAATTTGGTAAGAGAAAATTGATTTTGCTTGCATGAATGCATGGCTCATAGTGGCTTTGGGTGAAAAACAGAGTATCTGTTGGTCTGATGCGTGGAGATGAAAAGTAAAGGAATGAAGAAGACAAAATTAAGCTAAAAGGGAATAGTCCACACACCTGAAATGGAAAGGATCTATGGCACTAGATGTGGTGAGAACTTTGGAGTTAACGTGTTTGAACAAAACAAGACTTTGGCCTGCTAAGAAGTCTTATTATTTCTTTTTTATTTTTAGAATGAGAGAAATGCTAGGAAAAAAATATTTGGACCCAGAAAAATAGAACAGATATTTTTATGGAGATCTGAATTTTTTCAAGATTTTAATTTGAATTTTGGAAGAAAACTAAAAATTTGGAATGGAATTGAGGCTTTGAAATTGATCTGTGAATTAGAATTTGGAAATTAAATTTGGGATTACAAAGTAATCTTGAAATATTCAAAAGAATGGTAGAAATAGATAGTTTGGAATTTTCTTATGAATTTAAAATTTTGAACGGGTCCAATCAGAGTTAGGATAAAAGAGAACGGGCTCCCAAAAGTTTGAATTTTAAAGAAAAAGATAAATTTGAATTTATAGAATTATTTTTCTAATGGAAAAGCTATTTATGATGTCAGCAGGGGTTTTTCCAATTTTGGCTGAATTATTTTTCTAAAGAAAAGGGGATTATGACGTCATGCTGATGTCAGCCCTAGCTTTTGAATTTCGGACATGAGGCTGACAGGTGGGCCCAATCTACTATGGACTAGGTCCATGGACCAAAGGGTGGCTGAGGTGGCAAGGAGGATTTTTTCCAATTTTGGCTGAATTATTTTTCTAAAGAAAAGGGGATTATGACGTCATGCTGATGTCAGCCCTAGCTTTTGAATTTCGGACATGAGGCTGACAGGTGGGCCCAATCTACTATGGACTAGGTCCATGGACCAAAGGGTGGCTGAGGTGGCAAGGAGGATTGTGTGGCGTTTATGTGGTAGATGACTCAGCCGATTTGCTGACGTGGTAGGCCACATGGCGACATGTGGCAGTAACGTGGCTTGGGGATGGCCGGGTGTTGACGTGGCATACCACGTGGCACTGACGTGGCGTCCACGTGGATTGAGTGTGCTACGGTGGCGTGACACTTGGCTACCAGATAGACCGCAAAGCTAACTCGACTCAGGACTTAGAGGTGGCTGTTGACCAAGAGGTGTGGCATGACATTTGGCACCGCGTGGCACTTCGTGGCATGACACGTAGCCTAAAGAGCTGACATGGCTCGCTGGCTTGTGGTGGCGTGTGAGGATCAATGGTTGCTGGCGTTTCGGCGAGCGATGGAGGACGGCAAGAGTCGCAAAATGAAGAGGAGAGCACCGCGATGCTGAATTTACCTAGAACAACGCTTGGGCATGCACAGACATGGCTGGTGGCGAGAGGGAGGCTGCGGTGGCGCACGGGCTCAAGCGATGGCTTCGCTTAGTAGATGGGTGGAAGATGTTTGCACGGGCACGGTGAATGTGAAGACGATGTCGGTGAGGCATGACGCAGCTCAAAGCAGTTGGGATTACTTGCCAGGGTTATGTCGATGCTTAGGGAGGTGAGTGCACAATACGGTAACACTAGGACGTGCGAGAGAGGGAATTGAGGGAGGGTTTTGGGGCGGTGCGAGATGGGGATGCTCGAAGGAGGTTTTATAGGGCTTGGGGCAGAGGCACGAGGTCTAGGAGCTCGCCAGAGTTAAGGCCGATGTAAAGGTGGAGGAAGGTGGGGTATATAGAGGGGGAAACGGACGAGGGTGAAAGGGGGAGTAAAGAGGGAGCTTTAATGGCAGCTAACGCCTAAGAAAGACGGAGGGAAACAGAAGCTTTAAAAGCTGCGGACGCAACAATGGCGGGTGGCTGGAGGAAGAAAGGAAGGAAGGACAAGGGCCCGACGGGTGGGTCCCATCTATTGGCGAGAGAGCGCAAGAGAAGGGGGAGAGAGAGATGGGTGAGGTGAGTAGATGAACGACATGTGGCAAGAAAGAGATATCCCGGCTGTCGGTACGAGTTAAGTGAAGATGGATGCACGGGATTAGATTGGTCGGTGGGAATTAAATCCGACCTTACATGTGTCGGCCTGGGGGGAAGAGTTAGGTTTAAATTTTCTTTTTTTACTTTTTAGAAAAACTGGGAAGCTTGAAAAACACCTAGAAAATAACAACTAAAGTGTAAAAATTTAAACAAATTCATAAAAATTCTTGGAGCTATTTTAGGCTTAGGAAAATTATTTCCAACTTAAAGTTGCTCTTCAAATTTTTACAAAATACCTTTTAGTTTTGAAATTGATTTTTAAAATCTAAAAAATCATAGAAAATCCAACTAAAAGTCAAATGAGTTCAAGTAATTAATTTAATTATTTTTTATATAGAAATTCAAAATATCCTTTGTATAATAATTTTTATGTTTTAACTTAAATTACTTTTCACAAGAAAGGCCCTTTTTAAAAGTAAAATATCAGGCAAATAAAATCTTCAAAATTTAGGCAACCAAATAACACTTATTTTTATTTTAAAATAAATTAATTTAATTTTTTTACTAAAAAATTTGAAATAAACAACTATGCTGTTGCACGACTATGATTAGGTTTGGGGAGGAAAATGGCAGCATAGTTATATAGTAGGGGCAAGGAGCAGACCCACAAGATTAATTGCCCAAAATTGGTAATGTCTTCTTCAAAACTCTAGTGATAAATTTCTCCCTCTGTAAACCAAAATTTATATGTAGTGTCATCCTCAGCACCAGAGGTGGCGAGACTATTTGTCATTGGCATGGTTGCAATGGTGGAGGGCCGTGCGCAGTGAATTGGAAATAGAAGAGAGGTGAAGAGAAAAGTTAGGCTTTGGCAATTGCAATAATGGCATAGTAGAGTTAGGAGATGGTGGAGAAGGGCTTAGCCAATGCCAGTTGGGTGGTAAGGTAGTGGCGCAAGGGCTTGCAGTGGGTGGTTACTAGGATTAGGTTTGGGGAAAAGGGGGAGAAAGTTATATAGTAGGGACAAGGAGCTAACCGACAAGATCCAATGACTCAAAATTTGACTAATTTTATCTTTCACTTTAAAAATTTATCCACATCAGATGTTACCATAATTTTCTTAGCTGTTCAGCATCAAGTAGCTAATTTTTGCAACAAAAATCAACAAAATTTTAAGGGTTATAACAGGCATGTACAAGGGTAAAGACAACTGTTATCTATTAAGTTGTCTCTATAGAATCCGCACAATCTTTTGCCTTGCGTAAAAAATGTGTTTATTGGAGACATCAACTCATACAATGGTTTTTGGTGTTGTTTCTATGTCCTTGTTTGATGACAACTACTCTCTCCTTGTTCTCTCTTTTCCACATCAACAACAATCCTACGTGGCATGACAATTACTCTTGGCCTTTGTACATGGCCTAATTTCATCAACTAGCTCTACCATGGCCTAATTGCACATGCTTCTTCTACCAATGACAATGACAATAGTATCCCCTACCAACAAATCTAACTAAGGGTGGGTTCTTTTTGGCTGTGACTGATGGCTTATGGTTGCAGGTGATGGCTTTTAGCCCTTGCATGAGTACTTGTGTGAATAAATTGAATACCAATAAGTCGTTTTGAAAAAACTATATCGATAAGTCGCTTTGAAAAGGCGGTGAAGAAACCGTCCTATTTGTTTGTTCAGGAGAAGCTGTAAGCCATAAGATAAAAGGAACTAGCCTAAACTTTGCTCATGACACCAACCTCACTAGTGAAGTGAGGTCTGACTTGAGCTCGTGCCTGACTGTACCTCCACCACCCAACGAAATTTATGGTTGGGCAGCCAAAACCAAAATGTATAATTGGAGCAAGAATATCATGTTGTGATATAGTAATGGCTAAAAATAACTGATTTTTAGGGAGAAACTAGCTAGTTGGTAAATAGCATTGCTATATGTAAGATCCCAAGTGAAAATTCTCACTACCTAGTACTAGCTACAACTTTGGAGAATTTCTAAGGGCACACCCATAGAGCTAAAACAAAGAAAGCCTCCAAGAAAACATTATGAGAACTTAAACAAACAACAAGTGTTAGCAATGAAGTAGACTTGGCCAGATGGGCTATGCTGACTCGTGGCACGGTACTGTTGGCCTAGCCTAGGCATGGCACAACACGAACAATAAACATATTGTGTTGGCCCAGCATGATTGTTTGTGCCGTGCTTGGGCCAAAACCACAGCACGGCCAGTCAGGCCAGCATGGCATGCATAATACCTCTATTGTGGTAGTGAACCAACTCTTCTATAGTAGTGTAGTAAAATTGCTTGCGTATGTTGGTAAAATTGCTTATGTTAGAGTTATCGCACACTTTTTGAGCGTGGACGGGTGATCTGACGGTAAAATTACTTACGACTGGCAGTAAAAATACTTGTAATTGGTAGTAAAAATACTTGTGACTAGCCAACAAACCATCGGTGGCCCATTGGGCTAAACATGCCTGAGTCAGCCTGACATGGCTCGACCCCTCTCCGTGCCATGCCTGGGTCGGAGGGTAGGCACATCTGGCTGACACAACATGACACGATAACTTATTTGGGTCAACCATGCCGAGCCTAATTGGGCCGTGCTCTATTCGGGCCCGTGCCGTACCGTGCAAGGTGGCCTGTTTGGCATTGTGAATTTCTAGGTCACTTGCATGTATAAAATTCCTCACCTGTCTACCGCATTAAAGGTGTTTGAAAATGAGTATATAAAAAATATCAACAATACTATACACACAAACTTTTTTAAGTACATATGTATGGTTGTAATAACTGTTGCATCAGTAAATATTTGAATAAATTTTAGAATTATAAATACGTAGTAAAGCATGTTTCCAACAAAGATTAAGTGACAACAGCAAAAGTAAAATAATTGCAATATCATAAATCTCGTCCAAGTCATTCAAATATGAAATCATGCTTAACATGTTTGCTAAAAATAAATGAACAATTAGCATAATACCCAATTGTAATTTAGATGTCGGGTGGTTCTTATTTAAAACAAAGCCTCCTCATCTGTAACATTGTGATACGGGGTCGCCCGATCTTCTCGACGTAGGATGGATACTCGCGGGAGTCTTGATGAATCACAATGATCCTCCAATGCCATTGCAAGGGACGAACACTCTTTAATCCGCCAAAACACACTTGCGTCGATTTCGCCGACCACCAAGCGAAGATCTATCGTGCACCCAATTCCCAGCGGAAAGGCTGAACGATCTTGATTGAAGAACACTCCTAATTCTCTCACGGAATTTCGGCAGCAATGATAAATTCGAACAAACTTTAGTAGATTGATTATTCTCAAAGGTGGTCTCAGCCCTTAGGCTGCCAATACATGGCTTATATAGGACCTTGGGACGTCCATAGAGTCCACAAACCTAGTACAACTCAACCCTATATGGTTTTAGATATGAACTCTCACAAAAAGGAAACTAGATTTTACAGCTATCACATTGTTTTGGCAATAACTTTTGATCCGTGATGAAATTGATGGTGGGACCAGATCCATTGCGTAGCTCTTGCAAATATGTTTCTAAGGAGTACAAGAACACCCAAATCGGACTCCGTTTGTGAAAGTTATGACCTTTTTAGTAAGTGCCTGTCAGGCTGTCCCGAACCGAATCCGAATTGAATTCTGAGTTGAATCCGAGTTTGAATCCAATTGACCTTGTAGGTGGTACGAATTGGGCTTGAAAATCTTATCCAAAACTTGTAGTTTAAGTCCTTGGGCTTCTCCCTTTCGCTCTCCCACTGAATGGGCTTTCTTCCTTCATGTCTTTAACACCTAATGTGGTTATCCTCTTTCTTTTGCATGTCCATTGCTTTGCCATCGACAAACCTAAGAATGTACCATTTAATGACATGAGGTAGTATTCTATTCTTATGAATAACAACATTATATTTAGTTTGGAATGAGTTCACCTGGCAATGTTTGATGCGGCTCAATAACTCTTTCCAGTTGAATAATATATTTAACTGAAAAGTACAAGACACGTGCGTATCCGCATCATCCTCCCCTTCTTCAAGAAAAGCCGTCCTCGGCTTTTGATAGCCTGAAATTGTATTAAACAAAGAATACAACGTGTATGCATGGTATATATATTTATCATCAACACTTCTTCTGGTTAGCACATCATGAACATCTGAAGGTGTAATAAACGAAAAGAACAACACATACGCATGGTATATGTAAGAGTCAATTGTTGTGCTATTTTCATTATTTTGCATAAACCGATGAATATAGCAGCAACCAAAATATGCATGCATTGCAATATTGTTTTTGACATCATTCTCGCTCCCATAAAAGAAAGTTGTCATCGACTTTTCTATAGACAAATCATTAATGGGGAAAATCAAATTTATTTGTTCATACATAGGAAAGAAAATTTTGAGCAGCCTCCATGCTTCAACTGCGCTACTCTGATTATTTTTACATAGTTGTACATTAAAGATCGAACAAGTAGACTTATGAAATCTTTGTAAACAGTACGTGCAATTGTTGAAATTAATCTCATTGTGATCATAATATGGCATAAAAGATTGTTTATCCATAATATGCGATTTCAATTCTGTAAGCTTATCACATGTAATGCAAATTCTGTGAACATAAACTTTGTCATCTACACCATAATCTCCAATCAAATTGAACTTATATGTGTAGACATAGGTACTAACTAGTGATTTTGAACTTGAAATTTCAGCAACATTATAAATCACACTAGATAGTTCTTTAAGATCATTAAACATAATATAGCACAAAGAATCGTTAGGAGATATTCTAGTAAGAACTTCCTTATGAGTAATCAATTCCACATTATGTAAATTGAGCAAAGAAATTTCAGAACATGAAATTGTTGGTTGATCATATGAGTACTCACAATTACTCACCTTTGCACAATTAAATTCAGCACCAATAGTGTTACCTTTGTCGTCCTCTTCAAATAATGTAGGCGCTGGGTGTTTAAAATTATTAGGATGCACCCACGAGGCAGCAAGCACTTTATCCCTTTCCGTGGTTATCTCCTCCTCATTTGGCTTCAAAGGTGCCGGTTGTTGAATGTTCAATTCTTCATCTTTAATATCAACCTGCACAATGTGAGAAACAACACTAGAAGTAGATATTAATGTGTTAGTTTCAGATGTATCCTCACTTTGTCTATCTTCTACTTCTCTCTTTTCTTTTGATGTCTCTCTCACACTCTCAATTTGGATGCTCTCAACCTCACATATGGTGGAATCACACAGCTCAGTCTTTTTATCACTCTCACTCAATTTGGCTATGTGGCTCTCATCCTCACATATGTTGTGGTGTATCTTAGGAGCTATATGTAGTTTTGGAATACTATATATCTCCTTGACCGAAGGAAAAGTCCCATGCTCGATCATCTTCTCATGTGTCACACTAGTAGAGACAGCAGAATTGAAGTATGGACTGGGAGAAAACTGTGGTATACGTCTCTCTATAAGTCTCTTCTCCTCTTGAATAGCACAATTCACAAGATCTTGCACACTACCAAAATATTTATGTTGAAGTGTAGCGGCAATCTTAGAATTCAATCCTCTTTTGAAGTATGTCTTCTTTTGTAGTTCACTAATGACACCGGCTCGACGTAATGCATCTTGTAGCTCAAAATAATATTCTTGCACTGTATTACTCTCTTGTGTGATACTCTCCAAAAAGCGAAGCAATCTCTGTGCATAAGAGGGTGGCACAAATTCTCACCTCATGAATGCCTTCAAATCTGACCAAGATTTAATGAATTCGTTTCCAGATTTTTGATGCCACCAACTATAAGCATAATCTTCAAATTCTCTAGTGGCACACGTCACCTCTTGGTCTTTGGGAAGCTTTTGAAATCTAAATACTTTCTCCATTCGTCATTCCCACTCAAGATACTACTCTGAATCTTCACTGCCATAGAAAGAATTAAAGCTATCTTTGACTTGTTGTGGATGAAGTGCCCGCATAACATCATTCACGATGTTCGAGCGTAACACTTTCATTTGATGATTGAATTCAATGCGCATATCTTATGCGAAATTGTTTATCTTGGTCTTGAGTTGCGCTTTCAAGGTGGAAGAAGTGGTGGTGAACTCGTTGCGCAAAGTTCCCCTCAAAGTGTGGAATTGAAAATGATCCACCGGGGTATGCTTCTCTTCCATATTATCGTCTCCACCTGTCATGATTAGTGGCACAAAGAACGTACAAATACCACAACATATATTCGATATGTGGAGTTCACACTATCTCACTTTTTCCTCACCAAGTAAAGTTCTTACCTTTCTGAAGTGAATTGAGGCCCAAAAGAAACTTACACTTGGTGGTGGCTACAATAACAAGTGATGATTAAGCGGATTTAAAAGTGACCCACAATTGCACGGCAAAGGATATTTAGGGGAGCTTGGTATGAAAGTGTTTATCCTACACAATCTGAATTTCATGATGTTGTTGAATTAAGTAATAATCCAAGCTAGAAAGTATTGCCTATGTGCCGATCCAAATGATATAAGTGGAGTATATGAACGCACACGCAATGATCAATGTGACTCAATGCAAACAAAAGGATTGAGCTAAAGCAAACAATCGGGAATATTAGCTCGTTTTGCACCAAGTACTAGGAGAGACGCTAGCCAATTGCAATAATATGAATTTAAGGGCATAAGATTGTCCAAAGAAATTAAATACACAATCTGAATTTGTGGACTAAGATTAAGTCACCCAAATTTGGCCAATGCTTTCTTTTCTTTCTTTCTTTCTTTGTTTTTTTCTTGCTCAAGCCGTGGCTCCTCTTTTTTTTTCAATCGGCTGCCTTCTCTTTTTTTGGCTCTTTTTTTATACTCAAGGCCGAACTAGGTTTAATTGTTCGTAGATTCTACGCAAGTCCAAAGTTGTTCAGCAATGTGTAGATAATTCTAGAACAGCCCTAAAGCAATTATCAAAGACTAGTCTCAAGATTCAAAGGATTTAAGTGAAGATCTTAACAGACTCTCGGAATTCAAACCGTAACAAATTTCAGATGGTCTGAATGTGTCTAACTAAGATTCTTGTGGCAGCTAGGGTTTCTTGTGGCCAAATCAATCAAAAAAAAAGAAAACCCAGATATATTCGGATGTGATATTCTTTCAAGATGTGCAAAGATCTTATGTGGACAGGAAGAACAAGATTTCAAAAAGTAAATTGAATCTACTTTTTTTGGATGCTAATTGAAAGATCAACTAGCAGATTTTCAAGGAATAAAAAAAAGCAACGAACAAGCAACGCAAAAGGACACTAAGATCAGCACGTAAACAAAATTTCTAATGGATCAAAACTTAATAAAACTCACGAAAATAACAGATGCGAAACTAGGGTTTGGATTTTATTTTTGTAAGGCAATTTTTGGTTTAATGGACTATAGGATAAAATAAATCGATTTAAAAGTAAAGGGATAAGAACCTACCGAGTAAACCGCGCTCTGATACCAGATGATACGGGGTCGCCCGATCTTCTCGACGTAGGATGGATACTCGCAGGAGTCTTAATGAATCGCAATGATCCTCCAATGCCAATGCAAGGGACGAACACTCTTTAATCCGCCAAAACACACTCGCGTCGATTTCGCCGACCACCAAGCGAAGATCTATCGTGCACCCAATTCTCAGCGGAAAGGCTGAACGATCTTGATTGAAGAACACTCCTAATTCCCTCACAGAATTTCGGCAGCAATGATAAACTCGAACAAAATTTAGTAGATTGATTATTCTCAAAGGTGGTCTCAGCCCTTAGGCTGCCAATACATGGCTTATATAGGACCTTGGGACGTCCATAGAGTCCACAAACCTAGTACAACTCAACCCTATATGGTTTTAGATACGAACTCTCACAAAAAGGAAACTTGATTTTACAGCCATCACATTGTTTCGGCCATAACTTTTGATCCGCGATGAAATTGATGGTGGGACCAGATTCATTGCGTAGCTCTTGAAAATATGTTTCCAAGGAGTACAATAACACCCTAATTGGACTCCGTTTGTGAAAGTTATGACCTTTTTAGTAAGTGCCTGTCAGGCTATTCCGAACTAAATCCGAATTGAATTCTGAGTTGAATCCGAGTTTGAATCCAATTGACCTTATAGGTGGTACGAATTGGTCTTGAAAATCTTATCCAAAACTTATAGTTTAAGTCCTTGAGCTTCTCCCTTTTGCTCTCCCACTGAATGGACTTTCTTCCTTCATGTCTTTGACACTTAATGTGGTTATCCTCTTTCTTTTGCGTCTCCATTGCTTTGCCATCGACAAACCTAAGAATGCACCATTTAATGACATGAGATAGTATTCTATTCTTATGAATAACAACATTATATTTAGTTTGGAATGAGTTCACCTGGTAATGTTTGATGCGGCTCAATAACTCTTTCCAGTTGAATAATATATTTAACTGAAAAGTACAAGACACGTGCGTATCCGCATCACATTGTGTTTTTTAGAGTTTATATGAAGCTTTTAAAATAAAATGCACCATTTGGATTTTTTTAGACTTAATACAAGCCTAAATTAATTTTTTTTTATAAATTAAAAGGATGTCATATGACTAAAATAAATATTAATAGTTGCTAAAAGTACTTTATTTAGGTTCCTTGTGTCTCAAGAATTTTTTTGAAATTTTCTTGAATTGTTCTAGATTTATTTGTTATTTTCTAGAGCTTATTTGATTTTAATTAAAATTTTGAAATGGAAAATCCTTTGAAAATCCCCAAACCCAAATGGGCTGAGTCCACCACTATTCCTTCGACCCAATATAGCTTCGCCGAATGATTCCCTCTCAGCCATGTGTCGGCCATCCAAACCATACTTTGCGTTGGCCGCTAAATCGCGTCATCTACCATGTGTCATGCCTCCGAAAGGTTGTGCATTGTTCATCTGTGCTTTCTGCTGTCACTGTCCGATCTCACTGCACTATTCATCATCGCTTTGAGTGGGACTCTGCCACTGCCCCATCCAACCCAGTCTCAGTATCCATGTCGTGCACGCCGTGGACATCTCGGCATTCGCACCTATGTAAGCATGCTGCCCCCTCGTTCTCCATACCCACAACCAAGCTCGCCACGCCACCCTCAATGTCCATGCCAACCTAAGCACTGTCAAACTCACCGCTGCCACTGTCGTCTTCATCGGTGCCATTCATTTCATTGGGTCCATCATCTCCAACCATCCTCTCCTCACCGCCAGTGAGCCTCGCCCCGACGCTCCACCCTCTCCACCCCTCGGTCGCCCTGTTCCACTACTGCCTCTCTCCGTGTGCCAGCCGATGGCCGTTGCATCCCCTCATTCACTGAAGAGCCACCCTAACCCTGTGCCACGCCACGCGTCACCCCTTCGGCCATGCAATCGCGACCGCCATTGTTCATCATATCTGCGCTAGCACAGTGGTCAAACGATCGAGATTCATCCACTTGTCAAGTTAGCAGCCGTTGGATCCCTGTGACGTTAGACCCCACCCGTGACGGCCGACGGTTCACCTCCTAGGTGAACTCAGTCTATCGTAGACCGACTCACTGACAGCTGGGCCCTACTTGTTAGCGAGCACTGTTCTGTGAGCTAGTTGAGTTAGCAAGTCTAGTCAGTAAGCCACACATGCCCTAATCCTACGTGTCCACCATGTGTCGTGCCACGTGTCATGCCACAACAACCAGCCAAGCAACATGCCACATCAGCATGCCATGTCACCTGCCATGTCAGCCCTAGACGCCACTTATCAGCCATGTGTCATGCGATGTTAGCCCTAGTCTGCCACGTCAGCAAGCCCAGTCGCTAGTACACTATTCCATACACTGAGTTCACTGTAGACTAGCCTTTCCATGCACCGAGTCCACAACACAGTAACATTTTTGAATTTTAGTATTTTCTTTAGGATCAATTTTTCAAGAGTCCGTTCTCCTCTGTCCTAACTCTGATTGATCTAATTCTTTCTCGTAAATATATCTAAAATCGAGATCTATCTTTCGGTTCTAGTTTTGAAGTTTTGGAGTTCATTTGAATTTTATTTAAATTTATTTTGGTATTTTATTTTATTTTCTCTCTTGTTAGATCACGTCTTCGACGGACTGAAGCAAGATTTAAAGATCTAGAGCCATTAACTGACCAAGATTAAGGCAAGTCATATCATTTGATTATGTTAAACTTAGTTTTCAAATCTATTTATTTATTATTTTATTTTAAATTATAATTCATTACTATTTTATTACAAACCATTGTACCTAGTAGCTATTGTTCAAATTGCTTAATTCCGCCTTAATAATTTGTATACCATGATACTATTGCCACCATAGGATGGGAAATTATTTAGTGATGCAATACTAGTTGTCACATGAGTTGTATATTTAATATGCTTAGCCATGCTTATAGTCACAATGAGTTTATCATCACATATGATCCATTAATTAATTTGACTGAATGAGATATTGAATCGTAGTTGTAGCTAAAGTTTTAAATTTGTGTGCTATGATATTGGTATGTCATTGGTGGCGGTTATACAAACTTGGTTTTCACTTGAGCGAGTGATCGTGCAATAAAAGGGAAAGTGTGGATTTCACTTCGAGGAATGTGGAAATCTTGCTTAGGTAATGTCTAATGACTTAACTTTATGCGCCATTGATCTGAGCCTTACTGTACAACTACATGTGTAGTATGGGATAGATTCGGCTGATTAATTTATGATATTTTAATTTTGATTTCGCCAATGTGCTGAACATGGATGCTAATTTCCATGAGGCGCAAGAGGAGACTCTCCGACTAGGTAGTAGCCTATTCGGTCGCGAAACCTTAGCGAGCGAAATTGAGTTAAGGTTGAGCATTATAAAGGCCTTGTTGTGATTTTCTTTACTGTAAGGATGATCGTATCATGTGGATAAAATTGTACAAGTTCTACAGAGTATAAAACTATTTAA
This sequence comes from Melocanna baccifera, assembly GCA_036346265.1. Taxonomy (NCBI): domain Eukaryota; kingdom Viridiplantae; phylum Streptophyta; class Magnoliopsida; order Poales; family Poaceae; genus Melocanna; species Melocanna baccifera. The sequence goes on along the minus strand of CM070691.1, from coordinate 14,623,614 downwards.
ATGTCTTCAGTTGTAGACAATGCTCAGTGATTTCACACGAAGAGTAGATGTTTCGTAAAACTTGGTTGGGATTACCCTGAGAGGTGAATGGTTAGTTCACTAATAGTTTATTTAATTTCTCTGGTTATTTATTTATTATTATTTTCTTTAAAATTTGCTTTCAATATATTTACTGTATTTACTTCAAATTATTGCATTATGCAAATTAATCTTTTAGCTCTCATTTGGTAAGAATTGCATACTATATTGCATATTTATTACAAACGACTTACTGAGTACCAATGTACTCATGGTTTTGTGCCTACTGTTGCTTAGTTGAAGAGGAGGAACCATACCAGCAGGAGGTACTAGGAGGGTGTTTCGACAACTTTGTGGATTAGGACTTCGCTTTTCAATCGATTGCCTATGGGTATGTCGAATGGTTACCATGCTTATTTCTATTTTTCGCTGCTAGTTTCTTAAACCCTTCAGGCTATTATTTGTAAGCTTGGCCATAAGGTCGTACTCTGATAATTATTAAATATTTGAGTTTGTTTCTTTATTAATCATACATATGATCGATATTTTATCTATGTTCACACTATGTGCACTAGCGTGATCCTGACTAGTGCAACGTACATAGAGAGTCTGGATTTACATATTCGGGTCTCAACATCATCATAGTTGGTCTAATATATCATTAAAATGGCAACCTTTAGATATTCTCCTAGTTTTTTAGCTAATTACCTTACCACAATAATCAATTACAATTCAGAAATAATAACAAGTTATGAACCGCACTTCCAAATGTTTCACTATGATAATTAGATCATTAAGACAACAAGCATGAATATAACACAAAAGCTTAACTAAATGTAAAAAGCAATCACAAACACAATATATGATGATTAATGCTATGACAAGAACAAGGACAGCACCAACAGTGGCTGCCAACTACTCAAAGTACTAGTAAAATATCCTAAAACATCATCTTAATCTTATATAGACCATGAATCATTATCGAGCAATCGTTAGTCCCATAGATTATCATGCAATTATCTCCTAGAACTAGTGATTCAATTATCAAATACTAAAGTACACTAGAATGAATCACAATTGCACAATAACAATAATAACCAAAGGCAACTCACGTGGTGACGACACTCGAAGCCGTCTAGAAGGCAGCAAGGCTAGGCACACCAAAGTCAACATTGTCCTAGAAAACCTCCTATGCCATAAAGATCAAGTACCCCATATCAATTGTAGAGCTAGTTGGTGCCGTTTCAGCTCATGTCTTTGGGGCTGTGGTGGGTTATTCATCCACAACATGTATTTACGATTGGCCAATAGATGCAGTTTGATAATGCGAATAACACCATCCTTATATGTATTCTGACCATTCTAGCAAATCAACTCTATGATGTACATGACTATAAGTCCATCATAGAATTGTGGGATGCACTAGAGCGCAAATATGTAGAAGCTAAGGCTGGTCACTGGCTCTACATGTGTAGCAATTCTTTGACTTTTAGCATGGATGATGTTAAGTCAGTAGTCAAACAAGATTAAAAGCTTCTTCTATTAGTTTACGAGATTGAGAACTTGGGTTGTATGTTGCCTCCTAAGTTTGTAGTTGTAGGCATTGTTGCTAATCTATTTGGTACATGGCGGGATTTTGCCACTAGCTTAAAGCACAAGAGGGAAAAGATTTTTGTTGAGGATCTTATTGCTGCCTTCGATATGGAAGAAAAGGCAATAACAAAAGATGCATCCAATACTTCTTGTCAGAGCAATGCCAATGTCATAGAGAAAAAGGTAGATTGAAAGAAGTACAAATCCAATATGCCAAACAAGATGACTAGCTTTAAGAGAAAGACAACTGAGAAAAAGGACTTTGAGGGACATCACCTGCTTTGTGTGCAACAAAGATGGTCATATGGAAAAGAACTATTGGTACAACAATATTAAGGATGTTGAATAGCCAAAGAAGAAGACTCTCAACATGATCATAGGTGAGGCCTCAACTTCACGAGGGTATAGTAATTCATCTATTGTCTTTTCTGTATGTCAATCCACAATTGGTGGGTTATTATCGATGATAATGTCTATGCATGTTCTAAAATTTTCTTATTTTCTTCTTACTAAGCAGCTGGGGTTTCCTCCATTCTAATGGAGAATGGGTCGTATATTTCTATTCTTAGTGTTGGCGTGATAGATCTGAAACTTACTTTAAGGAAGATTGTTCACTTAAAGAACGTGTAGCTTGCTCCAATGATAAAATAGAACATCATTACTGGTTTTCTCCTATACATGGATGGTTATAAGCTAGTTTTTAAGTCAAATAAAGTCATACTATCCATGTTTAGAAACTTTGTTGGTAAAGACTAAGAAAGCGAAGGCTTATTCTGGCAAGTACTTTAGTGTATTATTTTAATCTGAATGATGCAACTGGTTTAAATAAATGTGAGGCCAATATTTGGCATTCTCATTTCTATCAAATTGGTTTTGATAGTATCGCTCGAATATCCAGATTAGATTTAATTCAAAAATATGAAATTGTAAAAGGATCAATGTGATAGTCTTGTGTGCAAGCAAAGCAATCTCGAAAACCATTTTAGGGGATTGGAGGAAAAGAACTTGACACCATTAGGTCATATCCAATTAGATTTATGTGAAATGAATGGATTGCTAACAAAAGGAGGTAAAATATATATTCTGACTTTAATTGATTATGCAATGTGTTACTTATATGTGTATTTGCTTAAAACTAAAGATAAACCTTTCAACTACTTTAAATTTTATAAGATTTAGGATGAGAACCAATTAGAAAAGAAAATTAAAAGACCAACATCTGATTGTGAAGAAGAGTATATCTCCATGAATTCTCCCAATTCTATTTAAAGTATGCTATATATAATCCATGAAGTGTAATATTCACCCCAATCAAATAGGGTGGCTGAGAGAAAAAATCAAACACTAACAGAGTTAGTTAATGCCATGTTAGAGAATGTTAGTATGCCTAGGTATGGTAGGGAAAGCTATATTGATGACAACTTTCATCTTAACACAGATTAATCACCAAAAAGAGTGAGATTACTCTGTATGAGCGATGGAATGGGAGAAAACCTAATATCAATTTTTTACAAACTTGGGGGTGTTTAGCAAAAGTCAATATACCATTGCACAAAAAGAGAAAGCTTAGACTTAAAACAATCAATTGTGTTTTTCTGGGGTATGTCATAATATCATATACTATAGATTTTTAGTAGTAAAATCAGAAACTCCTGAGATTATTGCTAACATAATAATAGAGTTCAAAGATGCTTAATTTTTTAGTACTTTTCCTTGAGAGCTGCATGTAGTACTTCACGAACCGAGAATCAAACTAAGGATAATCAAACTTTTGAACCTCCCATCATTTTTGAATCAATGTATGATATCTCTAAGGAGGATAACAATCTAGTCGCAAAGGCTCCTTATAGGAGCAAGAGACAAAATGATTGAGAAAATGTTCGGTGAGACTTTATTTTATATCTCGTGGATGATGTGCCAAAAACTCTTTCAGAGACTTGTCCATCACCTGGTGCTAAGTACTGAAAAGAGGTAGTTTATAGTGAGATAGATTCCATCATGGCTAATAGGACATAGGAGATCGCTGATAGTCCTAGTGGGCATAAACCTGCTGGATGTCTAGGACACAAACCTGCTGGATGTAAGTCAGTCTTTAAAAAGAAACTAAGGCTTGATGGAACTATTTAAAAGTACAAAACAAGACATATGACCAAGGATTACACTTAGAAGGAAGGGTGGTTTTTTTATACCCATTCTTTGGTTGCCAGATTTATGACCATCAGAGTGCTCCTTATATTAGCATCTTTCCATGGTTTACATTTAGCAATAAGATGGTTTGTGCTTTCTAGATAGGAAAAAAGGTGTCAAGATTATTAAAATTCTTATATGGCCTAAAGCAAGCACCTAAACAATGGTATCAAAAGTTTAACAAAACTTTGACATCTGCTGGTTTTGCTATGAATGAAATAGATGTTTGTATATTACCCTTATGGTATGAGTCAATGAGTGGTCTTATATTTGTATGTAGATGACATACTCATATTTAGGACAAACACTGTCGTAATTGATGAGAATAAATCTTACATACTCATATTTAGGACAAACACTATCATAATTGATGAGAATAAATCTTTCTTATATTGATGCTTCGATATGAAAGACTTGGGAGAGGCAAATGTCATTCTGAATATTAAATTGATTACGAATGAGAATGTGACTACTTTGAACCAATTCCATTATGTTGAGAAATATTGAATCAGTTTGGCTTTGAAAATTACAAAATTTATCCAGCTCCTTATGATGTGAGTAAAAAGCTTAATAAAAAAAATGAAGGACTAGAGAAAGATCGATTGAGATATTAACAAATTATAGGATCCCTTGTATATATAGCTGGTGCCATAAGACTTTATATCTAATTTGCTATGAGTAAATTAAGTCAGTTTATATCTAATCTAGGAGACGATCATAGAGAGGCATAACATCTTATGGAATTCATTATACTAGATATCCATTTGTATTAGAAGGATGCAATGATTTCAATTGAACTTTTGATGCAGATGCAATCAAAACTACAAGTAGTTATGTTTTTACTTGGTACTGCAGTTTTATGAAAGTCTTACAAATAGACCATATGATGAGATCAATCATAGAAGCAGAACTTATAGCACTAGACACAGCCATTGTTGAAGCTAAATAGTTGAGAGAACTCCTGTTGGACTTGCCTTTGGTTGAGAAACCAATACCTATAATCCTGATGTACTGCAATAACCAAACAGTGCTAAGTAAGGTTATGAGTACTAAAGATAATATGAAGTCCTTTAGACATATGAAGTGTAGGCTTAAATCTGTTAAAAAATTGAGTAACTCCAGAGTGATTGCTATGAATTAAACTCGCATCGAGAAAAATCTAGTAGAACCTTTTACAAAGAGGCTAGCACGGAAAGTAATATTCATTGCATATATGATATGAGAATGCTGCCCATTTGAGTTACACCACAATTGTAACATATACCTTTTTGATCGGAGATCCCATTACTTAGGTAACGGGAAAAGCAAAGTGACAATGTAACAAGAGAGTACATATTAACTGTATCCATGTCCTAATAAACAAAATACTCTCGGTTGTATGGAAGATTGGCTTAAAGTCTTGATGCATTCTAATGTCCAATGTCCATATTAACCGTACCCATGTCCTAATAGACAAAATACTCTCAACTGTATGAAGATTGGAATCATGACAAACTGTGAATTCAAGGCATAGTCCACTCATTAGATGTGAGAAGATGAATACTATTATTCTAGGTGTAAGTTTAACCCATATGAGAGCTACACAAAAAGACTAGTATATTAACGGTTCTTCCATACAATAATCCTTGTCATCATTTTTGCTGCTTGCTTTGGAATTGGTGGATGATTATTACATTGGGCTCATGAGTGCTAGGCCCATTCATTCCTAAAAATTCCAAAGTATTATATAGTTTAGTCCTCACGATGCTTGAGCAAGTGGGAGGAGAGCAATGTAAAAGCTGGAGCATATCTATGCCACCCCTTAAAACGTGTGACATATAACATGGATGACATAAGGAGGACTATAGATAAAGTCACACACACACATACACACACATGGTATTCGTATGGGTATGTGTGACTTGTGACGCGCCGTTGCGTAGCGTGTCACCTCACGCATTAAATCTATGTTTTATTTTGCTAAATCATACCACTATGTCTCTCTTAGTTCTATTTGAATGTGGTTTTCGAACGTCTGAATTCGGCTTAATTGTGTAATTACATCAATTATTGATGAGTACTTAAAAAGGATCTAGAGATGTCCAAATTCAAGACACCAAATTCCTCCATTCCTCTTTAACATCGTCTTCCTCCTCTATGAACTGTGTTGGAGTGTTAAGCTGCCAAACGTCATCGCATTCTTCTCAGCATGCACCGAGAAGGAAGAAGAGCAGGATTTTCAAACCATTACTGTAGAGAGCACTTGCATAGAGTAGCAATAAGTTTTTTTGGTAGCGCAACCGCATGACCGTTCGGCTTTTTTCTTGACGTTAACTACTTCCACAATAGTGTCTACACTATTTTCATTTCTTTCTCAAACTCTCTGTAAATCATTCATATGATCGATTGACTCTGATATAATTATAATTATGTTCTACGTGCATTCTAATGTCATACGGGCTGCCTGATTTCTTTGGTTGTTTTGCGTATATTCCACGATTGCGTACAATCATGATACGGAATCTAGTGAAGCCATTAATCCAGACGCATCACATTTGAGGGACTAGAAACAAAGATACCGAACTAGAAGAAACAAGCAACCCGCGCTGCTTGCTTTCTCAGGTCAGTCAGCCAGTTTGTACCTGGAATAACACGACCAAAAATCCCTAGTCATTATCGACGCAATTGCTTCCAAGCATCCCCGACGAAGCACACCCAGCAAAATCCGCGCGCCCGCCTACGTGGACACGGCGCAGCGCAGGTGATCCCCCATGCCGACGGCAACAAACCGTCCTCTCGGCCTCCGAATTCCGACACGTGCTCACGCTCCAACCTGGCTCACGGTGCACCACGTCCACGGGTCAACCCCGCTCCCGCCGAACTCCCCTCCTCCACTCCTCTCGTCCGACCAAGGATGACGTGCACGGATCGAACACAGGCGACCGAGGTTGCGGGGAACTCATCTCACTGCATGGTGGGACCCCGCACTCTCGGCTCCTCTTACTATAAGCGGGTGCTAGCTTCTTCTTGCTTTCTCGCTTCTTCTTGAGATCACCGTCCCAAGAACTGGTAATAAAGTTTCTGAGAAGAATTTTACTTCAGACTACGTGCGAAGCAGGCAGTGGGCTGTGGATCTGCGCTCTGCAGACTGCAGGTATACTTCCTCACTTTGAGCGGGTAATAGTAGTTGTTTCTTGGTCACCCTTTTCTCGCGACTTGTTACTGTCATAGAACCAATCAGGTGAGGCTTAGTCTACCTTTTCGCCAGCGTAATTAGCAAGGAATGGATCATTCGTTGCTCTCGGACTCAGTGAACCGCTAAATCGAGTTGTAGTTTCCGGTCCGTATAGCTTAATTCTGCTGGATCTCGTGTAGGACAGCAGATTTCTTATTTCTGCTCTCTGATCAAGTCGCCATATAAGCGGTGGAGTTCTTGATTCCTGTTCAGTTTAGTGAGTTTGGTTCGTTCCTCTGTTGCAGAATGTGTGTGCTAGCTACCGGATCGGTCATGGAAGTGGTTTCTTCCAGTCACTCGTGCTTGGCATTTCATCAAACACCCAGCAGTGCTTGGAGGTTTCGGGGCATTGGTCTCGGCCCGGGGCATACCAAATCCACTCGGCCTAGAAAAAGTGCAGTTCTTTGTGTTGGGACCGGGAGAGCTTCAAATCCAGGTGATTCCGGGAAGGTTCATGTGAGCCATGGGTTCTATGTAAGTGATGTGGATGCGGCCCTCCAAGGCATTCCAAAGAAGGCCGGCAAGATTGAGAGGGTGATGATTCCGGGCCTGCCGGAAGGGCCAGATGGCTCTCAAATCAGTACTGGGTTCTGGGAGTGGAAGCCGAAGCTGACCGTATATTACGAAAAGTCTGGCACGGAGAATAGCAAGGCACCAGCAGTGCTCTTTCTACCGGGTTTTGGAGTGGGGACATTCCATTTTGAGAAGCAATTGAGGGATCTTGGCCGTGATTACAAGGTGTGGACAATGGACTTTCTTGGGCAGGGAATGTCATTGCCATGTGAAGACCCTGCTCCTAAGAACGTAGTAGGGGAGCAGGATGAGGAGGCATTTTGGGGTTTTGGACAAGATTTGCAACCATGGGCAGAGGAGTTGGTGTATTCTGTAGATTTGTGGCGTAACCAAGTTCAGTATTTCATTGAAGAGGTACTCCTTTTGTTGTGCCATCCAATGTTCACTTTGCTAAAATGTTTTTCAAGTTCAGTTTGCAAATCTTAGTGTGTTTTGCAATCTTGGAAGGTCCTGCAATAATTGTTGAATTAGCTATTTTCTTTTATCAAGATTGCTTGGATGTAAGATATTTCAGCATTTGTAAATAGGGCTCTATAGAATTTTTCTGCTTCATTATGTGGCCTCCACTGGTGCCATTCTCATACTTAGTTGGCACCCGTGCAGTACATCTGCTCACTTTGGGCAAATGCATCTGTAATGCATCTTTTGATTCTAGTACCAAGAAGAATGAGAGCAAAATGTGAAAAAAACTTAGATCAAAGTTTACCAAAAATGGGATTCTGATACAAATTTTTTATCAAGGGCAATGTTAATCAAACATTCAAACTCATATAATTAGTAAGGCACCTTTTGGTGTTATATTACATATATAAACTTGTGAAAATCATATTATGGTCTGCTGCCAGATTGGACAAGATTCACATATACTATGTATATATAAACTCATCATAATCTCATTATTGTTTTTTTGTTCATTCATAAATCTCCAAATTGGAATGTTATGTGAATTTCTGCATTTTGGTGCTGACAAATTGTTTAACGGAAGCAAAATGCTCTCCAGTAATTGTTTCCTGTTTGGTCAGTATTTTGCTGGTTTTTGTTCATATGCTTAGGGACGGTGCTGTTAATGTAATTGATCTTTGTCAAGAGATGTCCAACTTTGGTGGTTATGAACTATTTTGAAGTTAGCACATACATAAACAGTGGGTCGCTTGTTGCTACCTAAGAAGTTGTGTTTTTCTATTTCCTTTTGGATGGCATATTGTATCAAAAGAGTGACATGAATCGCGAGAAATGTATTTATAGTAATAAACATAGTAATTCATGCATATTTTTTACTAATGGAGAAATATGGAATGTTTGTGTTATTTCATTTGTTGATTCTGTTGCCAAGTGCATATGGCAGATTTGACCTTTGTGTGTTTTGTCAGTCATAGAACCATCACGTCTTTGTACTATAAAGTAGCTATTTAAAAGCTTGCTTATTCATAACCAGTCCGATAACATATCTTTTCACTATTGGATTTATATCACCTGTTTCTTATGCTAATTTTATAACCCTCTTCCAGGTTATCCGTGAACCAGTTTATATTGTGGGGAACTCTCTTGGAGGTTTTGTTGCTCTATATTTTGCTGCATCCAATCCACACCTTGTAAAGGGTGTCACATTGCTTAATGCGACACCATTTTGGGGATTCCTTCCTAACCCTGCTAGATCTCCTCGGTTGTCAAAGATTTTTCCATGGGCTGGGACATTTCCTCTTCCATCATTTGTGAGGAAACTTACTGAAACAGTGTATGTGCTAGTTTTTAGCTTTTGGCAAACATACTTGCATATTCTTAAATTTCTCCTTGCTGTTAATTAATGATGTCTTGATGTTTTTGTTTCACTAAATTGAATCGGTGGAATGAATTTTTTTAATGCCACATCATGCATATATTTTGCATGGAATCGCATGTGCAGACTTTACCTGTGAAAAGATTTGGACTTCAATTCTGTTTCGTTTGTGCATGGCACCTTTTACATGGAAATTCTAGAGATAAACTCAGATCTACAAGCAAAATATGTCCTGCTGCATGTCATTTACTGTAATTGTTTGTCCATTTGCATTGTCCTTTCAGTCTCTATACTAGGATGATGGGCTGTGCCTAATATTGACTTTTTGCCTAATATTGAGTTTTTTACAATATGCTCAACATGCTATCTTATGGTAATTATGTGATTATTGCATCATTAAGACTATGTCAGTTATCCATGCATTGGATCCTATAAATTGGATGGAGTTCAATTAACCCCCATTGTGACAGGTGGCAGAAGATTAGTGACCCGAAAAGTATACAGGACATACTCAAGCAAGTATATGCTGATCACTCCACAAATGTGGACAAGGTGTTCGCTCGTATTATGGAGACAACACAACACCCAGCAGCTGCTGCATCATTTGCCTCCATTATGTTTGCTCCAATGGGACAGATATCCTTCCAAGAGGCACTTTCTAGGTGAAGTGCAAAGACCAATTGATGAATCACTCCATTGCTTATAATGTATCATTTTCCATTTTAACACTGATCATCTGCAGGTGCCAAAGGCAAGGTATTCCCATATCTCTTATGTATGGGAGAGAAGATCCTTGGGTTAGACCTGTTTGGGGTGTTAAAGTCAAACAGCAGGTGCCAGAAGCACCATATTATGAAATTAGCCCTGCTGGTCACTGTCCTCATGACGAGGTTCCTGAGGTAAACATTGCAATGTGTTTATAAATTATAGCTCCCCTTTGGCTTTCAGTATATCATATTCCAATTGATGGTTCATAATGGATTATGGGCAATCTATTATGGCGACATATCTAGAGCAAACTATCATGTAGGTACCAACATGCAAACTATTTTGGTTTGAGCACTACATTGACAAGAAAAAAATCCAAAAAATGAGAAGATAGTTTTTGGAGCAATGCCTTGCCTGTTAAAATAAAATTTAAACTCAAAACGAGTTAGGAGAAACAAAAAAGAGAAATTTGCTCTGTGTAACCTTTCCCTTTTTGTTTTAACTTAGTTTGTCAAGGATTCCTCAGTTTTATTTCTCCCAACAAAAGTTGAATTTGAACTTGAAATTTTAAATGGATTTCACAAATTCCTTTAAAATTTTTTGCATCAATTTTGTGCCCAAAACAAAGTGGTTTGCAACTTTGCATGTTTGCACCTAACTGATGGTTTGCACTAGATATGTCCCCAATATAGTAGAGGTATATGATATATGTAGTACAAATGTTCTACTACGTGATTATTCTAAACCTATTGATTAGGGCATCGACTCAATAAGTAGGGGATTTGCACTACGTATGTCCCTTGAGTTGAGAGAGCTATAATAAGAAAAGAGGCATGGGAGATCATAAGTTGTATTTAAAGATCAGGGGAGAAATTTCAAGTCTTTCAAAAAGTGGAAAGAAAGGTTAAGGACTTCAGTAATTTGAGCAAAACCATCCGCGTTGATGAACAATAAATGCTATTGCCAGGGGGAAAAAACTAGGAGTAAATGCTATTGCCAGGGGAAAAAACTAGGAGAAACTTTTATTAGAATCTAGTGAATGTCTATTTGAATCTAGGAAATTTGGTACAAAACCGATGAGTAACTTGTTACGTGACTAAAAGTTTGTCAGTCTCTACAAAGATGGACAGCCATTGTTAGGAGCCAATGCCATTAATGACCCATGTTTGAGTTTAGAATCTTAAACAAGTCTCTGGGATTTGATTTGGATCAATAACTAATAGATGTTATCTTGAGAGAGTCGGGCTGAAGACTTGGTTTTTGCGCCACTCAAATAGTCAATCCTTACAGTGCAAAAGGGGAAAAAGGAAAAAAGGAGTAACAAATCAGTTGGTTTGTGGTATTCCCCGTGATAGAATTTTCTGATACGTGAATTAGGGACTGTGGCATTTGTGCGCTCAAATGGTTTCTGCAGTCCTCATTTAGGCTAGGTTCTTTTTCACTTTTAGCCAGTTTATGTTTATACGAAATACAGTAACTAACTTTTAAACAGTGTTTTTTTCAAGACGGGGTTAATAGGAATATTGCAGTAAAAAGTATACGGACTTCAGTTATGCTGGCCAAAATCGCATGCGACTATTTTCCTATGTGTACCACCTCTTGCGAGCAGCTAGAAATAAAATATTTAAGGCATAAGCCTAAAAGAACCCACCCTTAATCTATTGAATTCAATTGGCATAACGACACCTTAATGTTACAAAGCTTGCCTTGACAAAGTTACGTGATGCTTTTGCTAATATTTATATAATGCCCGGGTGGAACATAATTTCCTTAATCTTCTATCCACTGTTATACCCATGCACATGATAATGAAGTAACTAAACTGATATGCTGTTATCCTATAATTCTTGATCAGCCTGATAATTTCATGATACATGTTTTTATATATATATTTTTTTTGTGAGAATTGTACACGTATGCTGGGTATTAGTGCGTGCCTCCAGACTTTGAAGACTGTTGAGTCGATGACTATGCATGTATGAACAATATTGTTTGTGGCTAGAGAGTTTTGTTTCTATGATAATCGTAATTAGTATACACTAGACCTCTAATTGTTGGTCTTTGATCAGGTTATAAACTACTTACTCCGAGGGTGGCTTAAGAATGTAGAGTCTGAGGGTTCAATTGACATCCCATTTCTTGAAGATCCCAGCTATGATGAACAAGGTGTATCAAGGGAGTTGGAATTTGTCAGAGAAGGATCTAGGAAATCAGTTAGTGTGCGGCTCTTTGGTTCCAAAATTTCCTTGTGGGGCCAGCTGAGCTCATTCTTGAAATCTCATGTCTCCAACTCACGGGTAATATCTAGATAATTCACCCCTACGTGCTAGTTAGATATTAAAAGCTTCAGTTGGATATTGTATTCATTATTCTTTATTTAAAGTAGTCGCAGTGATGCATAGATGTACTACATAGACGGGATTTTGAACATTTCTAGTGAATGTAAATATGTGCAGTACAGAGCTAGCTTCGAGCTTCAAATATGTGCAGTGGCTGTGGATAACATTAGGTGCTACTTAGATGAGCTTCAAATAATATTTTAAGGTGAAAGAAACAACAATTTTTAGGGAAAAAAAGAGAGAAACACCTTACTGAAGTCCAGCAGGTCACATGTTTCATGGTGTCGCTGAGAGACCCTCAAGGCTACAAAGAATGCCTGTTGTGATGAAAAGAAATGGTGACTTTGTCTAATGTTATCCAAAACCTTTTTATCTTATTATTATTATCTTCTGTTCTGTCTACTGTTCCTGAGCATTTTGGTGACAATATTTTCTAATTTTATAAAATTTACATAAAACTTCCTGCTAAATCTAGCTCTAAGTCTAATTCCTGATTGTAGTCCATCAATCTTTGACAAGTTCAATTCTGATTTCTAGTGAATATAAAATTGTAAATACGGACCATGATGGTTATTGTCCAGTTTTGTGTTCATCTAAGTAGAGTTCCAAATCCCAACGGAGTTTTCTAATATTGACCGGTTTTGGATAGCATTAGGTTCTATGGCAAATGAATTTAAGATCTGATACTATTTTAAGGTGAAAGAAACAATATTTTAAAAACACAAAAGAAAAAAAAACCTTACCGAAGTTCACTAGGTAACGTGTACATGGAATTGCTGAGAGACCATTGAGGCAACAAATAATGCCTGTTGTGCTGCAAAGAGCTGCTGAGTTTGTCCAATGATATCCGAAAAATTGTGAGCTTATTATCTTCTGTAGTTCTTAGTTCTGTTCTGTTTACTGTTCCTGGATATTTTGGTGACAAAAAAAATTCTGATATCATAAACCTTAAATAAACTTGCGGCTTAATCTAACTAAATGGATGAAACGTTTCAGCAGAGTAACTGCTTTTGTCTAGCCAGTGTAAGCACTTATTACTGATCTGATTATTGTCGATGTTCTGTGGTGTTTTCTTATCCTCCGTCCATTCTTAACAAAAACGTCAATTGGTTCTGCGACATGCATGCTGTTTTACTTGAGTTTGATATTGAACGACGGCACCTAAACTAGATTCCGAATATTGGATGCTATTGCTGACGGTACACACACTGTCTCTCGGCTTCCAGCATCGCGTCCTCCTGACAGACTGGCCGCTTCCTACTCGGACTCGAGCCCCAGACACACGATTTATAGTAAACCCCACGGCTGCTCGGTTAGACACCTCGTCGCCCTCAGTATTCTAAAACAATAAATTATCGGTAGGCCACCTGTTCGACAGAATATGCGATTCAGCCGCGCCATGGACATCACGACATGGTGCCGCTGGGCCTCTTCGGCCGCTGCATGTTCGCGGCTATGGATGTGGCCCGACCTATATCACCGCTATCTTAGCTAGTTATATTAGTCTTTGATTATTACTTAATAAAACAGAATAAAATTTTATTTTATCAAATAATAAGCCACATCGAAGTGTTATAATAGAATAATAATTATAGATAGTACAGTAATATTACATTACCATTGCCACACAGAGCTAATCAATTGACCAATTATTACAATACCACTAGAAACATAAGTGCTTCTAACTAATAATTATACAAGTACTAAAACTACAAGTAAAAGCATGCCATTATACCTGGGTTCTGTATCTGATTTACTAGTAGCCTATTACTCATCCCATGTCTCATATAAGGCATACAACTTATACGCATCAAGGTCAACTCTATTCCACTCAGCATAGCAGCCCTACGCATATGCATCGTCTGTACCCGGTAACATTTCGGATTTACTAGTATCTAAACAAGAGAGAATAATAGCAATGGTGAGTACAAGAGTATTCAACAAATATTAATAGCAATTATGTAACTTTATGAGCGGTGACCAATTTCTCCATGCATCTTATCTCATCTCATATCATCCCAAAAATAAATAATTTTATGTTGGAGAAGATTCCAGATTTTAATTTAGAAATCTACTTATCATTTACATGACAAAATAGAACCCCCATTTGGTTCCCTAGCCTCCAATCCAAGAGATAAACGTGATGTGGCACTAAGTAGTACTACTACTTTGGTTAGTGTCATATGCTCTAAGTATCATGAACAGATATCAGTCAGATTTAGGTGAAGATCACTGGATAGCTGTAAACATTATCCTAAAATACTTGAGAAGGACTAGGGATGCGTTTCTTATTTATAGAGGCAGGAAGAACTAGTCGTAAATGGTTATAGTGATGCTAGTTTCTAAACCGATAAAGATATTTTTGATCGCAGTCTGGATTTGTGTTTTGTTTTAATGGAGAAGTAGTGAGATAGAAAAGTTCCAAGCAAGAGACAGTTGCTAATTCTACAATAGAGGTTGAGTATATTGCAGCTTTCAAAGCTGTAAAAGAGGCTGTTTGGATAAGGAAATTCATCTTTGAGCTGGGTATGGTCTCTAGTACTTCTACTTTAATGAATCTCTATTGTGATAATCAATATTCTAAAAACAGGTTTACTCGGCCGAGTAATCTCCCGAATACTCGTACTAGGTCCTCTCACCAGGTACGAGTAGGCTAAAACGAGTAGTTAACCGGTTTAACCAGCCTAACCGGCCAATTATTCGGCATAATCGGCTACCAGGCCATATACTCACCGAGTCCCACTCAGTGCAATTCAATATTTGCGGCCCACGGTCAAAATCATCTCACGGTCACGGTCCAGCTGCCCCAGCGCTCAGTTCACTTCCGCATTTCCGCCCACACCCCAAGCCCACACTCCTGAGTCTCGACCCGAAGACGTCGACACCTCAGAGGCAGAGGCGAAAACCTAGATCCGGAGGTGGAGGCGGAAGTAACGGCAGCTACTGCATCTTCTCTGTGCCGCGTCTCCTCTGGCGTCAACGTCCCGTGCTGCAGTTCATCCCTCCAGCGGCGGCGTCCCCTACTGCATCTGCTTTCGATGGCGGTGTCCCCTGCTACGTCTCCTCCATCTGGCGGCGCCCGCCCTTCCTACGGTTCCTCCCTCCGGCGGTGGCTCCCCTACAGCGTCTCCTCCATTCGACGATAGCCTCCCCTACTGCGTCTCGTCCCTCCGACAGCCACTACCAGTACTGGCACACATTAGCTGTTAGCCACCCCCTCCCTCCCTCGGCTCCTTCCTTGCTATGATTCTACATCCCTGGCGCTTCTTGCTTCTTCCTGTGCTGGCCTCTTACTATTGCCGCCGCTAGCTGCCATATGGAAGCCGATAGCTAGTGGCCCATACACACAGTTGATAATTGTTGCTTAAATGCTATTGAGGTAGTGGCGATATGTACTGAGCTGCCATATGCATATGCTATTATCAACAACAGTGGCAAGAGTTAATGCTATTATCAATTTTGCATACGCATAGAGTTGTTAATTTTCTATGGACAAAGTTTCTAAGTTTCTATGGTGCTAATGCTATTGAGGTTATTCACTTATTCTTCCTATTCGGCAATTGTTGTATGTACTGGACTAGTGGCTATGCATGATTGAATCCAATGGCAAATCAAAGTCAAGCTCAAGAGCCTCAGCCACAGCCTCAGCCTGAGCCGTATGCACCCAATACAGAAGACCCTGGTTGGATATATGGGTACCTCCCCAATAAACATGAAGCAAAAAAAGTAAAGTGTAGGTTATGCCAAAAACTTGTATTTGGTGGGATAAACCGCTTCAAGAGGCATATTGCACATATTAGAGGAGATGTCGCCCCATGCCCCAATTCTGATGCTGAGGCAAAGAAGCATTGCAAGGAGCATCTTGAGGGCATCAAAAAGAAGAAGGAAGATGCTGCAAAGGTGGTGGAGGAGAAGAGAGCTAATGTAGACATCTACGGTGAAAAAGAAGATGATGAGATTCTAGAAAATGGATCCAAAAGAAAGCAAACAAAAGGGCCAATGGATAAGTATAAGTTTGTTAGACTTGACCCCGAGATAGCCAAAGCACTTAAGGGAGACTATACGCAGAAAGGCATGAAGGAAGCTTTTGCTAAGAAAGAGAGAAAATGTGAATGATCATGTGGCATATTGGGCATACAAATGTGGTATCTCTTTTAATGCTCTAACTAATAAGTTATTCCACAAGGTTTGTGAGGCAATTGTGAAGGATCGAAAATGGCAATAGAGGGGGTGAATGGTGCCTTTTAAAAATTCCGCCCCAAGTATTCACTTACTTTTCAGCCAAGAGCAAACTGAAAACAGCAATGAAATCTTGTCAAAACAGTCGTGAACTGCACCCTAAAACAGCACTAAGAACTGCAGAAACCTGCACCACAAAAAGCACTGCTGGCTGAGAATAAAGCAAAGAAAACAGTAATATAAATTGCTGTCCAAAGCTGAAAACAGTAATATAAATTGTTGTCCAAAGCAGCCTAAAATGTACAAAGTAAAAGCAGAAAAGCAAAAAGTAAAAGTAACTCAAAGTAAAAGCTGAAAAACACAAAGTAAAAGCTGAAAAGCACAAAGTAAAAGAAGCACAAAATTGCTGAAAACTGCGACCATAAAACAGCAAGTATATTGATGTATTTCTGCTGTCTTTCTTAGGCCACATGAGCAAGAAAACAGCAGCAAAACAGCAGATTTTCAGAGATAATTCAATTTCTTAAATCTTTGCTCTCGGAAAAGAATTAGTTAAAGGGTTTTGAGGTGATTCCCAGTTCAGAGTAAAAGAAAAAGAGGAAGATTGCAGTAGAGACAACACAAGGAAAATATGCTAGAGAGAAAAGTGCTCTCGGGTATGAACAAGCCAAATGACCTTGAGGAAATACTCTGCTCAGAGCATGAAGATTTAGCAAATATTCGACCAACCCAAACTCCACAAATAGAAGAACATAAGGATCAAACAATTTGCTTATGAAAATTAACCAACGAAATGGTCTTGAGACAGATTTCCACCATAAGCAAAAAACCAAACAACAAACATAATCAGACAGGAGAGAATAAGACTAGCATCTCAAACAAGCATTTCACACAATTAAACGAAAAGAGATGAACAATAAAGAAAGAACAACTAAGAGAATAGAGGAAGAAAGATGAATAATTCATATAGAGGAATGATTACAAAATGGTTCCTATTCAGCCATCTCAACTCAATCTCATATCCTAGGCAACACAACACCCATAGAGATCAAGCACTAGAGAAAGCCCTAACTCCTCTCTCTCAAAATCCACACACATACATATGGAGAGAAAAATAGAAACCCTAGCTTTTACCACCACTCTCTCCTTCTCAAGAACATAAGCCCACACATGGAGAGAAAACTTTAACACTCACAGAGCACAAGCATTAGAGGAAACCCTAACACTTACACCCTTCTCTCTCTTTCTCTCAATCTCTCCCACTAGAGAGCACTTCTATTTATAGCCTCCACTAATGGGTTTACAAACACCTTTACCTATTAGGTCACAACAACTCCTAGCACTTTATCCATTAGCTCTCAATAACCCATAGCACTAATGGATTTACAAACCACTTTACCCATTAGGTCACAACAACTCATGGCACTAATGGATTATCCCCTAACTAAATCCAATTCCTTTTGTGCAGCCTTGCGTATTCACCAAAACGCCACTCTTGCACCTTCCAGGAAGCTTCCTCCTTTCTTGCCGCGCAAGCCTCACAACCACTTCGAGTCCTCGCCGTCTTCGACACGTCCCGACCGCTCTGACCTCAGCACCGCCTGTGCTTAGTCCGGTCACCCAGTGTCTCGTCACGACTCCATCTCAAAGTCCTGCAGTCAACACCGACAAGAAAACGCATCACATAGCACCGCACAAAATATTATAATTAAATCGTTAGCATCCATAAATAGCACAAAATGCCCAAAACAAACTCTAACTTTTCAGAACACGAGTCAATTACTCATCACACAACTGGGGTTATCTCCACATGGTCTCTCAATCTCCCTCTTGATGAGTATATTGACAAACACAGAAAAAGTATAAAGTTGAGTTTGTGAGTCAAACATGGTCTAAAAGAAAATCAACGAAACTAAGACCATGTCGACAAAAGAAAAAACTGAAGCAAAAACTGAAAGAGCAAATTTTTCTGCAAAGCTCCAGAAGGCTTTTTCTCCAAAATTCTCCCCCTTTTGGCAATAAAATCATCAAGATGCTCAAGAGAGAATGAAATGAATGTATTTTATTTATTTTAAGCATTCGGAGCCATGAAAATTATCCAATTTGACCATTTAAGTATTACACCAAGCTATAACACATAAGAATGCTATCAAGATCCTGACGATTCATGTAGAGACTAGCTAAACCAAATAAGTCATAATCTGAAAATTAGTCCAATTTTTTAGCATGTCAAGTCAACCAGGAATATAGTCTAGCTAAAGGTATCTAAGGATGATGCAGGCCATGTCAAATAATCTAAGTGGAACCAAGAAGCTAGTATTGAGCCGATTTAGAGTGCTAAAAGTTCAAGAGTGACTTATTTGTTCAAGTACTTGGTTTTTTGTGAATAAGCAAAGATTAGCACAATTGACATTTTTCTGAAAAATATTTTTGACTTTATCTTAGCGAAGTAAGTCCTGGACTAGGAGCCATCCACAACTGCCTCTTAAGCTTCAACTATTTTTACAAATTTCTAGTTTCTTAGTCATGTGCTAGATCTCAAGCCTTATGCGACCACTCCAAGCGAGAAGCTTAATAAGGTGATCTTGGTCAACCAAAACTCCCCCTGAGTTCATGCCTAGTGCAATGGCAAGTTGTCTTATGAGAAAGAATTGGTGAGATCAGTTTTTTCGCACAAAAGAGATCTTTTTGCTTTTGCTAATTTTAGTTGAAGTACAAGAATTAACTCATGTTTCACAGAAGAACTAGCACAGCTCAATCTAAAGCTCAATAAAGATTCAAGACTCAACTCAGTCTATTTGACATGGCGTGAATCATAAAGGATAACTAAAGATAGACTAGTCGCAAAAGCTACCAAGACATGAATTAATTCAAGTTGTGCAATTTTTAATCAACTTATCATGGTAAAGACTAGACTACACATATAAAGTCATGATAAATTTAGCAATTAAGCACAGATCATAGCAAGATGTAATGCATTGTAAACAGATCATAATTGGATAATAATCAAGGTTCCATGTAGTTATATTACAATGTAAACTGAAATGCAAGAAAATCCAGCTCCCCCTCGACATGAGATGCACTTTTAGTTCAAGTTGAGTTATGTCAAAATTAAGATCTAGACGCTCCCAAATGAACTCCCCTTGAACCAAAGCAATAAAACAAGAAGCTGGCAACTAAATCAAAAAGGCTGTCCTTAAAGCATAGACAAGATATAGATGATACTATAACTCAGACTGACTCTCATATACCCTATATGACTCTAGGACTATCAGCTGGTCTTTTCACACACTAGGGAGTAAACACGTTCCCTGTCTACCCAAGAGTGGCCCAACCCTCGCTAGACCTATAAGAAGTGAGTAAACTCAACCTAGTGAGAAGAGAGACAGCTAATAAGCAGCATCCTAGAGTCACAAGATGAGAGGAAGAAGACTGAGCAACTAGACGAGAGAATCACTCTAATCTATGCTGGAAGGACTAATCCCGAATGCACCCTTATACAATGCAATGAAGAAGGACAGAAGCATTAAATATGATAAAACATTAAGCACAAAGGTCCCCCTCACAACAGTCCATAAGGACAAACCACCCCAAGCTCTCCCCGTAGGGCTGAAAACCTAGAGCTATCCAAAGGCTTGGTAAAGATATCAGCCAACTGGTGGTCACTCTTCACAAACTGGAGCACTATGTCACCCTTCTCCACATGGTCTCTAAGAAAATGATATCTGATATCGATGTGCTTGGTCCGAGAGTGCTGCACTGGGTTCTTAGCAATGTTAATAGCAGAAGTGTTATCACAAAAGAGTAGAACACTGTCTATAACTAACCCAAAGTCCCGTAGGGTCGAAGCCATCCAGAGTATTTGGCTGCAGCAACTGGCGGCAGCAACGTACTCGGCCTCTGCGGTGGACTGTGCAACACCGGACTGCTTCTTAGGAGACCAAGAAACAAGAGAAGTGCCAATAAATTGGCAGGTGCTAGAAGTGCTTTTCCTGTCTATCCTACAGCCAGCAAAGTCTGTGTCGGAGTAGGCTCTGAGGGAAAGACAAGAAGAGGAATAGTACCAGATACCATAGTCTATGGTAGCTCGAAGGTACCGAAAGATGCGCTTCACCGCCTAGCGATGAGATACACGAGGAGAAGCCTGAAATCGAGCGCACAGACACACAGAGAAGTGTATGTCTGGGCTCGAGGTAGTGAGGTACAAGAGGGAGCCAATCATGCTTCTGTACTCTTTTTGATCAACTGGCTCACCGTCCTCATCTGGATCGAGTGAAGCTGATGATGCCATCGGAGTTGACACTGGCTTGCCATCACTCATGTCAAAGCACTCCAAGAGGTCTCGAGTGTACTTGCCGTGATGCAAGAAGGTACCCTCCCGAGTCTGCTTGATCTGAAATCCAAGGAAGAAGCTGAACTCGGCCATCATGCTCATCTCAAACTCGGTGCTCATGACATCCGAGAACTGGGAAACAAGAGCATAAGAGGAGCCACCAAAGATGATATCATCCACATAAATCTAGACGAGCAGAAGGTCATTGCCATGCCTGCGAATGAATAAGATCTTGTCTACCTTACCCATCTCAAACCTATGACTCAACAGATAGGACTTAAGCCTATACCAAGCTCTAGGAGCTTGCTTAAGTCCATACAGGGCTTTAGAAAGCTTGTAGATATGGTTTGGGTATTTGAGATTTTTGAAACCTGGAGGCTGCCTAACATAAACCTCTTCCTCAATAAACCCATTGAGGAAAGCATTCTTGACATCCATCTGATAAAGCTTGAAACTCTTAGACACCGCGAAAGCAAACAAGATTCTAATAGCCTCTAGCCTAGCTATAGGGGCAAAGGTCTCCTCAAAATCTAAACCTTCAACCTGGGAGAAACCCTGAGCTACCAATCTAGCCTTGTTTCGAATGACTACCCCATCCTCACTCTGCTTATTTTTGAACACCCACTTGGTACCTATGATATTATGACATCTAGGGGGCTCGACAAGCGACCAAACCTTGTTTCTCTCAAAATTTTTCAATTCCTCATGCATGACATTGACCCAAGACTCATCAGAAAGAGCATGACTAACATCCTTGGGCTTGAAAGAAGCAACGAAGGCTGAGTGGAGACAGAAGTGAGACATGCCAGATTTTGAGTGTGTGATACGCTCAAAAAGATCTCCAATTATCTACTCTGAAGGATGATCTTTCTGGATATGACGGGAAGATCCTGGATGAGAAGAAGTAGTAGCCTCTACCTCATGAGCTGACGAGCTGGGAACAGAGCCACTAGCCCCTGAGGATGCGGAAGGAATGGGCTGATCTCCTTGAGGTGCGGTGGAAGAAGTAAGCACCTCAAGGGGAGGAGAAACTGGATCGGGTAGACAACCCTCATCTTCGTCCTCCTCATTATCCACAAAGATGGGCTTGGACTGCTCTACTGAACCTGAGATATCGGGCCTAGTCCTCGGACTAGTCTCATCGAAAGTCACCTCGCAGGTCTCTACCATTTTGCTAGACTCGCAGTTCCAGACCCTATAAGCCAGCGAAGAAGTCGAGTAACCTAGAAAGATTCCATCACAAGATCGTGACTCGAATTTATCTAGATTTCCAAACTTCAAAATAAAACACTTGTAACCAAACACGCGAAAATGCGAGACGTTGGGCTTTCGCCCATATCTCAAATCATAAGAAGTGCGATGCAAGTGTGCCCTCAGAAAAACTCTGTTTGAAACATGTCACGCGGTGGCTATCGCCTCAGCCCAAAACTTCCTAGGTGTAGAGTATTCTTTTAGCATCGTTCTGGCCATCTCGACCAAGATACAGTTCTTCCTCTCTACAACGTCATTTTGCTGGGGGACGTATGGAGAAGAGAACTGGTGCTCTACACCTGTCTCATCGCAAAACCTCTCAAAGTAGGAATTCTTAAACTCCATGCCATTGTCACTGCGGATCGCTCGTAAGACACCCGGGAGCTCAACAGAAAGCCTACTAAAAAGACCCCAAAAATAGGTAAATATCTCATCCTTCGAGGCTAAGAAAAACACCCAAGAATAACTCGAGAAGTCATCGACCATGACAAGAACATACCACTTTACTCTTGCTGACTGCACTCTAGCTGGTCCAACTGTGTCCATGTGGAGTAGCTGTCCCGGTGCATATGACTATGACCGAAGGATGAGAGGTGGCAACCATCTTGCCGTGCCGGCAAGGAGCGCAAACTAGATCTTTGACCATCTTGAGTTTAGGCAGACCACGAATGAGGTCATGGCCGCTAACTCGGGTCAAGTGATCGAATCCAATATGGCCAAGTCTCCTATGCCAGAAAGTGAGGTCATGGGACTCAGAAGCAACTAAACACCTGAGAGGATCACCAGAAGACTCAACAAAATTAGCACGAAAGATCCTCCTATATCTAGAAATCCCGCAAACCAAACTCCCCGAAGAATCAAGAATTTTGTAATTGTTTTTCTTAAAGCTCACCTCGAAACCGTCATCGGTAAGCTGGGAAACTGAAAACAAATTGTACTGCAGCTTACTCACTAAGGCAACATCTTCTAAAATAAATGAATCATTAACGCGCACAGTACCTTTAGCGATGACGCGTCCAGAAGAGGCATCTCCGAAGGTGATCGTCTCATCACCTGGAGCTCGGGCTAAGGAAGAGAACCAACGGGAGTCTCCGGTCATGTGTCGAGAACAGACAGAGTCAACAAGCCAAACCTCTCCCTTCCTTGCCCGACGAACCTGAGTCAACGAGAGAGGGATGGCTCAGTACTGGGATAAATCAAAAGAGATTTTGGAACCCAATACTGAGTCACACAACGAGCAGAAGAAGCAGTCACACACGACTGACCTCTAACTACCCTACGCTCTCCGTCGCTCAGAAAGCTAGAAGGTCTGTGAGTAGACCTGAAGCTGTTGTCGGGCTTGACTGCTATGGAAGAGCGAGTCGGAGCACCAGCAACATGTTGATCTCGCCGCGGGTAGCTATCTCGATGGGGGGAAACGAGATCTACCCCTAGGACGGCGGATATCACAAATCGAGGCAAATTGAGGACAAAAATCAAAAGAACCAGAAAAACTAAGTCCTCGACCCTGCCTAAACACCTCAGACTGAGCAACTTTAGACCTCGTGTCGGTTTTAGGTGCACTCAAGGTCTAGGGCTGACCCTGAATACGCCTAAGAGCCTGAACATGGTCTCTCTGCACGATCTTGACGCGCCTGAAGCATCTCTCGATCATGTGTCCATCCTTCTGACAGAAGGTACAATGATATTTCACCTTCTAAGAGGTAGAAGTAACATGATGGGGCCTCGCCTTCTGAGAGGTTGAAGCAACAGGTGAGGCCACCTTACTATCAGAAATCCCTTGGACAAAGCCCGCAGATTTGAACTCAACTTTTTTAGTTCTAGGCTTGACCTCGATCACACCTACTACTTTAGATCTGAGAATAGCAGGTGGATGCTTCCTAACATCCTCAAGAAAATCATATCCTAGACCTTGATTGAATTTGCAAATCTTGGACTGGTCTAAAATAAGATTTAGCTTCTTCTTGCTTCCAACAAATCTCTCAAGAGTATTCATAAGATACTGACACTCTCGAAAGAGAGAGATGCAAGAAGTGCAGGGGGAAGAAGAGACAGCAGAAGGTAAGGGTGAAGAAGAAGAATCAACAGCAGAAGAAGGAATGGCATGTGCACGCACAGCCGCCTCAACTTTGAGGCCTTCACAAGGAGCAGGAGGGACAGTCCTACTTCTAGCCATTTGGTCCTCGAGCCTAAGCGTCTCTACCACTTCCTTATGCTTCTCCCCCACAACAGCACACAATTACAATGAAATTGTGGCTTCTCTAGTAGATCCTTAGTTAGCTTCACACATTTATCATTCAAAGCAACAAGTTTAAATTTTAGTTTTTCACAATTATTGCATGGTGAGCTAACAGGGTCCTTAGACGCATATTGAGCCATTTTCTTGTTATGATCAACCATTTCTTGGAATTGCTTGGAGACAGATTCAAGTTCGGCAGTTAATTTAGGACAGTTCAAATATGAAGCAATAGGCTCAAGCAAAGAAGCATGCAATTCAGCAATTTTATGATCTGCTCTTTTTAAGTTCATTTTCAAGTTATTGCAATTTTCACAAGTTTCAGGCAGATCAATAAGCATAGTGTAAAGACCTCTAAAAGCATTGTCCTTATCCTCACATGAGGTGCAGGAAGTAGTCTGAACAGTAGAGGGAATAGAAGCAACCCTACTCATCTCTAGTTCAGCAAGCAGACTAACATTCTCCACCTTAAGCAAATCAAGCTCAGAAGTCAAACTATCATGAGATGTCCTTAGCTTCTCCATATCTTCAAACAAAGAAGAACATACATCACATTCGTCACGAGAGGGAGCAGATATAAGTGAAGTAAACTCTCATGACAATCTCTCTACTTTCTTCTCAAGATCTACGACCCTAGCTCTAGATCTAGCATAAAATTTTCCTAACTTAAGAAAAGCATCATTGAGCTGGTCGTAGGAGGGACCTATCTCATCGGAATCGCTGTAGAACTCGTTGACGCTGACATCGGTCTCGTTGGCCATGAAGCACATGCCAATGAAGTCGTCGCCGTCCTTGGGATCTTGATCATGCTTGCCGTCGTCGTCGCTCCACCCCTCCACGTCGCTGAAATCGATGTCGTCGAAGGTGGTGAGGACGCGGTGGAAGAGCTTCTTGGCTTTGTCAAAGTTGCGGAACTTCTTCTCTTTGCCTTGGAGGTGAGCAGAGGGCTTCTTATTGCGGTTCTTGTTGATGTAATCGTTCTTGCTCACGCCGCCGTAGTCGTTCTTGCTCATACCGCCGTAGTCGTTCTTGCCCTTCTCCAGCTTGGGGCAATTTGTCCGAATGTGGTTGGGGCCACCACACTCGAAACAAATTATCGGCCCACTCCTCTTTCTGTCCCTAACTCTCTTGTAGGCATGAGAAAATTGTCTGGCTAAAAGGGCTAACTGGTCCTCCGGTAGCTGCTCTAGTTGATCATCAGTTACATCACAGAGAGCCGCTAAGAAAAACCAGAAGCACTATCTATGAAAACACCAGAAGCAGGACTGGGATCGGTGACCAAGACCATCGACTGCGACTTCGACTTGCGAGAGATAATGTCAATCTTGTGAATCTTGAGGTGTGAGTACAACGCGTCAAGAGTCAGAGTCGAAAGATCGGTCGTGTCCTTGATGGTGGTCACCTTCATCTCCCAAACTCGCAAATCTAAGACCGAGAGCATCTGTTGAGCGTTGTTCGAGTCAGAGTATGTGAGACCGATGGCTCGGAGGTTGCTCAAGATCTTGTGGAATCTCGCAAACCACTCATCCAAGGACTCACCAGCAAGCATTTCAAACTTGTTGTAATCTCGCTTGAACTGGTCCTGTCGTACGGTCTTGATTTGGGTGGTGCCCTCATGGTATGCATCGAGAGTCACCCAGATGTCGTAGGCCGACGAAAGATGAGAAATGCGATCAAATTCGCTCCGACTCAGACCCTGGATTATAATGTTCCTTACCTTAGTATTTGCCTCAACATCACCCATATTATTAACATTGATGTTTTTATCGGTAGCAACAATAAAATGGGTTTATACTTTTCTCTAGATCCTATAGCCTTGAGCCTGTATGTAAGACTCCATCCTACTCTTCCAAAAGGGATAGTCGACCCCATCGAAGATAGGAGGCTTGGTGGAATACCTGTCTGTCGCCATGGCTCGCAGACCGGTTAAGATCTATAGACAAGAGTTAACCGGCTCTGATACCAATTGAAGAATCGAAAATGGCAACAGAGAGGGGGTGAATGGTGCCTTTTAAATATTCCGCCCAAAGTATTCACTTACTTTTCAGCCAAGAGCAAACTAAAAACAGCAATGTAATCTTGTCAAAACAGCCGTGAACTGCATCCTAAAACAGCACTAAGAACTGCAGAAACCTGCACTACAAAACAACACTGTTGGTAAAGAATAGAGCAGAAAAAACAGTAATATAAATTGCTGTCCAAAGCTGAAAACAGTAATATAAATTGCTCTCCAAAGCAGCCTGAAATGCACAAAGTAAAAGCTGAAAAGCAAAAAGTAAAAGCTGAAAAGTACAAAGTAAAAGAAGCACAAAGTTGCTGAAAACTGCAGCCGTAAAACAGCAAGTATATTGATGTATTTCTGCTGTCTTTCTTAAGCCAAATGAGCAAGAAAACAGCAGCAAAACAATAGATTTTCAGAGATAATTCAACTTCTTAAATCTTTGCTCTCGGAAAAGAATTAGCCAAAGGGCTTTGAGGTGATTCCCAGTTCAGAGCAAAAGAAAAAGAGGAAGATTGCAGCAGAGAGAACACAAGGAAAATATGATAGAGAGAAAAGTGCTCTCGGTTATGAACTAGCCAAATGACCTTGAGGAAATACCCTATTCAGAGCATGAAGATTTAGCAAATATTCGACCAACCCAAACTCCACAAAGAGAAGAACACAAGGATCAAACAATTTGCTTATAAAAATTAACCGACCAAATGGTCTTGAGACAGATTTCCACCATAAACAAAAAAACCAAACAACAAACATAATCAGACAGATCGGAGGGGGAGAAGCATTATGAACTTGTGCGTGATTTGTGAGCTTGGAACATGCTTCCGTAAATGTATTGATGCATCTGCAGATACTCACACAGCTGAGTATATATGTTCTGTAGTAGAAAGCTGCATAAAGGAGGTGGGGGAGGAGAAGGTCATTCAAGTAGTGACAGACAATGCGGCTGCCAACCTTGCTGCTGCGAAGTTGCTCAAGGTAAAATAGCCACACATATATTGGTCATCATGTGCTGCACACTGCATTGATTTAATGCTTGAGAAGATCTCCAAGAATAAGATTATCAAACAAACAATATCGAAGGCGAGGGAGCTCGCCACATTTATCTATGTCCATCACAAGACTTTCAGTCTTATGCGGAAATTCATCGACAACAAAGACATTGTGAGGCCAGGAGCAACCATATTTGCCACTACTTTTCTTATGCTGAATAGCCTCCTAGAGAAGAAAGAGAAGCTACGATTTATGTTAACATCGAAGGACTATGTGGAACTCAAGATCTCCATGTCAATGAAAGGCAAAAATGCTACCCACATTGTGATATCCAACAAGTTTTGGAGTGAAGTGTCCTTTACTGTGAAGATCTTTCAACCTTTAGTGAAGTTGCTTCGTGTTGTTGATGGAGAGAGAAAACCCACTATGGGTTTTGTCTATGGTGGGCTGCTAGATGGTGTGGAGTCAATTAAGGCGTTGTTTAAGGAAGCAGCAAACAAATACAAGTTCTACATTGAAGCCATTGATTTCTATATCAATGGGAAGCTTGATAACCCTCTTCATATGGCCGGTTACTATCTAAATCCCAACTATTTTTATAGTGACTGTGGTAAGATTGAGATGGATGAGGCAATCATGGGAGGAGTCCTAGATTGTATTGAACGTTTTTACCCTGAGACACACATTCATCATCACATATCAAAGGTAGAAATGAGAGTGTATAGGACTGCAGCTGGAGCATTTGGAAGGCCTCAAGCAAAAAAGGTTGAGAGAAGCTAATGATGCTGATTTTAATCCAGATAACTTTTAGTGATGTCTCAAGCAAAAAAGGTTTTGAGTTTTAATTTTACTTGTCCAGCTATAATTGTATTGTTGTGATTGATGTTTTTCTTTCCTTTTTCTGTTTAGCACATTGATGGGCATTATTTTGATCAGCTGCTCCTAAGCTTCAAGCAATTGGATTGAAGGTGCCAAATTTGACATGTACTTCTTCTGGATGTAAAAGGAACTGGAGCTTATTCGAATGGGTACTTTCTTTCTACATATACTATTCTTGACTTCTTTATTCCAATACATATTATGAGCATTTGCAGTCCATGGCTCCATGCTTTTCTAAATTCTAACTATTTCTAATTTTTTGCATGCTTCATTTCATAGATTCATTCGAAGAGAAGAAATAGATTTGAGGTGGACAAAATGAATAAAATTGTCTTTGTCCAATTTAATGCAAAAATCCTTGATAGGAAGAAAGAGAAGGAGAAAGATCCCGCAGCTTCAAAGGAGATGAGTAAGGTGGCTGAGTGGATTGTTAGGGATGCTGACAGCTGTGATGAGTTGGTACCGGGGTCAGATTTGATATGGGGGTTAGTTGACCAAGCAATGGGCACTAAAGAGGCCTTGCAACCTAGGAGGAGTTCTATAAACACACCAAATGTGGGATCATCTTCAGCAGCACTCGAGTCCTTAGATGAGCTAGAGTTTGGCACTAATGGTACCGAAAGTGAAGAGGTAGAAGACGATGACGACAACTTGATGCTTGATGACAATGATTCAGACCATGCTGTTAGTGATGCAGGACAGTAGAGTAGGCTAGCATCCTAGCACTTACTAGTTACTAGTAATGTAGAATAGTTGATTACTCGAAATCTATTTAGTCATATGATAGTTTTTGGTTTGGTAGCTTAGCTAATCTGCTATATAGAAGGTAGATAGGCTACTAAACATTTAGTGAAAACTGTGAAGGCAGCTAGGCAGATAGTTCTTACTTTTGGTAAGGGATTTAGTAACAATTGGTCTTACTTTTGATAAAGGGATTTAGTCACAAGGCATTGTTTTGATGTATAGTGGACTAGTTGTAGACTGGTAGTCATATTGTTGCCAACTTGCCATATGACTACATGGTTGGAACTAGGAGCAACATATAATATGAATGACCTATAAACTTTACTTTATTTCCAATTTGCTTTACACTTGCTGATTTCGAATGTGTGCCAATGCTTTAAACTTGATGATGTTGAGCTTGACTAGAAGAGGTCAAGAACTGTAATCATAGGAAGTTTTGAACTGAGCTTCCAGATTTTGAGCTAGATGATGTTGATGAGAAGAGGTGAGTAACCTGCACCTTATTTCTTTCAAGGTTAAAATCTTTACAAACTGACTGCTAGTTGTCGTCTTTGTTTGTAGATATGGGGGAGTTCGAAATACGTGTCTTGCTTGCTGTGTACCCCTTGCAACTGTTAATGGTTTTAAAGGCCTAATGCACTATCTTTAGATTACTACCATTCTACTGCTGTGAACTACTACGGTAAGTATCGAGAGTTTCATTAAATTTCTTGGACAATTTGGCATGTATTACTGTTTCTGTTATTAGTTAATGGAATGAGTTTAGCTCTCATCGCATCAGTTAATGGAATGAGTTTTGCATTGCTCTCATCGCATCAGTTAATGGAATGAGTTTTGTATTGCTCTCATCACATCAGTTAATGGAATGAGTTGATGATATATTCACGCTTGTGTGTTTGTTATATACATAGATACAGTAGGTTATTTGCAAAAATATTTATTGCTCGATTGGATTGTTTCAGGCTAGATCTTCAATGCTAATGTTCATCGGTACCCTTCTAACTTTCATGGCAATTGGAGGGTTCCCTTCCTTCGTTGAGGATATGAAGGTGTGATCCCTTTACCCTTCTAAATTTACATTATGAATCTCCAATTGTCCATTTCTTCATTTGTGATTTCTCCTATTATTCTTCTAGCAGTAGCAGCCAATGTTGGGAACTGTTTTTTTCAACCACCTATATACATCAAAAGTTCAAAACAATAGCATCAAATGTGGCTTTAATTTTATATGAATACACACATTTAAATACATTATTAAAAATATAAAATCGTTACAAGGCCGAGTACTGGGCCAATTCCCGTATAATCACTACAATGTGAGGTGACCGAGCAAGTACTGATTATCGAGTTTTAGAACCTTAGCGATAATAGTGGAGCCATTATGCAAGCCAAAGAGCCTAAATCACAACAAAAATCCAAGCATATACGTCAGTGTATTCGCGAGATTATAGATAGAGGTGATGTTAAGATATACAAAACACACATAGATTTAAATATTACTGATCCGTTGACAAAGCCTCTTCCGCAGCCAAAGCATGAGGTGCACATAAGAGCTATGGGTATTAGATACTTACATGATTGACTCTAGTACAAGTGGAAGATTGTTAGTAATATGCTCTAAAGGCAATCATGGAGATGATTGTATCACTTCTATATATATGATCTTTTGAATAATATGTTATTTTATTTCTTGAATAAATGTCTTTCATATTTATCAACAAGTATGTGACTTATTTGTGGAGCTCTTTATCCATATTTTGATGTTATTCTAAATTATCTCTGATCTTATATCATTATGTGGGATAATTATTATGATTTACATATCAGTACATATATTGATTGATGATCATATTTTATGGATCATGGATATGAGATATCAAATCAATAATATGGATACATGTTAGAGAACATGATATTGGATTGACCCACCATGAGACACTAGGGGAATTATTATATTTTGAAGTGTCATCAGTTGGTCTCATACATGGTATATGTAGGATTCTTAGACCTGATGTCACCATTTGTTTTTTACATATATAATAGTTTACTTAGGGGTTACCAAATACTACTCCATAACTGGGTAGTCATAAAGATAACTTTTGGGTTTACTATAAAATATATAGAGGAATATGAGTGATCAAGATAGGATTTGCCCCCTATATAACAGAAAAGATATCTCTGGCCCCTTCGACGTGGTTAGATTAAGGAATTATATGCCCATGCCAAATATAGTTGAGGAGTCAATTGTCATTGAGTAATCCACTACAAGTTCGAGTGAAGGATCGAGCTATCATAGGATGGCATGCTTCTCGTCTTGAGTTCGATTTGGTATCAAGAGGCAAAGGGATCAGTACATAAGCACTATATTATAGGTTCATCTGATATGATCTTTATGTATGTTCAGAAGTCATTATGTTCTGCTAGGGACCGCTACTGACTTATGGACCGGAAAGGAGTTTTTGGCCCATGGCCAAATAAACATGAACCTATAGAGTCACACACTTAATGTGCTTGTCGTGACCCGAATATGCAAATCCGGACTCCCTGTGTATTCTGCACTAGTCCTAGGATCATGCTAGTGCACACAGTCAAACATAGATGTCATCACAACCATATACACGATAAAATAAAGGAAAATCTCAATTATCAATAAATCTCAAAAGGTACGACCTTATGGTCAAATTTACAATAGATTAGCCCGAAAGGCTTAACAAAACTAGCAGCGAAAATCCAACATAAAGCGTAGTGGACAATCGACAAGCCCACAGGCTATCGAGTGGAGAACGAAGCCTAATCCGCGAAGTCGTCGAAGTACTCTCCTTCTGGAACCTCCGGCTGGTGATACTCCTCTTCCTCAACTGAGCAAGTCGTTTGTAACAAATGAATGCAATATAGTATGCAAGGCTTACCAAAGGAAGGCTGAAAGGTTAATTTGTATAAATGACAGTTGAAGGTAAATACAGTAATTAGATTGAATGCGAACTTTAAGGAAAACAATAATAAATAAATAAATAATCAAAGAAATTAACATAACCACTTGCAGACCTCCCATCCACAAGCTAAACCAACCGCTTATGGACCTCTCATCCATAAGCTTAACTAATAGTGAATTAACCATCCACTGTCCAACCACAATCCAGAAGTTTTCAGAAATAACTATACCCCGTGTGAAATCACCGAGCATTGTCCATGACCGAGAACGCAGTTATTCGAATAGTTTTACACTCTGCAGAGGTTGCACAACTGTACCCACACGATGTGATTAGCCTCGATCTCAGGAAATCACAACAAGGCCTTTACAATGCTCTACCTCAACCCAATCCTGGCCGCTAGGGTTTCGCATCACACCACCCTTGCGCCACATGGAAATCAGCAACCATGTCCATCACAATGGCAGAATCGGAATTGAGATATTACAAATTAATCAGCCAGGTCTATCCCATACTAGACATATGGTTTGCACGATTAAGCTCAGATCAATGGTGCACAAAGTTAAGTCCTTAACATTACCCGGGCGAGGCTACCACATCCCCCGAAGTGCACCTACACTTCCCCCTTTACTGCACGATCACTCGCCCGAGTGCAAAACCAAGTTTGTATAACCAAGCCAATGACACACCAATGTCACAGCACAAATTTTAATTAACGTGGCACCAACCACAGTTCTATATGTCATTAAATCAAATTAATAATTCACATGTGATGATGAATCCAATCGTGAATTAAGCACAGCTAAGCATCTAATCATACCAACCCATGTGACAAATTATCTAGCATCACTAGTATGTTTTTCAGCCTAAGGTGACAATGATATCATGGTGTTCAAAGTTATCAAGGAGGGATGAATTCAATCGGACGATAACTACCAATACAAAGGTTTATATAAAATAGCGATGCAATGTAATTAAAACAAAATAATTAAATAATAGATTGCAAACTGAGTTCAACATGATCAAAGGACACGACTTGCCTTGGTTATGCTCAGCGAGGTATTCTTGGTCTTCGGGCGTAGATTCTGCTCCTCCGGAATCCGAATCTAACGAGAGAGAAAACAACTGAAATAAGGAAAATACATAAAACGATAAGCAAATGAACTCCAAAAATCATAAAACCAGAACCAAAAGCTAGAGCTCGATTTTAGATGAATTTAGAAAAAAGAACGGGGTCAATCAGAGCTAGGACGGAGGAGAACGGGCTCTCGAAAAATCAGACCTACTGAAATATGCTGAAATTCGGAGAGAGTACTGTTTCGTGGACTCGGTGCATACATTTGAGGGTTTACGGTGAACCCGACCTTTGGAACAGTACCCCTCTGGTCACGCCAAGGTGGCGGGCGTGACTGACGTGGTGAGTCTAATTGGCTGACATGTGGCAGATGCGATGAGGTGGTGTCTGCGTGGCAAGTATTGGTTCGGGTGACGTGGTAAGAGCGGGTTGGCGTGATGGGGTGGCGGCCTAGGGCTGTGCTGGCGTGTTCGTGGCGCACGCGTGGTCTGTCCCGTGCTGACATGGTCGACACCAGGGTTGACGGCGGCGAGATCGACGGTTCGGGGAGGTCAGCGCCGGCGGGGCAAACGACGGCGGCCTTGGCTTTGGCGAGGGCGGTGTGGGCTGCTGCAGATGATGGCGCAGCTCCCCAACGGCTCGGATTTCGAGGAGGGGCCACCGTGAAGGTTCTCGTCGGCCACCCATGGTGGCGGAGCTTTGCTGACCGGGGAAATCGGCGGGGAGGACGACGGTGGGCTTCGGCGGGTTGTGGACGAGCTCCCGCGAAGTACCGCGAGGCTAACGGTGCAGGCGCGGTGGTCACTGGTCCACTAGGGCAGCCAGCGGCAGGCTTTGGGCAGCGGGGACGAGGGGGGGCGCTCGGCGAGATCGGTCACCCGACGGTGCAAAAATATCGGCGAGGGGGCTTCGAAGGGAGTGTTCGGCGAGGGGAAACTGTAGAGGGCACCGGCGGCGAGGGAGACTCACCGTGGCTCGCTCAATTCCTCGCCGGAGTGCGGAATTGGCGACGGCGAAGTTCGGCATTCTTCGGCGGCGTAGGGATGGGACTTGGGTGCAAGCTAGGGCGACTCGGGATGGGGGATGCGTTGCACGCCTGGGCGGCTTTATAGCCTCGAGAGGCGGGCGGGGGCCGGACTCCTGGCGGCGGCGCAGGACATCTCCCGATCGGAGACAGGGAAGGGGAGTCCTGGTAGGTGGCGGCGCGGCCTACCTGTGGGGTCCACCGGTCAGCGGGGGCGGCAAGAAAAATCAGTGGATGGTGCAGATGCTAGCAGGAGGCGGCAAATGGTCCAGATCAATGGCACGTGGTGGGCGATTTTGGTGCGGTGAGGAGATAGATGGACCGGTCGGCGGGGCGGGTCCCACCAGGCAGTCGGGTGAAATAGGGGGAGGGGGCAGACGGTGTGGATTGAGGGGGGGAGGTGGGCGGCAATGAAGGGATCGTCTACACGTGGCAGCTGCGGGCTGGTTGGATGGGGAGGGCGGCGGGAAAATGAGCGGGAGGGGCAGGGAAGTGATGGGCCGGGGGGGTGGGCGCGGTGAGGAGATGGGCCGGGGATGGGCCGGAGGGGTTTGGGTTTCTAGAGTTTTTCTAAATTCCTTTCTTTTTCCAGAAAACTCAACTAACCTCAAAAACTCCAGAAAATAGCAAACCAATCTCGAAAATTCATCAAAAATACCAAAAAATTTCTTGAGACGCAAGGAACTCAAATAAAATATTTTTAACTTATATTAAAGTATATTTTAATCATATTAAATCAAGTTAATTTCTAAAAATCCATTTAAAGCTTGAATTAATTTCAGAAAATTCCAAAAATTTATTTTTGAATTCAAGGTTTTAAAAATCTCTGAAAATTAGGATGTTACAGGGCTAGAATGATAAGGGTTTGAATAATAGTTTTTGAGTGGGATTCGATCTCTGCTCGTATTGGATAAGAATTCGACTAGAGGCTATATCAGGAGAGGTGCGGAGCTGAGGGAGGCATCCGAAACACACCCATCAAAATCCTAGACACCACCTCTTGTAATCCCTACCATACACACTGGTGCCAGCATACTAATGCACAGTATTTCATCCTTAGATGTGTAGACCTCGGTAGATGCGCTGCGCGCGACTGCGATTGATTGGGATGATCGTGAGGAGAAGGATGGCCAGAGGACGATTGACTACTTCTACTACATCAACGTGTTCTTCGTTGAAAATAATCTATGATCTCTTAGTCGCATGGCTTTCTGGTTTATGCGGTAGAAAATTTTAATTTGCGCTAGCGTAGCCTACCTGTATCCCAATACACACCCCTGACTTCACCTCCACATGCCACCTGCTTCAGAGGGGCTACCTCTATGGGAATGTTTAACATTTCACCAGCGAATGGAGAACCCAGTTCTGGGACGTTTAGAGCACTTAGATCCCTAGGGTCTCGAGCAAACAGTTGCTTTGGTTTGCACCTTGGGACCTTCGTTCTTACTATCGTGGGACGGGGGACTAGGGCGGGCAGTTAGTCATGTCAACTCACCCGTCAGGACCTCCACGCATACTGTCGAGGGAGTACTGTTGTGGGGGTGTCCAGCCCCTACGCCCATTAGGTTTAGCTATTGGACCTTGAAACAAGCCCAATAGCATATTATTTTGTATAGAAGTGAATGTACTGATTTATCCTCATTTTTTGTATTTATTAAGGGGTATAATGGTAATTTTTTATCCTACCCTATTCATATATATAAACCCCTAAGAGGGGTACGAGACGGCCAGACCCACTTATTTTTCATATACCAACTTTATTTGTTGGCTTTCTCTCTCTCCTACTTCCATATCCCTAAGGGGAAAGTGATACCATGTACCCACTGTTGTGGCAATACTACAACGCTACCCCTATGTACCTAGTTGCTTGCCCTGGCCCTTGGGCGGCAGCCACCATGGGAGAGGGCAGGAGCTTGGAGGAAGATGATAGATGGGACCATTGAGGCGTCAAGATGTTAGGCCGTGGGCTGTGCCTAGGTGTTGTGTAGGTTGTGGACTATGGAGGCGTGGGCCTGTTGATGAGGGGGTTCGATCTTCTGATGAGAAAGATAACTTTGATTTGATATAACGTTGACGAAGAGGCTACTTGACTGAAACGACCAAATCCATCCTGTAATCGCTACACCACATTTTAATCGATATTAATCGTGCCAAGAACGCGGTTGACCTGAACACGAGATTCAATTCCTATGATCAATCGAAGAACAAGCAAGAATAAAATAAAGATCAATCTAAATATTGCAAATATGAATAAGGAACACAAAGGGTTAAGACCTGCAATCGCAGTTGTTGGTTTAGTTGACACAAGAACACACGACAAAGTTGCACGGTGGAAAAACTAATCTACACAAGCTTGAGTTATATGGCCAATTGAGACTCTATTTATAGGGGCACATAGGCTCTTGTTTATAGAAAGTTTTTAACACATAGAAAGTAATCATATCATAGCTGATTCTATCTCTGTTTTCAAAATCGAAAGATTGTTTTGATGATTTCGTCGCGCACAAAAGGAATTTTGCGATGAGGCTAGATCTGTTGGAAAGAGGGCGAGATAAACTTTACATGCTATACTCACATATTCCAAATGGACTCTTGATACAGAATCTATAAGCATTTAAAGTCAGCGTTGGATTATTTTGATGATTCTATCATGCACAGAAGGAATTTGGAGGTGGAGCCGAATCCATTGAAAAGTGGACAAGTTCTTTTTTCCTATGTTGCACTCACACCTCAAACGGAGTTCGTATGCAAAAGTTATGCACGTTTGAAGTCAGACCTATCAGATTGACTTCGAATTGATCTGGAGGCCGAATTAGATTTTAAAATATGTCCCACTTGAACTCTTGCTTGAATTGATTCAAAAGTGACATGGTGACGTTGAGTAAGAGCTGGGGAAGTTGTTGACTTGGTCTTGATATTCTGGTCGGCTTTCCTTTAGGTGGACCCTAACCACAAGCGCGAAGCATTGATGTAATCCTCCTTGTATAGCTGCACAAATATATATTTTTATCTTTAGATAGCATCATATTCTTATTTGAAACAAATTGAAACCGAAGGAACGAATTCACCTTTTGTTTATTCTTGGGAGCTATGGTCGTATGCATTTGTGATGTGGTCATATCATCCTCCCCTTCTTGACAGAAAACAGTCCTCGGTTTTAATAGAATACGGTCTCACGTATTGCATGATCTTGATCATAAATTTCGGTACATGATAAAGAACGTAACAAACTTTTATTATGTAATATCATAAATTCTTTATCAAACAAAGTGAAGCCTCATTGAAACGATCGTACCTGATTGGTACTATTTTCGCTGTATGGTGTTAGAACTTTATATGTATGTGTCTCGTCTGGTTCCCCTTCTTTAGAAAATTGGGTATTGGATTGTGACCTAATATTGTTAACTCAATGATGTGCAATTTCCTTTTTAATGCAAATGGAATAATGTTTATGGTGTATGGAAGCAGCCCACAACGCTCCTCTTCTTGAAAGGTTTCCTGTAGCTCACAAATAACACTAGATAAACTAGAAATAATAATATTAGTGACATTAGTTGTTTCCTCTACCTGATAGTGTTTCTTCTCAAAAGTTGAACTTTTCAACTCAGAAGTTATGTAAATTCTATGAACCATGTAATTTTTCTTTTCATCATATTCGCCTTTTAGATAAAATTTATAACAAAATAATGAAAGTGAATTGAAAATCTTAAATAACTTCTCTAAACAACTTAGATCATAAGAATGATCAATCTCAATATAAGCTAAATTGTTCGAAGAAGAAATTTCATTCGGCTCATCTCTAGCATGTATCAATTGCACATAGATATAATCAAATGCATTTATTTCACTACATGGATTTGAAATTAAAACAGAAGAACCAGATTTAACTTTTGGTTGTGCTAAAAATTTATTCAAGAAATTAGCACACAACTCATTCTTAATACTTAAATCAATGCAGTCCGAATTCTCTACTTGAAATATGTGCATATCAGAATTGTTTTCTACTAATTTTTGCTATAAAGTAGCATGAACATTGGACAATTGTAGTTCTTCATAGGCGTACTCACCTTGAGTGATGATAGTACCATTATCTTTACCTTTTTAGCTCCTCACATATGATGTACGGGCATCTATCACCTCATTTTCCTCCTCAAGTAATAAAGTCGGTAGCTCAATTAGATCATTCTTCTCTTTAACATAGTTTTCAACTTTCTGCAAGATGGTAGTAATAGAAAAAGGCACAACCACATGTTTGCTCTCTTGTGTTCTATCATTAAGTGTTCTCAATTTTTTCTCAATCTGACTCTGAATCTTACAAGCAAATATAAACAAATGAGAGAGAGAATTATATTCTTTGTGAACAAGAAAGTCCTGAATTTTCTGATTAAGCCCACTTAAGAATCTATTCTTCGTAGTTAGCATGTTCCTCTAAACCACAACGCAACAAATGAGTTTTCAATTCATGATAGTATTCTCTTACAGTTCTACTACCTTGCATTAAATGTTGCAATCTAGCCAGCAAATAATCAGCATGATATTTAGGAACAAATTCATCTCTCAAAAGTTTCTTCAGTACATTCCAAGTTTGAGGCAGTCTACCATGTCTACCAAGATACTTCCACCAAATTATTGCATTATCAATGAAAACACTAGTGATAACTCTAATCTTTTGCCTATCAGACTAATCATAATATTCAAATTCTTTGTCTAACGCTATCTCCCAATCAATATAGACATCTGGATCAAATTTACTAGCAAAGGATAGAAAAACATACTTGACTTTAGTTAATGTATCATCATCGCGTATCTCTCTTTGTAACCTATACATACCTCGCTGATTTCACTAGAGTCAACGACGATAGGAGCAATCAACTTTAGTGTGTCTAATGTAGTTGTTCTCTTCGATATCATCATCCTCATTCGACGAAGGGTTCGGAGGAAACAGTGCACGTCGAGTAGTTGGGTATTAAGGTTTATCAAGATTCTCAACTCGGTTGTTGATGGTGGTGAGGGTCTTATTAAGCAGATACAACATGTTGTTGGTCTCACAAAAATTCCTACTATGTGATCTTGAACCTGTCATGGTTAGTAGAAAACAAGGAAATACACGAGAATTATGTAAGTCTATATAAACTACTAGGAGGTGGAGCTTGACAAGTCACATATCTCTTAAACCCTTACTAAGCTCAAGTGATCTAACCGGTGGCATGTTTGTGATAACTTGACTCAAGTGATGTATATAGCGATTGCCAGTACATTAATACCTATAGCGATTAGTAGTAGGTGTAGCTTGGAAGGTTCTAGATATATAGTAATGGAAAATAAATTGTTAATTTCAGAAATTGTATGGAATTGAATTATAGTTCATATCTAGCTCTTCGCCTTATGTTGCTAATCAAAGAAGGATAGATGAAGGCTAAAACAAGTATATATCAAAGTATAGGAGTAGTAGACACAAGATAATTCAACTAAACACAATTGAAAGTGGAAAGCACAAGTATTGACCCAAATATAAGAATGGCATATTTCTGTCCATTGGACAAGTCATCGGTATTTTGGTTGTAACTTTTTGTCAATTGTCTCTTTTTTTAATGATTTTTTTCTTATTTACTGATGGCTTTTTCTACAACTTTCCTTTTGAGGCCAACTTCTGGAAACCGATAGAAAAATTCACACAAAAATCACAAGTGCTGACTATTGCAGATTTAAAACAGAAATTTGGGTCAAAGTTCACCGCAAATATCTTTTACTTGATGTATTGGAAGCAAAATTTTGCAAGTAGATGAATAATGAAATTAGAAGTCTAATGGAGGTGGTCTCACTCAAAAAGAATCGAAGAATGAAAAGTTATGGTGTTTTTGGTGGCGGCTGCACAAGAGTGAGTCTTGTGGCCGAAATTGGAAATTTGGGTTTGGTGTGTTCTTGATGGTTTTGGATGTAGGGATTTTTTTTTAGTTTTATGGGATCAAAAATATGACCAGCAACATGACAAGCTAAAGTGGACACAAATTCAATTTAGCAAACCGAAACTAACAAATTGAAAGGCACAACGGGGTTTGCACAGCGGAAATTAACTCTTTTTATAGGGCAATTTTCTGGTTATAGGTATACAAAATAAATCTAAAACTAAAATCTCACCAGGCAATTTGTGCTCTGATACCAACTGATGAGGGGGCCAATCTTCTAATGAGAAGGATAATTTCGATTTGATATGACATTGACAAAGCGGCTACTTGACCAAGACGACCAAGTCCGTCCTGCAATCGCTACACCTGTGCAACTTGGCGTGGTCATATCACCTGTGCAATTGCGAATATTTTAAATCCTACATTAGCCCTTGATACCCCTAACCATTGAACCCAAGCACCTAGCCCGTCGTGCCACACACAATTGAGCTGAGCAAGGGAGGAGCTGAGGAGAAGGAGGAGAGAGCAATAGCGAGTTGCAGGCGACACTGCGGTACAACACATTTGTCCTTGTTAGTTGTTTCTTCGACCTCTTATTGTGCATTCTATGTTTGTGTGGTCGTATCAGTTAGAATGTGAGAATTTGAACCTTTTTGCGAGGAAGAATTTGTACATATTTGACGACATTAGTTATGTTGAATTGTATCGCACCTTCATATTTTTTAGTTAAAACATTGCCCCAAGTCTCTTCCAAATTCCTTGTTCTACCACCGCTGCACGCTAACCCTACTCTAACTCACCATTTTCTAAGGGCAAATTCTTTGTATGCTACTAAAAGTTAACTCAATCACTGATTTGCCACTGAAAAAATATGGTTCCTTCTTCTATGCCACTGAATCAAATCTTTGTGGATGTTTGTGCCACTTCTGTTTATGTGCTATTGGCCTCCTGTCAAGTGGGCTTCAAAGATATTAAATTTCCCTTCTCTCCCTTACCCATTTCCTCCCCTTCCTCTTAGTATGCTTGTTCCATTGACCGGCCTCCATGGCAAACGATCCCTCAGTGACACCAACATCGATTTTGTGCCCAGCTATAGCAGTCGCCACCACCTTCGATGCGGTCTTCCTCTTCTTTCTCTCTTTTCGCCTCCTCTTCCCTTCCCTCTCTTCTCTCTCATGGCTCCTCACTGATAGCTTCTTCTCGTCCTCCCCACTCTCTTATCCCTCTCCTCACTAAACCACCAAGCTCGTCGTTGCCATTCAGCTCTGCCTCCCTCATCCCTACATCAGCCTCTTCTTTCCCTCCCCTCCTCTCCAAATCTGGACGGATCTAGCCAAATCTGCCTCACCAGAGCCAAGAACCAAGCCGAGGAGGCATCATCGGTGGTGGAAAGGTGTTACCAGTGGCGAAGCAGTGGCATACTAGCCATGAGAGTAGCGGGGAGCCGGTAAGTTTGGCTACCTCGATGAGCTGGTCCACTACCACGATAGTGTTGTCACTTGCGGCCTCTTGTTCTAGGGGACACGAACACACCTGCAGTTGTCGTGGGGTTGAAGAAAGGAAAGCATCTTTCAAGGTGACACGCTAAGCATTGGGTGTCGTTGCTTTGACTACGGCCACATCATGTTGACGAATGAAAGACCCGCCACACCTCCTGTTGTCACGAGCTGGATGTTGGGAAGGATGGTGTGAGGACGACGACCTCCATGGTTGGCGGTGGAGGAGGGGGCAAGGCGTCGCGAGGAGGAAGTTGAGAAGGATGACGTGAGGTGAACATGCTTTGGCGTGGGAGGGGATGGAGAGCGGCCATCAGTGGTGGGCATTCGGAGGGAAGGAGGAACTAGGAAGGGAAGAAGCAAAAGCAGCTTGCAATGATAGATGTCCATTGAAAATTTTGTGGGGATATGACTATTATTTGGGGGGAAATTTGACAACTTGCAAAGACTTAACGGTAGCTCAAACTAACGGACCTGACGGTGATGGCAAAGAAAGGATGACAATTGGAATTTAGTTGTATAAAAGGAACCATATTTTTTCAATAGCAAATCAAGGATTAGGTTAACTTTCAGTAGCATAAAAATTTCTCTTTTTAAATTAAACTCTAACCCACTTTTTGCGTCATCTCTTGTGCGTTGGGTCATGCATGTTGAAACCTATCAAGTTACGTTGGTGAGCAAATATCAAATCTGTCCCTAAGGGGTTTTTAACTATAAAAGACAAGTCTATGTACAAGGTTGGATGGATCTTGAGATTAATAAAGAGGCTTCTTGAGACGGTCTAGAGAATATCTTGAGATTACAAGGTTGGATCGATCTTGAGACGGCTGCGCTCTCTTTCCTGGCTCTGTCATTCACTCCACATGAACTGCTTCCAACGTGGCCGGGCCCAAAGAGGCAGCTAATGTGGCCCGTTGAGATATCCTAGCAGGCCCAAACGGCTGGTTTTTTACGACATTGGGGTAGAAGACACCGGGAACATCCTCCATGCTTAAATTTTAGGGCACAACGCCGCATGGGTGCCGTAAAAAGGAGACAAACATGCGTGCCCACGTACTAGTACGTACGCTGAACCGTAGCCCGTATAACCACCGGTCAAGCCTGGCCGGACAGGAGGCCGACACGCGGGCAGCTCGGGCATGATTGCGCGAAGAGAAGGGCAAGAGAAGGATCCAAGATCCATCTTTTCACCGCCCTTTCGTCTCCTACATACGCATCGGTCGCCATTTTTTTAATGAGCGTTTGTCTCTTGGGGAGAAGATCTGGGACG
Source organism: Melocanna baccifera (assembly GCA_036346265.1). Classification (NCBI taxonomy): domain Eukaryota; kingdom Viridiplantae; phylum Streptophyta; class Magnoliopsida; order Poales; family Poaceae; genus Melocanna; species Melocanna baccifera. Next base: position 14,580,890 of record CM070691.1, on the reverse strand, counting down.
ACGCATAGGTTCACTAATGCGGAAGCCATGATGATGGCTGCTGCCGTGCAGTGCGTGCATGGGGGCTCCCCGAAACACATGATGCAGCTTGGAATTAACCGAGCAACCCCCACAGGCAGACAGCCCTCCTGTCTCACCAGGAAGGATCGTGCCAGATCGGGGGGACATCATTATAAAACCGCATGAAGGCCGTGTGCCGTTTAGCCATGTTGCAGCGGGCTTGCGTCTATGATGGTCGTTCAACGACGACCAAATGCTTGTGCGTGCTCTTGCTGGCCTAGAAACAGATTCGGAGATAGGTTTAATGCTCTGTGGCATTTATGTTTTTTCCTCGCAAAGTAATACCACTTATTCTCATGTGCTTGTCGCTTCAAGCATGTGCAGAGATCTATTAAACCTTTTGATGACAAATATACATATAAATCAAACATTTAGGTTTATCCATTATAGTATCAGATTGTTTCATTTAGGTTTATCCATTATAGTATCAGATTTATCATAAAGAGCACCTCTACATCATTGTATCTGTTAACAATTTTGCTATTGTATAATCAGATGGAGCAGTACACTTAGGGGGCGTTCAGAATAACGATAATTTATGGTTTCTGGCTAAAATTTTACTGTAGCTGGCGTTCAGAATAACGATAATTTATGGTTTCTGGCTAAAATTTTACTGTAGCTGGCTGATTTTTTACTGTAGTTGAGTTGGCTTATTGGGCATAATTAAATTTAAAAAAAATTAAAAATAAAAGCGATATGTTAACGTATCATGAACAATACAAAGAAATATGGGAAAAAACAAAACACAAAAATACCGAAAAACAAAAAAAAGAAACAAACAAAAATACTACAGTGCTCGAAAAACCGAGCGAACACCGAACACGGACGCAAGCAGCGAAGCTAAGCGCCCCCTTAAAGACCATGTTAATATTCAAAATGACAAGTGAAAAGGAACAAAGGATCAACCCCACAAAAACATATAACTATGTATTTGAACCATCTGACTACATAAGTTCTGGATTCGCCACTATTTCCCCCGTGTCACAGCCGGATGGTCACAAGGGTTGCTAGATTAAAGCCCTACTTGTTCCAATTTTTTTTAGCTGTTTGTGATTTTCGGTGTTGGCTTTTGACTGAAATCATACTATAATGACCGTTAACTTTTTTAAATCATTCAATTAAAAAAACGCTATTATATTTTCACGGACAATACAAAGAAAAAAGAGGAGAAATAAAAAAGAAAAAAATCCAAAATTAAGAAAGCAACATATTTATTCTAACTTCTAAAAGTAAGAAGATAAAAGCTAAAAAAACACTTCTAAAGGTAAGAAGGTAAAAACTAAAATCAAAATCAACAGGGCTAAGATTTTCTATAAGCGTGATAAAGTGTGGGTGCGGTTTGTTGAGATAGGATAGCTCAGATTACTTATACGGTAGATAGTCACCTCAAGTTTCGATCATAACACGTGGACCCACACAAAAAGTCGGCACGGCGCAGTTGCAGCAGTATAATTGAAAGTGCGTGAGTACATCTGGTGCTCGCAATAGCAACACTCCTCTCCCTGGCCGGCGGGCCCCCACTGTTGTGCTCTGGCTCGCACCAATAGTCACGAGAGGCAGAGCGGGCACGAGGCTTCGGGCTCGTGTGGCCTCCGCCTCGCCTCGGCGCGGCGCGGCGCGGCGCGATCGAGGACAAGGGCATGATGACATTTGACGGCGATGATGGCTTCGACGGCTCCCCGACAGGAGCACGCCTACGAGGTGGAGTGTGCGCCCTGCCCTGGACGTGGGCCCCTGGAGCTGCGACGAGGCCGTCGATGGCCATGATGGCCGCTGCGTCCGCCCGTTCCCCTGTACGGCTACACCATCACTGCTCGCGGCTGCCTTCAGTGCCTTCCATGATTCTACCGCTGCACGGGCCTGCCTTGCCTTCCGTCCACCGATCCGGCGCGTCGGACAAAATGACGCCCTGCTGACGCCACTGTCATACGTACTTACCGGTATTTTTTACGATTACAGGGTTGGGTGTCGTGCTGTCGTTGCTTGTCGATCCATGTGGCAAACTAGGTTTTTTTATACTTATAACTTGTATCTTAAAATTTAAATATTTAAATTTTAACTGTTCATGAGAGGTAGTACGTATAGAAAAATAGCTATATGTGATTTTGACCGATACAACTGAACTCAGTATACTTTTTTCTGCAATCTTCCTGCTGATCCTACATTGAAAAAACGCACCGTTTAAAATCTAGTTACTGTAGACAGTATAAGTATAAATCAAATTTAAGTCTAATCGAACCCAACTGTTATCCACCTACATTATCAAGTTTGTTAGCAGGAAGCATGGTTTTCACGGCGGAGTCGACGACCACGGCGAGTGAGGGGCGTCTGGACGCCTAGACGGTCGCCTAGCTCTGCATGGCGTAACTTTACGCATACCACAAGGCCAAGTGCGTATACAGCCAAACAGCCTGAGCGCTCGCTTCTACCCCTCCCCTTCCTCGCTTCACTTCCTCTGTGCTCTCTCCCTCCCCCCACACTCACTTCTCCTCCTCACCTTCCTACCACTGCCTCGCCACCTCCCCTCTCCCCGGCACCTCTTCCCCCCACCTCCCCTCTCCCCGGCGCCTCTTCCCCCTACCTCCCCTCTCCCCGGCACCTCGTCTCCCCGCTGCCTCCCCCCGCCTTCCCTCTCCCCGGCGCCTCTTCCCCCCATCATCTCGCCTCCTCCCACCGCCACCTTACCCCCTCCCCGGCGCCTCCAACCTTCTCGGCGTCGGCGGTGGGAGAAGGCCCCAGATCAGCGTCGGCGGCAGGAGTAGGCCGCAGATCGGGTTCGACGGTGGGAGAGGACCGCAGATCGACGCCAGCAGTGGGAGATCGGCACCGACGATGGGAGATCTCCTCGGCAAACAGCCTCGGCGTCCCCCTCTGGCCACCAGGATGCCTAGGCGTCGCCTAGGCGACGTCGTGAGAACTATGGCGGGAAGATTCAAAAAAATTATTATTGCGATAAAATGATGTTTATTTAAGAAACTAGCAACGCACTTGCACAACTAGATACACATACAGTTGTCTTTGTTATACTACTCTAATTAATGAAAATATAATTTTATTTGTTTTACAACTCTAATGTCTATGTGTTATTAACTTGTATCATTAGAATATGATCCTGTTAAAATAAACGGTGTAGATTAGTATCTTTTTTCCCTCAATTAATGAAGGAATTTTCATAAGTTTTTCTTTTTATATTATTATTGTAGGATTTTCTCATCCTTAAAACAAAGAAGGTGCGTTGAATCTCAATAGTTGTTTGTATTTATATACATATATTATAGATCAACACTTTTCAAATTATTATTCATATTTCTAAACTACTTTTACCTTTTGTACAATAGGTTGTGTTGGGGTTACAGACCAAACAGACAGAGAGTGTCGTAGTGGGGAGTTAGGTGAACAATGCTCTTTGGGGTCTCCCCATGGCTAGTATCACGTATATATGTCCTCATAGGGAGTGTTTTTACAATTATACTCTTACATTTAAATATCCTTCCCAAGGGCAATCATGTCGTTAGACATGTCCACTTTGGGATTTACAACCTTTTAACAGGCCTACCGGGGTTAGGTGGGGGCATCCCCTACAACAGGAGCCTCTCATGGTGAAGAGCTTCACGGGCCAAAGCCATGTTGCCGAGCCATTTGGCCCCCTTCGTCCCCGCGGCCTGTGAGTTGTGTGATATTGGGCGGAAATGAGTGTGCACGTGTCCCTTGGTAGTTCTGTAGACTCGGAGCCGGAGGAGTCGATGGCGAAATCGTGCATCAATGCAGGATAGGCGCGCAGACGCACAAAATTGGGGCATCGCGCGTGCGTGGGCGACCGTGTCGCTTCCACTCCCGCTGGTTGTGCTTCCCAATGGGGGGAAACGGCTATATATATATATGCCGGTAGTGCTGTGGCACTGTCCTTCCCCAATCCTGCTCACTGGCTTAGTCGCTCGGTGCTCCCGCGCGCTGCGTTGGCGCATAGCCGGGTACAGCTGAGATGATCTTGGTCTCGGAAATAGGCCTTCCTCAGGTTGTGTACGTGCAGCAAGAGTATCACCAATTAAAGCGATCAGCAGATGTTGATAAGCTGAAGGAAGCCTATTTTTGAGCGCGCGATCAAAACTTTGACGGTGATCCCCGGCCGCGCTTCCCACTCGCGGGTGGACTGTTGGGCTTTAGCGGTTGAACTCTACTTCGTGCCAAGGACGCGGCGTCGGGCTTGCCGCCGAGGTGGCCTCCGAGCTTAGAGCCATCCCTCGCAGGGTCATGGTTACCGCCGGAGTCGCCTTACTGAGCCGAAGGCACTCCGCGGTCCGGAGGTGGCGTCTTAATGGCGGCGCGAATCGTGCCGACCCCTGAAAAGCCAGGGAGGCTGTTGCAGCCATACACGCTATCCTGATAGGGCAGTACGTGCGGCACGACGCGATTGAAGCGTCGTGGGCTGTGAGCGGTTGCACAACCACGATCGCACGCCCCTTCCCGAGAGAGGCGAGATGCGTGGCGGGGTGTTACCGGCGTGTTGTGCGTTGCCCAGCAGCCTGGCAGGCGTGCCGCATGCACACTTTGACCGCGACACCACACCTCCCACTGGTTGCATTTCCTCCGACTGGCGTGGACTCCCACCATCGGTTGGGCTCTCACCCGCTGAACTGTTCCGCGGGTGTTATTTGCAAACTGTTAGCCATGGAAAGATGTTAAGACATATTAGGGTCGGGATGTGAAACTGTCCCTTGTGTCCAAGGGCGAGTCAGAGGTCCAGTTGGACCGCCGAAATATAGGCCGAAGTAGGTGCTAGGGTCGCCCCGAGCCATCGAAGTGGAGGGCGTCTTCGAGCTTGCGGCGCCGGCACGTGGGTGTACGGCGAAGTCTCTTCATGAGGGCGGAGCCGAAGGCGAAGCCGGGGTTGTCCTGCGGAGGCGGAGACCCCACCGAAGTTGCTGTCAAGATTAACCGGTCCGTGGATCGTCGTTATTGTGGTGATGGCCCCGAGGGTCATGCTGCCGCACGGCGGTGGGATACAGCACGCCGCGCGAACTGCCTTTACTCCCGAGAGAGTGGACACGTGGTAGAGCGCGATTGGCGCGTCGTGCTTTGACAGGCCATTTGCACGATCACTTTGTGACAGACACGACGCACGTGGGCGGTTGTGCCGCTTCGGCCTCCATTGTGGGGAGGCGAGCAATTCGTCTCCCGTCAGTTACCTTTACCAGTGGTGTGGGAGATGCAAGGGCTTTAAGTACCCCCTGTGGCACCACACCTACGCTCTCCTCGCCTTCCAGTCTGTTTTCCTACGCCCCGCTCTTCTGTCTTCTTTGCCGCCTTGCTGCCCCCGTTGTCGTCAAGCTCGTGAAGAACAATGGCACACGGCGAAGAACATGCTCAGCGGGCCGGCAGCAGCGCCTTCTCCCGGCGGCCGTCACCGCTCGAGGTGGAATACACACTCGAGGGGCACGACTCCACGCTGGTGGACAAATTGTGGGTGGCGACGGAGAAATTAGAAGGTTTGTGCTCCCGTGTCTTGGGCTCAACGCTCGCAACGAAGGAGACGATCCGCGGCCTACTGCGCGAAGGGAAGTTGATGGACCGCTAGGAGGTGCGACTGCCTGCGAGCGACGAGACCGAACCACACCCCAAGGAGTCAGAGGCGATCGTCTCCGTGGCCTATTTCGAAGCCAGGCTGCGCATCCTAGCTGCCATGATTGTCGGGGACGTCTTGCAGACCTTTGGGCTTGAGCTGGCACAGATGATTCCGAACGTGATAGCCCACCTTACCGTGTACAGCTAGGCGTTACGTACAGAAGCCTGCTACCCCGTGGGACATTCTTGAACTTCGGCAGTGTGAACTTCGTCCTTCGGTCCTGGTGCGGGAAGATCTTCCTTGCGAATTTGACTCGGGCGAAGTGGGAGTCGAACTGGATGAGGCGGTGGTTTTACCATCGTGTGGCGAGTGGTAGCAGCCTCGAGTGTTCAGGACGGCCGATGGCGTTCAACACCACGCTCGGCACGCCGATAGATGCTGAGAACCGACGAAGGGTGCGGAGGCTTGTGGGGATCACCGCCCGCTTCAACATGCGCGACCTCACCGAGGAGTTCATCATGTACAATGCGGCACCGCTTGTTGCTGAGTGGCGTGTCGCACCTGGGGGGCTTCGTCGCGACAACATCCGGCTGTTGGTGTCTTCGTTGCTGGGACCCTCCGATCCACGTAAGTTTGGGTGAAGCCCTAGTGTTCCTCTTCTGTCCATCGGGCCTTTTGTTTCAAATCTCACCCCTTGCCGTCCACAGGTACTCGCCTGGGGGCCGTTGAGCGTGCGGTGGGGGTGTTCCTCAGACCGTATACAGCCAGGGAACACGCCCTACGCGTAGCTGCGACTGTGGAGGCAGGTCTAGGGTGGATAAACCATGTGTGCGAGGCCTTGGGTATTAGAGTGCTAGAGAGTGATACTCCGGCCCCGAGCCAGCCTCGCCGCGGTGCCAAGGGCAAAGGATTATCGTCTCGTCGTGGTGCTCAGTCCTCCACAGCCGGACCTGGTACACCGGTGGCTACTCACGCCGGCCTTGCTGCTACCGACGGTGCGGCAAAAGCGGACTCGAACTCAGCAAAGTATGCCGATTCAAAGGTAGACACGGATACGGAGGGCAGAGAAGGGCCCGTAGCCGACCGGGAGGGGGAAGCTTCTTTGGCGCCGACCGGCGTTGAGGCGGAGTTGTCGCCCGTAGAGAATGCTGGAGCGGAGTCCTTGCTTGCGGCGGTTACTTCGGCGGAGCCCCCACCTATAGCAGTTACCGAGGCGGGGTCGCCGCCTTGCTCCCCAAAGGCGAAATGGCCATGCACGCTATCGCCCCTTCGCTCGGAGAGAGGGTTCGCTATGGCGAGCAAGGTCGGGGCCCTATGGGACTCTGATTCCGACACCAAGTACCCCTGCCCCGCCGTCCCCACAGCCCCCTCCGGGTCTGCGGCTGCCGGGGGCGGGGGCCTACTGGAACTAGGCTCCGACACAGAGGCCCCCCGGCTCGGAGGACTGGTCTTGTCGGGGGACGCAGGTATCCCTGCGGTTTCTTGTGAGGCTGAAGGGGTGCCCCGGCGGAGTCCACCGGCTGCTGCCGAAGGTAAACTCACATGGTTTGGTATGATCCCTTGGTGCATTGGTAGGGCTCTAATCGCTACATCTCTTCGCAGCAGCGTGCCTCCTCGAGCGTGGGCAGCCTTCGGAGCGTGGGTAGCCTTCGGAGCGTAGGGATGTTCCTTTAACGATGACCGCATTCGTCGCCTGGAGGTAGAGCGCACGGGGGCCATCTTATACACCGAGGAGCTCATGGCAGCGGCACAGCAGGCGACAGTAAAGGAGCAGGACGGTCTACTCCGACAAGTTGCTGCGCTAGAAGAGGAGAAGAGCCATCTTGCTGCATCTCTTAGGGAGCGGGACCAAGCTCTGGGCGACACCTCGGTGGCGGCATGGGATGCTATGCTGGCCTTAGAGGGCGTCCTCGAAGACCTTGTCGTCGAAGTGCTGCCTCACTCTTTTGGGCCCGAAGAGCTGTCACGGACGCTTCGCCAAATTGGGGATGCTTCCAACCTTGCTCACAACGCCGCGACGTCCTTCGGCAACCATTACTCCTACGCGACCTCGTGCATGGCATGTGTGCTTCTCCAGCACCTGGGCTGCCGACATGTCGACGAACTGGCTGACCCGCAACTGGAGATGTCGGTTGGGGCCGGAGTGATGTCCGGTGCCGTGCGTGCCGTGCGCCCCGCTGTTCGAGTTTTTCATGAGCGGATTTGGGAGTACATCGGGGAGGCCGCGGCGAAGGTGGAGCTACGGCGAACCATGTACGGTGAGGGGAACCTCGGCCAATGGCTGGATGAAGTTCCCCGGCGCAACGAAGGTAGCGCCGACCACTCGAGGCAGGTGTGACACCAGGGTTCTTGTGTGTCGGTATGTGTTGTAACTTGCGCGCCCCGTTCCAGGAATAAAGTAGAAATTGCTCCCCATGTTCTGACCGGCATGCCTTGATGTTCCAAGCAGCTGGCCGATGGGGATCGACTGTTAATCTCCGACGCCATAACCCGACGCCGTCTGCGGCGCTGGTGGCGGGCTAAGGACTCGCTGGACTTCTGGGCGAGTCGAACCTCAGCGGGCGAGGCTCCGACACGGGCAGGCGTCTAGGCGGAATCGAACGAATTGTGTTCGCAGGTGGGCGAAGGCGCTTGTGTAATGGAGCTTTGGGGATGTTGATCTGCAGACACCTTTGTAAGCGCTCATATACGAACACAATAGACCAGCCAAAATGCTTGTCCCCGTCACTTCTCTGGGCACACTTGTAGACGCGCGAGCGCTTCGTCCCCTATCCTTCAAAGTGGTGGGAGCGAAGCTGGCGCCTAGTCGAAGGAGGTGCGTGAGTGCTCCGTTCCCTACCCCTCGAAGTGGTAGCAGCAGAGCTGACGTCTAGTCGAAGTAGACGCGCAAGTGCTCCGTTCCCTTACCCCTCGAAGTGGTGAAAGTGGAGCTGGTGCCTAGTCAAAGTAGGCGCGCGAGCGCTCCATCCCCTACCTCTCGAAGTGGTGGCAGTGGAGCTGACGTCTAGTCGAAGTAAATGCGCGAGCGCTCCGTCCCCTACCCCTCGAAGTTGTGGCAACAGAGCTGACGTCTAGTCGAAGAAGACGCGCAAGCGCTCCGTCCCCTACCCCTCGAAGTGGTGGCAGCGGAGCTGGCGCCTAGTCGGAGTAGACGCGCGAGCGCTCTGTCCCCTACCCCTCGGAAGTGGTGGCAGCAGAGCTGGCGCCTAGTCGAAGTGGACACATGAGCGCTCCGTCCCCTACCACTCGAAGTGGTGGCAGCGGAGCTGGCGACTAGCCGAAGTAGATACGAAGTGGTGGCAGCGGGGCTGGCGTCTAGCCGAAGTAGATGCGTGAGCACTCTGTCCCCTACCCCTCGGAGTGGTGTTAGCGGAGCTGGCGTCTAGTCGGAGTAGACACGCGAGCGCTCTATCCCCTACCCTTCGGAGTGGTGGCAGCGGAGCTGACGCCTAGCCAAAGTAGATGCGCGAGCGCTCTGTCCCCGACCGCTCGAAGTGGTGGCAGCAGAGCTGGCGTCTAGTCGAAGTAGACGCGCGAGCGCTCCATCCCCGACCGCTTGACGTGGTGGCAGCGGAGCCGACACCCAGTCGAAGTAGACGCGCGAGCGCTCTATCTCCGACCGTTTGAAGTGGTGGCAGCGGAGCCGGCACCCAGTCGATGTAGATGCACGCGTCCCCTATCCTTTGATAAGATAAGGACAATAGGCTTGACAGATTACGCGAACCTAGCTTCACAGCCCCTGGCCTTCGCGGTCTATGCGGGACTTCACGGGCATGACCGCCTCCCCTCAATTCTAGATATTGACGGGACATCTAAAGCGGGATTAACGAAGCTTTGCACATGTCGCTTGACAGCTGGGGGGGGCATCGCTTGTCCCCCGTTGCATCACAGGCCCCCAAGATAGGGGAGCACATGAAGCGTAATTGGCAGAACTCTGTACTTAGGCGGGACGGTACTATTGCATCACATGCACCTGAAATGGCCGATGGGACACGTGAGGCGCAATTGGCGGGGTCTCGCTTCCGAGGCTCTTTAAAAGGGCGAGTGGCCAAGTGAAGCACCACTCGCCTTCCCAAGCCTTCATGCCCCTACAACCAACTTTCCTTGTTGAACTCACAACCCCACTCTGCCCCAGCGTCCTCCGCCGCTTATTTACCAGCGCCAATAGCAACGAGGGCTCCCGAGGGCGGCTGATGCCGCTGGGACGACCGTGGGGCTGACCACTCCGTCAACACGAGGTGGACATGATGCTGCGGTGTGGTTTCCCCTCACTAGCTCGCCTAAGCGTCGCGGCTGATGAGGAATGGTGGGCAATTCACTTATATTTCAACAAAGGGTCTTTCAGCTCCAGAAGTGGACTTCGACTTCCCCGTCCGGAGGCCGCATGCCCCTGGGGGCACCTTCAATGAGCGCTCTCGTCTCTTCGTCTCTTCTTCAGAAGCGTGGGCCATTGAGCTCCTGCATTTCCCCTTCTCCACAGTGTCACAGTCCAAGGCTGGGTTCCTCCTGGCACCCTGACGTTGGGACACTCGTCTTGCAAGACGTTGCTGTCAAGATATGGCGCCAGGATTGAGCTTCCCATGCCTCTGAACTGAGGGTCCCCCCATTAGTGGGTGCCGCACCGTGTATCCTGAAAACTTTGTACGTGAGGCACCTCGCCCTTGTAACCGTGGCATACTGTCCATGTGGCACGGCACGCGGTTTGCAAAAAATGCAGGGAGCCTCTGGTTCCCGTGCTGCCCGCATGTATTCGGTTTGCCGCCTACCCTATAAGCTTTTTTGCCACGTGCTAGCGGGACTAGCGCCTCATCTGCACCCTGTAGAAATGCACACAGAGGCAAGCCTCTAGTGCGCTTTATCTGCGCCCTTCAGAGTGCGCGTAGAGGCAAGCCTCTACAGTGCTTTATTTATACTCCGCAGAGTGCGTGGGAATATCGACCATATCTTGTTTATACTTCGGAGAGCACGCGTAGCGACAAAACTGACGCATGCGCGGGACATCCGCGTCTTGTTTATACTCAATAGAGTGCGCATGGACAATATCCGTGTCTTATTTATACTCCGTAGAGTACGTGCAGAGGCAGACCTCGACGCTATGTTTTATTTATACTCCGTAGAGTGCATGCGGAGGTAGACCTCGACGCTACGTCTTATTTATACTCCGTAGAATGCGCACAAAGGTGTCCCTCCGCTGCGTCTTATTTATACTCCGTAGAGTGCGTGCGAAGGCGGACCTCGACGCTACATCTTATTTATACTCTGTAGAGTGCGTGCGGAGGCGGACCTCGACGTTACGGCTTATTTATACTCTGTAGAGTGCGTGCGGAGGTGGACCTCGATGCTACGTCTTATTTATACTCCGTAGAGTGCGTGCGGAGGCGGACCTCGATGCTACGGCTTATTTATACTCTGTAGAGTGCGTGCGGAGGTGGACCTCGATGCTACATCTTATTTATACTCCGTAGAGTGCGTGCGGAGGTGGACCTCGACGCTACATCTTATTTATACTCCGTAGAGTGCGTGGGAACATCGACCACGTCTTAGTTATACTCCAGAGAGTACGCGTAGTGATGGCACCAACGCATGCGTGGGACATCCGTGTCTTGTTTACACTCAGTAGAGTGCGCAGGGACAATATCTACGTCTTATTTATACTCCGTAGAGTGTGCACGGAGGCGAGCCTCCGCACATTTTTACAGGGAACACGACTAATCTTGCAAATGGTGAACTTTACTAAATTCCCGTTTGCGCGGGTGAGCGATTACAAAAGGCCAGGGACTAACCACTCGACTGTCGTTGTCGTGGCGGTGAGGTAGAGAGCCTCTGCTGCTTCTGCTGCCCCGAATGAATTGAGAGTTGGTCGCCCCAATATGGCATTGTAAGGGTACTGGATATCGACGACGTCGAAGGTGGTGTCCTTGCTCCTCACGTTGTCATCCCCGCCGAAGGAGACTTGTAGGCATATCTGGCCCAGCACCATCAGCGGCTGACCTCCGAAGCCCTGCAGCGGAATTTTTGAGGGGCCTAGGTGACTTCGAGGGATTCCCATTTGGTCGAAGGCCCCTGCGAACAAAATATTCGTGAAACTTCCTTCATCGACCATGACACGCCTGACGTCGCATCCTGCGATGGCAGCATGGATGACTAGGGGATCTTGGTGGGGGAACTCCATGCCCTCAGCGTCGGCGGGCGTGAAGGTGATCTCGTGCTGTGCCCAGTCCAGTGGTGCTTGTGCCGGGTATACCGCCACATGGTGTAGCCTCCGCGCATAGGCCTTTCGCTGCCTCTTCGAAGTGAACTCCAGGGAGGAGCCTCCAGATATGACGTTTATGATCCTGCGCTGGGCTCCCTTCGGGGCGTGGATCCACAGGGGGCTCTCCTGAGGCTGCTGCCCATGGGCTTGAGTCCGCCAGAGGCTCTCCTGAGGCTGCATCCCCTGATCCTGAATTCTTAGGGGGCCGTCCAGAGGTTGCTGGACGTGTGTCACGACGGGCGGCCGCACCTCGAGGTCCCTGTCCCTGGCGACGCTTTGCTGAAGTGCTGCAATGGTGGTGCATGCGTGCATGTCATGGCTGCCTTGGCCATGTACTTCGCACCCTGGCCCTATCATCGCGGCCCTGGCCTCGGGCTCGCCCCTGACCCCGGCGAGCCCTGGCACCGCGGCCAGCGGGGACGTTGTCTTCGGAGCCGCCCTCTCCGAGACTTCTGTTGGCCGCACTTGGGCCTGTCGCCCGACAAGTCCTTGTGCTGAGAAGCGTCCTTCGATGACTCCTACCTGCGCTTGCCCTTCGAGGAGCCTTCCTTCGGTGAGTGTTCGCTCTTCACCGTGCCCTCTGTCGGATTGGCATCGGCGTCGTTGCCTTGACACCGTCGCGCATCTTCTTCCGCTCTGGCGTATTCCTCCATCTTGTTGAAGAGCTTCGCCACCGTCTTGATTGGCTTTCACGCGTTGTATTCGGCTAGCAGCCCCAGGCGGAGACCCTTTATGGCTACGTTGATGATGGTTGTCTCGTTGACATCTTTGACCTAGCAGCGGACCTTCGCAAAGTGTTTGAAGTACTCCCGAAGCTTTTTTGATGGCTTTTGCTTGACCGCGAAGAGCTGATCCGCATCGATGCACTCGACGTAGTTCCTCTAGAAGTTGTTGTAGAGGTGGTCGTGAATCTGCTCCCATGCGTAGATGGAGTTTGGCTCTATGGTGAAGAACCAAGAGAGCGTCACTCCCTGCAACGCGAGGGGGAGTCCCTTTGCCTTCGTGGTGTCGTCTCTACTTGCAGCTTCGATGGCGGTCTCGTATACGCGCACGAACTCCCGGGGGTTCGTCTTGCTCTTGTACGACGCGATGGCGCTGGAGAATTTAAAGTCCTCCGGCCATACCCCCTACTGCAGGCCTGCAGATAGTGGGGACTCCGGTTCCACGCATCGCAGTGAGATGCGGCTGGATGTGGGGGCGTCGCGGCTATCCGTCCACTCTGGCGTGGGCTCCGACGCGACCACTGGCGGGGTCTGCTGACCTCGAGCCTTTTGCATACTCCGCACGGCCCCGTGGAGATCCACTAGCTCCCGCTGGAGCGTGCCAAGAGCCGCCGGTAGGGCGTTCTCCACTACCAGTGAAGCCGAAGCGATCGACGCACCTAGTCATGCTGCCGGGATAGCAATGACCACGGCTTGTGCTCTTGGGTTGCCCATCTCGTCGGCGCGATGGACTCCAGTGTCGATGACGGGGCCCGTGCTGCCGCCGAGACCGCTCGGCGCTCCCGCACCGGGTGTAGGGACGACGATCGCGCCTCCCCGGGCACCGACGTTATCGCTCCCTGCCACCTGGCCGGTACTGTTGGAGTTGACTGTCACGCCAGCGGCGGGGTTGGGCATCACGCGTAGGGTGGGGTCGGCCGTTGCATCGGCGGTGCGGTCAATCGTTACGTCGGCAGTGGCGGGGTCGACCATCACGTCGGCGGTGGCGGGGTCGATCATCATGTGGTGAGCGTCGACGTTCGTGGTTGCCACGCCCGCGTCGTCGTTAGCACCCGCGACCACCGATGCCGAAGCTGTGGTGTTGACGCGGAACTTCACCGCATCCCCCTCCTTCTTCCTCGCCGCCGATGATGATGCTGTCTTCGGTGCCATCCTTCTCGAGGCCTTGAGGCTTGCTCTTGTCGTCCCCATGGACGGCGCCAACTGTTGTGGTTACAGACCAAACAGAGAGAGAGTGTCGTAGTGGGGAGTTAGGTGAACAATGCTCTTGGGGGTCTCCCCATGGGTAGTATCACGTATATATGTCCTCATAGGGAGTGTTTTTACAATTGTACCCTTACATCCAAATATCCTTCCCAAGGACAATCATATCGTTATACATGTCCACTTTGGGCTTTACAACCTTTTAACAGGCCTACCAGGTTTAGGTGGGGACCTCCCCTACAACAGGTTCGTTTTAGTTTTGCCAATACATGACGTTTTGGTTTTCCTAGGCAAAATTTTCCGTCAAATGCACATATTAGAAGCTTATTAATAGCGGTGATGGAGAGATAGGAATACAATTAGGAACCATGCAACTACTTGGGCAATATATACCACTTAAACAAATAAGTGATATCTCTTTATCCTTTTAAGTATAGACTAATAATGATTATAATATACTTTAAAATGAGTTTCACAAAAAATTTCAATAAAATCCACTTTTTACAACATAAGCTATATATATACTCACATATTATCTTAAAAAGGATATAAAATGAGTTCCACAAAAATTTTCAATAAAATCCACTTTTTACAGCATAAGCTATATATATATACTCACATATTATCTAAAAAGGTATATAGTCATAAATTAAATTCACAATTAATTGTCTTAAAAAGTATGCTTGACTTTGAGTTCAGATTGACAATTATTAGTATAGGAAATTCAAAAGGTATGTGAGACAATTGGCTTTCACAAGATTGACAATTATCTTAGGGATGCTCATTTTAGCTTTTTTCAGCTTCTGCTTTTTTTCACTATTCAATAATTTCGTCTTTTTTCTGATTTTTTAGATATTTTGGGCTTTTGTGTATTTTCTTTTTGTCATATTCATTTGCATTGTCTGTGAATGGCTAACATGTTTTTTCTATTTTTACTTTTTTTTTAATTTAATTATGCCCAATAAGCCAACTCAGTTACAGTAAAAAAAATAAACCAGCTACAATAAAATTTCAGCCAGAAGCCATCGCTATTCCGAACGCCGTATAGGAAATTCAAATGGTATGTGAGACAACTGGTTTCCACAAATGTTTGTTGTACCTTGCGACTTTCGGATCATTTGTACTGTTCTTTTGTCGAATTCAAGCACCTCCTGGCTGCTAAGCGGCGAGAGCTATCAGTCTCATAGGTATGGAGTGTTAAAAATAGGCCCATAAAATGAGGCCTATTTTCTTAATTCCAAAGCATGCAAGGTTTAGTACCTTATTGCTAAGGTAAGGTGGGGGAGACCAATTTATAAGGTGGAATCCATGCCACTTCTTGAATTATAAATGTGGATGGTATGAGGATGGCTTTGGCAAATCGCGCGCGCGCCCGCGTATTCGCGTGAAAATCACGTGACTTGTGACACCACTTGGCAGACTAAGTCCACCTTTATTTTTGCTGAACCATGCATTTCTCTCTGTTTAAATGAGATTCAAATATTTGAATTAGGGTTTTATTTGGTTTGATGACAGGCAGTTACCAGTGGGTAAATAGCTGGTTAAATATATCAGTTACCGGTGGGTAAATGACTGTTTTGATCATGTCAATTATCTGTTTGTCTATATATATATGCCTGGAGACGTCCAGAGCAAATACCCCAAGAATCTCTCTGCCTACATTTTCTTTCCCCTTGTGCTGTTGTGCTGTGCTGTTTGAACCTCGTTGACTCTTCTTTCCGGTGTGCACTGTGAAGAAGGGGAGCGGTATCTCCGAGCTGTTACTGCCATGAAGAACTGCATGGGGGCAGCAATAAGGTTTCTAGGCAGCGCACAATCGCGCGCATCGCTCACATCATTGCGTCATCTACGCCCCGCATTGCATCAAGCTGCGCGCGCTTCGCATTTTCATCAAGCCAAATAGTAAGTCGTTCACACGTTCAATCGACTTTGGTACTGTAATACTTTTCTGTCTTCTTTTCTAAAATATAATGAGTGGCCTGTTATTAGTTATGTGTTTTGCATCACTAATTTATTGCATTTGTCTCATAATAAAATTTGGAATTAAATTATTGCCTATATTTCCAACATTCCAGAAATCTTATTGTGAACTTTGTTGCAATACAGAAATGGTTAGTGCTTCTGATGCTATGAAACCTGAGAGGTTTTTTGGTCAGAATTTCTGTAGATGGCAGACTAGAGCCAAGTTTTGGCTCATATTTCTGGGGCTGTGGTGGGTTATCCACCTATAGTATCCCTTTACGGTTGAGCAGTTCATGCAATTTGATAATGCAAACAATACTGCTCTAGGTTGCATTCTGACTATTCTGGCAGACCAACTCTATGATGTGTACATGGACTACAAGTCCGCTACACAGTTATGGGATGCACTAGAGCATAAATATGTTGAGGCAGAGGTAGGTTGCTGGCTCTACATGTGTGAGCAATTTTTTGACTTTAGCATGGATGAGGTTAAATCCATAGTTGGACAAGTTCATGACCTCCAGCTACTAGTTGGTGAGATTGCACACTTGGGCTGTGTGTTGCCTCCTAAGTTTGTGGCTGCGGGCATTGTTGCTAAACTTCCTCCTTCTTAGTGGGATTTTGCCACTAGCCTGAAACACAAGAGGGAAGAAATTTTGTTGAGGATCTCATTGCTGCTCTCGATGTTGAAGAAAAAGGAAGAGCAAAGGATGCACTAAACACATCTGGCCAGAATAATGCAAATTTCATAGAGAAAAAGACTGTAGAAAAGAAATACAAATCCAACAAACCGAATAAAACAACTAGCTTTAAGAAGAAGAAAACTGAGAAAAGGATTTGAGGGACATCACCTGCTTTGTGTGTGAAAAAGATGATCATATGGCAAATGACTGTCACTTTCACAAAATCAGAGATGGTGAACAACCAAATATAAAGGCTGTCAACGTGATCATAGATGAGGTCTTGATTTCAGGAGGGTATGGTAATCCACCTGTTGTTTTTTCAGCATATTAATCCACTGATTGGTGGGTAGATGAAGGATTGCGCGTAGGCTACGAAAGCAAAAAACAAAACTTTTCTACCGCGCACACAAGGACATCATGCTAAGGAAGGATCATAGATCGTTACCACTAGACGCGCAGCGCAGCGGAAGAAGAGTTAGAAACCGATCCAACCACGCGCGTCGAGGTAGTAGTGGAATTAGCCGATCGTCCCGAACAGATCGTCTCCACGCGATCAACCACACCACGAGCGGATCCAATCTGTAGGTTGTTGACGCTGATCAACACCGCAACGAGCAGTGCCTCCACCGGTATCCACACGTCCGGGGCTGGAACGCCGATCGCGAGTGTACTAGCACTTGTGAGCGGCTAGGGTTTGGCTCGGAAGGTGGCGGCTTGGGTTATGCTAGAGGTTAACCGGAGAGCATGCCCTCAGCCCCTCGCCTCCATATATATAGACCTCCTCACTTGGGCCTTGTGGACCGAGGCCCAATAGGAGTCTATTCGGATCTCTATCCAAATTGAGCTCAGATCCGAATCATATTCGAATTAGTGTTCCAACCTGTTAAGCGTGCGACCCTGTAGGTTCACGTATACTTGGTCGTGACCCGGAAACGCCTTTCCGGTCATCCTGTTAATAACGGCCTCTAGTAACACATATTAACCCCAAAGTATACGTAAAGATCATATCGGTTGAACCTGTAATGTTCTCATGTACGAATCTCTTTGCCTCACGATATAGATTGAGCTCAAGGCGAGACCTGTGTCATCCTCTTAATAGCTCAATCACTCTCTCGATTCCGTGATGGATTATAAACTTGTGATTGACTCCTCAATCACCTTGGCATGGCCATGCATTTTCATAATCCATTAAATCTAGGGGCCTAGAGATATCTCTCCCATAAGGAGAGGCAAATTCTATCTTGATCATTCGCATCCCACTACATGTTTCATGGCAAACCCGAAGACTACTTTTATGACTACCCAGTTACGGAGTAGTGTTTAGTAGTTCCAAAATAAGCTACTATGCATGTTGGGAACCATGATGATTTCAAGTCTAAGGATTCTACATAAACACTACTTGAGACCAACTGATGACACATGGAATCTCTGCAGTGTCTCATGGTAGGTCTATCCAACATATGTTCACTAACACATGTCCATATTATTGATTTGGTATCACCATACTATGATCCATGAGACATAATCATCAATCAATATATATGCTGATATTTGTCTTTGAATCATATTTGTTCCTCATATGATATATGATCAGGGATCATTTAGAAATAGCAACATTTTAACATTAAGAGTCTCATGAATAAGTCACATACTCATTGATCAATAATGATAATGTCTATTTCAAGGGACAAAGTAATGTATCATAAACATAGTATGTGATATATACAACATCTCCATGTTGCCTTTAGGGCATATCACTAACAGTAGATACTGGTGCTAACGTTCATGTATGTTCTGATATTTTCTTGTTTTCTTCTTACAAAGCAGCAGGGGCTTCCTCCGTCCTAATGGGAAATGGCTCGTATACTTCTGTTCTTGGTGTTGGTATGGTGGATCTAAAGTTTACTTCAGGGAAGATTGTCCACTTGAAGAACATGCAGCATGCTCCTACAATAAATAAGAACCTCATTAGTGGTTCTCTCCTATGTAGGGATGGTTATAAGCTAGTTTTTGAGTTAAATAAAATTGTAATATCTAAATTCAGAAACTTTGTTAGAAAAGGCTATAAGAGCGGAGGCTTATTTCACCTAAGTACTTTAGAGTATTGTTATAATCTGAATGTTGCAACATGTTTAAATAAATGTGAGGTAAATATTTGTCATTCCCATTTAATTCTAAAATATGAAATTATGAAAGGATCAAAGTATCAATTATGTGTGCAAGCAAAGCAGCCTCATAAACCCTTTAAGGGATTAAAGGATAAAAAAATTGGTACCGTTAGATCTAGTTCATTCAGATTTATATGAAATAAATGGATTGATGATGCAACACGCTACTGCTATGTGTATTTGCTAAAAACTAAAGATGAAGTTTTAAACTACTTTAAGATTTATAAAGCCGAAATTGAGAATCAACTAGAAAAGAAAATAAAAAAGATTGAGATCCGATCGTTGGGGAGAGTACGTCTCTCATAAATTCTCCCAATTCTATTTTAAGCATGGAATAATCCATGAATTAACACCACCATATTCACCCCAATCAAATGGGATAGCAGAGAGAAAAAAAATAGACACTAATGGACTTGGTTGATTCCATGTTAGAGAGTTCTGGTATGCCTAAGGCATGGTGGGGAAGCTATATTGACGTAACTTTCATCCTAAACAGAGTAATTACCAAAAGGAGTGAGATTACTCCATATGAGAGATGGAAAAGGAGAAAACCTAATGTTAATTTTCTGCGAACTTAGGAATGTTTAGCAAAAGTTAATATACCATTGCAGAGAAAGAGAAAACTTGGATAAAAAACAGTTGATTGTATCTTTCTAGGATATGCTCAAAATAGAAGGGCCTATAGATTTTTAGTAGTTAAATCAGAAACTCCTGAGATTATTGCTAACACAATAATAGAGTCTAGAGATGCTTCATTTTTTGAGAATATCTTTCCTATGAGAACAGCAGGTAGTACTTCAACACAAACTGAGAATGTTCAAATCGATAATTTCGAAAAAGAGAATAATCAAACTTCTAAACTTCCCGCCATTTCTGAACCAATTTGTGATAGTCCTGAGGAGAATAACAATTTAGTCATAGATGCTCCTCGCAGGAGCAAGAGACAAAGGGTTGATAAAACATTTGGTGATGACTTTATTGTATACCTTGTGGATGATATGTCAAATACTCTTTCAGAGGCTTATGCATCTTTTGATGTTGAGTATTAGAAATAGGCAGTCCATAGCGAGATGGACTCTATCCTAGCTAATGGGACTTGGGAGATCACTGATTGTCCTATTGGGTGTAAACCTGTAGGATGCAAGTGGGTCTTTAAAATGAAACTGAGGCCTGATGATACTATTGAGAAGTACAAGGTAAGATTTGTGCCCAAGAGTTACACCCAGAAAGAGGAAGAAACATTTCTTTGATACCTATTCTCCTGTCGCCAGATTAACCACCATCAGAGTGCTCCTTGCGTTAGCATCTTCCTATGGTCTACATGTTCATCAAATGGATATGAAGACAACTTTTCTTAATGGAAAGTTAGAGAAAGAAATCTATATGGATCAACCAGATAGTTTTATGATTTCTGGATAGGAAAATAAGGTATGCATATTAATAAAATCCCTATATGGTTTAAAACAAGCACCTAAACAATGGCACGAGAAGTTTGATAAAACTTTATCAACCGCTGGTTTTATTGTGCATGAAGCTAATTGATACGAGGTCGGCCGATCTTCTCGACGTAGGATGGATACTCGCGGGACTCTTGATGAATTGTAGCTATCCTCCAATGCCAGTGCAAGGGACGAACACTCTTTAATCCGCCAAAATACACTCGCGTCGATTTCGCCGATCACCAAGCGAAAATCTATCGTGCACCCAATTCCCAGCGGAAAGGCTGAACGATCTTGATTGAAGAACACTCCTAATTTTCTCACGGAATTTCAACAGCAATGAACAACTCGAACAAAGTTTAATAGATTGATTATTCTCAAAAGTGGTCTGAGCCCTTAGGCTGCTAATACATGGCTTATATAGGACCTTGGGACGTCTATAGAGTCCACAAACCTAGTACAACTCAACCCTATATCGTTTAAGATACGAACTCTCACAAAAAGGAAACTGGATTTTTCAGCTATCACATTGTTTCAGCCATAGCTTTTGATCCGTGATGAATTTGATACTGGGACTAGCTCCATTGCGTAGCCCTTGAAAATATCTTTCCAAGGAGTACAAGAACACCCAAATCGGACTCCGTTTGTGAAAGTTATGACCTTTTTAGTAAGTGTCTGTCAGGCTGTCTCGAACCGAATCCGAATTGAATTCTGAGTTGAATCCGAGTTTGAATCCAATTGGCCTTGTGGGAGGTACGAATTGGGCTTGAAAATCTTATCCAAAACTTGTAGTTTAAGTCCTTGGGCTTCTCCGTTTTGCTCTCTCACTGAATGAGCTTTCTTACTTAATGTCTTTAACACCTAATGTGGTTATCCTCTTTCTTTTGCAACTCCATTGCTTTGCCATCGACAAACCTAAGAATGCACCATTTAATGACATGAGGTAGTATTCTATTCTTATGAATAACAACATTATATTTAGTTTGGAACAAGTTCACCTGGCAATTTTTGATGCGGCTCAATAACTCTTTCCAGTTGAATAATATATTTAACTGAAAAGTACAAGACACGTGCGTATCCGCATCATCCTCCCCTTCTTCAAGAAAAGCCGTCCTCGGCTTTTGATAGCCTGAAATTATACTAAACAAATAATACAACGTGTATGCATGGTATATATATTTGTCATCAACACTTTTTCTGGTTAGCACATCACGAACATATGAAGGTGTAATAAATGAAAAGAACAACACATACGCATGGTATATGTAAGAGTCAATTGTTGTGCTATTTTCATTATTTTGCATAAACCGATGAATATAGTAGCAACCAAAATATGCATGCATTGCAATATTATTTTTCACATCATTCTCCCTCCCATAAAAGAAAGTCGTCCTCGACTTTTCTATAGACAAATCATTAATGGGGAAAATCAGATTTATTTGTTCATACATAGGAAAGAAAATTTTGAGCAGCCTCCATGCTTCAACTGTGCTACTCCGATGATTTTTACATGGTTGTACATTAAAGATCGAACAAGTAGACTTATGAAATCTTTGTAAACAGTACGTGTAATTGTTGAAATTAATCTCATTGTGATCATAACATGGCATAAAAGATTGTTTACCCATAATATGCGATTTCAATTCTGTAAGCTTATCAAATGTAATGCAAATTCTGTGAACATAAAATTTATCATCTACACCATAATCTCCAATCAAATTGAACTTATATGTGTAGGCATAGGTACTAACTAGTGATTTTGAACTTGAAATTTCAGCAACATTATAAATCACACTAGATAGCTCTCTAGGATCATCAAACATAATATAGCACAAAGAATCGTTAGGAGATATTCTAGTAAGAACTTTCTTATGAGTAATTAATTCCACAGTATGTAAATTGTGCAAAGAAATTTCAGAACATGGAATTGTTGGTTGATCATATGAGTACTCACAATTACTCAACTTTGCACAATTAAATTCAGCACCAATAGTGTTACCTTTGTCGTCCTCCTCAAATGATGTAGGCGCTGGGTGTTTAAAATTATTAGGATGCACCCACGGGGCAGCAAGCACTTTCTCCCTTCCCGTGGTTATCTCCTCATTTGGCTTCAAAGGTGCTAGTTGTTCAATGTTCAATTCTTCATCTTTAATATCAACCTGCACAATGTGAGAAACAACACTAGAAGTAGATATTAATGTGTTAGTTTCAGATGCATCCTCACTTTGTCTATCTTCTACTTCTCTCTTTTCTATTGATGTCTCTCTCACACTCTCAATTTGGATGCTCTCAACCTCACATATGGTGGAATCACACAGCTCAGTCTTTTTATCACTCTCACTCAATTTAGCTATGTGGCTCTCATCCTCACATAGGTTGTGGTGTATCTTAGGAGCTATTTGTAGTTTTGGAATACTATATATCTACTTGACCGAAGGGAAAGTCCCATGCTCGGTCATCTTCTCATGTGTCACACTAGTAGAGGCAGCTGAATTGAAGTACAGACTGGGAGAAAACTGTGGTGTACGTCTCTTCATAAGTCTCTTATCCTCTTGAATAGCACAATTCACAAGATCTTGCACACTACCAAAATATTTATGTTGAAGTGTAGCGGCAATCTTAGAATTCAATCCTCTTTCGAAATATGTCTTCTTTTGTAGTTCACTAATGACACCGGCTCGACGTAACGCATCTTGTCTTTCAAAATAATATTCTTGCACTGTATTACTCCCTTGTGTGATACTCTCCAAATAGCGAAGCAATCCCTGTGCATAATAGGGTGGCACAAATTCTCTCCTCATGAGTGCCTTCAAATCTGACCAAGATTTAATGAATTCGTTTCCAGATTGTTGATGCCACCAACTATAAGCATAATCTTCAAATTCTCTAGTGGCACACATCACCTCTTGATTTTTGGGAAACTTTTGAAATCTAAATACTTTCTCCATGCGCCATTCCCACTCAAGATACTCTTCTGGATCCTCACTTCTATAGAAAGGAGTAAAGTTATCTTTTTCTTGTTGTGGATGAAGTACCCGCACAATATCATTCACAATGTTTGAGCATAATACTTTCATTTAATGATTGAATTCAATGCGGTGATCTTGCATATCTGTCTTGAGCTGTCCATCCATTGTAGCTGTGCTAGCTACAAATTCTTGTTTCATAGCAGTTCTCATTGCCAGATGTTAGAAACGTCATCATCGTTATTTTCTTCGCCTGTCATAGTTAGATTGTGCAAAGCAAATACAAATATATGTATGATATGTAGAGTTCACTCAATCTCACTTTTTCCTCACCAAGTAAAGTTCTTACCTTTCCGAACTGAATTGAGGTAAATAAGAAATTTACACTTGGTGGTGGCTATAATAGCAAATGATGATTAAGCGGATTTAAAAGTGACCCACGGCAAAGGATATTTAGTGGAGCTTGGTTAGAAAGTGTTTATCCTACACAATCTGAATTTAATGATGTTGTTGAATTAAGTAATAATCCAAGCTAGAAAGTATTGCCTATGTGCCGATCCAAATGATATAAGTGAAGTATATGAACGCACACGTAATGATCAATGTGACTCAATGCAAACAAAAGGAATGAGCTAAAGGAAACAATCGAAAATATTAGCTCGTTTTGCACCAAGTACTAGGAGAGACGCTAACCAATTGCAATAATATGAATTTGAGGGCACAAGATTGTCCAAAGAAATTAAATACACAATCTGAATTTATGGACTAAGATTAACTCACCCAAATTCGGCCAATGCTTTCTTTTCTTTCTTTCTTTCTTTGTTTTTTTGCTTAAGCCGTGGCTCCTCCTTTTTTTTTCAATCGGCTGCCTTCTCTTTTTTTTATACTCAAGGCCGAACTAGGTTTAATTGTTCGTAGATTCTACGCAAGTCCGAAGTTGTTCAGCAATGTGTAGATAATTGTAGAACAGCCCTAAAGCAATTATCAAAGACTAGTCTCAAGGTTCAAAGGATTTAAGTGAAGATCTTAACAGACGCTCAGAATTCAAACCGCAACAAATTTCAGACGGTCTGAATGTGTCCAACTAAGATTCTTGTGGCAGCTAGGGTTTCTTCTGGCCAAATGAATCAAGAAAAAGAAAACCCAGATATATTCGGATGTGATATTCTTTCAAGATGCGCAAAGATCTTATGTGGACAGCAAGAACAAGATTTCAAAAAGTAAATTGAATCTACTTTTTTTGGATGCTAATTGAAAGATCAACTAGCGGATTTTCAAGAGTTTAAAATAACAACGATTAAGCAACGCAAAAGGACACTAAGATCAGCACGTAAACAAAATTTCTAATGGATCAAAACTTAATAAAACTCACAAAAATAACATATGCGAAACTAGGGTTTGGATTTTTGTTACAATTTTTGGTTTAATGGACTATAGGACTGAAATAAATCAATCTAAAAGTAAAGGGATAAGATCCTACCGAGTAAACCGCGCTCTGATACCAGATGATACGGGGTCGCCCGATCTTCTCGATGTAGGATGGATACTCGCAGGAGTCTTGATGAATTGTAGCTATCCTCCAATGCCAGTGCAAGGGACGAACACTCTTTAATCCGCCAAAACACACTCGCGTAGATTTCGCCGACCACCAAGCGAAGATCTATCGTGCACCCAATTCCCAGCGGAAAGGCTGAACGATCTTGATTGAAGAACACTCCTAATTCCCTCACAGAATTTCGGCAGCAATGATAAACTCGAATAAACTTGGGATATCCATAGAGTCTACAAACCTAGTACAACTCAACCCTATATGGTTTTAGATACGAACTCTCACAAAAAGGAAACTAGATTTTTCAACCATCACATTGTTTCAGCCATAGCTTTTGATCCGTGATGAATTTGATGCTGGGACTAGATCCATTGCATAGGCCTTGAAAATATCTTTCCAAGAAGTACAAGAACACCCAAATTGGACTCCGTTTGTGAAAGTTATGACCTTTTTAGTAAGTGCCGTCAGGCTGTCCCGAACCGAATCCGAATTGAATTCTGAGTTGAATCCGAGTTTAAATCCAATTGGCCTTGTGGGAGGTACGAATTGGGCTTGAAAATCTTATCCAAAACTTGTAGTTTAAGTCCTTGGGCTTCTCCCTTTTGCTCTCCCACTGAATGATCTTTCTTCCTTCATGTCTTTGACACCTAATGTGGTTATCCTCTTTCTTTTGCATCTCCATTGCTTTGCTATCGACAAACCTAAGAATGCACCATTTAATGACATGAGGTAGTATTCTATTCTTATGAATAACAACATTATATTTAGTTTGGAACGAGTTCACCTGGCAATTTTTGATGTGGCTCAATAACTCTTTCCAGTTGAATAATATATTTAACTGAAAAGTACAAGACACGTGCGTATCCGCATCACTAATAAATACGTATATTACCGTTATGGTGGGGGTCAAGAAGTGATCTTGTATTTGTATGTGAATGACATACTTATATTTGGAACAAACACTGTCGTACTTACAAAATACGTTAAAAATTATAGACTCTTTTGCAATTTTTTTCATGTGGTTCACATTGGAGTATCTTATAATTAGTATACGAGTATACCTAAAGTGATAAATGAGTATTTTAAATTTGTTTAGGTAATATATTAGAGGTGGGAGTAATTACACCCGGGAGTAAAAGGTATTTTTCCTATACACACACACATACATACATACATGTGTGCGAAGCATTAATTATTTCCTCATTCTGTTCTACATATGCACACAAAAGTAATTGAACAACTATTTTAAAGGTGTGGTAATCTCCAGCATTGATGAGGATTGAATAATCCATTAAATATGACTTTAATACTCAATTAAGATCTCAAACCAAGATGGTTGTGAACTACCAAAGATTACATTACCTGAGTAGCCCCTGATCAGAGGGTCACTATTCATTCACTCGATCAGTCACCACTTAGAGGCCTTACGAGCTAATATGTGGGCCCGCCTCCAGGCAACTCCTCCTACACGGTAGGACAAAGCGTGTGCTTAATCTTCCTCCTAACCTCACGATGACTCAACTCTACATTTTTGATTACCATCGCCTTGTGGTTAACACTATGATTCTCTCCCATTGACAAAAACCGAAGAACAATTATTTCTAGGTTTCTCTCAATAACAGCAACCATTTGCTCGTCTGGATGTGAGAAATTGACTAGGTGCTTGCTCACATGGACAACCGACACCTCTGCAGAGATATTTAAGTCTGATGAGAGATGACACAGAGACAAATTCTAGAGAATCAAGGGAGATCTCTTGACCAAAAAGCATATTACAGTGGCAAGAAGTAGTGATCCTAGGGCCAGCAGCATCCCCTGTGTAATCTCTCATCAACATTATTTTGTAATCAATTCATAGTAATAAAGATAGTCTCCATTATCCTTTTAAATCCTTCTATAAGACTTAGGTTTTTTCCCATAATTCGTAAGATCGATGATTTGATCAACATTATCTAAAAGGTGCCAAGTCTCTAAAAGTTCTCATCAACATTATCTTCCCCCTTTTTTGTTGACATCACCTATGTGTGGTCATTGCAGGAACCTAGGATGATGAGAATTTGTTCATCTGATAGACTACGTCGACCTCGATATGGACACATGTATCCACACCTTGGAACACGATGTCTCCTCGTCATCATCCTAGATCCTATGGTTACCAGTTCTTGAGACCAATGAGGTTGACTAGATAGAAGAAGACACACCACGCTAGTCATCAACGCTTCCTAGGGGAGTCAAGCATCCCAACCTTGTCAAAATGTCCAAGCACCACGGCAAGTCCGACACATTCAATCAGCAAACATGGTAACAAGAGCGCGATGCCATGATCCGAGGGTCAGAGTACTCTCAATCAGTTGTGGGTGAATGCTATTTGCCAATAGCTCCTATGCATTACAGGAGCCAGTCGACACCTAGTCATAGTGGCTGATGAAATTACCCCCGGTAGAAAGCCAAACAAAGACAATAACACTCGCCATCTAATCGGCAATTTGTCGAATCAGGTTGAGTTCACCACACAATCCCCCAAAAACGGTGGCCTCCAATCATTCTCTGTTGTGGAAGCTTCTTGCTGAAACGATGGAAGGCTCTTCCTCAATTTTGATGGGAGTTCGTTAGGTGAGGGAAGAAGACTCTTCAATAATGAAGCAACCCATCCCCCTTATCTTGAGGGACAAAACCAAGGACACAGTCTAGGTGATATGTGACATCATCTAAACCAAATGTCTAGTAAGGGACTTTATTTGAGTGTCTGTAATAGAATTGGGGCACTAACTCCCCACTATGATTATCGGAGGAACAGATCTATGAAAACTTACAATCTTACCACTTTTCAGAGAAGACACCATGACCTAATCATAGGTTGTTGAGCTTTCTCGACAAGCCTTCATGTAGTACACTGGGGAAAAATGTTCCGACTGTCTAACATTGAGAAATTCAATGGGAAGCAAAATTCATTGGAGTTTTTATAGATTACACATCTGCAATCAGGGCTACGAAAGGCAATGACAACATGATGCCAAATTATTTGTCAACCATTCTCGAGGGTTCTACCCAATCGTGGTTACTCAACCAACAGGCTAAAACGATATTCTACACTTGGGAATAACTTTGTGATCTAACGATCACCCACTTTTAGTGTACGTACGATCGACCTAGCAAGGCAGATGACCTTCATTAGATGTGACAAGAACCAAATTAAACCCTATGGCAGTACATCAAAGGTTCTATCAGGTTTGTAACTCTATCTCGGAAGTGACTGATTCTTGTATTATCCAGGCATTCAAGATCGGACTAAGGAATAGGTGGTTTACAAAGGACATCTGTCGGACCCTAGGAAATTAATCCCGAAATCCTATGTGTTTGCTGTGCTAATTCTATGATCAGTGGGTAGCACACACATGTTACAACATTATATCACATCCATACTCACATGGATAATCAGAGAAGCACATAATAATAAACATGGGAAAATAAGCTTATACAACTATGCTTTTCGATAAAAGGCCGACTAGCCAAATAATTCACATAACAGGTAAATAGAAGCGCAATAGCAATAAATGAGATAAAATTTCCAACAAGGATGCCATGGTCTATGATGAGGCGACGGGGTCCCGATCTTCCGATAGGATGATAACTTCGATTTGGAGGAGAACGACTTTGACGATGTGGCTACTAACTGGTCACGACCAGAACGCCAAGCAATCGCTAAACCACACTCTGAGTCGATATCAATCGTGCCAAGAACGCGGTTGACCTGACCACGAAGGTCTATTCCTGCATGCAACCGAAGAACACGCAAGAACAAGATAAAAAGCAATATAAAATTGCAAATAGGATTGAAATACTCGAATTTGGTGGGATTTCGAATAAGGATCTTAACAGGTGGTCGTCCGACACAGCTGAAGATACAAGTTGCAACACAGGCAAACTAAACATAAACGAAATCTAAGAAAACTAGAGGGGTGCGACCTCCTTAAATAGAGGAGTGGAAGCCACACAAAACTAAAAAATAAGGAGGTGGTACTATTGTACTGTTCATGTGAACTGTAGCACATCATGAATAGTGGGGGTAGCACCCTCCTCTTTGGCCCATACATTACAAGGCCCGATTTGACCCAAATAGGTGATGTAGCAACTTCTTTTGATGATTGCGAGCGGTACAGAAGGAATTTGCTTGCAAGGCTAGATCCGTTGGAAAGAGGATGAGAAAGTCTTTCCATCAAGTACTCATAGACCTCAAATGGACTCCGTATGTGAAAGTTATGCTACTTTGAAGTTAGACCTGTCAGGATGAATCCGAACAGATCTGGAGGCCGAATTGGATTCCAAAATGTGTCCCACTTGAACTCTTCCTTGAATTGGTCCAAAAGTGACGTGGTAACCATAAGGAAGAGCTGGGGGAGATGTTGACTTTGTCTTGATATGTTGGTTGTATCCACTGGGGTCATGTCCTCATCGTCCTCCCCTTCTTGAAAACAAAGTCATCCTCGGCTTTTGATGCGCTGAAAATCGGGTAACAAAGAAGCCAAGGTGTATGCATGGTATATGTATATGTCATCCGTTTTAACAATTCATCGTTGTTGCATAATTGATGTTATAAAACTGCAGCGATTATAAAAGCTCATTGTATTTGTAACCTGGAAGTTAAATGAACAAATCAAAATTTCTCACATTTCTCACGTAGTAATTATTGCAACTTGTTTTGCAAATATAAGTGATGCACTCATGCAATTCAAATATCTGAGATTGTAAACTTTCATCGATAGCAAATATAGGCAAAGCGTCAACTTTTGGAATCAAACAAAGTTCGTCTAAGTAATCTGATTTCAATCGAGTAATAGCACATTCAACTAGCAAGGGTGAAAAGATTTGTAAGTTTTTGCATCCATCAACTTCATTATTCAAATTGTCAATGCTAGATGGTTCAATAAGAGATGAACACATAAGATTTGAATTGTCACTAATTTTTATTTTTCTCTCATAATGAACATGATTCAACACACCAGAATTGTTATTCAAAATAACAAGCTTCAATTCATCCATATAATCACAAGTTATGCATATTCGATATACATGAAATTGATTGTCTACACCATAATCTCCAATCAAATTGAATTTATATGTGTAGGCATGAGTACTTGCTAATGATTTTAAGTATGACATTTCAGGAAGATTCTTAATCACACTAGATAACTCTCTAGGATTTTCGAACATGATATAGTATAAAGAATCTCCAGAAGGTATTCTAGTAAGAACTTCCTTATGAGTAATCAATTCCACATTATGTAAATTGAGCAAAGATATTTCAGAACATGAAATTTTCAATTGATCACATAAATTTTCACAATTACTCACCTTTTCATATTTAATTTCAGCACCATAGTTATTACCTTTATTGATCGCCTCAGTTGATGTAAGTGTTGTAGGTATCAAATCTTTATGATGAAGCAACGATACAGCAAGTACTTCATCTTCCACCATGATTATCTCCTCATCTCTTGCTTTCAACAGCACCTGCGGTTGAACATTCAACTCATTGTCTTCAATGTCAACTCTCTTATCTTCAGCATAGTTCTCAACTTCCTGCAAATTGTTAGTCACAGAAAAAGGCACAAACAAGGGTTTGTTCTCATGTTTCTTGTCATTAAGCATTCTCAATTTCTCCTTAATCTGACTTTCAACCTTACAAGCAAGTATAAACAAATGAGTGAGAGAATTATATTCTTTGTGAATAAGAATGTCCTGAATTTCTTTATTAAGCCCACTTAAGAATCTATTCTCTGTATCTTCAGCATGTTCCATTAAACCACAACGTAACAAACGAGTCTTTAATTCATGATAGTATTCCCTTACAGTTCTACTTTGTTGCTTTAAACATTGCAATGTAGCTAGCAAATAATCAGCATGATATTTAGGAACAAAATCATCTCGCAAAAGTATTTTCAATGCATTCCAAGTTTGTGGTACTTTCCCATGTCTACCAAGAGACTTCCACCAAAGTATTGCATCATCAATAAAAATACTAGTGGCAGCTCTAATCTTTTGTCTATCAGACCAATCATAATATTCAAATTCTTTGTCTAATGGTATCTCCCAGTCAATATATGCATCAGGATCAAATTTACCAGCAAATGATGGAAAAGCATACTTGACATTAGTTACTGCATCATCATCGTGTACCTCTCTTTGTAACTTACATATACCTCGTTGATGTGAGAGTCGACGCCGATCGGAGTAATCAACTTTAGTGTGGCTGATGTCATTGTTCTCTCCGATATCATCATTCTCATTCGACGAAGAGTTTGTAGAAAATAGTGCACGTCGAGTAGTTGGAGGTGAACATTTATCCTGAATCTCAACTATGTTGTTGATGGTGGAGAGCGTCTTATTAAGCCGATCCAACAAGTTGTTGGTCTCACAAAAATTTACATTATGTGATCTTGAACCTGTCATGGTTAGTAGAAAACAAGAAAATACACGATAATTATGTAAGTCCCTATAATCTACTAGCAGTTGAAGCTTGACAAGTCACATATCTCTCAAACTCTTACCAAGCTCTTACAAGTTCTTACCAATGCAAAACAGGTGGTGTAACCGGCGGCTGGTTCGTGATAACTTGACTCAAGTGATGTGTATAGCGATTACAAGGGCCGGTTCGACGTGATCTGTTCGGTTAGTAAAAGGTGTAGCTTGGAACGCAAGATATGTAGCAATGGAGAACAATCAGTTAATTTCAGAAATTGCATAGAATTGAATTATAGTTCGTATCTAGCACTTAGCCTATGTTGCTGATCAAACAAGGATAGGAGAAGGCCAAAACAAGTGTGTAGAAATGTATATGAGTGATCAACACAAGATAATTCAATAGAATGCAATGTGAAATTCAAAAGCACAAGGATTGATCCAAATCTGAAAATGGCAGATTTCTGTCCACTGGATAAAACGTTGGTATTTTGGCCGTAACTTTTTGTCAGTTGCCTATTTTTTTATGATTCTTTTTTTCCAAGTTTGCTGACGGCTTTTTCTACAACTTTTCTTTTGAAGCCATGTGCTAGAAACCAACAGATAAAATCGCACAAAAATCACAAGTGCAGACTATTACAGATTCAATCCGAAAATTTGGGTCCACTTGCACCGCAGATATCTTTTAACTACCTTTATGGAATGAAGCGAAATTTTAGGGGCAGTTAGATATGGAAGTTATGGATCTAATGGCGGTGGTTTCACTCAAAAAAAGATATCAGAAATAAAAGTTATGGCGTTTTTGGTGGGGGCTGCACAAGAGGGAGTCTTCTGGCCGAAAATAGGAATTAGGGTTTGATGAGTTCTTGATGGTTTTGGACGTGGGATTTTTTTTGGGAGTTTTATGGGACCAAGAATATGACCAGGAACAAGACAAAGCTAAAATGGACACAAACTCAATTTAGCAAACCGAAACTAACAAATTGAAAAGGCACAACGGGGTTTGGACAGCGGAAATAAACTCTTTTTGTAGGGCAATTTTTCTGGACTATAGGACATAAAAAAGTCAATCTACTAACTAGGGATACAAGAAATCCTACCGGTCAACTGAAGCTCTGATACCACTTGATGAGGCGACGGGGTCCCGATCTTCCGATAGGATGATAATTTCGATTTGGAGGAGAACGACTTTGACGATGCGGCTACTAACCGGTCACGACCAGAACGCCAAGCAATCGCTAAACCACACTCTAAGTCGATATCAACCGTGCCAAGAACGCGGTTGACCCGACCACGAAGGTCTATTCCTGCATGCAACCGAAGAACACGCAAGAACAAGATAAAAAGCAATCTGAACTTGCAAATAGAATTGAAATACTTGAATTTGGTGGGATTCCGAATAAGCATCTTAACAGGTGGTCGTCCGACATAACTGAAGATACAAGTTGCAACACAGGCAAACTAAACATAAACGAAATCTAAGAAAACTAAAGGGATGCGGGCTCCTTAAATAGGGGAGTGGAAGCCACACAAAACTAAGAAACAAGGAGGTGGTACTATTGTACTGTTCACATGAACTGTAGCACGTCATGAATAGTAGGGGTAGCACCCTCCTCTTTGGCCCATGCATTACAAGACCCAATTTGGCCCAAACAGGTGATGTAGCAACTTCTTTTGATGATTGTAAGCGGTACAGAAGGAATATGCTGGCAAGGCTAGATCCGTTGGAAAGAGGATGAGAAAAGCTTTCCATCAAGTACTCATAGACCTTAAATGGACTCCGTATGTGAAAGTTATGCTCGTTTGAAGTTAGACCTGTCAGGCTGAATCCAAACAGATCTGGAGGCCGAATTGGATTCCAAAACGTTTCCCACTTGAACTCTTCCTTGAATTAGTCCAAAAGTGACGTGGTAACCATAAGGAAGAGCTGGGGGAGATGTTGACTTGGTCTTGATATGTTGGTTGTATCCACTGGGGCCATGTCCTCATCATCTACCATAGGCAACTGACTAAAGTTAAATCTTAGCAAATGGCATCGTCTTTTGCTTATACCCGTGGCACGGAAGTAACCTATCTAGAGATATTCTTTTTCTTGCTCTATATAAGTTCAACAAGCAACAGTGAGTACGAAATTCATACTCTGCAACACTTTATAACAAAGTTAGTATGCAAGCTAAGACAAATATCACTGTCTATTCTAGTTTTCTTTGCAAAAACCTACTTTTATTTGAGATAACAAATAATAGATTACAAGCAAAAGTTGTAAATGCAATTTACATTTGATATAAAGTTAACAAGTAACATAAACATAATTCATAATTGGCTCTTCCATAGCCATAAGCAACAACTTTCAGATACTCATGACCAAGTTTCAAAAGGGATACCTCCTATTTCCCAACCAAGTTTTGAAATCATAAGTCTAGCTTTAGC
Source organism: Melocanna baccifera (assembly GCA_036346265.1). Taxonomy (NCBI): domain Eukaryota; kingdom Viridiplantae; phylum Streptophyta; class Magnoliopsida; order Poales; family Poaceae; genus Melocanna; species Melocanna baccifera. The sequence continues at coordinate 14,547,433 of CM070691.1, read as the reverse complement.
GACATCACTGAGCTTTGCCCATGACTGAGGGCACGACTGTTTGAATAGATTTTACACTATACAGAGGTTGTACACTTGACCCACAAGATAGAAATAGTGTGGCCGACACTAGATCACAACAAGGCCTTTACATTACTCCAATCTTACCCCACCCAATGAATTTTTGCCCTCAGGGGTTAGTTCACATTGAACCCAAAGGAATTCATGTCGTGTTATCGGTTTTAGCCCCCATACACTTACTATGACGGGAACCAGTTTGAGCCCGTTAATGGCACTCACATTGTTATGATTTGCCATGGGTGCATGATTAGACCGAAATAGTTTATTACACTAGGGCCTTCCCATATACGTTGTTGTGATTGCATGAAAGGCTTAGTACAGCAACAAATAAGTTCACAGTCCTTAATCGACTTGAGCGGGAGTCTCCAACCATCACATACAAGTTTTCTTTTTCACCATAAGTCATATCCACAAAAATTTCCACCATCCAACCAATATGTGTGACTTTCTCTCGTACCACAAGTCATACACATATCTTGCCCAAGTCAAAAGCATAGTTTTTTTATTTTTTTCTAGGTAAAATACCAAGGATGACCACTCTATCTTGCAACATATCCATCCCATATTTTGAAAGTGTACTATCCGATTGTCCAATGTACCAACATCTAAGCAGGGCTAAGCAACTCTATCTTATACCTATTCTAAAATTCAACAAATAATTCTACCACCTATGGATATCATTATTAGAGTGACAATAGTGAGTATGACAACTTTTCAAGGAAGGGTCAATGTAACAATTCGACATAACTATTTACCTTACCAACATAGCGATTTTACCAAAAATACGCATATGCATAGTAGTTTGAGCAACCAAAAGTACTTAACATTGAAATATAGGATCAACATGGTCAAAGGGGCTGCTTGCCTTGCTTGTTGAACACTTGTGTCTTGCCCTGGATTGATTTCCAAAGTATCGCCAATATGTTGATATCTAGCAAGCTAAATAACACAAATAAATTCAAATAGAGACAAAACTAAAGTATTTTTTTGCATATTATGAAAGAGCATGATTTTATAAAAAAAATTAGAGATAAAAATCACTAAATTTAGAGTTTATATGCAAAAGTTATAAGCGCTTGAATTTGGCTTGGTTTAAAAAAATCCAAAAACAGATAATGGCATTCACTGTTTGGTTGTGGGCCCCATGTGTTAGATATTTTTCATTTTCTGAATTTCCAAAAAAACTTGCTTCTAGGTTGGTTCTTCATGTCATATACACACATTGCAATGGGTCTTCACTTAAGTCTTACAAGTGCGGCCCATGTGTCATACTGAAGGTGTTTCTTCTTCAATCATTCTGTTGTGTTGGCTATAGGGAGGATGAACATTGCAACAGCCATGGATGGTCTCTGGTGAGCTCAGCCAGCGGCAAGGGAAGGCCAGGGAGGTAGTGGGAACTAGTAAAATGGGTTGCTTAGGGGACAACGAACTCAATGGTGGTGGCAACTTGTGGCAAGCTCATGGCGGCGAGGAGGCAATTGCCAGACAGGGCAACTATGGTGCGACTCACTGAAGAGAAAAGGGAGGGGTGTGTGAGCATCCATGGGCCAAGGGGAACTCACAGGAATAGTCCAAGGTGGTGGAGGATGGCCGGGGTGGGCTGTCCATGGAGCTCCAGTGGCAACAATGGTGGTGAACATGAGGATACTCCTTGGTGGATGAATCTTCAAGCCGATCCTTAGAGGAGGTGTAGGGGTCCAAGGGGAAGCTACAGCAGTGAGGCATTGAAGGGAGAAGCTCTCAGTGAGGAGTTGTAGTGTTAGTGATGTTCTTGGCCAGTTTTGGCTAGAGTTGGGGAAGAAGTCTTGTTGCTAAGGATGTGCTACACAAAATCCAAAATTAACATTGGGCTTTTGATCCTTAAGGCTAAAAGCACAATGTGTTGTGAATGTCTAGGTGAAAAACTCACCAACAAAGTGGGTGTGGTGACATCAACGTGGCAGCTGCGGTGGTCATGCTCATCGACGTTGGGAAAGACAGCGTGTTCTGACCAAGATAGTAGAGCTATTGAGCTAAAATTTGAGCAGAATGGAGAGGGGAGAATGGCAAGGAAAGTGATGTGGTAGGTTGCTTAAATAGGGAAAGGAAACCCAGGAAACAAAGGGCAAAATAGGGGGCAGCAAAAACTTCTACAGGCAGTAGCGGGCTACAGTTCTTAGCTGGTCAAGGATGCGATGGGACTAAGGGGATGATGGAGCGGCTCAGGGCCTTGGGCCGGGCACTCGAGGAGGGGTCAGAGCTTGGCTTTTGTAGGTGGGTACTATTCTTATCATTGCCTGGCTAGCTGCAGCCATGGAGTTCCCTGAGGTGGAAGATGAGTCCACATGTGGGCCCGAGTGGCAGTGAGTGATGGAGAGGGACATACATGGCTGAGAGTTTTGATGAATTTTTAGGCACAACAAATGGGATAAAAAATTATAAACTTTTTTGTGAATGCTCCTGACACAGTTTAGATTCTTGTGTAATTTTTCTAGAATTCAATCTACTTTATATTTTTCTCAAACATTCTTTGAATATTACTATTTTGCAATATTTGAATTTGAAGATTTTCCATTTAAACTAACTTGGGGGATTTTTAAATATAGCAGAGGAGTCCCAAAAATTGTGAAAATGTTTGGGGGAGGCTCCTACCTTAGTCTAGATTTTAATAAAAATTTAACCCCGCCATTCACTAGTTCCCAGTTTTTCTTAAAAATTTAAATGGTTGCTACAACTTTTATTTAGGATTTCTAGTTTTTGAAAAATGCAAACAAGGTTCAAAATTAAGCCAAAATATTTTTTATACACTTGAAATAGAGAAATCAATTAAATTATATTTAGACTCTATTAATAATTAAATTATTTTTAGGAAATCATTTTCATCTAGTGAAAATTAGAAATGCTTTTAATAAATGCTCAAAATTTTTTTAAAATCCACCAAAATGTAGAAAATGATATTTGAACATAAATTAAAAGACTTGAAAATTTTGGGACATTACAGCATTACTATGAATCCTCCATGAACAATTGTTGAGCTATTCGATATGGTCGACAAGTGCACCACCACCAGTGAAGCAATCGATGGATCAAAGCCATTGATCGAATAGAAAAGATTCATTAGCCAGGCTTGGAGAAAAAGAAAAAGAAGGTGAAGAAATCATAGAATGGCAAGATGAATCGCAAGCCTAATAACAAGGAAGTCCTTGCGGTCCCAAACAAATACTGTAAAGGTAAAAAGGATTATTCCGGTTGGAACAAAGTAAAAGCTCCAATTGATGAATCCAAGAAAGGCAAAAGATGGTGTCCACTCCACCAAACGGTAGGGAACCATCTCTGTAACTACTGTGGCTAGTAGAAGAAGCTTGAGGATTACTACTTGGGTCAGGGTCATCTCCTTCTATCTAGGAGATCGGAGAATCGAGCACCAAAAAGGACAAGGATGGAGATGAAGAAATGGAGTATCAAGTGCAAGAATATACCGTTGATGTAATCTTTGGTGGACCATCCTCCTATAAGTCCAAAAGACAACTGAAGACCGTGGAACACGAGGTGAATCTCACTGATGCTCCAGTCGCCATCAAGCCCTCCAGATGCTTAGAAACAACCATATTCTTGGCAAAGAAAATTGCCCCAACCTTTTGATTTGACCAGGTAGGTTCCTTATCGTAGTAGAATCTGCTATCAATAACTGCAAGGTTAATCAAATTCTAATTAATAGAGATAGTTCTCTTAGCATTTAATTTATGGGATCTACTGAAGAAATGCAAGTTCCCAAGTCTAAAATAAAATATGTGAAGTATGCCTTCCATGGCATAGTTCTAGGATCTTCAACCAAACCGATTGGGTAAGTGTCCTTACTGGTTATGTTTGGAAGTCCTAATAACTTCCAAATAGAAAGGATCTCATTCGACATAGTAGATTTCGAAACCGTATACAATGAGATCTTTGGCCGACTGGCTTTAGCCAAGTTTCTGGTAGCCATGCACTATGGTTAGCAAAGTCTCAAAATACCGAGGCTAAAGGGGTCATAACAGTTTGAGGGGCAGGAAGATGGCTTATGCCTGTGGTTGCAAATATCTCAAACTAGTTGACAAATTGTTGACTAAAAATGCTAACTCGCCTTCAATGCAGGTAAAGCATTCAAGGCCCAAGGTTGCTCCAAAACCCAACGATTAGGTCAAGGAGGTACTTCTCGACAAGGATAGGCCTTTGGGAACCGTCAAAATTGGGATAGGACTCGATCCTAAATAGGAAGATTTGCTCAACTCTTTCCTCTCAACAAACTCGTATGTATTCATGTAGCAAGCATCTGATATGCTCGATGTCCGTAGGGAGGTGATTAAGCACAGGCTAGCACTCTGGCCTGACAAAACCAGTCAAGTAAATGCTGTGGCATTTTACACCTAATCAGAAGGAGGCAATTCAATTGGAGATCAACAAGCTTATCAAGGCTGGGTTCATTCGTAAACTTGACCTCCCCGGTTAGGAATAGTAATGGGAAATTGCTATTGTGTGTAGACTTTACAGATCTTAATAAAGTTTGTTCGAATGATTATTTTTCCCTCCCACGTATTGATCAGCTTGTTGACTCTACCTCTAGTGGTGAGTTATTAAGGGCCTATTCATATTAGCTTTTGTTGATGGCTTTTGGTTACGACAGATGAATAGTAGTGGCTGATGAATTGTAGTGCATTATGCAAGAAAAAGGTGCAACGACAAACACTAGAATATTCGGACCACCATGCGACTTACGGAAGTGTGATATAATAAAATACAAAGTATGTTATAATATGTGCAGCATGGATGTTTGCGTGTAGTCCAATTTGTGCAGCACGGATGTTTGCGCAGATTAGACATGTGAAATGATTTTTCCTATGGGTCTGGACAAAAGAAAAATTGTTGAGGATGTCAAGTTCTATCTCCTGTATTTTTTTTAGAGTTTTTGGCTGCAGGGTTTGGGCATAGCAGGGTCGGGAAAACTGCTGTCTGGCAGAGGTGGAATCCGAGATGAATTGCTATTCGGATGTAGATTCGGAGTAGAAGACGATTTTTATATTTTTCCTCCCAATAATGAAAGTTGTAGGGAATCTGAAGATCTAGTTTCTGCAAAAAAAATCATAATTTTTAGAGCTTTTTACTGTGGTTGGGGTGCGTTAGAAGCTGGCTGTCCAGATTGCTAAAACAGAGTACGTTTTCTGTTTTACACGTTAACTTACATCATGACAGTAGCAAAATAAAAAAAAAGAGATCTACTTGAAAAGTAAAGGTATTTAAGTGTAGATTCCACAAATATATTATTGATTATAATTGGCTTAATAGTTTTAAAGATACGAAAATAACAAATAGCGCCACTGCAGTGAGCTGGGCGTAGGATTGTCGAGCGGAGTAGGGATTGTCAGGTCTAGGGATTTAGCGGCGTATTTATTTTCTTAAGTCACAATTACTGTCAGAACCCGGAGCAACGACTCCAAATTCTTCTGTGTAAATCGCACTATCCCAGGAAAAGCTAGTGCACACAGGGTCAACAGTAATGTATATCATGCAAAATCACCATAGAATATTATTTAACAAAGGTATGGGCCTTAAGGCCAAGTCTTACGATAACATGGCACAAGGCCAACTGAAAAGTAAGAGCAGCGGAAAACAAATAAAGGTAGCAAAACAGCCCATCTAGCCTCCCACAGGCGAATGACTGTAAGACGCGCCCTATTCGCTGTAGTAGTCCTCACCGTCGTAGTCGCCGTCGAAGTCTGGCAACAGATTTTAGCAAAGTGAGCACATAAAGTACTCCCAAGGTAAGCACATAAAGTACTTACGCAAGTTACACCAAGAGTTTTAACAGAGTGAATGCATGTATAGGGATAACAAAGGAAGGCTTAATAAGGTTATTTGTGCGAAAAACAGTACTGAATTTAAATACAATAGCATAAGTGTAAATGCTGAATTTTTAATACACCATATGAAACAATATTTTAATCAAAGTATTATCGTTAGTATAGACTCCGACCTACACTAACTTAACCACGGGCATCCCACCCGGACCATTGTCAAAACCACTGTTGTTTATCCGAAAACCAAGTTTTATAAAAACCAAATCTAATCCGTGAAGACTCTACTCAGCATGTTCATGACCGTGAACACGGCTATCCAGATAGTTTGTTACTCTGCAGAGGTGTACAACTTTACCCACAAGACATTCCCTCTCACTTGAGCCACGCAATCAACACACTGCCTTAGGTGTGCGGCGGAGAGTTCATGACAAGGCTGTTCCAATGATCTATAGCCAAAATAATTACGCCGCCACTAAGGTTTAACCACAACTCGATTCCACGAGTTGGAGCCCCCTCTAGTGCCATGTGAGACTTCTCGCGGCCTACGTCTCGCTCACATTCAGCATATAGCGAGATTATGTTTGGAACTTCACAAATTACTTAGCCAGGTCCGTCCCATACCGGACTTATGGTAGTACGAAGTGACTTCGTAAAATGTTTCACAGAAACGGTACTTAAGTTGATTTAGGCTCAACCACATACCCACATGCACGACAATCAACCACGTGTCACCAAACACGAGGCATGCCGGCACCCACCACCTAACCTTTAGCCTAAGTCCAAATCATAAGTTTCTATTTTTATTTTTAAACCATTTTATAAACTACTCTTGACTCACCGAAGTCAAGAATCCAAAAGGAACTGTCATTTCATGTGAAAGATTGGTCCCACCTAAAATTATACTAAACCAGGCTAAGCATTTCTATAAAATTTTCTAGTCAATACTATAGTACTAACTAGTTTTCAGCTAGGGTGACAAGGTATACGAGTTCGAGATTCAAATTAGCCATATTCAAAGGATTATGGGTATATCTAACACTTGAATAGAAGTATGCATGCATATACAGTAAAATAACATAAATAAATTTAAAATATTAGGTTCAACATGGTCAAAGGTGTAACTTGCCTTGATCGAAGTCCTGCTGAGAATCGTCGAACTCGATCTCTCCGAAATCGTCAAAATCTAACGTAAAGAGCCAATTCAAAGGAAAATCAAAAACAAAATTCAAATAAATTCAAAATTTCAAAAGGATGCCAGAAATGGCTAGATCATGATTTTAGAAAAATTTAGAAATTTGAATGGATCAATTTGGAGTTAAAATAAAGAAGTTATAGCCTTCCAAAGTTTTAATATAATTAAAAAGAAAATACCCAATTTCTGAAATTATTTTTAAACCAAAAAGCATTTATGATGTCAGCAAGAATTATCTTCCTAAAGGAAAATAAAAGATTATGACGTCAGCTGGGTAATTCTTTTTCGGCTGAATTATTTTTACACTGAAAAATCGGATTTATTACGTCGGCATGACGTCAGCCCTGATAATTAAATAACCGGAGTGAGGATGACATGTGGGCCCGGTCTACGGTGGACTGAGTTCACGGACCCGAGGTGGAAGTGAGGTGGCACGTGGGTGACGGGGCGCGGGGTGGCGCTGGCGTGGCTGCTCGAGGCCGAGGTGGCTTCCGGGTGGCGGCCACGTCGGCTGCCAGCTCGGCCCGTCGAGCTGACGTGGCAGGGGCGGCCGGCGGTGGCGCACAGGGACCAATGGTCGCCGGTGTTCCGGCGGGCGGCGGCGTCGGCCAAGTGCACTAAAAGGTGGAGGGGAACGCGGGGAGTGGAATGGTACCTAGCGTAGGTTCCGAGGGTGGCCGGAGAGGAAGATCGACGGAGAGGGGCGGCGGTCGGAGAGGGCTTCACGGCGGCGGAGTGATCCAGCAGTGCAAATGCCCGGAGGAGGGGTGGCCGACGTTCACCGAAGCACGAGGAAGGTCGGGGTAGTGTCGGTGAGGCGCGGGGAAGCCGGGGGCGGCAGCAATTGCTCGCCGAAGTCGCCGAGGCCGCGGAGGGGAAAACGAGCACAGGGAGGTGCTGCGGGCTCCGGAGTTTGAATTGAGAGGCGAGGGAGAGGCGGTGTGGGTATAGGGTCCTCGGGGTGTGCTTTATATAGGCGGGGAGGGGGGTAACGGCCGCGCACGATCTCGCCGGACAGCAACTGTGCGGGGGTTCAATGCGACGGCGGAAACCAGTGCAATTAGGGCTAATTATGCCTCAAACAGATGCGGTGGAGGGGGAATTTTAATTTGCAGTTGGCACGGGGGATTAAACGGGAAGGAAACCGAAGCTTTAAAAGCTTCAGTTTTCGGTTTTCATGGCGACAGCGGGCGGCGATCGCGCGGGGAAGAAAGGAAAGGGGCGGGGAAGACAGGTCTGACAGGTGGGGCCCAAGCGTCAGCGAGAGAAAGAAACGGGAAGCCGTGAGGGGGACGGTTGGATTTGCGACGGGTGGCAAGGAGGGACGATCGGGACTGCCGGTGTTGTGCGAAGGGGTAAGTGAACGGGAACGGCTGAGATTCTATCCGACAACAGGGATCAAATTGGGGCCGATCGGTGCATTAAGTGGGAAGGGGCGGCTGCGATCTAGTACGGCAACAGGCGATGGTTGGGATTGAGCCATGCGTCGGAGGGATGGGAGAGGGAAGCGGGCGAAGCGGTAAGTAAATGGGGACAGCTGGGATCGATTCGGGCGGGAGGTGGCCGGTCCGATGCGCGACACGTGTCGCGTGCGGAGAGAGGGAAGGCGGGGTGAGGGTTTTAAGTGAGATCAGACCGCTAAGGGGTCGTCCGGCAACGGTAGTGGCTCCGATGGCTGACACTTGGTGGCCCGAGGGAGAGTTTTGGATTTTTATTTCTTTTTGATTTTCAGAAATGACTAGGATGCTTTAAAATACTCAGAAAAATACCAAATAAATTTTAAAAATTTCAAAAAAAATTCAGAGAACCTTCTGGGACTAATTTAGACTTAATAAAAATATTTCCAACTTAATTAGGTAAATGATTTTCACAAAAACACAAATTGACTTTAAAGGAAGGGTTTTAAATTTTTATAATTTCCTGAAACTTAAAGTAATTACAGATTGACTCTGGGAAAAAGAAATACATTTATTTTGACTTTTATAAAATAAAATACTTTTATTTTGGACTTTTATAAAATGGAGATTTTAATTTTCTCAATTCAGGGCTTTGGAATAAAATCCAGGAAAGTCCAATAAATTCCAGAAAATACTTTAATAAAGGAATAAAATTTTTGAGATGTTACAATTACCTTGTTGTAGTCGTGTGCTGAGAGATATCTTTGGACAGGTGGCTTTGCTCTTGACCGCGAGTGATTGCATCGCTTTAACGGTAGAGGCAAGTAAACGTAGCGGATGTGCTACTGTTTAACTCGTTAATCATTCTAAATTTACATTTGTTAATTCTCTTAATTTGATATATTATACCATGGTTACATGCTTCCTTAATATAGTCTATGTGGTAGCAATTTAGCAATCAATTGGTTATGCCTTGATAAAATATTTGTGGTTATGTGGTAAGTTTTTAATAAAATAAAAGTGGTTGTGGGGTAGTATTCCTTACGAGAATATTGAGATCTAGGTGGTAGTACTCTTAATGATCTTATTGTGGGCTAGATGGCGGTATTAATAACGAATAAATTGTGGCCTATGTGGTAGTATTACCTTTGGATAGATTGATTTTGATCTTGGTGAACTGAATATGGATTCTGTGGTAATGTCCTTATTGAATCATATGTGGATTATGAGGTGGTATTCTTGTTGAACATGTTGTTGTACTTTGTGGTTAAATTCATGATGAATATGATGTTGTTTTTTGAGATTAAATTCTTGTGGATTATGATTATCATATAATTCATAACATGTCATGACATTTGTATTGTGGATATCGCTGTTTATAGCCGCGACCGTACCAGTACAGCATCGTACATTACCGTAATACGATGCACACTCTTACCTTGTTGGGTAAGGGCGCAGTGGATCATATGCATTCATATGCATTTACATTGTGGATAAATCATTTGCATACTTATGCAGTGTATTGTGGTTAAATTATTTGCAAACAAATGCAACTTCTTAGTTTTTATGTGGGATTGGCTCATGAGAGTCACTTGTGGTATGAGGAATGTAGATATGGTCGTGGAATGGGGTTCACCCATCCCTTGTGATGTGGTAGGAGTTGTGGTAGTGACATAAGGGGTTCTTTGGTGGTAACTATTGTTAGCAGTTGTGGTTGTGAAAATTAATAAAGTTAGTGGGAAAATTATGTTAATGCTAAACTGATATTGGTAGTATTACTGGTTGAGGATTTGAAATAGTCGAACGAGATTTAATTGCCAAAGTTTTATCGTTGTTGGCAGTGATTTGGGTTACGGTTATAAATGTAGTAATTGTGAAAAATAATTGTTGATGCTTAAACCATTGTAGTTTAATAGCTTGTTAAATAGTTTGCATGTTGAGATTTTTATCTCACTCTTGTTGTTTCCCCCTTCGAGGTGATTCTCGATCATGCATGGGAAGGGTAGAGCAGCACATCACTATCGCACACCATCTCATGTTTCATACTGTAATAAAATAAGTGCAGTATCTAGTTATTCATCTTTATCTCTCATTGTAGATCATTTTTAATTAATAATGTTAGGTTGTGGTGCGCTTTAATTGGTTAAAATTATTAACGGTTGTTCTTTAATTAATAGTGTCCCATTACCTTTATTTTAGTATACTTCCGCTTAGCTTATCATGATTTAGAAATTATTACCAGTTTATATTATCTTATAAATTGACTAGCTTGTAGAGTGGTTTAGTGGCATTCCATGGTAATGTTGGTCCTGGGGTGTTACAGAAAGTTTCCTGTAGATCAAAGATATGATCTTCGATGTTGAAACTGTTTATGACCAAGTTATTAACATAGGCTTCTAAGTTATGGCCAATCTATGGACTAAAGATTTTTTGCATTAACCTTTGAAAAGTAGCACTAATGTTTTTAAGACCAAACAGTATTTTCACATAACAAAAAGTCATGTCTGGTGTGATGAAGGAAGTTTTCTCCTCATTGTCTCTACTTATACTAATCTGGTAGTACCCTGAATATGCATCTAAATAGCTTAATAACTCACTTGGAAGTAGAGTCAACAAACTAATCAATTTGTGGAAGGAGAAAGTCATCCTTCAAACAAACTTTATTAAGATCTGTGAAATCTATACACATTAACCATTTTTCATTACTCTTCCTAACCATTATAGGATTGGCGAGCTACTCTGGGTGGTCGACTTCACGAATAAATCAAGCCTTAAGAAGCTTGTCGATCTCCGACTAGATTGCCTCCTTCTGGCTCCAGAAGACCATATGAAAAGGCTTTAGGTAATGCAGAAATTCTTTTCTATCCAGTTTATATTTTTTGATCGGTGTATTGAGATATTCTATTATGTGTATATGGTCGGGTCAGAGAGTGGCGAGGTAGCTGAGAGTTTGGGAGAAGCTCTTCTAAGTCTCAAGAGACGTTGGTGTGAAGAAGTCTTAAGGAGCATCAGAATCACATTGTGCTCCTGGTGTTGGTGCCCCTTCGACCACTCTTTCGACCACCCAAGCCTCTAAAGACCAAACAAAGATCCCCTTGAAGATAGGCTTCTACTACAACTTTGAGAGTTTTTCTTAGAAACCTCTACCTTCTCTTACAAGGAGACAGAGAAATTGCTCCGACGAGAGTATATTTCTTGGATGAAGGACTTCGCACCGAGCTCACCTCGGTTGATGACAAGGTGGGAGAGGAGGAAGAGGTGGAGCTGCTATGACCATGGAACCATGAGTGATATTCAATCCATCGGTTGTGAGCCCCGTGGTAGTTGTAATCGATCAGACTGAAGATCCGGTGGTCATCCCCAAAGATCCAATAGCACTACAGGAGAAAAGAGCTCCAATGGTCAACGGAGTTCCATCTTCTGAGCAGGTGATTGGATAAACTATCTCTGACCCCCCCTTCCCCATGGAGGAATAAACTAAGGATAAGTGTATCCAGTTGGGGGACTCAAAGGGTCCGACTAGCCCTACCAGTTCTATGCTGGTAAAGTCGGTTGATAAGAAGAAAAGGAAGGCAAGCGCTTTGGACTATGCTCTAGGGCGCTTTAACTTCAAAACAAAAAAAGACTAGGTATGTACTACTTGTAAAGGTTTGTGAATTCATACCTTCTGATTTTTTTGGCATTTTGAAGTCCTTACTTCTTCCTTCTTGTTTTTCCTTCTTTGTAGCACATCTACTACTATGATCAGTTTTGATCTGAGTGCTCCATGTGAAGAGACCCCTAAAGATGGATTAGTCATAGCAGTCCTCGAGCAGATAAAAGAATCAAAAGCTATTGTGACTAAGGACCCTATGGTGGCTTCGACTCCATCAAAGGATGCTGAAGCAGAGGTGGATTCCCAGAAGGATCCTACTTCTGCTAGGAAGAAGGTAGTCAAAGAGGAGGAAGTAGACATACTTCCTGATCTTTGGAGGATGAGTGGTGTAGAGTTCGTCCATAATAAGGAAGTCTCCTTACCTAAGAGATATTACTGATTAGGAGTGCATCTTTAACAACCAAAGGCAGACTACTGGTAGAGGAAGGAATCAGATCTTGAACTGGAGACTGGCCCTGAGAAGCTATGCTTCTCATATGCTGATAAAAGCATTCTCAGTAAGTTCTTAAGACTACAATACATTTTAGGTTTGTTGATACTTCTGTTGAGTTTCTCTTTCTTTTTCTCCTCTTTTGTAGCACTTGGTAGAGGGAATGGCTTTGGTCGAGAACTAACCAAGCATTCATTGGCTCTCGAGGAGATGGCTAACCTCCACCAACAAGCTAATAAATGGTAATGAAATTTCCCCTCTCATTCTAGTCATGAAGTATTTTTTTCTCCTTGTAGTTATTTAATTATTCTTTTTAGGTTAGGAAGCACCATCAAGGTGCTCAAGGACACCCTTAAGAAAGAGAGTCCAATGTTCAAGGAAACTTTGACCGAAAATAAATAGCTTCCCATGACTCTTGAGGGAAAAAAAGCCTTCAACTAAGAAATAAGTATCTTCTTAACCTTTCTTCCATTGCTTCTTAATTTTTCCTTTTCTCACTTCTTCCCTTGTCATGGTCGATAGAATTAGAAGACTAAAAAGAAGCAAAGGCAAAAGGTGCTATCATTGTCAAGCTTGAGGAGAGGCTCAAAGCTAAGGACCAGTCAATTGAAGACTGGTTGACCAAGTTCAAAGACAACATCCTTCAATATAAGAAAGTAGTTGAACTGTACGAGAAGAAGAACCAAGGTAACTAATCGTAGATACAACCAATCTTAATTTAATTATAAATTGTTTTGGTTAATCTTGAGTTACTCATGCAGAGCAAGCTCGCAAAGTTGAAGAATTGAAAAAAGTTCTTGGTTCCAAGGAAGAGAAGAGGAAAGAGATTGAACGAGCTCTTGAAAACAAGATTGCCTTCTTCAATAGCATGCTTGCTGAGATGGACTCAGTAGTAATTGTGCTCTCCTTAGAAGAAACGACCGAGAAGGTGAGTTTTCTTGGTCATCAACTTTGACACCTTCAGATTTTGCTGACCACTTCTTGGAGTAACCACAAGCAAACTATGAGAGGCACCATTAAGTCATTTCATAGCACGGTTGGGAGAAAAAAGATTGCCTTTCTTTAAACTTCTTTAGAAACATGAAAGTTTTGAATGGACTAAAGAAGCCATGATATCTTTGAAGAAGTCAAAAAATACTTGACAAGTGCCCCGGTCTTGGTCTCTCCAAGACCAAGAGAATCCTTATTTTTATACTTAGCTGCTACGCCATAAGCTGTTAGTGTATTACTAGTCGTTGAATGTGACAATATCCAATGACCAGTATACTATGTAAGCGAAGTCTTATATAGACCAAAAAAGTGATATCTAGAAATACAAAAATTATTGTGTGCTATCCTTATGACATCAAGGAAACTAAGGAACTACTTCCAGGCCCATAAAATTGTGGTGCCATCTGAATACCCTCTCGAGCAAGTTCTCTGAAATAGGAAATCATCAGAATATACAACAAAATGGGTAATCAAACTTGGGTGGTTTGATCTCTATTTCATCTCATGAACATCCATTAAGTCATAGGCTTTAGTAGAATTCATCATCGAATAGACAAATTCTAAGTCTATCTAAGGGCCCGAGTATGAGAACCACAAGTAGTGGACCATGTACTTCGACAAGTCTTTGATGATAAAAGGCTCGAGGCTGTGGTAGTCCTGATCTCTCCTACTAGAGATAGCACAAAACATGCCATCCAGTTAAATTGTCAAAACACGCCATCCAGTTAAATTGTCCTATTACAAATAATGTGGCAGAGTATGAAGATTTACTAGCAGGGCTTCGAGCAGCTAAACTTCAATTTCGCAGATTATTAGTGAAAGGTGATTCTCAATTAGTAGCAAATCTAATAGGGAAAGAGTATCAATGCTCAAGTATTATGATGCCATCTTATCTTTTGGAAGTATGAAAACTAGAGAAATATTTCTTTGATTTTGAAGTCCAACACATTCCTAGAAAGGAAAACTTTCTAGCCGAGCAGTTGGCATGAATGGCTTTCTCAAGATCACCTGTCCACCCTGGACTATTTCTCGAGCAACTCGACAAACCCTTAGTAATTGCTAATTTCAAAGATGCTCTGATAGTGGTCACTCAGATCGACCCCAACAATGATTGGATGACATCAATTTACAAATATCTTTAGTATGATAAACTTTCTGAAGAAGATGTAGAGGCTGATCATACAGCCCAAAAGGCTAAATCATACACTATGATCGAATGTACCCTCTACAAACGAGAAACTCATGGGGTGTTGATGATATGTATATCTCAAAATGATGGTTTACATTTACTATCCAAAATACATGGAGGAGTCTGTGGAGCACATTCTCTCTACAGAACATTGTTGGTAAAGCATTTCAACAAGGGTACTATTGACCAACTGTCCTCCTTGATGCAATGGAACTTATGTAAACATGTGTATAATATTAGTTTCATAGCCGACAAGCACATCTACCTATACAAGCTCTTCAAACTATACCACTTTCTTGACCTTTCACAACCTATGGCTTAGACATTCAGGGACCTTTCCCCAAAGCACAAGGAGCTTTGAATTCCTTTTTGTCATGATTGATGCATTCACAAATGGATCAAAGACGAGCTAGTTGTCAAAACAACAATGGAAGTAGCCAACAAGTTCATAACTAAAAATGTGGTTACACAATTTGGGGTACCTAGTTGTATAATCATAGATAACGCTTCCGAGTTCTCGAGCAGAAATTTTCAAAAATTTTATGAGGGTCTAGGTATCAAAATATGCTACGCCTCATTATTTTATCCATAGAGTAACAAGGCAATCAAAAGAGCCAATGGTACATTAATACAGGGGATTAAATGATGAGTCTTCAACTAGTCATTAAAACAATCAGGAACTTGGATACAAGAACTTCCCTCTATATTATGGGTAGTTTGGACCACGACCAGTCATGCGACTAGAGAAACACCCTTCTTCCTAGTTTATGGAGCAGAAGTCATGCTTCTTCTAGAACTAAAAATTGGCTAGAAAACATGCTTCCTCCAGAACTAAACATTGGCTCTACTCGTACGGATTGTTATAGTGATAATGATCAAGAAGATCGTTGGATCGATATATTAATTTTCTTGAAGAGCAAAGAATTGTAGCCCTAATCTGATTGGCAGTTTAGCAACAAGCCATGCGAAGGTACCATAGTTGTAAAATCTGGTTCTCAGAAAAATTCAGAGCCAGAAAAATTGTAATAAACTTTCACATAAATGGGAAGGTGCTTACACTGTGGTCGAAGTCACAGACTAAGCTCGGTACAATGAGCTATGTCGGATGAGGTATTCATCTAAATTCTTAGAACATCGATTAGTTATGTATGTTTTATGTATAATGTATTTCTTTATTTCTATATTTTAATAACATTTCTTTTTTATTATGTCATTCTTCTTATGGGTATTTTTATTTGTATTTCTTTGTCCCAATTCTGGTCACAAACTATCACTGTTGTCTAAGTTTGTAGAGAAATATCTATATTTCTCTCAAAATCCCTTCTTAGGCATGCTTTGACTTTTTTTGGCTTTGACACTTTTGTTAAACACCATGCAGATCTTTATCGTAACCATGACAACCAAGGTTCCCACGATAATTTGCTTTTTTTCCTCAGAAGAAAAGAAGTAAAAAACACAAATGGTCATTTATAGCTCGAGGGCTCCAAGGCTTTATTTCTTACTTATTCATTCTATTGTTCTATTGTTTACTCTAGTCAAGACACGAAAAATATTCTAATCAAAATCTCTTCTCTCTGCATGTGGTCACACCCACTGGAAGGAGTTTTCTAATGATGGTCTTTTTCCTATAATCTTTGCTACTAGTTAAAACTGGAGCTTGAATATGTTTAGAGGAGTTTTGTTCATGCCTTTCAACCATGGCTATCCTACGACCAGGCCAGATTATAAATAAATGCACAAATCTTTGTCATAGTGCCTGTTTGATCATTCTACGACTATGTTATATCGCGATTATGGCAAAGGCATCTGAGAATAGTCAAAATCTTTCGCTAGCTCTATCCATCATGAGAATTTCCTAGTGCTATTCAATCCTTTAAGGCTTATAATCAAACATATTGATATACCAAGTTTACTGATTAGAGGCAACTACAATGTGTCTTTCCTTTTCTACTGCTTACTTAGTACATCATACTACTAAGAAAACAGTTGGGGGCTAGGAGAGATACGACCACTCTTCAAATTAGAAGAAATAACACAAACTTTATTGCTACCATGGGTAAGTTTTTACATATTCAAAATAAGTATGCAAATTACATTATAGATAACTACTCATTGGAGCCTTCCGACTGGCCATTGTCTAATGTGTTTCTAAAGGGTTCCACTTCTTAAAAGAACTTTGCCGCTTCTTCCTCCGAGCAGTTGAAATCTACTTAAAGTGAATGAAGATCAAGAGAAGAGTTGGATGCCTTAAGTTTTCCTAATACAAAGCTAACTCTATCTACAACAGTGCCTTGCATGGTCTGCTCGAGGTTGCTTCTTGAAGTAGCCAACATGTCTCGAAGGATTTTGAGTTATCGACCAAGAAAATTCACCTTCTAGACTGGTTCCTCCGAGGAGGAGGTAAGTGCTTTTGCGCCCATCTCGGCGAGCATGTTGTTGAGAAGAAGGATTTTATATTGACGATTTCCTTGAATGTCCTCCTTCCTCTCCTCCTTAGTACCAAGAACCTTATTAAGTTTTTGAAGCTTTAAAGCTTGCTCTGCATGAGTATCCTAAAGTTAGTTAAGACAAGTTCAAAGTATAACAAACCGGTCATATAAACAATCAATTACCTTAGTTCCTCTTCTCATGAGCCTCGATTACTTCCTTATGCTTACGAACATTGATATTAAATTTAGTCGACCAGTCTTCGATCGACTGGTCCTTGGCTTTACACACCTCTTCTAGCTTTAGAATGATAGTGATACGGGGCCGTCCGATTTTCTCGATATAGAATGGATACTCACGGGAGTGTTCATGAATCGTAATGATCCTCCAATGCCAGTGTAAGGGACGAACACTCTTTAATCTGTTAAAACACACTCACGTTGATTTCGCCGACCACCAAGCGAAGATCTATCGTGTACCCAATTCCCAGCGGAAAAGCTGAACGATCTTGATTGAGTATTACACCTAATTCTCCTTAGAATTTCGACGATCACAAAGAACTCGAACAAGAACTTTTAATATATTGATTTTTAATCAAAGGTGGTCTCTTACAAAGTAGCTAAGCCTGGCCTTATAGCACCATAAGGTGTGGCCATGCACACAAATCTAAGATAGAAACTAATTTAACATAGGAAACAACTCGAATTGATGGAAGGGTTTGGATTGGTTTTCTCTTTTTTATCTCGTTGCGATGCATATGGCCATGCATGTAGCATCTTGTTCTCTCGTGCAACAGCCATGCACGTTTATCCTTTTGTGATGATTCCTTTCTTCACATGGTTGGCCTTTTTCCTCTTCACCGAATGAATCCTTTTTGGACAAAATCACACATGTTCCTTCTCCATTGCTCCACGTGACAACAAGCATGTAGGTTTTTTCAAGTTCTTTCAAATGCATTTTCACTTTTGGTTTGTACAGATCGAATATGAGCCTACATATGATTAAATAAAATAGTAGTTCTGTATCTTCAAATATAAGAAATAATGATCCAATTAAATTAGAGTTCACTTGGCAATATTTAATATGGCTTAATAATTCTTTACAGTCAAATAATGTATTTAACTGAAAAGTGCTACGCATGTCTGTATCCGCATCAGATAGCCCCCTTAGCCTTGGCCTCCTTTTTGAGACTTTCCAATTTTGCCGACCACAACAAGGAAATATAAAAGGCAAAGATTTAGAAGCAACAATGGAAAATTTGAGAAGTAACTTACCTCTCAATTGGAGATTCTTCTCCTCAAGGGTCTTGAGGAGTTGTTCGTTCTCAGTCACTGTCAACCCAAACAACTCCCTCTCCTTTTTGAGAGTATCCTCAAGCGCCTTCACGGTGCTTCCCAACCTATCAAAGTGTTCGAAAGGTTATGAGAGAAAAAAAACACTTTATGACAAGAAATAATGAGAACGGAAAACTCATTACCAATCAGTAGCCCTCTCCTTCTTAAGGGCTAATAATCACCTAGTCGCTTCTTCGACCAGAACAACTAACCCCACCATGTGCTAAAAAAGGAGAAGAAACACAAAGAAGTTTCGATAAGATCCAAAGTCCAATAAGACTAGTCTTATGAACTTACCAAGACTGTTGTATTGGCAAAGGTAGAGTAGAGCTCCTCGACACCGGTCTTTAACTTGAGATTTGATACATTCCTCCACTGAAGATCTTTGAGTCTATAATTGTTGAAGACATAGCCTCAATCTGGAATGTCCCTCAGATGAGGAGACTTCCCCATTGTCGAAGAGCACTTGATCACCAGTTCTCCAAAAAAAGAAGAAAGTATTTCTACTTCCTCCTCCTCGATCACTACTTTCCCAGCAAACACAAGGTCTGCTGAGACTTCATCTCCACCTCTACATCCTTCGATGGTATCAAAGCTACGGAAGGATCTTTGATTGTAGTGATCTCTATTCCTCCAGTCGATGTTGCTACCGACTGAGGAGCGGTTATGACCGCTTCTTTCTTCAGTACTTCTTCAACAAAAACACTCAGGAGGATTGCAATCGAGGTGGTAGATGCGCTACAAAACTAGAAAAATAAGAAAAGGGGGAAGTTAGAACTTCAAGACACAAAGAAATTAAAAGGTATAAATGTTTAAATTTCCTACGACTAGCACATACCTATCCTTCTTTGTCTTGAATTTAAACTACCCTGAAGCATAGTCCACAGTGTTCGCCTTCCTCATCTTCTCAATCACTTCATCAATTTAGAACTAGTAGAGTTGGTTAGACCCTTGGTGCCTTTCGACTGAATGTTCTCACCTGGAGTAACGTCTGTGGTCAAATCCTCCTTAGGGCGATCAAAGATTACCTTTTCGATCACCTGCACCTCTTGGAAAGGTCGGGTTTCCTCGAACACTAGAGCACTTGTCTTCACTAGTGTTATGGAAGTCTTGGGGATGACCACAGGCTCTGGACCATTTCGGGTCCAATCATCTCGGTGCTCACAACTAGTGGACCCACAACCACTGTAGGCTCTATGGTGGTGTCTCCACCAATCAGTGGCTCCACCTTCGCCCCGATGATCTCATCAATAAGCTCGGTGGCAAATACCGTCATCCAAGAAATGTATCCCCAATGGTGTAATTTGTTCATTCTACATATAAGAGCAGGAGTAGGTTTGTAAGAAAAGTTGTTCAAGCTTAGCTTGTTAAAGCTTACAAATTTGGGATTAAACCTAAGCCCGACTCATTTAGAGCTCCGCAAAGCTCCAATTGAGCCTCTCTGGTAGGCTTGTCTTTTTTTTTTTACAATCTACTATGGCTCTCTCTCACGGCCGTGTGCGGCTTTTGCGTTGCTTGCTTCGTGCTTGGGAGAGGAGATGGGAATATGGGTGGATTGCTCTGCCACGATGTCCACCTCCATTGACTGCGCCTCCGTGCACAGGAGGGCAACAACTACCGTCTCACCGACATGCGGGGCACGCGGTGGTGGAGTCCACATGTCATTAGTGACAGGCGGAGGGGTCGGGTGGGTGTGGAGCGTTTTGGGTGGTGGCACGGTGGGAAGCAGCACACGCACCTGCAGCACGCATCGAGTGCGAATGCCACCGCATTAATTCCGCACCCTCCTCCCTTGCCCCGCCCCCATTCTTTCCTTCCATCACTGCGTGGCACTTCTCGCCATCCTCTTCTTCCTCTCTGTATCTACTCAAAAGGTGTGCAAAAAAAAGGGAAACGAGAAACAGAGACAGACACACCAATCCGATTATCCGAGCATCCAACACGCCCGCTGTTGGTTAATCCGTTCTATAAAACCCCGAGGTGTGGCCAACCCGTTGCATTCCATTCCTTGTCGTCCTCTTCAGTTCCCCTGCTCTGCTTCCGCTTCCGCCCCTGCTCTGTTCCAAGCCACCACCAGCTGCAATAGCTCCGGAGGGATCACATACCCCGTAGATTACGAGAGAATTGACAGGTATGCAACGTCTTCGCTACATCGCACACCGATTCTCGCACCGTGCTGCGCCTTCACGCCTCTGTTTTTGTTTCTTGCAGGCTGGCCAGGATGCCGTGGGCGGGGACGACCGTGCGGCTGGTGGTGTTCTTCCGCGTCATCCTGTGAGGCTTGGTTGGCAGGAGCGTGTGGGAGAGCGCTTCTTGGTTGATCGTCCGTGGCCGAGGATATGTGCGCTGGGTTCAACCGGAGCAGCCTTGACGTCGTCGTTATGACAAGTGGCGCCGTCGCATACTACTACAGATTGATGCAAGTTTGCCAGGTGAGCATCCTCGCGCAAGAAACAACATATATATCTCTCCTCTGATTACCCCGTCCTTGTTTACGTTGCATTGTTTGATGATAAGTTCTTTTTTACTTCGTGTTTTAGGCTTTTTACCATCTCCAAGGTATGATTTTAACCATTGCTTTTCATAACTTTATGTTAAGACATGACAATAAAACTATATTATTATAATAGTGTTTTTAATGATATAAATTTTGTACAGTACAGTTTCGAGTGAAGAAATTTTTATCGATCTGCTGATGGAGAAAAAAACCGTCATCTCTCATCTTGTAGATAAGCATCTTGCTTCTTAGTGCTGTCTGTTCGTGTAGATAGGGAAGAAGAGAATGCGTTGCATGTTGGATAGGAACGAGATCAGTGTCCACTATAGCACGAAGCTGGACGTCAACGATGAGGGCCCACTATACGCAACTACGTGACAAAGCTGCGGGTGGTCAAAAGTTTGTCGCGGGGAGCCTAGCCACTTTTCTTTGTTGCTTCTGGTCAAAAAAGAAGACGGGGGTGCTAATTTACAACGTTGCGATCTGTACTTGCCTCTGTCAGGGGAGCATGTTCGTATTTTGTTTGCTTGTGCTAACAGTAGAACAAGGTACGATTACTATTACCGAACTGAAACATTTCGTTTGATTATTCATACTGCCGTTTATCACGTCAATGGATCACGGTTCGGCATAGCTGCAGTCACTCTTCCAATGTGGTGTGTACGCACGCATTCCCCCGTTTCTGCACATGATATGACATAAGATCTGTTTCTTTGTGGTTTTTAAAAGTCGCTTTTAATTTTTGCTATAGTAACTAACTTTTAAACAGAGTATTTTTTTTAAGATAAAGTCTACAAGTTAATTATAGTACACGTTAAAAAATTAATATTTGTACCATCAAAAATCGCAAACGAGTATCTCTCTTTCCGCAATCTCTGTCACAAACAGCCAAAAACTATCAACCGCAGCTAAAAAAACAGACCCATAGCCTCTTTGTGACAAATCGCTAGAGACTAATGCACACGTATTCGCTTTTGCTCCCATTCCAGCCTCTACATATGTTCCTAGTCTTAAAAGATCAGCTAGTCTCTGCGTATGCAAGTTGCTTAAATTGCTTTAGACATCTTGCCATTGTGATGTTTCTCAGCAAGGCTGACCCTGTTGTACACGCTTCAGAAAAAGCTGATACATCAAAAGGAGCTTTCATCTGAAATACTTGTAGGGACTCTATTACCATGTTATATATAAAACATCATATATATGCACAATTACATTTCTTTTCCTTCCATTTAAATCTCTCCTCTTAGTTTTACTACATTGTTGTCTAATGTACATTTCCATTGGCTATTCCTTGCAGGCCGAATACTTCCGCCAGCTGCTCAAGCCCGTGACGTAGATTCGACCATCACTCGCAGCTCCCACATTCCATCCAAACAGCTTCAAACCCAAATAAACTAACCAAATCAATCTTGATTTGAACCATCAAAAAAAGCCAGCTCCAGTTAACAAAAAAACCTTGAATTCCTGTTCGATTTCGTTTCAATCAAAAGCAAAAACCTTTCTTGATTTCCCCCCACAAACGCAGCCACAAACTCACAGGAATTGAGCAGCAGCAGTGCACAAGTGAACTGATGCAGGGAGACCCAGGGTACGGGTATGGTGGCTACGGCTACGGGTATGGCTACGGCGCCGGCGCCGGCAGCTACGACATGGCTGGCTACGGCTCCGGGGGAGCGTATTACGGGAACAGTGGGTACCCTGCGGCGCCGGCTGCCTATGACGACCCGCTCGCCGGTCGGAGGCAGCACGACTTCCCGGCGCCGCTCACCGGGCTCGAGTTCCAGCCGTCGGACACCTGCCCCAAGAACTACGTCATCTTCGATCAGACCAACGACCGAAGCCGCGTCATGTTCCACCCTTCCCTGGCCAACAACATCGGCTCGTCCGGCGGCTATGATCACCACTGCTACGGCTTTGATCAGGACTACGCCGGCAAGAGCGCCTACTACGGTGGCGGCCACGACAGCGGGGGGTGCTCGATCCGGCAGAAGGAGGACACCGACGAGATCGACGCGCTAATGAGCTCCGAGGACGGCGAGGAGGAGGACGACGTGCTGAGCACGGGCCGCACGCCGGGGTGCCGCGCCGGGGGCTCGCCGGACTCCACTTGCTCCTCCGCCGGGTACGGGGTGAGCGCCGGCGCGAGCGGCGGCCGGAAGCATGAACCCACCGCCGGTGGCGGCGAGAGGAAGAAGGAGCGGATGAAGAAGATGATGCGGACGCTCAAGGGGATCATCCCCGGCGGCGACCGGATGGACACGCCCGCCGTCCTCGACGAGGCCGTCAGGTACCTCAAGTCACTCAAGGTGGAGGTCAAGAAGCTTGGCGTGCGCGGATCAAGCAGCTAGCTAGGTGCCATCGGCAATGACCTCAAGGACAGTCGAAAATCTTTCTGCGTTGGCAGATAAGACGAGGCTGGTGATAAGCGATGATGACGACAACGGTAAACAGCCTTTGCATCCCATGGCACGAAGCAGTCAGTAGGTGCTCCTTTTTGCACTGCCATGATCATCCTAGGCGAAGCTCTCGAGGATCAGTGGAAGGGAAGGAGGATATGAAAAGAACTCAGTTGCCGCACGCGTTCTTACTTTATTTTGTCAGTCCTGTGGTGCCCCTGGCTCTAGCTGCCCTGCGTGCGTGCGTGCATGGATTGCTGCTTTGCTTTTTTAGAAGTTGCTGCATTTTTTTCTCCCTCTCTTTCGTATCTCTCGATGGTTGCTGGTGTTGTAACTATCATGCTGATGATATACACCGTGTTTTTGCTATCCTCTTGTCTTGCTGGGGCATAGGGGTAAAAATGGATCGGATAGTTTCCGACCGATCCGGACGAATACGGATACGGATTGTGTCGGATCGATTTTTTTCCGGATAATTCTCAGATCGGATATGGATACAGATACGAATACAGTAAGCCTAGTATCCGTCGAATACGGATACGGATAATCTGGATAAAACGAAACTGGATATCCGGATTTTCTAGAATCTTCCCGTTTTCTTATTTCCAAAATCCGAATAAAATTCAAAAGGCTCTAGAAAATAGCAATTAAATCCCAAAAATTCATCAAAAATACCAGAAAAATCCTTGAGACATGAGAAACACAAATAAAATATTTTTAGTTCATGTTAAAGTTTAATTTAATCATATTAAATTATTTTAAATTCTAAAAATTTATTTTAAGCTTGATTTAATTCCAGAAAATTTATTTTTAAAAACAGGGTTTTATAAACTCCAGAAAATCAGGATGTTACAAACTATTTACGTATTTTTGTTAATTTTGGATGTATAGTTTAAGGGGTTTTCATGTTCCGATAAATATTCGTAACCGTATTCGTTTCGATTCGTATTCGATCCGTATCTGTATTCGATATTATTCGTATTTGTATTCGTATTCGAGTTATTCATATTCGTATCCGTATCTGAAAAAAATATGAAAACAAATATGGTAGAGATATTATCCGTCCGTATCTGATCTGTTTTCACCCCTACTAGGGCATGGCATCTTTTGTAGTAGTGCCTGAATGTCTTAGAAAAATTAAGGAGAGGTTAACTTTCTTTTAATTGGGAATGTCAACACGATGCTTAGCAAGGACATATTGTCTAGTGGCACCAAAATGATGATGTCGTGCTGTTTGGAAGAGTTTCAAATCGATTTTGTTCAATGAATGCACTTTTGTTATTGTAGGGCGTAGTTGTAGGCGCTCCAATGGCAACACTTCCATGTGGTGCCTCTGTATTTTCGACTACTAGGCGTCTGATGATAAGAGAGGATTAGAAGTTGTTTTTGTTCAAATTCCTGACGAAATGACTACCTTTCATGCCGGCAGAGGACAGAGCGTGCTACTTCTTCAATAGATAGACGGCCTAGATATGTATGACAGAGCATTCATTGAGCAGAAATACATACTCAACTATTTGGTGATGCCTAAGAGATTCACACACTGAAAACCTTACGCCCCTTATGATAGTGGAAAGGACAAGGGTAAGCACCGATGGTCCTCAAAGCCCCCGCTAAACGCAGGTTATCTCCGATTGGAACAAACCTATACAAGTTGTAAAAGCCGAGTACTAGGTCGGAGTCATGAGGGCTAAAGCCCATGTGGGAGAGCAAGGAAAGGCACCGATGGATCCAAATGTGTACAATGACTGACACCTTACCGATGCCTGTCATGCCGCTCCTCTCCTATCGAGCTACAACGGTGCAGTAGGTGACACATGTTACCTACCATATCTTCTAATGTGGGGGCCATTTTTGAAAAAAATGTGTTAGGAGGCCAAAATTGAAAAAAAAAACATTGCAACAGTGCTATATGTACGAACAGTTCTAAATCTCTACCATCTCCCTGTGCTTTAGATATTATGGAAGGTCACTGTCATATTTTATCTAATTTGTGAGTAGCTTGGTATGCACGATTCCATCAAAAGTGGCAAGCATTAAAAAAAGTAATTAACAAGGGCATTTTAGTTACATCGAATAAAACACATGGTTGTATGGGTAACTATACCGCGATCAAAATTTACTGGACAATCTACATTCTTCAATGCATGCCTATTCTACAGGAGGTTTCAAATTGAGTAAATTATATCACATATATACAAACTTATAAGGTGAGTGCATCTAAGTTACTAAAAAATTACACCATGTATTTAGATCAATAAACTTGTTAAACTATACAAAGAAAATCCAAAAGATGTTTTCTAAGGATGACAAGGTATTCACATGGCACTAATGCATATGTGGCATTTATGTGCATGCTGACATGAGAAGGTAAAGGCCTCTGTCTCCACCCCACCGGCTATGCACTGTATGTTCATCAACACCATTCCAAAACGTTGAAAAGTAATTTGGTTTTGATTGAGAATGAAGCTGCAAGCTTGCCGCATGATGGCATTAATTGTGAGGTGAATTATTGCTACTTTTTGGTCACATGAGATGTATATGGAGCTAATACAACAGTTAGTAAATGTAGATAGAGAAAAAAGGCAACGAAGAAGAAGACGATGGACACTTCCATGTGCTCTAGAATGTGTTGGTCGTGCTTGACTACTTCCCGCAGTCCTTGTTCGAGGAACACGTTAAGTCATCAAATGGCACCCCTCCTTTATTTATATCATCTCCTTCTGCCGCCATGCCTCCTCATAGATCATGATGCTACCCATTTCTCGACAAGAGGGCAGGGCCTAAGACTCGAAGGTGACTGTCATTGCACGTGACTAGGTTGACTACTATTGAGCTTACGAGAATGACAAAGGAAAACACTTATCACCAATATATTTTATTGATGTGGCCAAAGAGTATTTATAAGAGTGTGACAATAAATGTGAATGATTTTATTATTTCGTTGCAGGCACGTAGGCCTCTCTATTATACAAATCTAAAGGGTGATGGCTAATGTTTTTATAAGAGCCGCTTATCTTCACACGCAAATCTTTTATGTGTGTTGAAACGTTGTGTCCTTTGTCAAACATCGCAACTTGTCAGAAACACCATTAACTACTCTCATGTTGAGTTAAACACTCACATGAAAAACCATATTAGTCCTGACCAGTTAATACTTTGCTTTAGGAAGCGAATGGTTATTGGTTGTAATTGACCATAGCTGGACATCATTTGGGTGTAAGTAGTCTTCACCAATTATATTTATTAAAGGTGAAAAATTTTGTCTTTTATGTGCTTGTAGGCTAGACACGGTACTTAGTAGACCCTAGCTATATGGGTCTAGACAAGAACTTTTATTTTGACTCCTGTTGACTAAATATATTGACTTGAGCAAGAAACCTCATCGGCGGCCAACTGGGTTCGAAGTAGAGAGTGAGAAGAGAGTATGCAAAGGATAGAGGAAAAGTGGGTGAAAAGAGAGAAAGGAGAAGAGTTGCCACATAAGCATTAGCGACATATGGATGCCTTGTTAGCTTTGCAAACCCTCTTTTGGACTTTTTTGTATGATTTAACAAGTTTATTGACTTAAATGGATAGTTTCATAGTTTAGTGACCTAGATGCACCCACCTCATAAGTTTGTGTACATGTGGTATAATTTACTCTTTCAAATTTATACCTTGCCTCTGCAATTCTAGTCGTGTATTTATGTGTGTTCGTGTCTTTACCTTATAATAAAAAATGTAAATAATGCATCCAGGCTAGTTAGTATCATTCGACATGTGTGTGCGTAAAAAATAAAATATTGTAACTAAAACATGTTGGAAAATGTGTAAGGTATACTAGTATAAATTAAAATTTCTACAGCATAAATCAGAAAGCTATGCAAGTAAAAAATCATAGATCGTTACTACTAGACACATAGTACAGCGAAGGAAGAGTTGAAGCAACTCAATTCAACATAGCGTGCGTCGATGTAGTGCAAGCAGTCAATCGTTCAACGTCTTTGGAAAGTGATCCTTGAAAGCCAATTGTCCTCTAGCGGTAGTCGATCTTCATGAGCCAGTTGTCTTCTCCTTGGATCATCTCAACTAGTACCACAATCGCAGCAACGCCTCTACCGAAGTCCATATGTCTAGGGATGGAACGTCGTGCTCCAGTGTACTAACATAGGCATGCACAGCAGAACTTGCAAGAGGTGGTAGCTAGGGTTTTAGTGGGTGGTCTATCTCTTCTCTTCCATAACCCTATACACACCTTTATATAGAGCCTCCGGCCATATTCTTATTCAACACGAGTAGAGATCGTATCCCACTTGGAATGTCTCCAATTAGATCCTTATCCAATATGAATTAAGATCGTATTTGATTCGGAATATATCATCAGGAGTTATACTGTTTCAACACATTAAATGTGTGACCTTATAGGTTCATGTATACTTAGTTGTAACTTGAAAACATCTTTCCTATCACTAATCAATAGTGGCTCTAGCAGGACATATCGACCCTCAAATATACACAAAGATTAAACTAGACGAACCATCTACAATTAGATTTTAGTTACTCACGATCAATTCATAACTTCTTATGAACATTTTATATCTGGTTATGACCAATCTGTATCTCCATACAACCAGTTCGCTGACCAATTTGTGATATATTCGACCAGCTCATGATCAATCAGTATACTCATACAACCAATTCGTATCTAGTCGGGCTAAATGACCTGTTTGTGTATTCTAGTTGGGCTAAACAATCTGTTTGTGTATTCTCCTTTTGCCTCATGATACCTATCGAATTCTAGGTGAGAAACATGTCATCCATAGACTATTCAATTTTTTCTCGAAATAGTGATAGATAACTTCATGTGGTCAATTCTTCGACCACTCATGACATGACCATGCACTTTCTTTCCGATCACATCAAGTGGCCTAAGAGATATCTCTTCTTTTATATAGGAGTGGCAAATCCCATATCCGACCAGTCATATTCTTCCTCATGTTTTATAACATATTGTTGTAGGTGTGAAAACCAAAAACAAGTGAGGGAGTGGACATCAACCATCTTACGGGCCATTATCCATGAGAGTAATAATGATACGGGGATTTATATAGGTTTAGGGTCCAAGAGAACCATCCTACTCCTATTAGTGAATCAACGGTGGTTATCTCCGAAGAAGGAGCCCCTGAGGGCTCACCAATTTGATATGCTTCTTTATTACTCATGAGAGCTGATGCGGATACGCATGTGTCTTGTATTTTTTAGTTAAATATATTATTCAACTGGAAAGAATTATTGAGCCACATGAAATATGGCCAGGTGAACTCATTCCAAAGTAAACATAATATTGTTATTCATAAGGATGGAATACTACTTCATGTTATCACATGGTGCATTATCAGGTTTGTCAATGGCAAAGCAATGGAGAGACATAAGGAAGAGGATAACCATATTAGGTGCCAAAGACATGAAGGAACAAAGTTCGTGCGGATGAAGCAGCAAGAGAAAGACCCATATGGATAGGGGAAAGAAAACCCATGTAGTAGGAGAGCAAAACGGAGAAGTCCAAGGACTTAAACTAAATGTTTTGGATAAGATTTTCAAGTTCAATTCGTACTTCCCACAAGTCCAACTAGATTAAAACTCGGATTTAACTCAGAATTCAATTCGGATGCGGTTCGGGACAGCCTAACAAGCAGTTACTAAAAATACCATAACTTTCACAAACGGAGTCCGATTTGGGTGTTCTTATACTCGTTGGTAAGATAATTTCAAGGGGTACGTAATTGATCTAGTCCCACCTTAAAATTCATCACGAATCAAAAGTTATGACTAAAATAATATGATAGCTGTAAAATCTAGTTTCCTTTTTGTGAGAGTTCGTATCTAAAACCATATATTGTTGAGTTGTACTTGGTTTGGGGACCATATGGACATTCCAAGGGGCTATATAAGCCATGTATTGGTAGCCTTAAGACTCAGACCACCTTTGATAAAAATCAATCTACTAAAGTTTATTCGAGTTTGCTGCCAAAATTCCATAGAGAATTAGGAGTATTCTTCAATCAAGATCGTTCAGCCTTTCCGCTGGGAATCGGGTGCACGATAGATCTTCGCTTGGTGGTCGGCAAAATCGACATGAGTGTGTTTTGGTGGATTATAGAGTGTTCATCCCTTGTTCTGGCATTGGAGGATCATTACAATTCATCAAAACTCCCGCGAGTATCTATTCTATGTCGAGAAGATCGGACGACCCTGTATCAAAAGCTCAAAAGAGCCTCCCTCCAAATAAGGGTTACATGAGATATTTATAGGCTTATGGCCTATACAAATGACTAGAATACTCCTTGGAGGATAGTTACTTTATGAGTTATGAGTATAAGTGAAAGGTATAATCGTCCTTTGTACACATAACTGCATTTTTTTGATTTGCATGTTGGTGTCTTGCATAGAGCAGACCCCGAAGCGAAGGAGTAAAATTATTTCTTCCAACACTAGCCCTACCCCTTGGTGTTTAGGAGAAATGCCCAAAGTGGTAGTATCAAACTGTCATGCATGGCATGTTAAGGTTGTGGGAGAAGCATATAGCTTGACAGAATTCTTACATCCCGTGGCAAAACCATTAGTTTCTGGGGTAGTTGTCGAGCGGAGTAGGTTGAGCTATGTTGGCAGTTTCGTAGAGTGTAGTCATGATGAGTATGGCCCTGTTCTTTACGGTTTCTAGAAGCGGCTTTTGACTTTTGCTACAGTAACTAACTTTTAAACGGAATATTTTTTTAAGATGAGGTCTACAAGTTAATTGTAGTACACGTTAAAAAACTAATATCTGTATCATCAAAAATCACAAGCGAGTATCTCTCTTTCCGCAATCTCTATCGCAAATAGCCAAAAAGCCATCAGCCGCAGCCATAAACCATCAACCGCAACCGCAAAGAATAAGCCCTATATCATTTCTTCTTGACATATCCAAGTTTCTCACAGCGATAACGATGTAGGCGCTCACGACATGGCCGAGAAACATTTGTTGGTTGCCGGTATTTGAACTTTGATAGCGCGCTATCCAAAGCGATGTACGGTCTTGTTGAGTTAAAGGTTGGGCCGACTCCTCTCCTTTTGGCGTGGCAGCCCTATGAAACCGCTAGCCTAATGAAGCCGTCGCCCCTATGGGCCAAGCCTGCTGGCCCATCTTTATGCCTTAAGTGGGGACAGAGGGAATCCTAGCATCTTTCTAGCTTCTGTGGCAGCCGACTCCTACTTCTGGAGAGTTCCACCAAGCGCCGCAATCAAAAGACAAAGGGAGGATGGATCCTCGGGCACAAGGCTTCAAGCATCGAACCACTTGGCTTCCTCGCGGCAACAAACTCAGGCTGGCAGGGGTGAGCCCCTGAGTGAAACTCCAGTGAGTCAAGCCTCCGTTCCCCTCTCCTTGGCTCTGCAGCCTATCCCCTTTTGCTTTGGACATGGCAGAGCGTTTGGCTGTGTTTTGTTGGGGAGGTGTTGTATTGCCAGGACGCTGAGGCTTTTGCCAGGACGAAAGCCTCTTTTGCCACAGTGCAAAGGCAGGGGGCATGGTGCCTTAGCCACAAAAGGTGCCAGGACACTCCGAATTGCCCCTCTTGCTAGGGCGCTGGAAGGTGCCAGGGCGTCGAGTTTTTTCCCAGGGCGCTGGTTGTTGGAACTTTGCCGGGGCGCATGGGAGTGTTCTGCCAGGGCACTAGGGACTTAAAACCAGGGGGTAGAGATTTGGAGCGCACCCCAGGCGCAGAGTGTTGGGAAGTTGAGCACAGGGAGGCACCATGCTGGCTGTGTGCTAGGCGTTCGGGTGCTGGCCCACAGGGCGCTTGCGCATCGGCTTGTAGGACACTTGAGCGCACGACATTGGGAGGTGCAGGGCGCTCGCTCACCGGCCTACCAGGCGCTCGCTCTCTAGCCTACAGGGTGCTTGGCGTGCATAGCCGGGAGTCGCAGGGTGCATGAGGTGCTGGCCTTCAAGGCGCTCGCTCACCAGGCTGCAGGGCGCTCAGGGCGTCGATGTTGGAAATCAGCCAGGAATTCTCCCACACCCGAGCAATCTTCACCAGGAGGTTTGATCTGCACACGCTGCGTGTTTTCGGATGATGAACAGTAAAATTCAGAGAAAACTGAACAGCAAAGACAGAACTTTTGGGACGATTTTCTGTGTATTCACCGAATGCAAGCAAAATGTTTACAAGCATAACACTTAATCAACTAAGATCCGGTTAAGCCGGGATCCACATAAATCGGAAACAATATGTGCAAACTGCACCCAACGGAAACAAACTTCAACTGAAGACTCGGAACTGAAAAACAAACTGAAGTTTCCCGCGCAGACTCCCTGCGTCTCCTTTATTTCGGTTCCAGCTGCAACTTCCGATATGTCTGGATTATTTGCTCACATATTCCCCCCTAATCCTGACATGATTCCAAGTCTCGAATGCCCAGCAGCTGACGCATCTCCGCTAACTTTACGCCTGACAGTGCTTTCGTCAGTGCATCTGCTCTTTGCTCCCCCGACTAAACAAACTCGACTCTGATCTGTCCCCTCTCGACACATTCTCTTATAAAGTGAAACTTTGTGTCTATATGTTTACTGCGACCGTGGAATACAGGATTCTTCATAAGAGCTATAGCAGAGCGGTTGTCCACAAACAAAGTCACTGGCTTTGGTTCCTTTCTTGTGATTTCACTAATCAAACTTCTCAGCCATAACGCGTGACAAGCTGCTGTTGTTGCTGCCATAAACTCGGCTTCACAAGATGATAATGCCACCGTTTTCTGCTTCTGGGAATTCCACGACACCAGATTTCCATTCAAGTAAAATGTCATGCCACTGGTACTCCTCCTTCCTTCGAGATCTCCCGCCAAATCACTGTCAGAATAGCCGCTGAGGTTCATTTCCTGTTTTCCCTTCACATATACAATTCTGAAATGAATTGTTCCTTTTAAGTATCGTAGTATCTGCTTGATTGCCTTTTGATGCAAGAACGTCGGCCTCTCCATAAATCTGCTTGCCATTCCAACCGAGTATGACAAGTCCGGTCGGGTGTTAAGCAAATACCTAAGGCATCCTATGATACATCTGTACTCAGTAGGATCAATTGGAGTTCCATCTGGGTCCTTGTGCATCTGCAGTTTGGACTCCATAGGGTATCTGGTAGCATTGCAATTCTCCATTCCAAATTCTGACAGTATCTTCTTGGCATATGCAGATTGTTTGAGCAGTGTTCGACTCTCCTGCTGCTCTACTTCAATTCCCAAATAGTAAGAGAGAAGTCCCATGTCACTCATTTCAAATTCCTTCATCATTTGCTTCTTAAACTTCTTGACTTCTTCAATGTCACTTCCTGTCACTACAAGGTCATCAACATATACCCCAACAATCACACTTGTTTCACCTTCTCCTCTAATATACACACCCTGTTCTTGAGAGCATTTCTTGAAGCCTAGTTCTTTTAAACTCTTGTCTAGCCGAGTGTTCCATGCCCGAGGAGCCTGCCTCAATCCATAAAGTGCTTTGGATAATTTGTACACCTTATGTTTCTGACCCTGCACCTCAAACCCTTCCGGTTGAGTCACATATACTTCTTCTAGCTCTCCATTGAGAAAGGCTGTTTTCACATCTAGATGATGCACTTCCCAGTTCCTGTGTGCTGCTAGTGCCAAGATCACTCTGACAGTGTCCATTCTAGCAACCAGAGCGAAAACCTCTTCAAAATCAATACCGTGCCTTTGGACATATCCCTTTGCCACTAATCTTGCCTTGTGCCTGACAATTCGCCCCTCCGAGTCCTTCTTCAACTTGAATACCCACTTCAATCCAATGGATTTATGTCCCGGGGGAAGGTCTGTGAGGGTCCAGGTTCCATTCTTCTCAATTGACTCGAGTTCATTCTCCATTGCCTCATACCAGCATGGTTCAGATGCAGCTTCCCGAAAACTTGTCGGTTCTTTAGACAATCCCATCATCAACATGTCTTATTCTCCATAATTTTCTGTTATTTCTTCAGTATGTGCATATATATTTGCCAGTGATCTATATCTTACTGGTCCTTCATGAGTTTCGGATGAGAATGATGCTAGAGAATTAGCTTCTGCCTGAGATCTTACTAGTGACAGATATGGACTTTGGGCTTCTGCCACTTCTTCTGTTGCAGGTGAAAGTTCCTCTTCTGTACCTGCACCTGTATCTACCTCCGTTGTAGCTTCCTCTGAACTGAGGTTATCCGTGACCACAAACTCTGGAAACTTTACTTCATTGTCGGTTTCCTCATTCCACTTCCACTCTTGATTTTCTTGAAATATAACATCACGGCTGACTTGTAGTTTGCCTCGGCTTGGATCAAATAGCCGGTGTGCCTTGCATCCATCCTCTACACCTAAGTACACCATTGGTGAGCTTCTATCTTCAAGTTTCTTAATGTGAGGTGTTATATTCTTCACAAGAGCTGTGCAGCCGAAAACCTTTAGATGTCCAAGATGTGGTTTTCTTCCTTCCATTGCTTCAAATGGTGTGCTGTCACCTAATGCCTTGGTTGGGAGTCTGTTTAACAAATAGACAGCATGCCTCACTGCTTCCCCCCAAAATCTTGCTGGCATTTTCATATTTTTCAGTAGTGATCTTGCCATTCCCATTACTGTCCGGTTTCTGCGCTCCACTAATCCATTGTGCTGTGGTGTATATGGAGCCGTTAGATGCCGTTCATCCCCATATCTTCACAAAACCGAACGAATTCAGTGGACAAGAATTCTCCTCCTCGATCTGTTCGAAGAGTCTTAATCTTATGTCCAGTCTTGTTTTCAGTCACCACCTTGAATTTCCTAAAGTGCTGAAATGCATCTCCTTTTTTCGGTAGGGTATATACCCACATCCACCTGGTGCAGTCATCGACAATTAATAAGAAGTTCTGATTTCCACCCAAGGTGCTTGGAGTAATTGGTCCACAAATATCCATGTGAAGAAGTTCCAGTGGTTTCTTAGCGCTAAACTTAGCTTGGTTGGGAAATGGCTGCCTTGAGTGCTTGGAGATCACACAAGTTTCACACACCTTCTCTGGCTTGGACAGCACAGGCACTCCAACTGCCAACTCCTTCTCCCCCATGAGCTTTAGATCATCGAAGTTTACATGCCCAAGTCTCGCATGCCATAACCATGATGGATCACTAAGGTTTGACAACAAACACACTGCTTTGGATGTCTCCAGTACTATCTTGTACAACCGGTTCTGTGCTCTCTGCACCAACATTAGCAATCTTCCATCATTGTCAATTACTCATGTTTTTACCGACAATATGCACCTCAACACCAGTTTCTAACATCTGACCAATACTCAGAATGTTGCTACACAATGCAGGAATGTAGTATACCTCTTGGAAGGTCCTCAGTTCTCCATTTTTACAGACAAATGCAATTGTCCCTCTGCCTTTTATCTAGACTGTGGATCCATCCCCAAAGCTCACTCTACCAGTGATCGTTTCATCCAAATTCTGAAATTTCTCTCGGCTTCCCGTCATATGGTTACTTGCACCATTATCAAGATACCAAGTATCTGAATTCTTTCCTTCCTTGTTGCTATGACACAGCTCATGCATTGTCCGTTTTTCATTGAGTAGAACAATGTCTTGCTGTTGTCGGTCAGAAGTTGTCCCCTCCTGGGTTATAGCAAGCATCAGTGCCTATTCTTCTTCGACAGTCTGGGTTAGATGTGCCTCATCTTCCCGTCTTTTACTTCGGCACTCAGATGCAAAATGCCCCATATTACGACAATTGTAGCACTTGATATGACTCTTGTCTCTGGTACTACCACCAATAGAGCTTGTGCCTCCTGCACTTTCTGGACATGGTGTCCAACGGCCGCCACCTGCATTTTCTGGACGTGATGTCCAGCGGCCAAATCACCCACAGCTGCGCCCTCGTCCACGCCATCTGCCATGTTCTGGGGTACTGAATCCGTGTCCCCAGCCGCCTGCTGAAACCTCACCAGTGTCATTCATGTGCCGTGTCTGCCTCTGCGTATTAGACAGCAACAGCTGCCCTTGGTTGTTGCCAAACATCCCACGTGATTTTGCCCGTTCTTCATAAGCCTTGAATCTTGCAATTGCCTCCTCAAACGCCATGGTCTCAAGGTCATAGAATTGTTCGATCCTGGCAACAACAGTAAAGTACTTGTCGGGAGCGGAATCAAGCAATTTCTTGACAAGAGATGAGTCTTCAATTGTTTCACCAACAGAATCAAACTTGCTGGACAGAGTGATCTGTTTACCTGCGAAATCATCTATGGTCTCATTCTCTCCCATCCGCAAGGCGTCAAATTCACTCTTCAAGGTTTGTAATCGTGCTTTCTTCACTCGGTCTGCACCCAGGTATCTCATCTTGATACTATCCCAAACTTCTTTTGCTGTCTTCTTCTTCGCCACTTGGAGGATAATGGCTTCGGGTATGCACTGAAGGATGTAAGCCCGTGCCGTCTTGTCTTTCTTCGCGATCACTTGTACTCCTTCCGCCGGCTCCACTGCCTCCCATACACCTTGGGCATCGAGGATAGCCTCCATCCTCACTGCCCAGACCGTGTAGTTGCTGGAGTTCAGCATTGGCGCTTGAAATGACCCACTGCCGCCATCTTTCGCCGCCGACTGCGGAATCATAGCCAATCCGCCAAATTGGTGATTCCCGGGTGTTCTTCCTGTAGCTCTGATACCAGATGTTGGAAATCAGCCAGGAATTCTCCCACACCCGAGCGATCTTCACCAGGAGGTTTGATCTGCACACACTGCGTGTTTTCGGACGATGAACAGTAAAATTCAGAGAAAACTGAAGAACAACAAAGACAGAACTTTTGGGACGATTTTCTGTGTATTCACCGAATGCAATCAAAACGTTTACAAGCATAACACTTGATTAACTAAGATCCGGTTAAGCCGGAATCCACATAAATCGGAAACAATACGTGCAAACTGCACCCAACGGAAACAAACTTCAACTGAAGACTCGGAATTGAAAAACAAACTGAAGTTTCCCGCGTAGACTCCCTGCGTCTCCTTTATTTCGGTTCCAACTGCAACTTCCGATATGTCTGGATTATTTGCTCAGTCGAGCTGTAGGGTGCTTGGTGTGCAAAGTCGGTAGGCACTTGGGCGCCTTCATGCAAAGTGCTTGGCACGTGAGTGATAGCACAGGAGTGCCATACGAGGCCGAAGAGTGGAGATGTGCATGAACTGTACCTCGTGTGTTCAGTGTATTGGTTTGTACGTTGAGCCTTACATTTATTATGCATGTCAGAAGCAATCCAGCTAAGTCACTAATTCTGCTTTGAGTTGTTTTGGAATGCCGAATTGTGATCGGATAGGTGTTCAGGCATGAAGGCACACGGATGCGACGGCGCGGCTAGTAGGGCACGGCGCCAGGAAGCGCGGTTAGTATGGACGCACGGGCGTGCAGGTGCGAAGGCGCACAGGTGTTGCTAAAGCATGGAGGCATGGCCACGACGTGACATCAGGGTGGTTAGATGATGCATGCCTGGTAGTCGGCCTTGGTTCTTTGGGTAGTTTGATAACCATGTAGAGGAATCGACTTTGGTGGTCGCTACAGAGAGGAGGCGCAGAGAGCTCCCCTCACTGTAAAGGGGTCAAGCGAGCGCTTCGAGGGCCAATGCTCTCAAGGCTTCTGAGAGAGACATTGTAAACTTGTAGCAAACACACCAAGTGCTGGAGGAATCTTTCACAGTAGGATATGGCCACTAGCACTTGGAAAATGAGAACATGACCCGACTCCAATATAAGGCTGGACATATTGGAACATGATCTGACTTGTCAAGATACCGGGGCACACGAAGCGCGCAAGGCGTCAGGACGCTTGGGTGCCAGGGCGTAAGGCATGCGGATCATGTGAGGCGTCGGGGCATTGGTGCACGCGAAGCACGCTGGGCGTCGACACGCCGGGGTACCCGGGCGTCGAGGCACACAATGTATTGGGCGTTGGGTGCAAGTGAGGGCATTAATCAACACGAGTGAGGGCGTAGGGCGCTAACATGCCAAGGTGCAGGGAAGCGGGATCGCCAGTTACATGGGGTCTCCTTGACAAGGCGCTGGCCGTTGTACCATGTTGCTGCTACAAGCCTACAATGCGCTAGGGCGCCGACTCACTGGAGGCGCAGACTGCCAGCCGACCTAGGGTGCCACTGGGTGGCTGGAGGGTGCAGAGACCTGGCTGCTAGGGCACTAAGGAAAAATGTGCAGGGCGCCAAGGCATGGCTGCCAGGGTGCTGAAGAGTGGCGTCTGCAGGGCACCAAGGATCGGCTGTTGGGTACCTAAGCACATGTGTTGGGGACCCAAGCACATGTGCAAATCACTGCATGTGGAAGCAACTGAGTAGTGGACAGATGAGGCATGCAAGGGACTGACTGGTTCTAGTAGTGATTTCGACGATGCCGAGCCCTCGTGTTAATCTACCGAGAGCGGTTTCCATTAACAACTTTTGCAACCAGTGAGTAGGTCGGAGCACAATGTTGGACTGCCAATCTCTTGTGCAAACCATCAGCGCCCAGGGCATCCTTTTTTTATGTGATTCACTTTGGAGTGGTGCCCATGGGGCTAAAGCGATGCTGCCCCAGCACGAGAGGCGTAGGCGAGTTGGGCAATAGGGCATCAGCTAGTGGATGTGTCGGGGCGCACACCAACAAACGCTAGGGCATCGATTGAAGGCGTGCCAAGACACACTGCATGAGAAGCCACACTGGGGGGCAGGGCATCGAGGAGCGTGCAGCACCGGGGCTCTAAGGCACATGGAGTGTGTGGGGTGCAAGGGCATCGGGGTACCAGGCCATCGAGGGACACAGGGCATTAGGGCACTAAAGCACGTGGAGTGCGTAGGTCGTTAGGGCACCAAGGTGCCAGGGCATCGAGGCTCATATGGCACCAGGGCACCGAGGCACGCAAAGTGCGCAGGACGTCAGTGCACCGGGTGCCAGGGCATCAAGCACGCGGGGCACTAAAGCATCGAGGCACATGGAGTGCGCGAGGCGTCAGGGCACTAGGGTGCCAGGGCATCGAGGCGCACGTGGCACCAGGGCACCGAGGCACATAGAGTGCACGGGGCATCAGGGGCACCAGGATGCTAGGGCATCGAGGCGCGTGGGGCACTAAGGCACCAAGGCATGTGGAGTGCGCGGGGCGCCAGAGCACGGAATGCATGGGGCGCCAGGGCACCGGGGCGCCAGGGCACCGGGGCGCCAGGGCACCGGGGCGCCTAGGTAGCGAGGTACGCAAGGCACCAGGGCACTGAGGCACGTAGAGTGCATTGGGCACCAGGGCACTGAGGCGCCAGGGTATCGATGCACTAGGGCACTGGGGCACCAAGGCACGCAGAGTGCATGGGGCGCCAGGGCTTTGAGGTATGTGGAGTGCACGGGGCACCAAGGCATCGAGGCGCCTGGGGTGCCGGGACACCAAGGCACACGGAGTGCGTAGGGCACTAGGGCTCTGAGGCACATGGAGGACAGGAGCACCAAGGCATCGAGGCGCGTGGGCATCAAGGCACGCAAAGTGCACAGCACACTAGGGCATTGAGGTGCCAGGGCACCGAGGCACGCGGAGGGTGCAAGGCGCTAGGGCATTGAGGTGTGTGGGGCAAGGTGCTCACGTGCGCCCTTTCTGTAGACTTGTTTAAGTATGGAGCAATTTAGATGGGAGGTGGTAGAATTCCTCAACACTATCTAGCCCCCCTATCCCTTGGGCGCCTTGAAGGGTGCCTGAGTGGCAAAGAAGAGTGCTAAGGCCTTGTATCCTATCGACGAATATGCTCGTTGGGGTATGTTGAGAGCTTTTGCAGGGCGCCAAAGACTTAGCCAAATATTGGCATGATAGGAATACATGCACTCAAGATTTAGCTAAATTTTAACTTGATGCCATGAGAAGCATGAGGGCCGAGGAATATGCGTAAGGGGCACTTATGACTTAGCCAAATTTTGGCTCGATGGGCACGTGGGCACCTAAGACTTAGCCAAATTTTGGCTTCATATCAAATGGGTGCTTAAGGCTTGCCATGATAGAAGTGCTACCAGGGTAAGGCCTTGGTTGTCATGGAACCCTCTTGTTGCGCGCGCAACCAGCCCCCTATCTCAAGGCGTGGCCTATGAGACAAGTGATAAGATGGAACAAACTAGTGGAAGCGAAGTAGTGGACGCAAGGCTGCCTTGTTGAGGCATGGCCTACGAGGCAAATGATGCGTTGGTGCGATGCTAGTGGAGGCGAAGCAGTAGACATAGGTAGCCTCATTAAGGTACAACCTTTGAGGTGGGTGGCACATTGGTGCGAAGCCTCTGAAGGCGAAGTAGTAAACGTAGGCCATCTTGTCGAGGCATAGACTTCTAAGTGGATGACGCGTCGAAGTGAAGCCTTTGGAGGTGAACTAGTCAATGTAGGCCACCTTGTCAAGGGACAGCCTTTAAGGTGGGTGACACATCTAAGGTGTCAAAAGTAGGGGACACAGGATTGTTTTGCCGAGGCATAGTCTTCCAAGCGGACGGCGCATCGGAGCGAAGCCTGTGAAAGCAAAGTCAGAGATGCGGGGCCACCCTACCGAGGCATAGCCTTCCGGGTGGACGGTGCTTCATAGCAAAGCTTAGAAAGGCGTAGTAATTGATGCATGGCTGCCCTGCTGAGGCACAACCTTTGAGGTGGGCAATGCAACGGAGCAAAAACTAGGGTGGCGAAGTCATCAATGCTAGGCTGCCTCACCAAGGCATAACCTTCATGGCTAGCGACATGTCTGAGCCAAGCCTATGATGGCAAAGTAGTTGATGTAGGGACTTCCCTACCAAAGCATAGCCTTCGAGGTAGGCAGTGCGTCGAAGCAGAGCTTGTGAAGGCGAAGTAGTCAATGTAGGACCACCTTGCCGAGGCACAATCTTCAAGATAGGCAGTGCATCAGCATGAAGCCTTGGAAGGTGAAGTAGTTGACGCAGAACTACCCTGCTGAGGCACAACCTTTGAGGTGGGTGATGCGTCGGAGCGATGCTTCGGGAGACGAAGCTGTCAACGCGGGACCGTCTCACTGAGGTATAACCTTCACGATGGGCAGTGTGTCTGAGCCCAGCCTATAAAGGCAAAGTAGTATACGTAGGGCCACCTCATCGAGACACAGCCTATGAGGTAGGCGACATGCCAAAGCAAGGTCTACAAATTCAAAATCATCTACACGAGGTCGCCCCATCGAGCCTTTGCCTTCCAGGTGGGCGGTACAACCAAAACAAGGCCTACAAAGTCAAAGTCATCGATGTGGGACTGCCCCACCGAGGCACTGCCTTCTAGGTAGGCAGTGCGTCGAAGAAGTGCCTGTCAAGGCATAGTAAAAGATGTGAAGCCACCTTGCTGAGGCATAGCCTTCGAGGCGGGTGGCACGTCAAAGTGAGGCCTACAAAGGAAAGAGACTGAGGGCTACAACAAGAAATGTAAGAGATATCGAAAATAAGTTGCAAGCCACTA
This sequence comes from Melocanna baccifera, assembly GCA_036346265.1. NCBI lineage: Eukaryota > Viridiplantae > Streptophyta > Magnoliopsida > Poales > Poaceae > Melocanna > Melocanna baccifera. The sequence continues at coordinate 14,506,577 of CM070691.1, read as the reverse complement.
GAAAGAAATTAAGAGCCACTGAGAAAAAGCCAAATGCCCTTGAGGAGAAGGTGAGGATAATCTGCCAAGTGGACGTGAGCTTAGAGATGTTGTTAGATAATGATCAACACTCAAGCTAGGGAAGCTGCGAAGACAGATAACGCGAGATTGGAGTGTGAGATTGGAAGTTAGAGAGGAAATGATCAATACTCATTTCTCGTACCAAGATAGCATTCGTTTGATGTGATAGATGATCGAAGTCATTGCTGTGAGATAAGTAGTGTTGGATCTCGGATCAACAACTCCGGAACCCTCTGTGTAAATCACACTATCCCAGAAAAAGCTAGTGCATACAGGGTTAAGAGGGATACATATCATGCATAACAACTATACTTTATTATAAAACAAATGTATGGGTCTTATGGCCAAGTTTACAAATAAAGGCTCAAGGCCAAACAAAAGTAAATTAGCGGAAGATAAATCATAGAGGAATAGCCCATCCTACCTACCCACAGGCAAATGATTGTAAGACGTGACATATTCATCGCAATCCTCACCGTAGTCAATGAAGTCATCCTCTGGTAACAAGATTAAGCAAGGTGAGCATATAAGTACTCCACAAGTTACACCAAGAGGTTTAACAGAGTGAATACATGCATAAAGATTGAAAAAGAAAGGCATAATAAGATTATTTGTGCGAAAAGTGATATTAAAGTAAATATTGTAAAGAAAGTACAAAAACTGAATTTAATACAATAGATGAAACAACATTTTAATGAAAATAATATCGTTAGCCGTCCAACCTAACACTAATATAACCACGGATATCCCACCCGGACCATCTTTCCAAAAGAGCTATCATTTGTCCACAAACCAGATTTTATAAAATCAAGTCTAATTTGTGAAAAACCATACTCAACATGTCCATGACCGTGGACATGGCTATCCAGAATAGTTTGTTACTCTGCAGAGGTGTACAACTTCACCCACAAGACATGTTCTCTCGTTGTGCCACACGATTAACACATTGCCTTGGGTGTGCGGCGGAGAGTTCATGACAAGACTGTTAGAATGTTTCGTAGCCGAAGTAGTTATGCCACCACTAAGGTTTCACCACAAGTTGGAGCCCCTTCTTTTGCCATGTGAGACTTCTCGCGGTCCATGCCACACTCACATCCAGCCTGTAGCATAATTATATTTGGAACATCACATATTACTTAGATAGGCCTATCCCATACCAGACTTATGATAGTACGGTGTGACTTTAAAATAGTAGCTTATAGACCGATTATTAACGTGACTTAGGCCCAACCGCATATCCTTTGTGCCTAGCAATGAACATTGTATCACCGAACAGCAATGCATGCCAGCACCCACCACCATACCAATGCCTAAATCTAATCCAGATTTTATAACTTATTTTATCAAAATTCCATAGACCTTCTTAACTCACCGAAGTCAAGAATAAATTTTAGAATCTAACATTTTATGTGAAACAAATATTCCCACATAATTATTCTAAGCATGGCTAAGAAATTCTTTAAAATTTTTAGTCAATACTATCATACCAACTAGATTTTCATCAAAAGTGACAAGGCATAAGAAAATTCAATGTCAAAGTTGGCCACACACAAAGGATTTGGGTATAACTAGAATTTAAATCAAATTTAAACTAGGTTTGAATAAAAGTACGCATGCATAATAATTTAAAAATAATATAATTAATTTAAATTTCTATGGGTAACATGATCAAATGTGTAACTTGCCTTGCTCGAAGTCCTGGTGCTGCGAATCGTCGAAATCGTACAGGCAAAGAACCAAAATAAATAAATTTAAATAAAATTCAAAAAAGTTAAAAAAAATTTAGAAAGAGTCCAGAAATGCATAGTTTAGGATTTTATAAGAATTTAGAAATTTGAACAGGTCTAATCGGAGTTAAAATAAGGAAATATGGGCCTCCGGAAGTTTAAAACTAAAGAAAAAGAAAACGCCAATTTTTTGAAATTATTTTTATACTGAAAAAGGTGATTTATGATGTCAACATGACAATTTATTTTCTTGCTAAATTATTTTTCTACAGGAAAATGGACTTATGACATCATGATGACGTCAGCCCTAGGATTTTAATATTTGGCTCTAAGACTGACATGTGGGCCCAACTTTTATTGGACTGGGTCCATGGACTGAAAATAGTTGAGGTGGCACGCGGGCTGGTGGGGTGCTTACATGGCTAGTGACTGGGCATAGATGTTGACGTGTCAGTCCACGTGGTGACACGTGGTGCTGACGTGGCTTTGAGGGGGCTCTGGTGCTAACGTGGCGTGCCACGTGGGCTACTGACTCAGCAGCTTTGATGACGTGGCTACCAGGTGGAGCATACGAGGCAGCCACATGTGTGTGTAGTCTGGCGCGGCAGACAGCGCGCGGCGTGGCTACCACATGGCTTTCGGGTGCTGGGGTGGCATCGATGTGTGCGGCCACGTGGCTCCCACAGGGGTGGTTCATGCTGACGTGGCTTTGGTCGGCCAGGGCGGCGCTCGGGACCCGAGGGTCGTCAGAGCTCCGGCGCACAACGGGGACCGGCGAGGGGTGAGCGAGAGAGAAGGGGTCACGGTGATTCTCCTTACCTGCGCGTGGGGCCTGGGGATGGTCCATAGGCGGCTAGTGGCAAAGAGGGCGGCAGAGCTTGGTCATCAGTGAAGATGGGTTTCCGACAGCATAAGCTCTCGGTAAAGGGGCGGAGGAGGATCGTGCAGGTGCGAGGAAGCTCCTGGAGTCATCGGCGTAGCCCGAGTGGGGTTGAGACAGCTAGAATTCCTCACTGGAGCTGATCAGCAGAGCGGGGGAAGGTAGCACATGATGCGTGGGCCGCTCAAGCGCCGAGGGAATGGATTGAGGGTGGAGAGTGGTGGTGCAGGTCTCGGAGGAGGTGTAGGGGGGTTTTATAGTGCCGAGGAGGGGATGGGCGGCGAGAATTGCTCGCCGGAGTAATGGCGGCAGAATTTCGAGAGTGGGCCAATAAGGCAAGGCTGGGGTTTTAAAAGGAAATGAAAGTACGAAATTAAAGTGGATTGATCACATGGATTAATTTCCTTTTGGCCGATGGGGAAGAAACAAAAAGGAGGAGGTGACTTGGGCGGACTCGGCGGTGGCAATTGCGGTAGAGGTGGTGGCGTCGGGAGGATGAAGAAAGGCCTGACAGGTGGGCCCCATTTGTCGAAGAGAGAGAGAGAGGAGGCGAGGGAGAGGTGGGCGGTCAGATGGTTGCCACGTGGCACAAAGGAAAGATTGGGGCCACCGGCTGGTAAGCGAAAAGTGTTAGTGATATGCCCTAGAGGCAACATGGAGATGTTGTATATATCACATACTATGTTTATGATACATTACTTTGTTCCTTGAAATAGACATTATCATTATTGATCAATGAGTATGTGACTTATTCATGAGACTCTTAATGCTAAAATATTGCTATTTCTAAATGATCCCTGATCATATATCATATGAGGAACAAATATGATTCAAAGACAAAGGTCAGCATATGTATTGATTGATGATTATGTCTCATAGATCATGGTATGGTGATACCAAATCAATAATATGGACATGTGTTAGTGAACATATGTTGGATAGACCTGCCATGAGATACTGCAGAGATTCCATATGTCATCAGTTGGTCTCAAGTAATGTTTATGTAGAATCCTTAGACTTGAGATCATCATGGTTCCCAACATGAGTAGTAGCTTATTTTGGGACTACTAAACACTACTCCGTAACCGGGTAGTCATAAAAGTAGTCTTCGGGTTTGCCATGAAACATGTAGTGGGATGTGAATGATCAAGATATAATTTGCCCCTCCTTATGGGAGAGATATCTTTGGGCCTCTCGATGTAATGGATTATGAAAGTGCATGACCATACCAAGGTGATTGAGGAGTCAATCACGAGTTTATAATCCATCACGGAATCGAGAGAGTGATTGAGCTATTAAGAGGATGACACAGGTCTCGCCTTGAGCTCAATCTATATCGTGAGGCAAAAGGATTCGTACATGAGAGAACATTACAGGTTCAGCTGATATGATCTTTACATATACTTTGGGATTAATATGTCTTACTAGAGGCCGCTATTAACATGGTGACCGGAAAGGCGTTTCCGGGTCACGACCAAGTATACGTGAACCTACAGGGTCGCACGCTTAACGGGTTGGAACACTAATTCGAATATGATTCGGATATGGGCTCAATTCGGATAGAGATCCGAATAGACTCCTATTGGGCCTCGGTCCACGAGGCCCACATGAGGAGGTCTATATATATGGAGGCGAGGGGTAGAGGGGATTTGTCCCTATGAACATCTAGCAAAACTCTAGCCGCCACCTCCCGAGCCAAACCCTAGATGCTCACGAGTGCTAGTACACTCGCGATCGGCGTTCCAACCCCGGACGTGTGGATACCGGTGGAGGCACTGCTCGTTGCAGTGTTGATCGGCGTGCGTGGAGGAGACGATCTGTTCGGGACGATCGGCTACTTCCACTACTACCTCGACGCGCGTGATTGGATCGGTTTCCAATTCTTCTTCCGCTGCGCTGCGCGTCTAAGTGGTAACGATCTATGATCCTTCCTTAGCATGATGTTCTTGGGTGCGCGGTAGAAAAGTTTTATTTTCTGCTTCCGTAGCCTACGCGTATTCCTTTAGTTATAGCTCATGCCCTGGGTCTAGCAGGACATGAGCCAACATAATGGAGGCGATGGACACCCAAGCCACCTTAGACTTTTGCTAGGGGAGACCACGGAGGTCGTACACCCTACGCATCACGGGGGCATTGGGTCACGTAAGGGCGTTGGGCCGTGCGAGGGTGACGGGCGTCGAGGCATGAAGATGTTGTGTCGCAAGAGTGCAAGGGCGCTGGCCCCACTAGGGCAGCGTCGCTGGGGCACCATCGCGTGGGCACTGGGAAGTGTATGGTGCAGCACGCCGAAGCGTGTCATGCTAGGGCATGGGCTCACGTACGTCCTCACCGTAGACTCATCGAGGTATAGAAAAGCATTCGCCATGAGCTGGCAGTAGGGCGCTTGGCCACCGAGCCATCTGCCTGCCAGGGCACAGCGCCTGAGCAGTTGTCAGAGCACAGTGCGGATGTACCTTGTAGGCTCATGTTAGGGCGTCTGTCAGTTCCTACCAGGGCGCTCGGAGGATGGCCATCAGAGAACAGGTGGCCGGCCACTACAACACCGAGAGAGCGGTTATTGGAGCGCTAGAAGTTTTGCCTAGGCGCTGAGGGGTCGGGCATGGACTAACATCGCTGGGGCGCAATGGCGCATGTAGCTAGTTTTTGCCAGAGAGCTCTTTGCTAGAGCACTTTGTTAGTGTAGTAAATTGTTGTCTCCAATGTAGTGAGCTATCAAACATGTTCTGTTGATGAAATGTGTGTGATGTGTACGCCAGGTGTTTGCTTACCAGAGCACATGTGATTCTTTTGTTGGAGTCTGAGCGCCCATTGGCCATCTTGCTAGGGCGTATGGGACGGGGTGACAGGGCACTGGCCAGCTGTTTATGGGTGAACGCCAGAATGCAAGGAGCTGGGAGAGCAGGGGCTTGTATAGCCAGGTGCCAGGGCACGTCCAGTGACCAGTGAGATGTTCCAGAGTGCAGGTTGTTGGGTGCTAGGGCACCAGCCATTGCTCGCCAGGGCGCTAGCTATTGCTCATCACATGGCATGGGTTCTCCTAACGCTATGAGCTAGTCTGAACTTTGGTCAATGCCTTAAACACTACATCATGTCCTAGGTTTGAGCCCCAAACACTGCACATGTCCCTTGCTATGTCTAAGTCTGTGTCACACATTCCGTTGAACACCATGTGATTACATGTCATCGAAGTTGACTCGAGGCACGAGTGGACTAGTTGCAAGGGCGCCGAAGCTTAGATGCCAGTGCATCGGTGGGCACGCTATCTGGACATTGCGGCACCCAAACATAGTGTAGTTGATCCTAAGTGATACTACACTGATAGTCTTGTATGGGGCCTAACCACCAGGGCATAGTGTACGGGCATGATGTCCTTACACGTGGCATATGTGCGCTGTTGCTCAGAACGTAACCTTGCCCCACCACTTGGGTTGGGATTGCACTGGATCAAGTGGGCATGTGTCTAGTGGGGTGCCGAGCTATTGACCACAAGGTGCCTGACTGTGCATAGGGCGCTCGTCTGTAGAGTGCGAGGTGTTCCGTAGGGTGCGGGGCGCGCCACAAGGTGCTAAGGCATGCATGGGGTGCACCAGAGTGGGCCGCTCAGGTGTGTGTGTGGGGGCCGAGGCCATAGAACGCTTGGGCATGCGTAGAGTGGTTCAGCAACCAGGCACGGAGACGCCGAGGAGCCAGGCTGTAGAGCACGCTAGGAGTCAAGATGCTGGGGTGCCACAGTGCGTGGGGTTGTCGAGGGTCAAAGTGTGTGGAGTAGCTGGCCCTAAGTTGTTGGTGTGGGAGAGCTCACTAGAGGCCTTTACAAGCCACGAAGGTTGAAGACATTGGTTGGGGCGCCAGGCTCCCGAGGCATCACCACCAAGGGTCATGGGCCTTGAGGCTTTGGGGCATAGTCACTGGGCGCTAAGGGTGCCAAGACGCTGAGGCACCGTGCTCGTGTGGGGTGTGTTTGATGCTGGAGAGATGAGGCACCGAGGCGTCAGGGCACTTGTGCGGGGGGGGGGGGGGCACCACAAGCAGAGACGTTGGGAGCAAGGGCGTCGAGCACTAGGGGCACCAGGCGTTAGAGGCCGGGCGCTAGGGCGCTCACACACGGGAGCGCCGAGAGCAGGGCCATCGAGCACCAAGGGCACTGGGGCACTCGCATGCGAGGGCGCAGCGAGCAGGGACATTGGGATGCTAAGGCACTCAAAGTATGCAGACTTGTCAAAGTACGAAGCATTTTAGATGGGAGGTGGTAGGATTCCCCCGTTCCTTGCCCCTAGCCCCCTTGCCCTAGGGTACCTTGAAGGGCACCTAAGGGGTAAAGAAGAGTAGCAAGGTCTTCTTCATCTTGTAGTTAATGACGTCAAAGGTTCTGGGGGTGGTGATTGGCTCCAGCACCCCTAGCCCTTTGTTGGTGAGGGTGCTTTGAGTTTCCCGCCCATGGCTAAACCTTGCATCAATCGGCAGAAGGGAGGACATGCTCGAGAGCCTTGAGGCATGTAGGGCATTGTCCATCCTGGGGTGGAGGGCCCTGATTCCCGACAATGGTGTGTGTCTAGGTCTCCTATGGAAAGTAGACTTGTCATCCACAAGCCCATTGCATTCCAAAGCTGGAGGAGGCTTCGTGGACTTAGAGTATTTATTGGTAGGAGCCATAGCCTTTCGTCAATTAGTTACGTTCCCCACGGACGATACCAATGTTATAGACGTGAAAACCAAACACAAGTAAGAAGGTGGACGTCGACCATCTTATAGGCCGTCGTCCACAAGAGTAACAATGACACGGGGATTTATACTGGTTTGGGAGTCCAAGAGAATCGCCCTACTCCTGTTGGTGAGCCAACGAGGATTGCCACTGGAGAGGGAGCCTCTGAGGGTTCGCTAGTTTGAATATGCTTTTTTGTTGCTGAGAACTCAAGAGAGCCCCCTCCAAATAAGTGTTATATGGAGTATTTATAGGTTTATGAGCCTGTACAAATGACCAAAATACCCCTTAGGAGATAGCTACCATGTGAATACAAGTAAAGGGTACAATTGTCATTTGTACAGATAACTGCATTTTTTGATCTGTATGTTGGTGTCTTGCATAGAGTGGGCCCCGAAACGGAGGAGTAAAATTATTTTTTCCAACACATACTTGAAAGCTACCTTTATAACTACCCAATTATTTAGTAGTGTTTGGCAACCCCTAAGTGCACTATTATACATATAGGGAACTATGTTGATATCATGTACAAGGATTATACATCATCATTGCTTGGGATTAACTGATGACATATAAAACATAACAATCTTAAAAGTATTTCAAGGTGGGTCAAACCAACACTATATTTTCGAATATGTCTATATTATTGATTTAATATTTTTATGTCTATGATTGGTAAAACATAATCATTAATCAATACATGTGCTGGTCTATAAGTCACTAATGTCTCAACCAGTGATATTCGACCATAGATCTTTTAGAATGATATTATATAACAAATAAAGAATTTTATCAATAAGTCACATGCTTTTCTAACCAATATAATGATAATTTATTAAAAACATACTAACGTATTATTAAAAAAACATAAACATAGAAGATGATATCATCTTCATCTGAAGATTATCTATAGGGCATATGCTGACAAAATGATCTTCACGAATCAACATCCACGGTTCACAAGCGAAACCACCAGAGTCCACAGACTAGTGGAAACATCTCAAGCAAACAGACCAGACGCCACACAAAACCCATGGCCAGCGTTTTCCACGGCATCACCGCCCGGCCCCGCCTGCCTCCAGCGCTCGCCTGCCTCTCCCCCACCACCAGGAAGCCGCACCTCACCTCCACGGCCGCCTCCACGATGGACGCGCCGTCGGCGAGCTCGCCGGACACCAAGAAGACGACCACCGTGTTCGTGGCCGGCTCGACCGGCCGCACCGGCAAGCGGGTAGTTGAGAAGCTGCTGGAGAGAGGATTCGGCGTCGTCGCCGGCACGACGGACGTGGGAAGGGCCCGCGGCAGCCTTCCCCAGGACTCCAACCTTCAGCTCGTGAGTTAATCTGCACTTGTGGTTCTCTTGTTTGGTCAGTGATGATGGTGTGAGATGCGTGTTTGTTGAATTGAATTGAAGGTAAGGGCCGACGTGACGGAGGGCGCCGACAAGCTGGTCGAGGCGGTCGGCGGCGTTGACGCCGTCGTCTGCGCGACGGGGTTCCGGCGGTCTTTTGACCCATTTGCTCCCTGGAAGGTTTGTGCGCGAATTAATCGATGTGCAGCTCGTTCCTTCTTGTCCAATCCTTTCATCTATTTGTTATCGCGGAATTTGCTAGTAGGAGTTCAGTTTGCTGCCTGAATGGCTCTGATTGACATGGTTGTGCACTTGTGCTAGTGTAAATGTTCAATGTTGGTAGAACTCTTAACACTAGCTAGGTTGCGAGATGCTAGCCTGCTACCTTACCTATTCAGCTATTTTTCTATATCTTCAGGCTGCAGTTTGGCATTCAGAGTATTCGAGGCTCCATTTTTATCATAGTGAACGTAGCTTACTTGAACTAAATAGGAAAGTGGAAAACCCAACAAGATATGCGTAATTGAGCCAATGTGATGCATTCGTTCAACTATTTAAGTGCTTAAGCACGTTTTTTTGTTTGCGGGCAAAGTGCTTAGGTATGTTTATGTAAATGTTTACTGTAAATGTATAATATATGTATTTGAATAGGATTTGGCTTTGCTATCATACCATGTTATGTCTTGGTTGAAACACCAAAATTATTATCATAGACCGTAGAGTACTAAAGGGGAAAAATGCAAGGCCCAAATCCTATCCAAGTATACATATTATATATTAGGGTTAATTCGCCACTGAAAATGTCCAAAATCCCTGATTTGTGTCAATGACATATGGGGTCTAAGTCCACGTGTTAATGACATAGTGGTATATAAGGGATGATGAAAACTTTTGATGACAAATAAGGAATTGCCCCTACATATTACCAAAATTGGTACTTCAAAGGCCAATTGGACCAACTTTGAGAACAATATATTAGTTACTTTGGACAATAGATCAATTTTCGCATTAGGTCTCTTTCCCCAATTTCTATTTCTTTAAGATTTTAACCATGTCCTGTTATTATGGTAAGGGTTACAACTCAATGAGGCTGCTAAAAAGGTCTCAGATCCCCAAACTGCACTAGCGGATTGTAGAAACCACATTTACATTGCTGTCCGATCACTACATGCAATGCATGCTACAAAAAATGAGTTAAACTTAATGTTTGGCACCTGATGAAAAGCAAATAAACTATTTTCACTTCATTGCCACTGGTTTTTTCAGAACAAATGGTCATAGTATTTGACTTTCTGTTAAGTTTCTCTTGAGTTCTTTAGACTACGCTCATCCTATCACCGTATCTATCAATTATCACACCATGGCCAGGCAAACAAAAAATTTCAGAGCTCCGATCACATTACATGCAAATGCAGGCGTGCAACACTAATATAGCTTTACAACTGATAGCTAGGTGAAAATTATGCTATTGCAGGTGGATAACTTTGGCACAGTGAACCTTGTGGAAGCTTGCCGAAAGGCTGGAGTTACAAGATTCATACTCATAAGCTCCATTTTAGTGAACGGGGCTGCAATGGGTCAACTTCTGAATCCAGCCTACATTGTGCTCAACCTATTTGGCTTAGTACTCGTTGCGAAGCTGCAGGCAGAGAAACACATCAGGGGATCAGGAATAAATTACACGATTGTCAGGCCTGGAGGGCTCACAGATCAACCACCAACCGGGAACATAGTCATGGAGCCAGAGGTAAAATTATTTATATTCACAAGTGATAGGACCAGTATAATATTTTTCTTATTGAGCAGTGTTTCAATACTTTTCTCTCTAATAAGAGTAGCATTAATCTCAAAGCAAACGAAGAGGTAAGTAACATCTATCCACCATTTGTCATGCTTTAAAAATTATGCAAATCACTATTGAAGAAAGCATTGAAGCACCTCTCTTTCTTATTTTATCTTGTGTCTTAGGGATGGTGTTTTAGATTTTCAGCTTAGATGTCAGAACGTACGGCTTAGAGTTTTAGCTTTGTAGGTTTTGGTTTAAGACTCACCTCTTTAACTTTGAGAAGGTAAATTATAGCCTACCTTAACTTGTTTGGGACAAAAAGCTTTGTAATTGTTGTTTATCTCGTGTTATCTATAAGATCTCTTCATCATCTGCTGAAAATTGATTGCATGTGAAATATTTGCAGGACACCCTTTCTGAGGGCTCCATATCTAGAGACCAGGTAGCCGAAGTAGCTGTGGAAGCATTGTTGTGCCCGGAGGCTTCATACAAAGTCGTGGAGATTGTGTCCCGAGCTGACGCTCCAAGTCGTCCTCTGAAGGATCTGTTTGATGCTGTTAAGCAAAATTGACTGCTCATGTCAGTTTGTTAAACATCGAAGTAGACCAGAATAATGAAGTTTATTGTTGTACGAATAGAGTACAAGCTTATTGTACTAGGAATGATACTATCACGAACTTAATTGTTAAGTTGATTAATCGGAATTTGGATGATGATTACACCCTGGATTTTAGAAACCGCATCTGGCCCAAATACCAAAGTGGGCCGGTTCTGGTTTCTCGTCGAAAACCAGGCAAAAGAAGCTGGTTTTCATTTTTTTCTTCAAAGTTTGAATTTTTTTTACGTTACAGATTTGAGATTTTTTTGGGGGGGGGGGGGGGGGTTAGGAAACTAGAAACGATTAGAAGTATTTAGGCATATAAAAAGTTTTGAATACGGGGTTAGACGGGTGAACCGGAGGGATTAATACCAGGTCAAAAAAACTTCGCCAGCCGGCCAACCAGATTACACCTCCATAATAATATATCTCTATACTCTATAGTGCATGCAATGTACTTCGTTCACATATATCGTACGATATTATGTACACTATTACACGTTATCCTTCGAGCCGGTGTTAAAATTTCCTCTAAAACGGACTCGTCGGGTGCTCTGAAATCCGTGCTAACGAAAACGCGGCACCGGAGCAAAACGCGTCCCAAACATCCCCAATGGATCTCATACGCGCCCTAACGCGTGCCGGCATGCGTTTCGTAAACTTTCGAGCCGGTGTTAAAATTTCCTCCAAAACGGGCTCGTCAGGTTCTCTGAAATTCGTGCGGACGAAAACGCTGCACCGGAGCAAAACGCGTCCCAAACACCCCCAATGGACCTCATACGCGCCCTAACGCGTGCTGGCATGCGTTTCGTGAACTTTGGAACCGGTGTTAAAATTTCCTCCAAAACGGGCTCGTCGTTTGCTCTGAAATCCGTGCGGACGAAAACGCGGCACCGGAGCAAAACACGTCCCAATTACCCCTAATGGACCTCATATGCGTCCTAACGCGTGCCGGCATGCGTTTCATGAACTTTCGAGCCGGTGTTAAAATTTCTTCCAAAACGGGCTCGTCGGGTGCCCTGAAATCCGTGCGAACGAAAACGAGGCACCGAAGCAAAACGCGTCCCAAACACCCCCAATGGACCTCATACGCGCCATAACACGTGCTGGCATGTGTTCGTGAACTTTCGAGCCGGTGTTAAAATTTCCTCCAAAACGGGCTCGTCGGGTGCTCTGAAATCCGTGCGAACGAAAACGCGGCACCGGAGCAAAACGCGTCGCAAACACTCCCAATGGGCCTCATACGCGCCCTAACGCGTGCCGGCATGCGTTTCGTGAACTTTCGTGCCGGTGTTAAAATTTACTCCAAAACGGGCTCGTCGGGTGCTCTGAAATCCGTGCGAACGAAAACGCGGCACCGGAGCAAAACGCGTCGCAAGCACCCCCAATGGACCTGATACACGTCCTAACGCGTGCCGGTATGCGTTTCGTCAACTTTCGAGCCGGTCCTAAAATTTCCTCCAAAACAGGCTCGTCGGGTGCTCTGAAATCCGTGCGAACGAAAACGCAGCACTGGAGCAAAATGCGTCCCAATCACCCCCAATGGACCTCATATGCGCCCTAACGCGTGCCGGCATGCGTTTCGTTAACCTTCGAGCCGGTGTTAAAATTTCCTCCAAAACGTGCTCGTCGGGTGCTCTGAAATCCGTGCGAACGAAAACGCGGCACAGGAGCAAAACGCGTCCCAAACACCCCCAATGGACCTCATACGCGCCCTAACGCGTGCCGGTATGCGTTTCGTGAAGTTTCGAGCCGGTGTTAAAATTTCCACCAAAATGGGCTCGTCGGGTACTCTGAAATCCGTGCGAACGACAACGCGGCACCGGAACAAAACGCGTCGCAAACACCCAAAAATGGACCTCATACGCGCCTTAACGCGTGCCGGCATGCGTTTCGTGAACTTTCGTGCCGGTGTTAAAATTTCCTCCAAAACGGGCTGTCGGGTGCTCTGAAATCCGTACGAATGAAAACGCAGCACCGGAGCAAAAGACGTCCCAATCACCCCCAATGGACCTCATACGCACCCTAATGCGTGCCGGCATGCGTTTCATAAGCTTTTGAGCCGGTGTTAAAATTTCCTCCAAAACGGGCTCGTGGGTGCTCTGAAATCCGCGCGGACGAAAATACGGCACCGGAGCAAAACACGTCCCAATCACCCCCAATGGACCTCATACGCGCCCTAACGCGTGCCGGTATGTGTTTCGTGAACATCCGAGCCGGTGTTAAACTTTCGACGAAAACGGGTTCGCCGGGTGCTCTGAACTCCGTGCGAACGAAAACGCGGCACCGGAGCAAAACGCGTCCCAAACACCCCCAATGGACCTCATACAGGACCTAAGGCGTGCCGGCATGCGTTTCATGAACTTTCGTGCCGGTGTTAAAATTTCCTCCAAATGGGCTCGTCGGGTGCTCTGAAATCCGTGCGAACGAAAACGCAGCACCGGAACAAAACGCGTCGCAAACACCCAAAAATGGACCTCATACGCGCCAACGCGAGCCGGCATGCGTTTCGTGAACTTTCGTGCCGGTGTTAAAATTTCCTCCAAAACGGGCTCGTCGGGTGCTCTGAAATCCGTGCGAACGAAAACGCGGCACCGGAGCAAAACGCGTCGCAAACAACCCCAATGGACCTCATACGCGCCCTAACACGTGCCGGCATGCGTTTCGTGAACTTTCGAACCGGTGTTAAAATTTCCTCCAAAACGGGCTCGTCGGGTGCTCTAAAATCCGTGCGAACGAAAACGCAGCACCGGAGCAAAACGCATCCCAAACACCCCCAATAGACCTGATACGCGCCCTAACGCGTGCCGGCATGCGTTTCGTGAACTTTCGAGCCGGTGCTAAAATTTCCTCCAAAACGGTGCTCATCAGGTGCTTTGAAACCGCGGCGATCGAAAAGCGCGCACCGAGCAAAACGCGCCCCAATCACCCCAATGGACCTCATACGCGCTCTAACGCGTGCAAGATGCGTTCATTAACCTTCGAGCGGTGTTAAAATTTCTCCAAAACGGGCTCGTCGGTGCTCAAATCCGCGGCGAACGAAAACGCGGCACCGGAGCAAAACGCGTCCCAAACACCTCCAATGGACCTCATACGCGCCCTAACGCGTGCCGGCGTGCGTTTCGTGAACTTTGGAACCGGTGTTAAAATTTCCTCCAAAACGGGCTCGTCGGGTGCTCTGAAATCCGTGCGGACGAAAACGCGGCACCGGAGCAAAACGCGTCCCAAACACCCCCAATGGTCATACGCGCCCTAACGCGCGCCGGCCTGCGTTTCGTGAACTTTGGAGCCGGTGTTAAAATTTCTTCCAAAACGGGCTCGTCGGGTGCTCTGAAATCCGTACAGACGAAAACGAGGCACCGGAGCAAATCGCGTCCCAATCACCCACAATGGACCTCATACGCGCCCTAACGCGTGCCGGCATGCGTTTCGTGAACTTTCGAGCCGGTGTTAAAATTTCCTCGAAAACGGGCTCGTCGGGTGCTCTGAAATCCGTGCGCACGAAAACGTGGCACCAGAGCAAAACGCGTCCCAAACACCCCCAATGGACCTTATACGCGACCTAACGCGTGCCGGCATGTGTTTCGTGAACTTTCGAGCCGGTGTTAAAATTTCCTCCAAAATGGGCTCGTCGGGTGCTCTGAAATCCGTGCGAACGAAAACGCGGCACCGGAGCAAAACGCGTCGCAAGTACCCCCAATGGACCTGATACGCGCCCTAACGCGTGCCGGTATGCGTTTCGTCAACTTTCGAGCCGGTCCTAAAATTTCCTCAGAAACGGGCTCGTAGGGTGCTCTGAAATCCGTGCGAACGAAAACGTAGCACTGGAGCAAAATGCGTCCCAATCACCCCCAATGGACCTCACATGCGCCCTAACGCGTGCCGGCATGCGTTTCGTTAACCTTCGAGCCGGTGTTAAATTTTCCTCCAAAACGGGCTTCTCGGGTGCTCTGAAATCCGTGCGAACGAAAACGCGACACTGGAACAAAACGCGTCCCAAACACCCCCAATGGACCTCATACGCGCCCTAACGCGTGCCGGCATGCGTTTCGTGAACTTTCGAGCCGGTGTTAAAATTTCCTCCAAAACGGGATGATGCGGATACGCACGTGTCTTGTACTTTTCAGTTAAATATATTATTCAACTGGAAAGAGTTATTAAGCCGCATCAAACAATGCCAGGTGAACTCATTCCATACTAAATATAATGTTATTATTCATAAGAATAGAATACTACCTCATGTCATTAAATGGTGCATTTTTAGGTTTGTCGATGGCAAAGCAATGGAGACGCAAAAGGAAGAGGATAACTACATTTGGTGTCAAAGACATGAAGGAAGAAAGCCCATTCAGTGGGAGAGCAAAAGGGAGAAGCCCAAGGACTTAAACTACAAGTTTTGGATAAAATTTTCAAGCCCAATTCGTACCTCCCACAAGGCCAATTGGATTCAAACTCGGATTCAACTCAGAATTCAATTCGGATTCGGTTCGGGACATCCTGACAGGCACTTACTAAAATGGTCATAACTTTCACAAACGGAGTCCGATTTAGGTGTTCTTGTACTCCTTGGAAAGATATTTTCAAGGGCTACGCAATGCATCTGGTCCCAGCATCAAATTCGTCACGGATCAAAAGTTATGGCTAAAACAATATGACGACTGTAAAATCTAGTTTCCTTTTTGTGAGAGTTCGTATCTAAAACCATATAGGGGTTGAGTTGTACTAGGTTTGTGGACTCTATGGACGTCCCAAGGTCCTATATAAGCTATGTATTGGCAGCCTAAGGGCTGAGACCACCTTTGAGAATAATCAATCTATTAAACTTTGTTCAAGTTTATCGTTGCTGCTGAAATTCCGTGAGGGAATTAGGAGTGTTCTTCAATCAAGATCGTTCAACCTTTCCGCTGGGAATTGGGTGCACGATAGATCTTCGCTTGGTGGTCGGCGAAATCGACGCGAGTGTGTTTTGGCGGATTAAAGAGTGTTCGTCCCTTGCATTGGCATTGGAGGATCATTGAGATTCATCAAGACTCCCGCGAGTATCCATCCTACGTCGAGAAGATTGGACGACCCCGTATCATCTGGTATCAGAGCGCGGTTTACTCGGTCGGATCTTTTCCCTTTACTTTTAGATTGATTTATTTCTGTCCTATAGTCCAATAAACCAAAAATTGCAACAAAAAAATTCCAAACCCTAGTTTCGCATCTGTTATTTTCGTGAGTTTTATTAAGTTTTGATCCATTAGAAATTTTGTTTACGTGCTGATCTTAGTGTCCTTTTGCGTTGCTTAATCATTGTTATTTTGAACTCTTGAAAATCCGCTAGTTGATCTTTCAATTAGCATCAAAAAAAAGTATATTCAATTTACTTTTTGAAATCTTGTTCTAGCTGTCCACATAAGATCTTTCCACATCTTGAAAGAATATCACATCAGAATATATCTGGGTTTCCTTTTTCTTGATTGATTTGGCCACGAGAAACCCTAGCTGCCACAAAAATCTTTGTTGGACACATTCAAACCGTCTGAAATTTGTTGCGGTTTGAATTCTGAGCGTCTGTTAAGATCTTCACTTAAATCCTTTGAACCTTGAGACTAGTATTTGATAATTGCTTTAGGGCTGTTCTAGAATTATCTACACTTTGCTGAACAACTTTGGACTTGCGTAGAATCTACGAACAATTAAACCTAGTCTGGCCTTAAAAAAAAGAGTAAAAAAAAAGAAGGCAGCCGATTGAAAGAAAAAAGGAGCCACGGCTTGAGCAAAAAAAAAAACAAAGAAAGAAAGAAAGAAAGAAAAGAAAGCATTGGCCGAATTTGAGTGAGTTAATCTTAGTCCATAAATTCAGATTGTGTATTTAATTTCTTTGGACAATCTTGTGCCCTCAAATTCATATTATTGCAATTGGTTAGCGTCTCTCCTAGTACTTGGTGCAAAACGAGCTAATATTCCCGATTGTTTCCTTTAGCTCATTCCTTTTGTTTGCATTGAGTCACATTGATCATTGCGTGTGCGTTCATATACTTCACTTATATCTTTTGGATCAGCACATAGACAAGAGTTTTCTAGCTTGGATTATTACTTAATTCAACAACATCGTGAAATTCAGATTATGTAGGATAAACACTTCCTAACCAAGCTCCACTAAATATCTTTTGCCGTGCAATTGTGGGTCACTTTTAAATCCGCTTGATCATCACTTGCTATTATAGCCACCACCAAGTGTAAATTTCTTATTTGCCTCAATTCACTTCAGAAAGGTAAGAACTTTACTTGGTGAGGAAAAAGTAAGATTGAGTGAACTCTACTATCATACATATATTTGTGTTTGCTTTGCACAATCTAACCATGACAGGTGAAGAAAATAACGATAATGACGTTTCTAACATCTGGCAATGAGAAGTGCTATGAAAGAAGAATTTGTAGCTAGCACAGCTACAATGGATGGACAGCTCAAGACAGATATGCAAGATCACCGCATTGAATTCAATCATCAAATGAAAGTGTTATGCTCAAACATTGTGAATGATATTGTGCGGGTACTTCATCCACAACAAGAAAAAGATAACTTTATTCCTTTCTATGGAAGTGAGGATCCAGAAGAGTATCTTGAGTGGGAATGGAGAATGGAGAAAGTATTTAGATTTGAAAAGCTTCCCAAAGACCAAGAGGTGAGGTGTGCCACTAGAGAATTTGAAGATTATGCTTATAGTTGGTGGCATCAACAATCTGGAAACGAGTTCATTAAATCTTGGCCAGATTTGAAGGCACTCATGAGGAGAGAATTTGTGCCACCCTATTATGCACAGGGATTGCTTCGCTATTTGGAGAGTATCACACAAGGGAGTAATACAGTGTAAGAATATTATTTTGAGCTACAAGATGCATTACGTCGAGCCGGTGTCATTAGTGAACAACAAAAGAAGACATACTTCAAAAGAGGATTGAATTCTAAGATTACCGCTACACTTCAACATAAATATTTTGGTAGTGTGCAAGATCTTGTGAATTGTGCTATTCAAGAGGAGAAGAGACTTATGGAGAGACGTACACCACAGTTTTCTCCCAGTCCATACTTCAATTCTACTGCCTCTACTAGTGTGACACATGAGAAGATGAACGAGCACGGGACTTTCCCTTTGGTCAAGGAGATATATAGTATTCCAAAACTACATATAGCTCTCACAACCCATATGAGGATGAGAGCCACATAGCCAAATTGAGTGAGAGTGATAAAAAGACTGAGCTGTGTGATTCCACCATATGTGAGGTTGAGAGCATCCAAATTGAGAGTGTGAGAGAGACACCAAAAGAAAAGAGAGAAGTAGAAGATAGACAAAGTGAGGATGCATCTGAAACTAACAGATTAATATCTACTTCTAGTGTTGTTTCTCACATTGTGCAGGTTGACATCAAAAATGAAGAATTGAACATTCAACAACCGGCACCTTTGAAGCCAAATGAGGAGGAGATAACCACGGGAAGGGATAAAGTGCTTGCTGCCCTGTGGGTGCATCCTAATAATTTTAAACCACCAGCGCCTACATCATTTGAGGAGGACGACAAAGGTAACACTATTGGTGCTGAATTTAATTGTGCAAAGGTGAGTAATTGTGAGTACTCATATGATCAACCAACAATTCCATGTTCTGAAATTTCTTTGCTCAATTTACATAATGTGGAATTGATTACTCATAAGAAAGTTCTTACTAGAATATCTCCTAACGATTCTTTGTGCTATATTATGTTTGATGATCCTAGAGAGCTATCTAGTGTGATTTATAAAGTTGCTGAAATTTCAAGTTCAAAATCACTAGTTAGTACCTATGCCTACACATATAAGTTCAATTTGATTGGAGATTATGGTGTAGATGACAAATTTTATGTTCACAGAATTTGCATTACATGTGATAAGCTTACAGAATTGAAATCGCATATTATGGACGAACAATCTTTTATGCCAAGTTATGATCACAATGAGATTAATTTCAACAATTGCACGTACTGTTTACAAAGATTTTATAAGTCTACTTGTTCGATCTTTAATGTACAACCATATAAAAATAATCAGAGTAGCGCAGTTGAAGCATGCAGGCTGCTCAAAATTTTCTTTCCTATGTATGAACAAATAAATCTGATTTTTTCCATTAATGATTTGTCTATAGAAAAGTCGAGGACGACTTACTTTTATGGGAGGGAGAATGATGTGAAAAACAATATTGCAATGCATGCATATTTTGGTTGCTACTATATTCATCGGTTTATGCAAAATAATGAAAATGGCACAACAATTGACTCTTACATATACCATGCGTATGTGTTGTTCTTTTTGTTTATTACACCTTCAGATGTTCATGATGCGCTAACCAGAAGAAGTGTTGATGACAAATATATATACCATGCATACACGTTGTATTCTTTGTTTAGTACAATTTCAGGCTATCAAAAGCTGAGGACGGCTTTTCTTGAAGAAGGGGAGGATGATGCGGATACGCACGTGTCTTGTACTTTTCAGTTAAATATATTATTCAACTGGAAAGAGTTATTGAGCCGCATCAAACATTGCCAGGTGAACTCATTCCAAACTAAATATAATGTTATTATTCATAAGAATAGAATACTACCTCATGTCATTAAATGGTGCATTCTTAGGTTTGTCATGGCAAAGCAATGGAGATGCAAAAGGAAGAGGATAACTACATTAGGTGTCAAAGACATGAAGGAAGAAAGCCCATTCAGTGGGAGAGCAAAAGGGAGAAGCCCAAGGACTTAAACTACAAGTTTTGGATAAAATTTTCAAGCCCAATTGGATTCAAACTCGGATTCAACTCAGAATTCAATTCGGATTCGGTTCGGGACAGCCTGACAGGCACTTACTAAAATGGTCATAACTTTCACAAACGGAGTCCGATTTGGGTGTTCTTGTACTCCTTGGAAAGATATTTTCAAGGGATACGCAATGGATCTGGTCCCAGCATCAAATTCGTCACGGATCAAAAGTTATGGCCAAAACAATGTGACGGCTGTAAAATCTAGTTTCCTTTTTGTGAGAGTTCGTATCTAAAACCATATAGGGTTGAGTTGTACTAGGTTTGTGGACTCTATGGACGTCCCAAGGTCCTATATAAGCTATGTATTGGCAGCCTAAGGGCTGAGACCACCTTTGAAAATAATCAATCTATTAAACTTTGTTCAAGTTTATCGTTGCTGCTGAAATTCCGTGAGGGAATTAGGAGTGTTCTTCAATCAAGATCGTTCAACCTTTCCGCTGGGAATTGGGTGCACGATAGATCTTCGCTTGGTGGTCAGCGAAATCAACGCGAGTGTGTTTTGGCGGATTAAAGAGTGTTCGTCCCTTGCATTGGCATTGGAGGATCATTGAGATTCATCAAGACTCCCGTGAGTATCCATCCTACGTCGAGAAGATCGGGCGACCCCGTATCACGGGTCGTCGGGTGCTCTGAAATCCGTGCGAACGAAAACGCGGCATCGGAACAAAACGCGTCGCAAACACCCAAAAATAGACCTCATACGTGCCCTAACGCGTGCTGGCATGCGTTTCGTGAACTTTCGAGCCGGTGTTAAAATTTCCTCCAAAACGGGCTCGTCGGGTGCTCTGAAATCCGTGCGAACGAAAACGCAGCACCGGAGCAAAAGACGTCCCAATCACCCCCAATGGACCTCATACGCGCCCTAATGCGTGCCGGTATGCGTTTCATAAACTTTTGAGCCGGTGTTAAAATTTCCTCCAAAACGGGCTCGTCGGGTGCTCTGAAATCCGTGCGGACGAAAACGCGGCACCGGAGCAAAACGCGTCCCAAACACCCCCAATGGACCTCATACGCGCCCAAACGCGCGCCGGCGTGCGTTTCGTGAACATTGGAGCCGGTGTTAAAATTTCCTCCAAAATGGGCTCGTCGGGTGCTCTGAAATCCGTGCGAACGAAAACGCAGCACCGGAGCAAAAGACGTCCCAATCACCCCCAACGGACCTCATACGCGCCCTAATGCGTGCCGGCATGCGTTTCATAAACTTTTGAGCCGGTGTTAAAATTTCCTCCAAAACGGGCTCGCCGGGTGCTCTGAAATCCGCGCGGACGAAAACGCGGAACCAGAGCAAAACGTGTCCCAATCACCCCCAATGGACCTCATATGCGCCCTAACGCGTGCCGGCATGCGTTTCGTGAACTTCCGAGCCGGTGTTAAACTTTCCACGAAAACGGGCTCGTCGGGTGCTCTGAACTCCGTGCGAACAAAAACGCGGCACCGGAGCAAAACGCGTCCCAAACACCCCCAATGGACCTCATACAGGCCCTAACGCGAGCCGGCATGCGTTTCGTGAACTTTCGTGCCGGTGTTAAAATTTCCTCCAAAACGGGCTCGTCGGGTGCTTTGAACTCTGTGCGAACAAAAACGCGGCACCGGAGCAAAACGCGTCCCAAACACCCCCAATAGACCTGATACGCGCCCTAACGCGTGCCGGCATGCGTTTCGTGAACTTTCGAGCCGGTGCTAAAATTTCCTCCAAAACGGTGCTCATCGGGTGCTTTGAAATCCGTGCGAACGAAAACGCGGCACCGGAGCAAAACGCGT
The DNA here is from genome assembly GCA_036346265.1 of Melocanna baccifera. Classification (NCBI taxonomy): domain Eukaryota; kingdom Viridiplantae; phylum Streptophyta; class Magnoliopsida; order Poales; family Poaceae; genus Melocanna; species Melocanna baccifera. The sequence continues at coordinate 14,484,881 of CM070691.1, read as the reverse complement.
CCCAATAACCACCAATGGACGTCATACGCGCCCTAACGCGTGCCAGCATGCGTTTCGTTAACCTTCGAGCCGGTGTTAAAATTTCCTCCAAAACGGGCTCGTCGGGTGCTCTGAAATCCGTGCGAACGAAAACGCGGCACCGGAGCAAAACGCGTCCCAAACACCCCCAACGGACCTCATACGCGCCCTAACGCGTGCCGGCGTGCGTTTCGTGAACTTTGGAGCCGGTGTTAAAATTTCCTTCAAAACGGGCTCGTCGGGAGCTCTGAAATCCGTGCGGATGAAAACGCGGCACCGGAGCAAAACGCGTCCCAAACACCCCCAACGGACCTCATACGCGCCCAAACGCGCGCCGGCGTGCGTTTCGTGAACATTGGAGTCGGTGCTAAAATTTCCTCCAAAACGGGCTCGTCGGGTGCTCTGAAATCCGTGCGGACGAAAACGCGGCACCGGAGCAAAACGCGTCCCAAACACACCCAATGGACCTCATACGCGGCCTAACGCGCGCCGGCCTGCGTTTCGTGAACGTTGGAGCCGGTGTTAAAATTTCTTCCAAAACGGGCTCGTCGAGTGCTCTGAAATCCGTGCGGACGAAAACGAGGCACCGGAGCAAAACGCGTCCCAATCACCCTCAATGGACATCATACGCGCCCTAACGCGTCCCGGCATGCGTTTCGTGAATTTTCGTGCCGGTGTTAAAATTTCCTCCAAAACGGGCTCGTCGGGTGCTCCGAAATCCGTGCGAACGAAAACACGGCACCGGAGCAAAACGCGTCCGAAACACCCCCAATGGACCTCATACGCGCCCTAACGCGTGCCGGCATGCGTTTCGTGAACTTTCGAGCCGGTGTTAAAATTTCCTCCAAAACGGGCTCGTCGGTTGCTCTGAAATCCGTGCAGACGAAAACGCGGCACCGGAGCAAAACACATCGTAAACACCCACAATGGACCTTATACGCGCCATAACGCGTGCCGGCATGCGTTTCGTTAACCTTCGAGCCGTTGTTAAAATTTTCTACAAAACGGGCTCGTCGGGTGCTCTGAAATCCGTGCGAACAAAAACGCGGCACCGGAGCAAAACGCATCCCAAACACCCCCAATGGACCTCATACGCGCCCTAACGCGTGCCGGCATGCGTTTCGTGAACTTTCGAGCCGGTGTTAAAATTTCCTCCAAAACAAGCTCGTCGGGTGCTCTGAAATCCGTGTGAACGAAAAGGCAGCACCAGAGCAAAACGCATCCCAATTACCCCCAATGGACCTCATACGCGCCCTAACGCGTGCCAGCATGCGTTTCGTTAACCTTCGAGCTTGTGTTAAAATTTCCTCGAAAACGGGCTCGTCGGGTGATTTGAAATCCGTGCGAACGAAAACGTGGCACCGGAGCAAAACGCGTTCCAAACACCCCCAATGGACCTGACACGCGCCCTAACGCGTGCCGGCATGCGTTTCGTGAACTTTCGAGCCGGTGTAAAAATTTCCTCCAAAAAGGGCTCGTCGGGTGCTCTGAAATCCTTGCGGACGAAAATGCGGCACCAGAGCAAAACGCGTCCCAAACACCCCCAATTGACCTCATACGCGCCCTAACGCGTGCCGGCACGTGTTTCGTGAACTTTCGAGCCGGTGTTAAAATTTCCTCCAAAACGGGCTCGTCGGTTGCTCTGAAATCCGTGCGGACGAAAACGCGGCACCGGAGCAAAACGTGTCCCAATCCCCCCAATGGACCTCATACGTGCCCTAACGCGTGCCGGCTTGCGTTTCGTGAACTTTCGAGCCGGTGTTAAAATTTCTTCCAAAATGGGCTCGTCGGGAGCTCTGAAATCCGTGCGAACGAGAACGCAGCACTGGAGCAAAACACATCGTTAACACCCACAATGGACCTCATACGCAGCATAACGCGTGCCGGCAAGCGTTTCGTTAACCTTCGAGCCGTTGTTAAAAATTCCTCTAAAACGGGCTCGTCGGGTGCTCTGAAATCCGTGCGAACGAAAACGCGGCACCGGAGCAAAACGCGTCCCAAACACCCCTAATGGACCTCATACGCGCCCTAACGCGTGCCGGCATGCGTTTCGTGAAATTTCGAGCCGGTGTTACAATTTCCTCCAAAACGGGCTCATCGGGTGCTCTGAAATCCGTGCGAACAAAAACGCGGCACCGGAGCAAAACGCGTCCCAAACACCCCCAATGGACCTGATACGCGCCCTAACGCGTGCCGGCATGAGTTTCGTGAACTTTCGAGCCGGTGCTAAAATTTCCTCAAAACGCTCTTCGGGTGCTCTGAAATCCGTACGAACGAAAACGCAGCACCGGAGCAAAACGCGTCCCAATCACCCCCAATGGACCTCATACGCGACTTAACGCGTGCCGGCATGCGTTTCGTGAACTTTGGAGCCGGTGTTAAAATTTCCTCCAAAACGGGCTCGTCGGTTGCTCAAATCCTCGCGACGAAAAACGCGCACCGAGCAAAACGCGTCCCAATCCCCCCAATGGACCTCATACGCGCCCTAACGTGTGCCGGCATGCGTTTCGTGAACTTTCGAGCCGGTGTTAAAATTTCTTCCAAAACGGGCTCGTCGGGTGCTCTGAAATCCGTGCGAACGAAAACGAGGCACCGGTGCAAAACGCGTCCCAAACACCCCCAATGGACCTCATACGCGCCCTAACGCGTGCTGGCTTGCGTTTCATGAACTTTCGAGTCGGTCCTAAAATTTCCTCCAAAACGGGCTCGTCGGGCGCTCTGAAATCCGTGCGAACGAGAACGCAGCACCAGAGCAAAACGCGTCCCAAACACCCCCAGTATACCTTATACACGCCCTAACGCGTGCCGGCATGTGTTTCCTGGACTTTCGAGCAGGTGCTAAAATTTCCTCCAAAACGGGCTCGTCGAGTGCTCTGAAATCCGTCCGAACGAAAACGCGGCACCGGAGCAAAACGCGTCACAAACACCACTAATGGACCTCATACGCACCCTAACGCGTGCCGGCATGCGTTTCATGAACTTTCGAGTCGGTGTTAAAACTTCCTCCAAAACGGGCTCGTTGGGTGTTCTGAAATCCGTGCGAACGAAAACGCGGCACCGGAGCAAAACGCGCCGCAAACACCCCCAATGGACCTCATACGCGCCCTAACGCATGCCGGCATGCGTTTCGTGACCTTTCGTGCTGGTGTTAAAATTTCCTTCAAAACGGGCTCGTCGGGTGCTCTGAAATCCGTGCAAACGAAAACGCGGCACCGTAGCAAAACACGTCCAAAACACCCCCAATGGACCTGATACGCGCCCTAACGTGTGCCGGCATGAGTTTCGTGAACTTTCGAGTCGGTGCTAAAATTTCCTCCAAAACAGGCTCGTCGGGTACTCTGAAATCCGTGCGAACGAAAACGCAGCACCGGAGCAAAACGGGTGGCAATCACCGCCAAAGGACCTTATACACGCCCTAACGCGTGCCGGCATGTGTTTCCTGGACTTTCGAGCATGTGCTAAAATTTCCTCCAAAACGGGCTCGTCGAGTTCTCTGAAATCCGTGCGAACGAAAACGCGGCACCGGAGCAAAACGCGTCACAAACACCACAAATGGACCTCATACGCACCTTAACACGTGCCGGCATGCGTTTCGTGAACTTTCGAGTCGGTGTTAAAACTTCCTCCAAAACGGGCTCGTTGGGTGTTCTGAAATCCGTGCGAACGAAAACGCGGCACCGGAGCAAAACGCGCCGCAAACACCCCCAATGGACCTCATACGCGCTGTAACGCGTACCGGTATGCGTTTCGTGAACTTTGGAGCCGGTGTTAAAATTTCCTCCAAAATGGGCTCGTTGGGTGCTCTGAAATCCGTGCGAACGAAAACGCGGCACCGGTACAAAACGCGTCGCAAACACCCCCAATGGACCTCATACACGCCCTAACACGTGCCGGCATGCGTTTCGTGAACTTTCGAGCCGGTTTTAAAATTTCCTCCAAAACGGGCTCGTCGGGTGCTCTGAAATCCGTACAAACGAAAACGCGGCACCGGTGCAAAACGCGCCGCGAACACCCCCAATGGACCTCATACGCGCCCTAACGCGTGCCGGCATGCGTTTCGTGACCTTTCGTGCTGGTGTTAAAATTTCCTCCAAAACGGGCTCGTCGGGTGCTCTGAAATCCGTGCAAACGAAAACGCGGCACCGGAGCGAAACGCGTCCCAAACACCCCCAATGGACCTGATACGCGCCCTAACGCGTGCCGGCATGCGTTTCGTAAACTTTCGAGCCGGTGCTAAAATTTCCTCCAAAACGGGCTGGTCGGGTGCTCTGAAATCCGTGCGGACGAAAACACGGCACCAGAGCAAAACGCGTCCCAACCACCCCCAATGGACCTCATATGCGCCCTAACGCGTGCCGGCATGCGTTTCGTTAACCTTCGAGCCGGTGTTAAAATTTCCTCCAAAACGGGCTCGTCGGGGGTCTGAAATCCGTGCGAACGAAAACACGGCACCGGAGCAAAACGCGTCCCAAACACCCCGAATGGACCTCATACGCGCCTTAACGCGTGCCGGTATGCGTTTCGTTAACTCTCGAACCGGTGTTAAAATTTCCTCCAAAACGGGCTCGTCGGGTGCTCTGAAATCCGTGCGAACGAAAACTCGGCATCGGAGCAATACACATTGTAAACACCCACAATGGACCTCATACGCGCCATAACGCGTGCCGGCATGCGTTTCGTTAACCTTCGAGCCGGTGTGAAAATTTCCCCCAAAATGGGCTCATCGGGTGCTCTGAAATTCGTGCGAATGAAAACGCGGTATCGGAGCAAAACGCATCCCAAACACCCCCAATGTACCTCATACGCGCGCTAACGCGTGCCGGCATGCGTTTCGTGAACTTTCGAGCCGGTGTTAAAATTTCCTCCAAAACGGGCTCGTCGGGTGCTCTGAAATCCGTGCGAACGAGAACGCGGCACCGTAGCAAAACGCGTCCCAAACACCCCCAATGGACCTCATACGCGCCCTAACGCGTGCCGGCAGGCGTTTCGTGAACTTTGGAGCCGGTGTTAAAATTTCCTTCAAAACGGGCTCGTTGGTTGCTCTGAAATCCGTGCGAACGAAAACACGGCATCGGAGCAAAACGCGTCCCAAACACCCCCAATGTACGTCATACGCGCACTAACGCATGCCGGCATGTGTTTCGTGAACTTTCGAGCCGGTGTTAAAGTTTCCTCCAAAACGGGCTCGTCGGGTGCTCTGAAATCCGTGCGAACGAGAACGCGGCACCGGAGCAAAACGCGTCCCAAGCACTCAAAATGGACCTCATACGCGCCCTAACGCGTGCCGGCATGCGTTTTGTGAACTTTCGAGGCGGTGTTAAAATTTCCTCCAAACCGGGCTCTTCGGGTGCTCGGAAATCCGTGCGAACGAAAACGCAGCACCAGAGCAAAACCAGCCCCAATCACCCCCAATGGACCTCATACGCGCCCAAACGCGTGCCGGCATGCGTTTCGTGAACTTTCAAGCCGGTGTTAAAATTTCCTCCAAAACGGGCTCGTCGGCTGCTCTGAAATCCGTGCGAACGAAAATGCGGCAGCGGAGCAAAACACATCCCAAACACCCCCAATGGACCTGATACGTGTCCTAACGCGTGCCGCCATGTGTTTCATGAACTTTCGAGCCGGTGTTAAAATTTCCCCCAAAACGGGCTCGTCGGGTGTTCTGAACTCCGTGCGAACGAAAACGCGGCATCGGAGCAAAACAGATTGTAAACACCCACAATGGACCTCATACGCGCCATAACGCGTGCCGGCATGCGTTTCGTTAAGTTTCGAGCCGGTGTTAAAATTTCCTCCAAAACGGGCTCGTCGGGTGCTTTGAAGTCCGTGCGAACGAAAACGCGGCATCGGAGCAAAATGCGTCGCAAACACCCCCAATGTACCTCATACGTGCGCTAACGCGTACCGGCATGCGTTTCGTGAACTTTCGAGCCGGTGTTAAAGTTTCCTCCAAAACGGGCTCGTCGGGTGCTCTGAAATCCGTCCGAACGAGAACGCGGCACCGGAGCAAAACTCGTCCCAAGCACTCACAATGGACCTCATACGCGCCCTAACGCGTGCCGGCAAGCGTTTCGTGAACTTTCGAGCCGGTGTTAAAATTTCCTCCAAAACGGGCTCATCGGGTGCTCTGAAATCCGTGCGAAGGAAAACGCAGCACCGGAGCAAAACACGTCCCAATCACCCCCAATGGACCTCATACGCGCCCTAACGCGTGCCAGCATGCGTTTCGTGAACTTTCCAGCCGGTGTTAAAATTTCCTCCAAAACGGGCTCGTCGGCTGCTCTAAAATCCGTGCGAACGAAAACGCGGCAGCGCAGCAAAACGCGTCCCAATCACCCCCAATGGACCTCATACGCGCCCTAACACGTGCCGGCATGCGTTTCTTGAACTTTCAAGCCGGTGTTAAAATTTCCCCCAAAACGGGCTCGTTGGGTGCTCTGAAATCCATGCGAACGAAAAAGCGGCACCGGAGCAAAACGCGTCCCAATCACCCCCAATGCACCTCATACGCGCCCTAACGCGTGCTGGCAGGCGTTTCGTGAACTTTGGAGCCGGTGTGAAAATTTCCTCCAAAACGGGCTCGTCGGTTGCTCTGAAATCCGTGCGAACGAGAACGCGGCATCGAAGCAAAACGCGTCCCAAACACCCCCAATGTACCTGATACGTGCGCTAACACGTGCCGGCATGCGTTTCGTGAACTTTCGAGCCGGTGTTAAAGTTTCCTCCAAAACGGGCTCGTCGGGTGTTCTGAAATCCGTGCGAACGAAAACGCGGCATCGGAGCAAAACACATTGTAAACACCCACAATGGACCTCATACACGCCATAACGCGTGCCGGCATGCGTTTCGTTAACCTTCGAGCCGGTGTTAAAATTTCCTCCAAAACGGGCTCGTCGGGTGCTTTGAAATCCGTGCGAACGAAAACGCGGCATCGGAGCAAAACGCGTCCCAAACACCCCCCATGTACCTCATACGCGCGTTAACGCGTGCCGGCATGCGTTTCGTGAACTTTCGAGCCGGTGTTAAAGTTTCCTCCAAAACGGGCTCGTCGGGTGCTCTGAAATCCGTGCGAACGAAAACGCAGCACCGGAGCAAAACGCGTCCCAATCACCCCCAATGGACCTCATACGCGCCCTAACGCGTGCCCGCATCGTTTCGTGAACTTTCAAGCCGGTGTTAAAATTTCCTCCAAAACGGGCTCGTCGGGTGCTCTGAAATCCGTGCGAACGAAAACGCGGCAGCGGAGCAAAACGCGTCCCAATCACCCCAATGGACCTCATACGCGCCCTAACGCGTGCCGGCATGCGTTTCGTGAACTTTCGAGCCGGTGTTAAAATTTCCTCCAAAACGGGCTCGTGGGGTGCTCTGAAATCCGTGCGAACGAAAACGCGGCAGCGGAGCAAAACGCGTCCCAATCACCCCAATGGACCTCATACGCGCCCTAACGCGTGCCAGCATGCGTTTCGTGAACTTTCAAGCCGGTGTTAAAATTTCCTCCAAAACGGGCTCGTTGGGTGCTCTGAAATCCATGCGAACGAAAACGCGGCACCGGAGCAAAACGCGTCCCAATCACCCCCAATGCACCTCATACGCGCCCTAACGCGTGCCTGCAGGCGTTTCGTGAGCTTTGGAGCCGGGGTTAAAATTTCCTCCAAAACGGGCTCGTCGGTTGCTCTGAAATCCGTGCGAACGAAAACGCGGCATCGGAGCAAAACGCGTCCCAAACACCCCCAATGTACCTCATACGCGCGCTAACACGTGTCGGCATGCGTTTCGTGAACTTTCGAGCCGGTGTTAAAGTTTCCTCCAAAACGGGCTCGTCGGGTGCTCTGAAATCCGTGCGAACGAGAACGCGGCACCGGAGCAAAACGCGTCCCAAGCACCCACAATGGACCTCATACGCACCCTAATGCGTGCCGGCATGCGTTTCGTCAACTTTTGAGCCGGTGTTAAAATTTCCTCCAAACCGGGCTCTTCGGGTGCTGGGAAATCCGTGCGAACAAAAACGCGTGCCGGCATGCGTTTCGTGAACTTTCAAGCCGGTGTTAAAATTTCCTCCAAAACGGGCTCGTCGGCTGCTCTGAAATCCGTGCGAACGAAAACGCGACAGCGGAGCAAAACGCGTCCCAATCACCACAATGGACCTCATACGCGCCCTAACGCGTGCCGGCATGCGTTTCGTGAACTTTCAAGCCGGTGTTAAAATTTCCTACAAAACGGGCTCCTTGGGTGCTCTGAAATCCATGCGAACGAAAACGCGGCACCGGAGCAAAACACGTCCCAATCACCCCCAATCCACCTCATACGCGCCCTAACGCGTGCCGGCAGGGGTTTCGTGAATTTGGAGCCGGTGTTAAAATTTCCTCCAAATCGGGCTCGTCGGTTGCTCAGAAATCCGCGCGGACGAAAACGCGGCACCAGAGCAAAACGCGTCCCAATCCCCCCAAATGGACCTCATATGCGCCCCAATGCGTGCCGGCTTGCGTTTCGTGAACTTTCGAGCCGGTGTTAAAATTTCTTCCAAAACGGGCTCGTCGGGTGCTCTGAAATCCGTGCGAACGAGAACGCGGCACCGGAGCAAAACACATCGTAAACACCCACAATGGACCTCATACGCGGCATAACGGCTGCCGGCACGCGTTTCGTTAACCTTCGAGCCGTTGTTAAAATTTCCTCCAAACCGGGCTCGTCGGGCGCTCTGAAATCCGTGCGAGCGAAAATGCGGCAACGGAGCAAAACGCGTCCCAAACACCCCCAATGGATCTCATACGCACCCTAACGCGTGCCGGCATGCGTTTCTTGAACTTTCGAGCCGGTGTTAAAATTTCCTCCAAACCGGGCTCGTCGGGCGCTCTGAAATCCGTGCGAACGAAAACGCGGCAGCGGAGCAAAACGCGTCCCAATCACCCCCAATGGACCTCATACGCGCCCTGACACGTGCCGGCACGCGTTTCGTGAACTTTTAAGCCGGTGTTAAAATTTCCTCCAAAACGGGCTCGTCGGGTGCTCTGAAATCCGTGTGAACGAAAACGCGGCACCGGAGCCAAACGCGTCCCAAACACCCCCAATGGACCTAATACGCGCCCTAACGCGTGCCGGCATGAGTTTCGTGAACTTTCGAGCCGGTGCTAAAATTTCCTCCAAAACGGGCTCGTCGGGTGCTCTGAAATCCGTGCGAACGAAAACGCAGCATCGGAGCTAAACGCGTCCCAATCACCCCCAAAGGACCTGATACGCGCCGTAACGTGTGCCAGCATGCGTTTCGTTAACCTTCGAGCTGGTGTTAAAATTTCCTCCAAAACGGGCTCGTCGGGTGTTCTGAAATCCGTGCGAACGAAAACGCGGCACCGGAGCAAAACGCGTCGCAAACACCCCCAATGGACCTCATACGCGCCTAACGCGTGCCGACATGCGTTTCGTGAACTTTCGTGCCGGTGTTAAAATTTCCTTTAAAACGGGCTCGTCGGGTGCTCTGAAATCCGTGCGAACGAAAACGCGGCACCGGAGCAAAACGCGTCCGAAACACCCCCAATGGACCCGATACGCACCCTAACGCGTGATGGCATGAGTTTCGTAAAGTTTCGAGTCGGTGCTAAAATTTCTTAAAACAGGCTCGTCGGGTGCTCTGAAATACGTGCGAACGAAAACGCAGCACCGGAGCAAAACGCGTCGCAGTCACCGCCAAAGGACCTCATACGTGCCCTAACGCGTGCCGGCATGCGTTTCGTGAACTTTGGAGCCGGTGTTAAAATTTCCTCCAAAACGGGCTCGTCGGTTGCTCTGAAATCCGTGAGGACGAAAACGCGGCACCGGAGCAAAACGCGTCCCAAACACCCCCAATTCACCTTATACGCGCCCTAACGCGTGCCAGCATGTGTTTCCTGAACTTTCGAGCCGGTGATAAAATTTCCTCCAAAACGGGCTCGTCGGGTGCTCTGAAATCCGTGCGAACGAAAACGCGGCACCGGTACAAAACGCGTCGCAAACACCCCCAATGGACCTCATACGCGCCCTAACGCGTGCCGGCATGCGTTTCGTGATCTTTCGAGCCGTTGTTAATATTTCCTCCAAAACGGGCTCGTCGGGTGCTCTGAAATCCGTGCGAACGAAAACGCGGCACCGGAGCAAAACGCGCCGCAAACACCCCCAATGGACCTCATACGCGCCCTAACGCGTGCCGGCATGCGTTTCGTGACCTTTCGTGCCGGTGTTAAAATTTTCTCAAATCGGGCTCGTCGGGTGCTCTGAAATCCGTGCAAACGAAAACGCAGCACCGGAGCAAAACGCGTCCCAAACACCCCCAATGGACCCGATACGCGCCCTAACACGTGCCGGCATGCGTTTCGTCAACTTTCGAGCCGGTGCTAAAATTTCCTCCAAAACGGGCTCGTAGGGTGCTCTGAAATCCGTGCGGACGAAAACGCGGCCCCAGAGCAAAACGCGTCCCAATCTCCCCCAATGGACCTCATATGCGCCCTAACGTGTGCCAGCATGCGTTTCGTTAACCTTCGAGCCGGTGTTAAAATTTCTTCCAAAACGGGCTCGTCGGGTGCTATGAAATCCGTCCGAACGAAAACGCGGCACCGGAGCAAAACGCGTCCCAAACACCCCCAATGGACCTCATACGCGCCTTAACGCGTACCGGCATGCGTTTCGTGAACTGTCGAGCCGGTGTTAAAATTTCCTCCAAAACGGGCTGTCGGGTGCTCTGAAATCCGTGCGAACGAAAACTCGGCATCGGAGCAATACACATTGTAAACACCCACAATGGACCTCATACGCGCCATAACGCGTGCTGGCATGCGTTTCGTTAACCTTCGAGCCGGTGTGAAAATTTCCTCCAAAACGGGCTCATCGGGTGCTCTGAAATTCGTGCGAACGAAAACACGGCATCAGAGCAAAACGCGTCCCAAACACCCCCAATGTACCTCATACGCGCGCTAACGTGTGTCGGCATGCGTTTCGTGAACTTTCGAGCCGGTGTTAAAATTTCCTCCAAAATAGGCTCGTCGGGTGCTCTAAAATCCGTGCGAACGAGAACGCGGCACCGGAGCAAAACGCGTCCCAAACACCCCTAATGGACGTCATACGCGCCCTAACGCGTGCCGGCAGGCGTTTCGTGAACTTTGGAGCCGGTGTTAAAATTTCCTCCAAAACAGGCTCGTCGGTTGCTCTGAAATCCGTGCGAACGAAAACGCGGCATCAGAGCAAAACGCGTCCCAAACACCCCCATTGTACCTCATACGCGCGCTAACGCATGCCGGCATGCGTTTCGTGAACTTTCGAGCCGGTGTTAAAGTTTCCTCCAAAACGGGCTCGTCGGGTGCTCTGAAATCCGTGCGAACGAGAACGCGGCACCGGAGCAAAACGCGTCCCAAGCACCCACAATGGACGTCATACGCGCCCTAACGCGTGCCGGTATGCGTTTCGTGAACTTTCGAGCCGGTGTCAAAATTTCCTCCAAACCGGGCTCTTCGGGTGCTCGGAAATCCGTGCGAACGAAAATGCAGCACCGGAGCAAAACCCGTCCCAATCACCCCCAATGGACCTCATACGCACCCTAACGCGTGCCGGCATGCGTTTCGTGAACTTTCAAGCCGGTGTTAAAATTTCCTCCAAAACGGGCTCGTCGTCTGCTCTGAAATCCGTGCGAGCGAAAACGCGGCAGCGGAGCAAAACACGTCCCAAACACCCCCAATGCACCTGATACGCGCCCTAACGCGTGCCGGCATGCGTTTCGTAAACTTTGGAGCCGGTGCTAAAATTTCCTCCAAAACGGGCTCAGCGGGTGCTCTGAAATCCGTGCGAACGAAAACGCAGCACGGGAGCAAAACACGTCCCAATCACCTCCAATGGACCTCATATGCGCCCTAACGCGTGCCGGCAGGCGTTTCGTGAACTTTGGAGCCGGTGTTAAAATTTCCTCCAAAACGGGCTCGTCGGTTGCTCCGAAATCCGTGCGGACGAAAACGCGGCACCAGAGCAAAACGCGTCCCAATCCCCCCAATGGACCTCATACGCGCCCTAACGCGTGTCGGCTTGCGTTTCATGAACTTTCGAGCCGGTGTTAAAATTTCTTCCAAAACGGGCTCGTCGGGTGCTCTGAAATCCTGCGAACGAGAACGCGGCACCGGAGCAAAACACATCGTAAACACCCACAATGGACCTCATACGCGGCATAACGCCTGCCGGCACGCGTTTTGTTAACCTTCGAGCCGTTGTTAAAATTCCCTCCAAAACGGGCTCGCCGGGAGCTCTGAAATCCGTGCGAGCGAAAATGCGGCAACGGAGCAAAACGGTCCCAAACACGCCCAATGGATCTCATACACGCCCTAACGCGTGCCAGCATGCGTTTCGTGAACTTTCGAGCCGGTGTTAAAATTTCCTCCAAATTGGGCTCGTCGGGCACTCTGAAATCCGTGCGAACGAAAACGCGGCAGCGGAGCAAAACGCGTCCCAATCGCCCCCAATGGACCTCATACGCGCCCTAACACGTGCCGGCATGCGTTTCGTAAACTTTCAAGGCGGTGTTAAAATTTCCTCCAAAACGGGCTCGTCGGGTGCTCTGAAATCCGTGCGAACGAAAACACGGCACCGGAGCCAAACGCGTCCCAAACACCCCCAATGGACCAGATACGCGCCCTAACGCGTGCCGGCATGAGTTTCGTGAACTTTCGAGCCGGTGCTAAAATTTCCTCCAAAACGGGCTCGTCGGGTGCTCTGAAATCCGTGCGAACGAAAACGCGGCACCCGAGCAAAACACGTCGCAAACGCCCCCAATGGACCTCATACGCGCCCTAACGCGTGCCAGCATGCGTTTCGTTAACCTTCGAGCTGGTGTTAAAATTTCCTCCAAAACGGGCTCGTCGGGTGCTTTGAAATCCGTGCGAACGAAAACGTGGCACCGGAGCAAAACGCGTCCCAAATACCCACAATGGACCTCATACGCACCCTAACGCGTGCCGGCATGCGCTTCGTGAACTTTCGAGCCGGTGTTAAAATTTCCTCCAAAACGGGCTCATCGGGTGCTCTGAAATCCGTGCGAACGAAAACGCAGCACCGGAGCAAAACGCGTCCCAATCACCCCCACTGGACCTCATACGCGCCCTAACCCATGCCGTTATGCGTTTCGTGAACTTTCAAGCTGGTGTTAAAATTTCCTTCAAAACGGGCTCGTTGGGTGCTCTAAAATCCATGCGAACGAAAACGCGGCACCGGAGCAAAACGCGTCCCAATCACCCCCAATGCACCTCATACGCGCCCTAACGCGTGCCGGCAGGCGTTTCGTGAACTTTCGAGCCGGTGTTAAATTTTCCACAAAAACAGGCTCGTCGGGTGCTCTGAACTCCGTGCGAACGAAAACGCGGCACCAGAGCAAAACGCGTCCCAATCCCCCCAATGGACCTCATACGCGCCCTAACACGTGCCGGCTTGTGTTTTGTGAACTTTCGAGCCGGTGTTAAAATTTCTTCCAAAACGGGCTCGTCGGGTGCTCTGAAATCCGTGTGAACGAGAACGCGGCACCGGAGCAAAACACATCGTAAACACCCACAATGGACCTCATACGCGGCATAACGCCTGCCGGCATGCGTTTCGTTAACCTTCGAGCCGTTGTTAAAATTTCCTCCAAAACGGGCTCGTCGGGAGCTCTGAAATCCGTGCGAACGAAAACGCGGCAACGGAGCAAAACGCGTCCCAAACACCCCCAATGGACCTCATACGTGCCCTAACGCGTGCCGGCATGCGTTTCGTGAACTTTCGAGCCGGTGTTAAAATTCCTCCAAACAGGGCTCGTCGGGCGCTCTGAAATCCGTGCGAACGAAAACGCGGCAGCGGAGCAAAACGCGTCCCAATCATCCCCAATGGACCTCATACACGCCCTAACGCGTGCCGGCATGCGTTGCGTGAACTTTCAAGCCGGTGTTAAAATTTCTCAAAAACGGGCTCGTCGGGTGCTCTGAAATCCGTGCGAACGAAAACGCGGCACCTGAGCAAAACGCGTCCCAAACACCCCCAATGGACCTGATACGCGCCCTAACGCGTGCCGGCATGAGTTTCGTGATGGAGACGGGGTGCCCGATCTTTCGATGAGATTGATAACTATCGATTTGGTGGAGGTGACTCTCGCGATCCGACTACAACCGTACGACGTCGCTTGCGCCTTAGCAATCGCTGAACCAACTCCGAGATGTTATTGATCTTGCTGGAAGCACGATCAACCTGAACACGAAGTTCAATCCCTGCAAGCAATCGAAGAACTAGCAAGAATAAGACGTAAGGCAATCTGATATTGCGAATAACAAAGTTGGCATTGAAAAACAAAGGTGGGGATCCCGAAGGTAGTCTTGACAGGTGGTCGTCTGACACAACTGAAGAACCAAAGTTTGCGCAATGGTTAAATCTAAACTCAACGAAATCCAAGTCCTAGCAGGGGGCGGCGGCTCCTATTTATAGAGAAACGACCAGGGGGGGACGCCCTAGGGTTACAAGGCCCATGGGCCCAAGTGGTGGTGGCGCAGCATCCTTTTTGGATTCGGACTCAGAAACCAACGTGGATTTTTTTGATGATTACGGCCGGGTCGGATGGAATTTGAAGATTAGGTTGGATCCGTTGGAAAGTAGACTTCATAGGCTTTCCATGAAGTATAAGAACGCCCCAAACGGAGTCCGTATGAAGAAGTTATGCCCGTTTGAATGTGGTACTAATGCAGCAGTCCGAATACGATTCCAGAACGTGTCCAACTCGGATTCTTGCTTGACTTGATCTCAAAGTGACGTGGTGACCTCAATGATTCCGTCCTTGCATGTCCATGACTCCATGTCCCTTTCCTTCATCCTTTCCCAGGTTCCAAACCACGATTAAATCACTTGCATTAGGTAGCGGTCTATTCTCAGTAATATATGAACCTAGGAATGAATTCACCTGGTAATTAAGTTGACGAGCACGAGCTCTTGTAAGTGGTCTTTGTTGTGGATAAGTTGTATCCACGGAAAGGATGTCCTCATCACGCGGCACCGGGGCAAAATGCGTCCCAATCACCCCTAATGGACCTCATACGCGCCCTAACGCGTGCCGGCATGTGTTTCGTGAACTTTCGTGCCGCTGTTAAAATTTCCTCCAAAACGGGCTCGTTGGGTGCTCTGAAATCCTTGTGGAGAAAATGCGGCAAAGGAGCAAAACGCGTCCCAATCACCCCTAATGGACCTCATACGCGCCCTAACGTGTGCCGGCATGCGTTCCGCGAACTTTCGAGCCGGTGTTAAAACTTCCTCCAAAACGGGCTCGTCGGGTGCTCTGAAATCCGTGCGGACGAAAACGCGGCACCGGGGCAAAACGCGTCCCAAACACCCCCAATGGACGTCATACGCGCCCTAGCGCGTGCCGGCATGCGTTTCGTGAACTTTTGTGCCGGTGTTAAAATTTCCTCCAAAACGGGCTCGTCGAGTGCTCTGAAATCCATGCGAACGAAAACGCGGCAACGGGGTAAAACGCGTCCCAATCACTCCTAATGGACCTCATACGCGTCCTAACGCGTGCCGGCATGCGTTTCGTGAACTTTTGTGCCGGTGTTAAAATTTCCTCCAAAACGGGCTCGTCGGGTGCTCTGAAATCCGTGCGGACGAAAATGCGGCACCGGAGGAAAACGCGTCCCAATC